>JAFFSR010000007.1:110000-790000 GCA_017163975.1 Anastatus disparis | reverse complement strand
CAAGAATTATTTATGCTCATAAATAGATATAGAATCTGATCGAACACCAACATCCATTAAATAATCGACCATTTCAACCAACACTGACAGTGCCTATAAAGTTAAAAAAAGAATCAATATCTTTTTAAATAAAATTTTAGCAGGGGTATTATACAATATAAACTTATCTTGTATTGATTTTGATTCTGATGCTCAACTTGAATCTTCTTAAAAAATGGTACTTTGAAATTGTTTATACTTGATACGCTATTGCATCTCCAAAAAATGATCACATTAAAATACATTTACACGTCATGCTCAGCCGATTCGGGTCTTTATGCTTTTGTTTGACCTTTTTATATTATGTATTATAGGATAAAGGAGAAGAGAAATCATTAGGTAATATATTCGCCTTTCATACCGTTTTCTTTTATTTCGTCAAACGCGAAAATTTATTTTTCGCTATACCCTGCCCGAAACTACGACTTTCGTCTCGGTGTCGAAAAACAAAAGTCATGGTTTCGGCCCGGGTATGGCGAAAAATAGTATACACTCCACAGGAGGTAAAATGGCAACCCCATAGCACATATTTGCTACCCTCGCCTTCGGCTCAAAGTGACAATTATATGTGCTATGGACTAGCCAATACTTTACCTCCCTTGGTGTGTAATATACTATATTTATTTTTTTAAACACTTGCAAGTGCGGTATAATTTATCACGTACCTGCAAGGTATATTTTCAGTCGGGCTAATTGCCTCTTTATTTCGTTTGCAAGTTTATAACAAGTGAAAAAACACCAAAAAACACTATCATTAAACTTTAAATTACGATAAGAGAAACAGTATTGTTTGAATGCGAACGGGTAGGGAGCTGCTCTTTCGGCAAACTCTTTTGCCGTTGTAAGCACTCAAATAGAAATAAATCTACAATTATACGCAGAATTTAGTTTGAAAAGTTTTATTGACTCAAAGGTGGAATGAGAGTGCCCAACTAGATGTATTTTTTCATTAAATCTTCGTCATAACTTATGACGAAGATTAAAAGAATAAAAAAATACATCTTGCTCGTAATCTAAGTAGTTGGTGTTAATTATTTTATCAACTTATCTACTACGAGCATTAATAACCAATTCTTTTTAAATTCTTATTTTTATTTGTATTTTTAAAATAGTAACGATATACATATCGTTAAGAATCGATTTAAACTATTTGATTTTTTATATATTGTATGAATTTTATATTGTTGAGAATATTATTAATTTTTAAAGAAATTTATTTATTATCTATTGAGAATTTGGGGCTTCAATATTATATATTTTAATTTTTCGATTGGGTACCAGAAATTTAAAATTCTCAAATGCTAATTAATAAATTTATTTAAAAATTTAAGTATATAATTCTCATGACACAATCTAATGCATTACTTTTTCTGAAATATAGCAATAAAAAGTGAAGAGATAATCAATATTTATGAGTGCAGGTGTAGTGTCCATTTTATATCTTCTTTTAAGGGGAAATTTTAAGTAATGATAAAACTGAAAAAGATGTTTTTATAAACCACATTGCATTGTATTAAAAACAGATATTTTTAATCATGGATAATTTTACATTACTATATCCAAAGATCGATCTTGGCATTCTTTTAAGTTATATCTTGGAAATCAAAACCGATATTTAAGGTGGATCATCCGCTAGCTATAGTTTGTTGTTCATAAAAATTAAAAGTTAAAAAAATTCTTCAATATTTTGAAAATAATCAATTTATACCAAGAAAAAAAATCCCCGTAAATTTTCAAGAAGCCTTAACGATTAATTTTTTTATATGTGCTCACTCAAAGTTTGCGTGTTTTGTATCTTATAGTAGTAAAAAAATAAACTTTAAGTGAGCATAAATAATAAAATCAGTCGTTAAGACTAGCTGAAAATTTATGGGGATTTTTTTCTTGGTATAAATTAATTATTTTCAAAATATTGAAGAATTCTTTTAACTTTTAATTTTTATGAACAACAAACTATAGCTAGCGGATGATCCACCTTAAAGGTTAATATAAAAAATTATGTATATAAAAAGCTATATTTGTAAAATAACTTTTCACTTTGTAATAGTTTACGTTATTTAAATTTTGGAAATGCTTGCTTGCTTTTACGATTTAAGAAAAGTCTAAAAACTAATAAAAGTTTACTATTTTTTTAATTTTTTAAAATAATAATAAGAAAATAAATAAAGTAATAATATATCTTTTATATGAAATTTATATTTTCTCAAAGTTTACCGCTTATTATTAAAATTATTTCTTTTTGAACCGCAAAAAAAATTTTTTAATTTATTTTCTATCTCTGTTATTTCTTTCTTTTTTTGTTGCCTGTGGCCGATGCACTAATTTTCAATTCATTATCCATCTCTGCTTTCTCTTTTGGTTTCCCGGCCGATACACTAGTTTTTAATTTATAATATACTTAAACATATGTTACGTTCAGCATACTAGTCAAATTATTTATAATTTTTTTTAATGAATGACTGAATTTCGTTTATCTAACGACTTCCTTTTGACTAACGCTCGAGCACTACACTGAAAAAAAAATAAGAAGCTTCTGCTTTGTACCTAAGTAGATGTTGCTTGGTAGACTCAAGTAATGCAGTTTTACAAATTTATTTAGTTTAATTTGATTTGTTTACCAGATATAAATCATGATTTTTATTCTTAAATTAAAAGAAATAATACCAATATAACAATTAATACATTTTTATGTCCAAACTATTTTCAATTTTTAATATTTATTCATATAAAGAATCATAACCTCACTTTAATAGCATAAATTATAAAAACTTTTTCACCGGAAATCGAACCCCCGAGCACTCAGAGCGAATGTGTAGAGACCGTATAAGGCGTATGCCTTAGCCGGCTACGCCACAGACGCTCTTATGTTTTAGCTATTAAAAATAACTAAATAAATTCATAAAAACTTGTTACTTGAGTCTATTAAGCAGCAATATAGTATCAAAATAAGAAGACAAAACAATGAGATTTCAAATGTAGTGTTACAAAGTAATTCTAACGCAGTTTTAAATAAGTAATATTTCTAGTAATGCATAAGAAAAATAAATAATTATTTTGCCAATAGCAATATTAATTTCATGTGCAATAACAATTAATAACTAATTAAGTGAGTATAGTCATTGCTAAATAATCTCATGCTCAAAATAAATTAAGTTTAATGCGCTAATTTATCAATAAAATTAAGAATTAAAAATTAAGTTTCATCTAATTATAACTACAATGAAACTCAGCCTGTACCAGTCTCAAGCTGCCACAACTCACATTCACTCAATAAAAGCCTATCATACAAGGAACGGTTGAAAGAAAGTGAAGCCTCAGAAGAAAAAGATTCCAAAGAGGATAACTCTTTATTGAAATACTCCGCTGCTGAGAAGGCAAATGAGTGTTTGAAAGCAGCAGTACGTACATTTGGACAGATGAACAACCTGGGTGATAGTCTTGTTGATGAACGCACTGATGCATCAACATGTTGCCTTATGAACCTTGAGGCTAAGTAAGATGGAGAACTATCTGAAATAACGTCAAAAGCGAGAGACATCTTAAGATATAAACGTCTGTTTTGGACAGACAACCACCGGTAGTCAAGTCTATAAGGTGTAAACTCTGCTACGCCAACCAATACGGCCATGAACAAATCTGATACAGGCATTGAAGGTTCTGTGCAGACGTAAATTTTGCGTTTGAGGCAGACAGAAGCAATAAGGTGATCATTTTACGATCAATGGCAGACCTACAGTCATCACGGAGATGTAAAAGAGTGGTCTGTGTACTGTGACCTTTTCTAAAGCCAGCCTTGTAACAATCCAGTAAAGAGTTTGACTCAAGATGAGCCGTTAACTGTTTGTGTACAACCCTCTCCGGAACCTTAGAGGCTTTAAATAACTTAGCTATAGGACAGGTTTGGGAAGGATTATCCATCTTAGTTTGTTTCGCCAGTGGAGCGATTCAAGCGCGCATTCATATGTATGTATCGCGACGATATGTATGGGGAAGAGAATAAAAAGTATGCGCGCGCATACATACAGCGTGATACATACATATGTATCACTGCTTGAATCGCTCCACAGTTGTAAAAGAAATGCCCTGTTCCAGGTCTCAAGAAAATGGCCAAGAGTTAAAGATTCATTCATGATAGAAGCCAAACTTATAGACACAGAAAGGCCACTCATAATTTAATTCTTCGGAAACAGTTTTTGCTTTAGCCAAAAGAGAATAGACCTCCTTGGGCCATAATGTCCTAACAAAAATATTTGAAGGACTGTGGGAACACGTATGTGTGTTCCCGTATTGCGCTTGCGCGAGCCGGCTTCATTGCCGAAGAAGACGAAGCATCCATGTTGCGTAGTCAGTACCGTTCGAACTCACTGTGAGAAAGGTTCAGCGCAGTCGCTTGTTAAATAAATAATATATTTTCTTTTGTTATAGTTCTTCTTCCTTTCACACACGCATTTCTTGGCTTTTGGGGGCTAGGATTAATTATTAATTGGAGTCAGATAATCATTATTACCATCATCCTACACAATTCCCGTATTGGTGACAGGACGTAGAAGGAAGAAGCGTCGGTAGCGGCCATTGTGACTACTAAATAAATTGCATCATCTTTCTACAAGCACTGCTTTTTTCATCGCTGCTTTTCATCGCTGCTTTTCGTCTCCACCATTTTCGAGACATCAATTTCAGCAACATCGAATCTTCATCTCAAGTAATTTATCACAAGGTATTTATTCAGTGCGCGTGTGTTAAAATTCGCTCCATTGCGTGCCGTTATTTGTGATTTGCGCGTAAAATTAAATTTCAACATAATATCTACCGTATTCAGTACTATTCTTTTCCTTTTTATGTTAAAAGCGTTTAAATGTAATTGAAGTGTTATAGTAAGTGCGATAAAAGGAAATTGAGAATATTCGATATTTAATTTCATTGGGCGTCCATGTTGGTGTCGCATGTATATAAATATAGAAATACGGTTGCGCAAGTGAGATAGTAGATGTTGTTGTTGCCTTTTCGTGTAATTGGTCGCGTTATACAAAGTTTTTATACACGTGACATAACCGTTAACGAGAATTCTAGAATTTTGGATTTTTGAGTGACGACTTTCAGGACGCCGCGTGCCTTTGCCTGATCAAGAAAAGCGTTTGCGTTGGAGCGAATATTCTAGACGGCGGTGGTTTGTTGTTTTAATAACTTCAAAGTAAAATTATTTTTTCTCTGAAAATTTAAATTAAACTATTTTTTTTTCTTTTTCTGATTTCTTGACGTATTAAGTAAATTTTATATTTTTAGTAAATTTTTCATGCCTTTTTTTTGTAAAGATTTTATATGCGTTCGCAACTAATTGGCAGCAAGGGATGCGAGGAGTTTGGCCTGTTTTTCTGTGTTTAGTAAATGATTTTTCATGTTGTTGTAATTTACTGTATATTATTTTTTTCAACGTGCTCTGAATGAATACATGCAGGCTCGCCTTCTCGTTAAAACGTAGCGTGTGACCGGCCCGATTTCGTTAGCTTTTCGTATTTTAGCTTGATTAGATGTGCGTATCGTTTTTGATATTTTATTGTTGGTAAAGTGAGCCAGCGAAAATTGAACCAAGGGCTAAGTTTCTTTAAAAATTTTTTTTTAATGCAAATGTTTGACTGTTGCTGTGGAGCTTCGCTGGTCGGTCACGCTGGCATTTGAGGTGATGACCTTGTCCGCTGGTGTGAATCGGATTGGCGGGTTTGGCAGTTTGTCAGACGTTTGTAATTGTTGTATGTAACCGTGGTAACAATTTTAATTTATTAAAGTTAATGTAAATAGTATGAGTCCAGAGTTTGCTTCACGCCCCTATGTGAGTGTTTGTACGCTGGAGTGAGTCATTAAGAATTGTGGCGTGGCGCGTCAGACCAATTGTCAGTGCGGGTTCTGAGCGCAGATATGTTCTCATGCATTATTTATAAGTGGTATGCCGAATCTTGAACATTAACCTCCCGATTAGTTTTCTCGAACTAGAAGTTGTACCATTTACAACACTACGGCTCCACCTGTTGACGAAGGTGTTAATACCAGCATCGAGAGCATAGATCAGGGAAATGTAGGGAATAATAGTAACGATAAGAGACCGCGAGAAAACCATAAAAATAAACCGGCAGACGTTGACAGAATGGCTTCAATCGAAGAGAAATTAGCCACAGTCATGGACGCGTTACAGACCCTCACGCAGGCTGCTGTTAGCTGAGTTATTGATAATCAAAACACGAAAGCGAGTAACCAGGTAGAGTCTACACCTTCGACTCAGTCTCCTAGTAATCTTAACGTCCTTGGCGGTGGTATCGTTACCACAGCAACAAGTTATGCCGTTTCTGTTCTGGCCAACGGCTCATCCGTTTTTACGAGCACTGGATTTCCTTTTTTGCCTGCTTCGACTTTACCACAGAAGTCACCACTAGCGTCTACTGACAAAGTTCTGGCAATAGTACAGCTGCCAAATTTAAATTTTTACCAATATGGAAAAATGCCATCAACACGTGGTTCTCCCTGTTGGAACAGCAGATAAGCAGAGCGAAAATTGACACCGATGAGGACAAGTTTTGGTCTTTATTCTTTAACATCGGTCAGGACAAGGCTTATTTATATGCACATGTCATGTTGAGGGCGAAATGTACACCAGGTTGAAGCAGGCTATCATTAAACGTTATTCTAAGTCTCATAATGAAAAACTTAATTCGTTATTTGCTGATTTACAAATGAGCGCAGATAGTCCAATGGATCTTTTTCACAAATTGATAGATACTACTGGAAATTTAGTTCCAAGATCAACGGTCCTCAAAGTAGGGAAAAGTCGTCTTCCTAGGGAAGTTATATCTTATTTAGGCCTGAACGCTGAATTGTTGACTGAACAGATGCTCCTTCATCAAGCGCAGAATGGTTGGGAGCTTTTTGGTGGCAATAAAAAAGTTGTTCGTGCAATTGAAGTGCCAAATAGCGATGCCATGGCCGAAATGGAGGCTAGGGTTGGAGCCTTAGAAAAAAATACCAATAAGCACCAAACTGCCGATTCTGGTAACAACAGAAACGATAGAAATAACAAGGTTCGACGTGGACATAGTAATGTTGGTAGTAAGATCCCAGAGGAACCGCGTGATGATTTTACCTGCTGGTATTACCGTAAATTTGGTGATAAAGCTTTTAAGTGCTACAGCACTTGTAAAAGATACGAAGAATTTATATTTAAAAACTCTAAAAATAATAAGAAAAAGCCTCAGCAGCGAAATGCTTAAGTACTGCTGTAGCGGAGGTATCAGCAGGAGAAGACGAGGAATCGGCACACCTCCACATCAGAGATATAATAAGTAAAAAGTTATTTTTGATAGATACTGGCGCTAAAGTTTCGCTTATTCCCCGAGGTAATGCCAAGTTGGACCGCACATCTCACATCGGACTTTATGCTGCCAATTATACCCTTATTAAAACGTTTGGGTAGTTAAAAAACAGTTCGACTTAGGAATTAGTAGACCAATCATTTGGAATTTTACTGTCGCAGATGTACTTTATCCTATTATTGGAGGTGATTTGATTAAGCATCACCATTTGCTTCCCGATCTAAAGGAGAAGAAATTAATCGATGGTACAACACTGCGAACAGTCGATGCTGTAGAGAAAAAAGTTAATTATGTCAGGATCTCTGTTGTGGCTTCTGGTCATAAATACTCGCATTTGCTCAGTAAATATCCAAAAGTGTTTTGTATAGAACAAACTGCACCATTACAAAACCGTGGTGTTAAGCATTTTATTAAAACGACAGGTCCACCCATCGCTTAGCGAGCAAGACGCTTATGTCCAATCAAATTGCAAATAGCGAAAAACGAGTTTAAGGAGCTCTGCGACCAGAGCATTTGTCAACCTTCTAGCAGCCCTTGAGCGAGCCCTATACACATGGTGCCGAAAAAGGACGTCAGTTGGATTGTGGCGATTACAGAGCGTTAAATCAGGTAACTATTCCTGATCGTTATCCTGTACCACACCTTCACGATTTTCCATCTTTCTTTAGTGAAAAATCCGTATTTACATTACTGGATCTCGGAAGAGTTATTACCAGATTCCTGTTGCTGAATCTGATATACCAAAAACCGCCGTCATTACTCCCTTTGGGCTCTTGGAGTACAAGGTGATGACGTTTGGTTTACGTAACGCTGCGCAAACGTTTCAGCGATACGTTAACAGAGTTCTTGGAGATTTAGAGTTCGTATTCGTATACATAGATGATATTCTTATTGCTTCCGCTAACATAGAAGAACACGAATATCATCTTAATGTCGTTCTTAAAAGGCTAGAAGAGTCGCATCTTCTGCTTAACTTGATCAAATGTGAAATTGGGGCGCATGAGTTAAATTTTGTAGGTTATCAAATTAGTAAAGAAGGTTTTAGACCTCCTCAAAATAAGGTCCAAGCTATTGTGAACTTTCCTAAGCCTCAGAACATTGACCAACTCAGACGTTTTATGGGGATGATTAATTTCTACCGTAGATGCATTTCTAACGCTGCTCATAAACAACGTTTGTTAAGCTAACATCTTAAAGATTGTAAGAAAAAGGATAAGCGCCCTGTTAACTGGGATCCTAAAAGCGAAGCCGCTTTTGATAAATGCAAAGAAGATTTGGTTCGATTACATGTCTGGCGCATCCGGATGATCATGCTGAAACGAGAATCATTGCTGATGCTTCAGATTTCGCAACGGGAGCTGCTCTAGAGCAACGTTTTGGTGATGAATGGCGACTCCTTGCATTTTTCACTCGTAAGCTTTCCCCAGCACAGACCAATTATTCTGCAGGTGATCGGGAGTTAACAGCTATTTTTGAAGCGCTGAAGCACTTCCATTATTTCGTACAAACGAGACGATCTAAAATTTATACTGATCAGAAATCCTTAACTTTTGCAATAACGCAAAATCAGGAAAAGGCTTGCCATAGCAAAATTCGCCAACTCACTTATATCGCCCAATTCAATTGCGAGTTTTTGTATATAAAAGGAGAGGGCAATACAGTGGCTGATACTCTTTCTCGAATTGAAAATGTGGCCGAAGTTAAAATTGTAAACATTGATGACATCAAATCAGCTGATTTTATAAAATCTAGCGCTAGAGTAGATGCTTTTCATTTACCACTTCTTTTCGATCTCGATTCGCTCAGTAAAGAACGGAGTGATGATGACGAACTAAAAAAGATCCTGTCGGATAAAAGACATCCTCCTAAATTGACTAAATTGACATTTGGAATTAATGAAACACCTTTGTATTGCGATATGCTCGGTGGCAATATAAGGCCGTATTTGCCTAAAAATTTGAGAATGGAAACTTTCGATTTGTTTCATAAGAATTTACATCCTGGCGCAAGGGTAACTGACCGATTAATTTGCAATAAGTTTGTGTGGCCTAACATGCATCGTAATATTAATGAATGGTCAAAGCAATGTCTTAAGTGTCAACAGTGTAAAGTCGCAAGACATAATAAGTTTTTACCAGAGCATTTTATTGTACCCGACGAGAGGTTTTCTCATGTCCACGTAGATCTGGTTGGTCCTTCACCTAAGTATAAAGGTTACAGGTACCTCTTGACCATGATAGACATTTACTAGATGGCCAGAGGCTATTCTTGTTAAAGACACTTTAGCGTCGACTGTGGCTAGAGCTGTCGTGGAAAATTAGATAGCGAGATTTGGCGCACCTGAAATTATAACAACTGATCAGGGCGCACAATTTGAATCTCAGATGTTTTCTGAATTACTGAGTATACTGGGTTGTACAAGAATAAGAACTTCTGCCTACCATCCTCAGGCCAATGGTTTAGTTAAAAGATGGCATAGAGCCTTAAAAGTTGCTCTTCGTTGCCATGCTGACAGCGGCAATTAGGTCGATTCTCTCTCGTTGGTTTTGTTAGTTTTAAGAACATGCGTGCGTAGAGATACCCATGCTTGCCCTGCTGATTTCGTATATGGAACCGGTTTGCGAGTTCCTGGTGAATTCTTCGCTACATCAGACCGTGAACCTTACAGCTCAGCGTTCTTGGAGGAATTTAGGGCTTACATGAGAAGACTGAGACCCGTGTCGGTGCGGCATAACAGTTCAATAAAAACCTTCGTACACAAAGATCTCGCTACCTGTTCGCATGTATTTATGAGGGTGAAAGCGATCAAACTAACTCTTGACAGGCCTTATTCAGGCCCATTTAAGGTCATTTCCAGATCTCCTAACGGAAAAAACTTCGTAATTGAAGTTAAAAGGACCCACAACTCATAGTCCCACATCACACAAGCTGACGCCCACGAATCATCAACTGTTCCAAATGGTGAACATGATGTGTCAATTGCTCAGGAGCAGCCTGCTGCCAGTCCGATTATAACTGATATTGAATCAGATCTCGTCGAATTTTATTGGTAGTTAATCTCTACCATTATCATTCCGACTTCCTGTTGTTGGGACTCTGTCAAAGCTTTCATTTCCAATTTCTGCACTGACTTTAGATAATAGGTTAACATAAATTTGATTTAACGTCCGACTATTCGGTATTTCTTTGGAAACGGCCTTATCGATTCTTATTTTTCACTTTATTCTGCTACCACTTCGCTACAATTTGAAATTTTTTCGCACTTATTCAATGTTGTTTTCACAGTTTTCTGTGAAGTCGTAAGCCATTGTCTTACCGCTTATTCTAAGTTTGTCGCCTACCCGCATCTTTTTATTTATATCCTATTCAACTTGTACTTCTTTCTTTCACCGATCCATTCAGTCGCCGAGCTTCGATCTTCATTGACGTTAACCGAATTTCTTTACTTCGCGCTACAGTCTCTTGCATTTGTTTATTTATTATTTTATTAATATTCATTATATTTATTTTCATTAATTTTTTTTGAAATTGTTATTGGTGATCGACGGTTGCGAGGAAAAAGATGTCATTTCATTTTTGGTTGTAGAGAGGTATTATTTCAATTTTGGTTGAAAAAAAGTGTCATTTCATGTAGAGTTAAAGAAAGGTGTCATTTTATTTTAAGCTAAAAAGAGGCTTGTGTTTCTCGAATAATATATTTAATTTATTTATCTGATTTATTATAATTTTGTAATTAATTAATTACTTGAAATGTCTACTACATAATTGAAAAAAAAAATTTTTTGACGCAGCACAATTTATTAAATTAGAATAAAACAAAATCCCCTTTTTAACCCAAAATGAAATAATACCTTTCTTCAACCAACATTGAAATGTCACCTTTCATTTTAGAAGAATCCTTTTATAAGCGTCTATCTTCTTTGTCACAGATAAGGCAAATCAGATAAGAGAATCATTCCTTGATCATAAAGTCATCTGGAAGTCAAATCCCATTTTTTTCATGAAAAACTCAATTTTCAACCTGAAATGCTTGATGAACGTAGAATATAATGGTTGAATAAAATTCAATCCCAAGGTCAAAGCAATACCTTAAAGTAACTCAAAGATCAAGTGTTTATGATTAGCATGGATACATGTAGAGGCTAGGGGGTTATCAAATTTGTTATATGAGTGATTACTTGCGGTAATAATTATCCGGGAGTTGACCGTTGCCTGTGTTTAGTCATCAATATTCTTCTTGATATCCAGAACCCACGACGAGGACGTAGCAGTTTTGGGTTTCATTGTTAATCAGCCGATGAAGGCAAGAAATTGAGTGCAGCTGATGAAGAGAGAACTACTGAAAGTCCGGCTGATGAAGGCAAGATATTGAGTCCGGCCGATAAAAGCAAGAGATTAAGTCCAGCTGATGAAGGCAAGACCACTGAATTTCCGGCCGATGAAGGCAAGATATTGAGTCCAGCCTATAAAGACAAGACCACTAAAAGTCCGGCCGATTCAGGCAAGAGATTGAGTCTGGTTGGTGGAGCCAAGAGATAGAGTCCGGTCAATAAAGGCAAGATTTCAAGAATTTTGAAAAATAAGGATTAGTGAGTATAAAAGTGAATTAAATAAATGAAAAAGATTCAACGCATCTAATTTTCGAAAATTCTTCCATTGTTATTAATACATAACTGTATTCTTCTTTCGAAGTTTTGAACCGTTGACAGAAGTACATCTCTCGTGAGATTTCTGCAAGCCTCAGTGATTCGTTGCATCATATTTTCTCTAGTTATTGGTGGATCGGTATAAGAAACATTTTTCAAAAAACCTTACAGGAAAAAGTCGGGATTTTTTAGATTTGGTGATCTTGGACACCACTCTAGGTCGCTACCTATCCCTATCCATCTTTGTGGAAATCGTTCATTCAAAAATTGTTGTATGATTCTACTTCTATGGGGCGCCCATCTTGCTGGAACTACATATTTTGTCTCGTTTGTAGATTAATATCGTCCAATTAATTTGGCAAATCATTCATCAGAAAATGAAGATATCTAACTGAGTTGTCAGTTCCATAAAAAAAATAAGGCCTCATCAAATAACCATTAACAATGCCACATCAAACAACTAGACTTCAACGCATTTGGTGATTTACCGCATGTTACCAATGTGAATTTTCAACGGACCAATAATAACTATTGTGTCGATTTAATTTTACTGTATTATGAAAAGTTGATTTGTCTTAAAACATAACATATCTAAAGAATTCTGGATTTTGAAGTAATTTCGCTTGAACCGATGTACAAAATCCTACTCTCCGTTGAGAATCATGAAGAGTTAATTCTTGGGTCAAGCATATGTGGTAAGAACAAAATCGATGGATTTTTAAGATTTTCTGAGCTGTTGATTTTGTGATGCCAGTTTGTGCCTGTATTTGTCGTAATGAAATTTGTCCATCTAAATTAACTAAAGCTAATACAACGAGAACTCTGGGGTCGCTTCGGTCAATTATCATGTCTTGTTGTCGTTGACGCTTTATGCGGAGTCTTTGTCTTTCGCGTCTCTCGATTTTAAGAATTACACTGCTATTAGAATGCTTAAGTCTATTATGAAAACGTCTACGATATAATCGTGCTGCTGCATTATAATTATCATGACGTTCTCCAAGAACCAATAAAATGTCAACAATTTCATTTCTTGTGTAATCAGGCATTATTTAAAAGCACAGGAATAGAACAAAAAGCTCATTTTGAAATTAAGTAAGGTGGGAAAAAATGTTATAAAAAAAACCATCAATAATAAAGATTTGGTAAGTTACGCTATTATCAATTCACTAAGCACTGAAAATCTCGAAGTGGAAATAAAATTTTTCCATTATTTCATTTAAATGAAAATATAACTACAACTATCAGAATATTTTTAGGATCGTATCCATGTTACATATTCTTAAAATATTAATATTTTCATATTTTTCGACTAATTCTTGGAGGGCTCTTGATTAAATGTTTTCACCAATAAATATCAACACTAATGCTCATAATACATTTTAATTTTAAGAAAAAATGCTGTATCAAGCTATTGTCACGATTTATCATCAAATTATTGCAACAATATTACGATGGAATTGCTTGATGCTAATTTTTTATTCCATGTTATCAAAATTATGTCAACATTTACATTGAAGGTCGCCGATAAGTCGTGGCTGAATCGCGATGGAACTCAAAGATTCATCATGCTACGTTTTCGTCGTGGGTTCTGGACATTAAGTAGAATATTGATGACTAAACGCAGGTAATGTTCAACTCTCGGATCATTATTACCATGAGTAATCACTTATAGAACAAATTCGATGAGCCCCTAGCCTCTACATGTATCCATGCTGATCATAAACACTTGATCTTTGAATTACTTTAAGGTATTGCTTTGACCTTGGGATTGAATTTTATTCAACATTAAATTCTACGTTTATCAAGCATCTCAGGTTGAAAATTGAGTTTTTCATGAAAAAAATAAGATTTGACTTCCAGATGACTTTAATGATCAAGAAATGATTCCCTTATCTGATTTGACCTCACTATATCAGAGGTTAACTTGACCCAAGACCACTCTGTCGTACAATTAAAGCATTTTTCGCAGACAAAGATTAAAAATGTTTTTTTGTTTTTTTATCAAAAAAAGCCGAATTAATCTTGATGCGACCTTCAGTATAACCTTGGAAATCATAGAAGTTGAGGTCATCAACAAGTCGGTTTCGAAATAACCTTCGATGACCCCCAATGACCTTCAATCACCTCTAACGTAAATTTGACCTCTACAAATCTTGTGTAAAATTTTACGCTCTTTCTGAATCCACGGTGAATATGGGGGTTTCCATTTAACAAATTTATGTCGAAATGGATATGACCTTCAACTTAACCTTCAAGGTCAAATCGAAGGTCACCAACTCGTGTCCACCAACAACCCTGAAAACTTTCATTTTGATCATATTTCGACATTCTACGTTTCTGATGAGATATTTAAATACTTATTTTGAATTGGGACACCCTGTGTGTATGTATATATATATATATATATATATATATATATATATATATATATATATATATATATATATATACATTAAGGTTGCGCTAATTTCCCAAACTTATTAAATACTAGCTTCCGCCTCTGATATCTTTTTGTTTTACCCAAAAACTACACATACACCAAAAAACTTGGTTTTGAAGAAGAAAACCCGTTTCAATTGTGAAAAAACGCTTTTTTTGTATTTTTTTTTTACTTTTTTTATGTTTTCACGTGTTGCTTTTTCAAAAAAAAATTTTCATAAAGCTAAAATATACTTAAATTATTCTTGTGGATAAGAACAGTATCCTCTGTGGTAATTTTGGAACAAAGAACATTTTTTTGTTAGCTATTTAGCTCTTAAATTTTCTAAAAACTCACAAAAATGTACTTATTTTTAAGGTTTTTTAACGATTAACATATTACATCAGACTAGACTGTCGGATCCACCATATCGAAAACTTTGACTACCGATGGATGGTCAGCCACTTTAGTGACCAACAATCAACCGATACTCAATGAGGTCGGATTTTTTAAGAGTCGAGATATGGGTAGCACATTGTCACGGTATTTTACCATGTTTGAATCTTGCGCGCTTAGGTATTAAAATAGAATAAACGCTCGGTCATATATCTCGTCTAAGACGAGTAAAGAAGTGCGTATCCTGACGACCGGCACGCGAGCGAGAAGCAAGCCGGCCGCGAGGCGCTTGAGAGAGTTTCCGGCTACCGTTGCGTTAGTACGAAACCTAAGCCGCGCTGTGCTTATTAAACAATTTCGCCACGTGGTCGTATAATACGGTAGACTAAGTTCGCAACTGATAGCGCGAAACGTTGTCTTAAATAAAAGTCGTTAATTTATATCGGCTAGCGTATTATATTATATTGGCTCGTTGCAACTCTCAGAAATTCTTTCTGTAGAGTTTTGCTTGACCGCATTTCGCGCGTCTTAGCGGTCAGCCATTAAGCGCCAGCAAATACGTTGATCGGCGTGTATAGGATTCCACCGATCTACGTCCAGGCAACCACGTTGGCAGAGCTCAGCGGAATTCCAGGATCGGGAATCGACGTCTTCCACCGACCTAGTCTAGAGCATCTACGTATTGGTTACGTACAGGGGAGAAGCTTCGATAACGGGCGAGCGGCGTCTACGTGCACGTAGGTAATTAGCGTAAGCTGGCCAGTGCGTTATTGTAAGTATAATTATACTGTGCGATACCCAAGTGTCTCTTCCTCGAGAGATACTTATTCGGGCATATTGTATCATCGGTGATATAACCGATCAGCGTCATAAGCGAGTACTATTTAGTTCGCGACGCGCCCTCCCTTTGCTCACTCTCTCATTAGACGCGTACATTACTTTTTATATATTATTCAATTTCATTCTCATTTAGTTCACATTTTATCTTGATTACATTTATATTTTTTTGTAATAAATTAATTCTTTTCTATTAAATCGTGCTTTCAATTAATTTATATTGCCTGGTTATATATAACATAAAAATATATTTCCCGTTGCTTACTCCGACGCCTCCGCGGTCCTTGTGAGCAGTTATAAATTATTTAATAACGTAATATCATATATTTTAATATAACGTATTTTGGAACCTGCCTCACGAAGGAAAACTGCGCTACCGGCCACGCGTCTCTCGATCAGGTAAGAGAAAGAGAGAGAGAGACGCAGTGCGTGCAGCAAGCGACAAGTATATCAGATATGATTTTGTCGTTTATCAATAGGATTGATCAGCTAGCACAATCGGAGTTCGCTGTATAATATTTAGTGAAATTCTTACAAATTTCAGCAACTCTGCATATAGTAAAATTTAAGGACTTAGCTAAAGTTTACATTAAATTAAAAGCTAATTCTTTTTTTTGCAACGTGTAGTAAATTACCGTTACTAAATGGCGCCCAACGAATAGATGCGTCAACGGGAACAGGCTTTTACGCGTCGTCTAATAAATCGAAATTTGCAAATGGCGTCGAGCGTGTAGCTGGCGTCGACGAAAACAGACTTCGCGTTGTTCATAAAAGACTTTATATCAAAGATGGCGTTTTGCTATAGTTAAAGTTTGATATTTAAGTTAGCACGTGTCAAGAAATTTTTTTGCTTTTAGAAATCAAATTATTCTTAGTCAAAGATAAATAAATTTAGAATTGACGTTAAATTTTTTTCACGTTTCGTAAAATAAAATTAATATTAAATTGCTTTTTTTTGGAAAAATAAAATAGTGGACATTTCTGGAACAATTGCTAGGTATCTATTAAAATTTTTTTTGTCGGTTAGCTGTTACAAATTTGTGTCCCCACGTGTCCCAGCGAAAATTCTATTTCTTTGCTTAACGCGCAGATATTCTCGCGCTTTAATATCATAGTGACAGAGACAAAAGATATAGCTCTGTATGCCTAATAGTTCGCTTTATGTGTAAAAGCGAACAGGCAGTTGAAATTTTCTAAGAATTAGAATAGTCCGTTGTTATGTGTTACCCTCTTACCGATCAGGTCGTTAATAGTAAATTATAAAATTTTTATGGTGGGAGAGAGATATTAATTTCGACTAACGAGAAAGTTGAAATTAATCTAGTTGAAAAATAACCCTTTAATATAGGATAATTTAATATCATTAACATTAAAATTTTTTTTTGTATTCTGATATAATATTTAATTGAATGAAAATTAAAATTTTTTTTATACATATTAAAGGGCTAGAAAATTTTTTTTCTTGCATAATAAGTGAAATTTCAAATTTTTATTTATACACATAGTGGAAATTTTTGTTTTCTCTTTCTCTCTCATCAACGACTGCCAACTCGTAGCGCGGCAATCGACTGGCGCTGTGTGTGTTGTGGAGAAATTTTAGAATTTTCTCGAAGACTTTGAATTAAAATTTATTTCTACACTACACGTTAAATACACATGTATAATAAATGAATTGTCCCTACACAGTTAGGTGTGCATTTTTAACAAAAGTTTAAGAACGCACAGATTTTTGGATTTAGTTATATACGTTGATACTTAGTATTTTAAATTTAAAATTGTAAAATATTATTGAATAGTTTATTATAGTCTAATATTTTCGATTAGCTTTACTATAATTATTAGAAATTCTATTATAAATCCAAAAATCAAAACAATTAATTTTCAAAATATATACGTATTTAGTCAATTTCAACTGCTACGTGTGTATATGGTTCTATTATAACCATATACAAACGATCAGTAATTTAATTTTCTTTATAAAATAAACGTGCGTACACACACACACACACAGCGAGCGTTAGTAAAACCGCGTGCGATTAATAGGAAATAGAAAATATCTCAAGAAAGAAGACAGGAATATTACTACGAGATGGCAACACAAGTCACCGATCAGGTATCAACAGATGTGCAACAAAGAAGTGAAATGGCACTAGATGCCTCTAACGTACCAAAAGAACTGATAATCTATCTTACCGCCATGCACAACCAGATGAAAGATATGACAAAACACGTGCATGAGGTATATTCCAAGATGGAAGGAATGTCAACTACGGTGAATTCTTTATCACAAAAAGTTGAAGTACTGTCACAGCCTAAATCTTCTAGCACACAGCTATTCGATCAGGCCACAGGTGAAAGAACACCTGAACGGGAAAACCTCCAAGGAAATAAAAGTAATGAACAGCACGTGGCTTTTCGTGATACATTTAGTATACACTACAATAATAGTAGTAGCCCATTAAATAGCCAAGCAAACAACAATGCAGGTACAGATCAGCAAAATTATAGAAACCGTGATAATTTGCCAACTGGTACGGCAGGAGCACGTACAGTCGAGGGGGGAGGGACCCCTCACACTGCAAACAGTGCGACGGATAACGCTAATCTGACCAGGCATAGTGACCGTCCAACGAGTGCAAATAAAAATACAGACGTAGGTCACATAGTGCGCCGCTGGAATGCTACATTTTCTGGCGAGCGAGGCCAAAGTATAGACCTCTTTCTAACTAGAGTTGAGGAGTGTCGAAAACTGGCTAAACTGAGTGAGAGCGATTTATTAACCTCTCTCTCTGAACTGCTCACAGGGGTTGCTGCGACCTGGTATCGAAATAACAGGCATTCGTGGCAAACCTGGGCTCAATTTAAAAAAGCTGCATTGCGATGGTATGGATATAGCAGACGTTTCCAACAAAGATTGTTAGCAGAAGCTAATGCACGTACACAAGGCAAAGATGAGCCGGTACGAGATTATATTATATGCTTACAATCTATAATTTTAAAACAAGTTTCGTTACCTGATATTAATCAGCAGCTTGATTTATTGCACCGCAACCTCTTACCAGAAATTCAGCGTATGGTCAGAAGAGATGCAGTTACGGATATTGAATCTTTACTAGAAAAAACTGTAGAAGCTGAATTGATACTCGAGGCGGAGAGAGTCTATAGACCACCTCCTCCGCCTGAACAGTCATTGTTACCTGACGTAGCTTATAGGCCAACGAATAAGGCCAAAGATAATGAAATACAATTAGCAGCGGTACAGGAAGAACAGGCTGATAATGGACAGTTAAATTTAGGGAAAGTGTTAATCCAATTATTTCAAGAAATACGTGAACTCAAAAAGGCGTTTGTAAAGCAGCAGAGGTTTAGCGAGAACAACGTACAAGGACCTGCACCGCTTAAATTGCCTCGAAGGAAGTCTGCTAAACGTCAAAGGAATTTTAAGAAGCAGCCTCAGAAACTTTCGCAAGATGACAGCAATTCGGAACAACAGAGTCAACAACAAAAGGAAAGTTCTTTAAGAGATACAAATCAAACAAAACCAGGTCAAGAAAACCAGAAAAGTTCGATAAATCCAAAACGTAACCGTGAATGTTATCGGTGTGGATTACCTGGATATACTATCTGGTCCTGCCCTATCTGTGCGGGAAAAAGGACCAGGGAACGAGTAGGTGAGGTACCTACCGTTCCCAGTGAGGCTTATGAGACCTCAGAACCCTCTAATAGAAAGGTGTTCGATAAAAATCTATCTGAATTAAATTAAAAGCTAATTCTTTTTTTTGCAACGTGTAGTAAATTACCGTTACAACATACACTAATTTTTTTTCGAAAAAAAGTCAGAGGTGCCTGGCCAGGATTCGAACTCGTGCCCACCGCGTTGAAAGCAAGAGCTCTATCCGTTACGCCACTGCGCTCCTCTTACGTACGAATTATTACAAAAGTAAATTACTTTTGTGCTAAGATCTTCCCGATAAAAAAGTAAAAGCACAGCTCATAATGTAGTCAGCAGTATATTTCGAGAATTTGCCGTTTGCTGCTCTTGACTTTTTATCGGAGTGAACCATCGAAACTCTTTTTTATGTTTTTAATATTTTTAAAAGAATTTTTAGTTTTTATTAGAGATAAAGAATAGCTTTTGATCAACAGAATTTAGAGCTGTCGGGCATTAAAAATAATTTAATTTTACAATTCGATGAAAATTATTTACCTTATAATTTAGATGTTATTAAAAGGCTATTGTACAAAATTCAAAATAAGAAATTCAAAATAGTCAATGCTATTAAAGTTTTCATAAAGGAAATGATAAATATATAGAAAAAATCATCAGTAAAAGTAAAAAAGTTTGACCATTGTGTTGAAAAACTAAAATAACTTTATGACTTTTATGCAGAAGTTCGAAAATTTCAAAGCAAACCAAGTAGAAAAGTCAATGATTATTTAATAGAAATGCCTAATGTATTTGACATTTCCCAAAATGAGTCCATGAAAATACTTGGCTGAATGAGTGATAAAGTGAAAAAAAAATTTCTTGCTAAACCAGTTAAATATGTACAAACTAAGATGATTCCTTTTGGAAGTAAAGACGTGATAGATAAATGTTACACTTGTAATTTGTCGAAATTTAATTATTAAACCATTTGGATTTTTTCATAATTACATTTTATTGTAGATAAAAATATTTTAGTCCAAGAAAATCTTAGGACACTTGTCCGATCTCCATCTTTAGAACCAATTGAACCAGAATTGGAACTGAGTCAATCATTTAGCCAAAAAAGAACAATAAGTGAATGCGAATATGCTAGCATGACTTTACAACCTCGTTCAGCCTATGGTCTTGATTGTAGTCACAAGGAAAATATTGACTCGAAAACCAATGTAACGAAGAGTAAGTATTTGTTTGCAAAAAAATTGATAATTATATGAATGTGTACTATCTGTTTGACTTGAGCAAGGCATTCGACACGATCTCGCACTCTAAACTACTTGCAAGGCTGGGATCGATGGGGTTTTCCAGGGTTGCTCTCGAGTGGATTAGCTCCTATTTATCAGATAGGAAACAAATAGTTTCCATGAAGGTATCATATTCTACAGAGGGTGGCCAAGGCGGTATCGGTGTGGGTTGTTGATGCTTTTCTCACATTAAATGCAAGTAAAACTAAGGCGATCGTTTTTGTCAATGGTCGATTTATCAACGACGTTAATGCTGGTGAGCCAAGGACGATTGAGCTTGAGGGTGGTTTCGGCATATCTTTCTCTAATGCCGTTACGAGCCTTGGTGTTGTGCTTGACTCTAAGCTATCATGGGAGCCACACATTAATATGTTGACTAAGAAGGTTAATAGGATTATGTACGGCTTACTATTTTTTCGTCGGTATACCACTGAGGATTTGCGCAAACAATTCGCAACCGCCCTGCTGTTTCCACATCTCAACTACTGCTTAGTAGTTTTACTCGATGCCTCATAGGAGTTGAGAAGACGATTACAAAGGCTACAAAATTTATGTGTGAGATATGTATTACGCGTGAGAACGGGCGATTATATCTCTCTTTATAGAGCTGCGCTGGGTAGACTGTGTACTGATGCTAGGGGACTATTCTATGGCTGTACTTATGTACAAAATCGTGCGCATGAATACTCTAGAGTATCTAGTGGGTCTCTTCACTAGATATATACCTAGAATGAACTTAATTTTATTTTCTATTTACATGTTAATTTATTATAATGTGATGTCCCGTATATAGGCTTAAGATATGATTGTATTTATTGGCTGAATAATTAGTGAGTGATTGCTTTACTCGTTTTTATTACTTTGACTGCGTTTTGTGCTATTATTTTATTGCATACGCTTATTATTTTATTGCATTATTTATTTTTGATTTTGTATTTTAAATAAAAATTTTAAAATACTATGACTGATAGATATTGTGTGACTGACTTTTAATTTATAGGATTGTTGCGTGTATTTTACTATTTTTTTGTATCTGTGATATCACTTCTTTTGTTGTGACTTACTTATTCAGTATTATTAGGTTTAGTAATTGACTGTGATATCAATTGCAATATTTTTGTATTTATACATTTTTTTATGTGCAATATTTTTATATTGCTTTCTCATAGAGAAAGCATTGTATCGGTAAAAAAAATTTTTTTCTATTTTTTCATTAATTTGTACATATTTAGACTCAGGGAGTCGAAAAAAGTGGTTTACAGAAAATGTCTGTATGCGTGTGTGTGTGCGTGTGTGTGTGGGTGGGTGGGTGTGTGTGGGTGTGTGTGTGTGTGTGTGTGTGTGTGTGTATTCAGTACGCCAATAAGATCTCGAGAACTACTCGATGGATTAGTTTGAAATTTTGCATGCAATTTATTTTTTTGTCTAACGGGGGGGGGGGAAGCTATTGAAAATCGATCTTCTAAGCTCAGTTTTTTTTTAGAGCCATTTTAAGAATTTAAAAAAAATTTTGATTTTTCATTCTTTTGATATTTTACGTAAACTACTCAAAGAATTTTCTTGAAAATTTGTATGAACATTATTTGCGACTGCCAAAAGAAGAAAAACTTTTACTAACTGATTTTCTTAGTGCACTTTTAATTTTAGAGCATTTTGAAAATTTTGTAAAAAGTTTTTTTTTTTATTTATTTTTTATTCTACGACAACTATTCGATAGATTTGCTTCTAAATTTGTATGCAAGTTATTCGTTGTCTAAAAAAAACAAGCTTTGGAACACTTATTTTCTTAGCGTAGTTTTAATTTTAAAGCATTTTGAAAATTTTGAAAAAAATCTCTATTTTTCATTTTTTTTCTATTACACAAAAACCATTCGATAGATTTGCTTGAAAATTTTTATGGAAATCATTTGCAATAGCCTAAATATAACAAGCTTTGAAAAACTTATTTTCTCAGTGCAGTTTTAATTTTAGAGCATTTTGAAAATTTTGTAAAAAGTTTTTTTTTTTATTTATTTTTTATTTTACGACAACTATTCGATAGATTTGCTTCTAAATTTGTATGAAAGTTATTCGTTATTGTCTAAAGAAAACAAGCTTTGGAACACTTATTTTCTTAGAGTAGTTTTAATTTTAAAGCATTTTGAAAATTTTGAAAAAAATCTCTATTTTTCATTTTTTTTCTATTACACAAAAACCATTGGATAGATTTGCTCGAAAATTTTTATGGAAATCATTTGCAATGGCCTAAATATAACAAGCTTTGAAAAACTTATTTTCTCAGTGCAGTTTTAATTTTAGAGCATTTTGAAAATTTTGAATAAAATTTTTCTAATTTTTTTTATATTTTACGTAAACTACTCGATGAAAAAGCTTCAAATTATGTATGGGAATTATTTATGATTGTCAAAATAAAATGAACTTTTGAAAACTAATTTTCTTCAATTTTCTTAGCGCACATTTAATTTCAGAGCATTTTGAAAATTTTGAAAAAATTTTTTATTTTTAATTTATATTCTATTGCACAAAAATCACTCGATAAACTTGCTTAAAAATTTTTATGCAAATTATTCACTATTATCTGAATAAATCAAACTTTGGAAAACTTATTTTCATAGCGCAGTTTTAATTTGAGAGCATTTTGAAAATTTTGGAAAAAATGTTCATATTTCATTTTTTTTCTATTACACAAAAGCCATTGGATAAATTTGTTAAAAAATTTTTATACAAATTATTTGTTATTGCCTAATTAAAGCAAGCTTGGAAAAACTTATTAGCTTAGCGCAGTTTTAATTTTAGAGCATTTTGTAAATTTTGAATAGAATTTCACTTATTTTTTGGTATTTTACGTAAACTACTCGATGAAGTAGCTTAAAATTATGTATAGAAATTATTTACGATTACCTAAATAAAATGAACTTTTGAAAACTGGTTTTCTTAGCGTAGTTGTAACGTTAAAGCGTTATGAAAATTTTAAAACAATGTTTATTTTTCAATTATTTGGTATTTTTTGTAAACTATTCGATGAAAATGTTCCAAAATTTGTATGCAAGCTATTGGTTATAGTGTTAAGAAGACAAGCTTGGAAAAATTAATTTTATAAACGCATTTTTAATTTTAGAGTATCATAAAATCACATTATGCAAATGGCAAAATTAAGAAAGAGTAAAATTCATATAGTTTTCGTAGGTATTAAGACAGCCTTCAATACAGAGAGTAGGGACATTTATATTAAAATCGTATTTAAAAAAATAAAATCAAATTACTTTAACTCAATGTGCTCTATGAAAAAGCATTGCGCCAAAGCACTTGGCAGCGTTTTTATACATTGTTTTATGTCTAATATTTATTATTATATTTATAATTTGTTTTACACGCTTTTTGTATTATGATGTACGATAAAAAATAATATCTATCTATCATCTTGACTATTTTGTCGAAAAACAATTTTTCCTTCAAGTTGTAACAAATTCAATTTTTTAAGATTGCATTTGTATTGTTGCACATTGAATGATAGATTATTTAATATCATTAATTAAACAAAAAATAAATTATTAAATTTAGAGATTTCTGATATCAGCTGTTATTTTCAATATCTCACTGATTTCAATACTAAATGTAAAAATGAATTGCTGTTGTTGATGCAAAATAATATTGTAAGACAAACTGAAAATTTCTTTAATCACAAAGTTGAGTTAGCCTTTGATAATCTCAATTTCAAGTTATATAAAAAGTTGCAAAGATTATTTTTTATTAAATATATTAGAACTTTATCACAAAAAGCGTACATTGATAGATTTGCCTGTGTTTCTAACACTAAGTTTGTAACTAATGAGAGTAATGACTTATACAATGATAGCCCAACAAATTCATTTGACAACATTATTAATGTTAACTTAAAATATAGTGAAAATGATTCTTAGAATATTGAATCATTAAAAAAGGAATTTGTAAAAAAACTTGACTAATGTTGCATTACCTCAATTTTTAATTGATACTTAAAGTTTTGGAAGAACATTCAATTTTTTAGATTGTATAGATAACAATGTTTGCTTATAGATTTTTAAGAATTTAAATAATAATTTAAGGTTTAGTAATGATATTAATAATAATATACGTAAGGATATTTTACAAAGTATAAAGAGGATATCGTAGTTATTTCCTCCTAATAATATTTTTATTTAAAGTTTATGAGTAAACGGTGCGTCACATCATATTCTTTCACTACAGAAAAAAAATTTATAAGATTAATCCTGAGTGCGGACAACTCAAGAAATTTATTGAAATATTGCACATAAAAAGTTATGAACAAACTTTCAATGTATAGTATTTTGAGGTTAGGTCTATCGAACTTGGTATCTAATTTTCATTCAAACTCCATGAAAAAATAAGAAGTTTGAATAATTTTTTAAAAAAAAAAAATGATTGAATTAATGTAGCTTTAGCGCGGACAAGTCATTATATTTGTCTAAATATTCAATTTAAAGAGATATCAATCAGATGAAAAAAGCAAAAATCGATTCTTACAACTCCGATATCCCGTTAATGAAAAGAAACATAAAGTTAAAAAATTTAGTTATTAGGAAAAAATTATATTGAATAATATTAATCACAGTAATTCCTGTTTAAAACACAATAAAAATTTATTTATTGGGAAATCTGACAAAGTTGGTACCATAGTTGTTTTGAATAAACAGGAATATTTTGAAAAAGTTTAATTAAATTTGAATGATAATAGTTTATATAAATGTATACCTAATAATCTCTATAAAAATTAGAAAATAATACTGATAATTAATTAGATTTCTAAATAAAAATAAGTTTTTGAAACAAAATGAAAAGAAACAAATGTTTTTTATAACCAAAAATAAATGCCAATTAGCAAGATGCTATGGCCTCATTAAATTGCACAAAGTTGATAGACCAATGAGATTAATTGTGTCTGCAATAGGCTCTCCAACTCACACTATTGTTAAAGTCTTTGCATTTAAAAAAAATTAAAAACATTCACCTACACCACAATATACTATAAAAAATAGCACTGAATTAATGAATCTTATGAGTGACTACACTGAGAAAAAAATTTAGTTGAGTCAATGAAATAAATTTAGTTATTAAATATTTTGTTGATAAAAATTAATTTTGATTGAAGTAATATGCAAGGATATTAAATCACTGAAATATTTAGTTGGGATAAAAAAAATTGATACCTAAGTTAAAAAAAATAAATATTTTTTTAAAATAAAGAAAAATTTATTGTTTCGGTTAAATTATTTGATTGATTTAATCAAATCAATTTCATTAAGGCAGCTGATAAAATTTTATAAAATATTTATTTGTAACAATAGAATATGTTTGTAAATTATCTATATATTTTGTTACAGTAATTAAATATTTATTTTAGTAAATCGTTTGTTAAATTTACAAAATCTTTTATAACAATAAAAAAATATTGGTCAATCATCAATATAATATTTGCTTGAATTAACAGTCATCCGATTAAGTTAAAGAAGCTTATATTGTAAATAAATGCTTCACTAAGTTAATAACATTGTCATTTAATTAATAATATATGTGATTGTATAAAAAAAAATATTTTGTTGTATATAACACATAAAATTTGATCAGCATTTCAATAAAAATTACAATTGATTTAAAGAAATAGGTTCCTTAAAATCAACAAATCCGATTTCAATGAATTTACAAAAAGAAAACCAATAAATTATTTTTTAAAGTCAAGAAAGGTGCAACGTAAAATTAGATATTAAATTTTTTTTAAAGAAATATTTATTAAATCGAATATATTTATTCTATTATTTCTATCAAGTTGTTATTGAAACAAGAATATAATTCACTGATTTAATTAAATATTATATTAACACTTCCATTAAATTACTTTAATGTTCAATAATGTATTAGATTATTTTAATGAAATATTTATTAAACCAAATATATTTATTTTATTATTTCTATCAAATTGTTATTGAATCAAGAATATATGTCACTGATTTAATTAAATATTGTATTAACACTTCTATTGAATTACTTTAATGTTTAATAATATATTTGATTATCTTAATGAAATATTTATTAAACCAAATATATTTATCCTATTATTTCTATCAAGTTATTATTGAAACAAGAATATATTTCATTGATTCAATTAAATATTATATTAACATTTCCATAAAATTACTTTAATGTTCAATAATATATTTGATTATCTCAATGAAATATTTATTAAACCGAATATATTTGTTCTATTAATTCTATCAAGTTTTGATTGACATAAGAATATATTTCACTATTTCAATGAAATATTATTATACTTCTACTAAATTACTTTGATGTTCAATAATATATTTAATTATCTTAATAATATGTTTACTAATTCTAACGTATTTATTCTATTATTTTTATCAAATTTTGATTGAAAGAAGAATATATTACATTGATTTAATTAATTATTATATCACCTTTATTAAATTACTTTACTGTTCAATAATATATTTAATTATATCAAGAGGAGGTCACGTATCTCTGTCCTTTTCTAATCAAAGAAATGATTTTTTTACAAAAACTAATAACTTTATCAAAAAATTAAGAGAAAGCCGCATCTTGTATCAAAAAAAGCAATATTTTCTTTGATAAGAAAAAATTAATTTTATTGCTTCGTTGTTCAGAAAACCTTGAAAAACCAAATTGTCCACCCTAACCTCTATGATTTAAGTTTTTCAAGGTTTTCTTGAAAATGAAGCAATAAAATTAATTCTTTCTAATCAAAGAAAATATTGCTTTTTTTATTACAAGATGCGGCTTTCTCTTCATTTTTTGCTAAAGTTAATAGTTTCTGTAAAAAACTCAATTCTTTGATTAGAAAAGGACAGAGATACGTGACCTCCTCTTAAGGGGAATCCTCATACCGGCATAGAGTTCTACCTTATCTACATTGAAATTATGAATTTTAATAATAATTTAACTATTCATGACTGAAATTCGTAGGAGAGGCACATTCTTAACATGCCAAAGAATTTATTGCAACGTTAAAAGACGATATAAGGGTAAAAATAAAGGCGAAAACTGCTTAATACGATTAACTTTTCAATGTGGTTATGAATAATCGTATTATGCAGTTTTTGTCTTTATTTTCACTTTTATTCTGTCTTTTAACGTTGCAATACATTCTTTAGAATGTTAAGAATGTGTCTCTTCTATGACTTTTAGTCAAAAATACTTAAATTTTTATTAAAATGCATAATTCAAATGTAGATAAGGTAGATCTCTATGCCGGTATGAGGACACCCCTTAATGAAATATTTAATAATGTCAGAATTATTGTTTCATTCTTTCAATAAATTTTGAATAATAACAAAAAGATATTTCATTGTTTTAAATAAATATTGTATGACTTATATTAAATTATTTCACTGGCCAATGAAATACCTAATCATTTTAATTCAATATTTAGTTGCTTTGATGAATGTGTTTTTTCTCTTTATGAAACATATGATTGATTCTATGAAATATCTCATTGTCTTTTACTCAAATAATTTCATTGCTATATTATAATTAATTGGATGCATTAAATTAATTAAATTTTTAATTGATTCAAATATTTGATTTATCTTGTTCTATAAAATTATTTTATTACTTTTATTATTTAATTATATTGCGTCTATGAAATCAGTGATTAATTGAATTAATTATTATTTTTAACAATTAAATATTTTATTATTTATTTCCCAATTAAATATTTTGTTGTATTAATTAATTTCTTTATCAGATCGATTAAATAATTATTTGATTATCTTAATGAAACATTTATTGAAACAAGCAGTTATTATTTAATAACATATTTACTAAATCAAATGAAATATAATGTTAAAATTAATATTTAATATTCTTGAAAAATATTTTTTTGTATAAGCTATCATCCTTTATACTCAAACAAACTCATGTTTTAAATACGTGTCTTGCTAAGTGAATAACTTAGCAAAATATGTACTAAAGTTAATAAAAATTACAGAGAAATCTGATTAAATACTTGTTAAAATCAAGTAAATCCACTATTTGATTCATCTACATAATTTATTTCATTCAAATAACACATATTTGAACTAAAAGAAACATTTATTGTTTTAACAAAATCATTTAGTTCAATGGTTTGATGATACAACCGCTTGGTGGCGTCGTTAATTTTCGATCTCCCAAGCGGTAAGAGGGCTTCTAAGTTGATATATAAGGAAGTTAAAAATCCAAGATAATACGTAAATTGTAATGCGAGCGAAATTTATGTTAGATTTACTGCGTGTGCGATCACTGTATATAGCATACTAATGTTAGTATGTTAATAATTGTTATTCTTTACCATATAAATAAATGGAATCATATTCACCTGTCCTTTAATGAGGCATCAATTCATTGATGTTAATAAATAAATGTAAATCACTGAAAGCAAATACTGTTGATTAAAGACAGTATTTGTTCGATTAAAATATCTATAAATCTAATTAATTAAATATTTCTTTACTGTAACCTTCATATCCTTTCCCTGTACATGAGCACTTTGTGCTATCCTTTTTCAGGTGATAGGGTAGTAGGTCACAATTTGGCCGTTTGTCTTACGGTACGTACTTACGTGTTAACCACTTCTTACGTGAGATTTTTCTCTCATTCGTGTAATTTTTTCTTTCACGCAATAAGGCTTTTCGCAATGAACTCTTGCGTGAGTTTTATACCGGAGGGCGCCAAATTGTTATCAAATTTAACCGTTTGTCTTTTTTACTTTGAAGGAATATTTTATTTGAGATAACCGAATAATTAATCAATTTTTTGTTAAGACAATGAATTAATTTTATTAAATCTTAAAATTTTATTAAATTCAAAATATTCAATAAATTAAACTTTCATTTGAAAATATAAAATATTGAACTAATTTAATTTCAATATAGCATTAATATGATGAAATAATTAATTAGAAAAACAAATGGACATTTTAATGGATAATTTTTTTTTTTTAAACAATGAATTAATTTTATTGAATCAATCTTCGCGACATTTAATAAGTCAAATATTTAATTGAAAATACAATATATTATTTGATTTAATTTCAATATGTATATTAATGTAATGAAATAATCAATTAGAAAAACAAATGGGCATTTTAATTGATAAAATTTTTTATAAAAACAATGAATTAATTTTATTGAATCAATCTTCGCGACATTTAGTAAGTCAAATATTTATTTGAAAATACAAAATATTATTTTTAACCAATATTTGTGATGTTTAGTAGAATCAAATATTTATTTAAAAAAATGAAATATTTATTTGACTCAATTAAAATATTTGTATTAATGTAACAAAATATTTTATGTGCCGCCCGCACCTAAGGGATTTCATTGATTCAATTAAGCCTTACTTAATCCAACTAAATTTTTTTCTCAGTGTATAAAGTACCTCCCAATTATGAATTAGCTAATTTTGATGTTATCGCACTTTATTATAATATGCATTTGGAGGCTATTAATAGAGTTATTGAGAGACGATGGCATTTGTTAGCTTGAAAAATTAATTTACTCTATTAGTAGCTCTATTTAGCCCTATGAGTCCAATTTTAGCTGATGTTGTTAGGCAAGATTTGGAGAGGGATTCTATTAACACTTCAGATATTTCCATTACAAAGTGGTATAGATATGTGGATGATGGTTTGGTAATTGTTCCTTGTAGAGAAGGTAATAATATTCTTGATCATTTGAATGATTATGACTCTAAAATTCAATTTACCTTTGAAAAGTCTGTTAACAATAAAATTAATTTCTTGGATATTTCTTTAGAAATAATTAAGAATAGGAGTATAATCATGAATTGGTATAGGAAATCCACATATTCAGGATTGTATTTAAACTATCACATCATCCACAATCACAAAAAATAAGTAATGTATATGGTTTAGTTGAAAAAGCTATCAAATTCTCACATTCCAAGTTTCATAAACAGAATTTAGATTATATTTTTAATGTCCTTAGAGCGATTGTTGTTAAGAAACGTTTTAAAATTAGATTAGATTATATATTATTTATTTTGTATTACATTTACAAAAAGAGCGTGTGATGCAATAAAATTACAAATAAAATTAAAATACATAAAATACTTAAAATAGCTTTGCATATATAAAATTAAAATAGTACAGTATGATATCACAGTCATAAAATATAATAGAGATAATACTGTAATAGTAAGTCAATAAATTAAATAAAAGTGATATCACAGAAAAAAAATTGAATACGAATAAATACACGCAAAGAGTATAAATAATATAATTGAAAATCAGTCTCAAATATCTATCAGTCAAAAGAATTACATAAAATCAAGCGTGTGAAGAGCGCAGTCAAAATATTAGCGGTATACAGTAAATTGCAATCACGCCAATAAATACAATCATGCCTTGAATCTATAAAAGGTACATCACATAATAAATTAACACATATGATATAATCCGAAAATAATACTGTTTAATCGAGGTCGAGTAAATACCTCCTCAGAGCGGCTTTAAGAGGAGGCAATATAGCTCTGTCCTTGTCTAATCTAAATTTTCGTGATTATTAATAAATTAAATATTGTTATACAAAAGTAAGGACATAGCCCAATAGATTTCAGGACGAGCAAACGATTCTATTCTATGAAAAAGTATAAAATTTTCATTAGTTTTCGAGTGAGGTCTGAAACGGAAAAACAGTTATTAAGTTCAATTGTTTTTTCTTTTTAGACCTCACTCGAAAACTAATGAGAATCTTATATTTTTTCATAGAATAAGATCGTTTGCTTGTCCTAAAATGTATTGAGCCATGCCCTTGCTTTTGTATAACAATATTTAATTTATTACTAATAGAAAAAATTTAGATTAGACAAGGACTGCTGATTGATGGAAGATTTTTAATATATCTATAGGGAGAGATATGATCACCCATTCTCACGCCTAATGCATATCTCACGCATGAATTTTGCATCGTTTGTAGCCGTCTTTGTAAATCCTGTGAAGTATTGAGCAAAAATTACGAAGCAGTAATCAAGATGTGGGAACAGCAGGATGTAAATTAAGGTGGTTCACCCGAGTACAGAATTGATTCAAGATATTCTTGAAATTGTAGGTATAGTTCAATAAAGGCAATGTGAATATCATATTCAAGTTTCAGAACATTTTATCGTTTCGTTTGTGATTAATCGATGTTCAAAGTTTTGCCATTTACATTGGAAGTATATCTATATATATTAGAATTTTTACATTTCGTAGCTGTTAATCGCAATATCTCATAAACTACATTCAAATCATAATTGAAAATTTAAACATGTATACAAGAAATAATAATAAGCATTTTCTAACAAGATTCACGTAAATTCTTGGTGTTATTAAATAGATAAAGTGTTTTGAAAACGTAATTATTAGATAAACTGTGCATGTTTCGTTCACATTTACGTTGCTGCGCATGCGCAACTAGATTATATGAGCGCTATCTCTTTCTCTCTCTTGCCGAGTGAACCGACCTAAGTTTCAAACGCTGGATTGCAACGAAAATTTGATTTTTGTAATAAATGATTATGCGACTGTATACAATTTAAATCATATAAAGAACAACAAATACAATGACATAAACCAGTTACAAGTCACCATGGATCATAAACAACCCCTCATGGGTCACCAAGAGGGGGTAACAGAAAAGACAAAATTTAGTCCTAGTAAAGTTAATTCGTTGAACCCCGTTACTCTTCACTTTTAAATTTGTAATGATAAAAAACATCCTCAGAAAATTTTCCGTTGAGATAAAAGCCAAGGAACCACCCCCAGCGTGGTATAAAGGGGATGAAAATAAGTTCTGATTTTTTATCTCAAAGACTTGATTCGTTGAACCCATTCTCTCTCTGATTTTTTATTAGTACTGATAAAAGACAGCCCCATGAATTTTTTCATTGAGATAAAAGCCTAGGAACCACCCCCAGCGTCATACAAAGGGGATGAAAATCTGTCCTGATTTTTAAGCTTGGTGACTTGTTCCGTTGGACCCATTTTCTCTTTGATTTTATACTAGTCATAATAAAAGACAACCCCATGAATTTTTTCGTCGAGATAAAAAATCAGAACAGATTTTCATCCCCTTTATATCACCCTGGGGGTGGTTCCTTGACTTTTATCTTAACAAAAATTTTATGGGGATGTTTTTTATTATTATAAATTTAAAAGCAAAGAGTAAACGGGTCCAACGAATTAAGTATACTAGAATTAAATTTCGTCTTTTCTGTTACCCCCTCTTGGTGACCCATGAGGGGTTATTTATGATCCATGGTGACTTGTAATTAGTTTACGTCATTGTATTAGTCGTTCTTTATCTGATTTCAGCTTGTATATAGTTACAGGATCATTTAATACAAAAATCAAGTTTTCATTGCAATCCAACGTTTGAAACTTAAATTACATACAGCAGGGCGGTTGCGATTAAAAAAGTTATTTAACAATCAAGGTTCAGCTAATAATGTAAACCAAAATGAAAATTTTAATAATTTTGTCTTATTACCATACATAAAACCTTCAGTATATAACTTTAGATCTATTGCTAAAAAATATTGTTTCAATTTAATTTTTAAATCTTGTTACTAACTAAAAGTATTTATTCACTGAGGTGAGGATATTGTTGACAAAAAAGAAAAGACTAGTATTGTGTATATCATTAATTGCAAAGATTGCAACTTGAGCTATGTTCGGCAATCAAATAGGATGTTATGCACCAGAATAAATGAACATGAAAAAGATGTAACTAGTAAAAAAGAGACTTCTGCTGTTCCTACACATGTTTTTGAGACTGATCATTCCTTTGAATTTGATATTAATAAAGTTCAAATATTAGATGAAACATCAAGAAAAACAGGTCCTTTTATGAAACATACGTACATTACAGGGTTGCTAATATTTAAATCATTTTGAGCTTTAAATAAATTTTAATTCACAAATCCTTTTTGAATTCGTAATTAAAGTTTTTTCAATTAACAATTCCTTTTGAATTGATGATTGAACATATTTTAATTAACAAATCGAAATTCAATCGTAAATTGAAAAGGTTTTAATTAGAAAATCAAAAGGAATTCTCAATTAAATAAATTTTAATTTAAAAATCAAATTCTAATCGTGAATTAAAAGGGCTTTAATTAAAAATTCAAAAGGAATCCTTAATTAAATAAATTTCAATTAAAAAATCAAAATGTGATCGTGAATTGAAAAGGCTTCATTCACAAATTCAAAAGGAATCCTTAATTAAATAAATTTCAATTAAGAAAATGTAATCGTGAATGAAAAGGGCTTTAATTAAAAATTCAAATGGAATCCTTAATTGAATATATTTTAATTAACAAACAAAAAGTAATTGTGAATTGAAAGAGTGTCAGTTATGATTATGATTTGTAAATTTGAGGGCTTTAATTAAAAATTCCACAATTCCTTTTTAATTAAATGTAATAAGGAATTTTTATCATATATATATATATATATATATATATATATATATATATATCGAAAAATATATGTGGACGCGCACATACATACGCACCTGCGCTCATATATATGCAACATTTCATGTCGACCCACACGCACACATACAGACAAGTTGATATATATATCTCCCTATATTATATAGTTATATAAAAAAAACCTCCTCTCCTACCCCTCATTATTCCTCCCCTTATTTTGCATGCTTGAAACATCACAATTCACCCCTCAAAATAACGTAAAAATCTGTCTAGAAATGATGTTTTTTGAAAAAAAAAAAGACACCCCTTACTACCCAAGTTACCCCTCTTTACCCAAGTCACTCCTTTTGCTACCCCTCGTACATCACTCATACACCCCTCAGATAATTTAGCTAAATATACCTTATTTTACCAATGTATTTGTTACTCATCCTCTATATCACTACTACCACCCTTCCCACTTCTACCCCTTCACTACTACCCCTCATTTTTTTCTCTCCTCCTCAAGAAATCACAAGTCACCCCTCAAAATAACGTAAAAATGTCGATCGAAATGTCTTTTAAAAAAAAAAAAAGATACCCCTCACTAACCCAGTCACTCCTCTACTACCTAAATCACCTCTCACTCCATAAATCATCGCCTCACTCCACAAGTTACCCCTCACTCCATAAATCACCCCCTCGCTCCAAAGTCACCGCTCATAACCCCTCATGCCCCTAATACACTCTTCATAAAGTCATTATAAACCATTAAGAAAAGAATTTTTTATTTTATATTTATGAAATACTTACTGAAGGCTATATAATGGAATATATATTTATTACATAGTTACCAATATTATAGATTATTGATATAATTATTTTTTAACCATCATTAAATACCTGCGCTCCTTAGACAACTTTCCACACCACCCATACTGAGACAAAAAAATAAGAAACTTCTACTTCCAACATTTGAGCTTACTTTTTTTATGTCCAAGCTGTACTTGCCTAAAAGTAAAGCACATTTTACTTTGTGCTAATTAGTCATTATCTTAGTCAGAAAAACTTATAAAAAAATATCCTACATCTGAAAGATTCTTCTTTCAGGTTAGCTTAAATTTATTTTTTTGTTTTTGTCTTGAGTTGATCTTTTTCGTATGTTTTTCGTATTTTTTATATAAAAGTGAAAATCAACATATGATTATAAGAAAACATATAATTAGAAATGTTGTTAATAATTGGAATAAATATAAACAACATATAATAGGGAATAAATATTATATGAATATAATAAATAGTGATAATTATTTTAAATACATGTCAAATAATGGTACTTTTGGAACAGAAATAGAAATTCAAAGTTTTGTAGAATTTTATAATGTATATGTTAAATTACATATTAAAAACAAAATACAAACATTTATGAACTTTTCTAATTATTTTCAATCATCATTAATTTTTACTGGATCATATGATGCACGTCATTATGATATTTTAAATTATAAAGATAATAATAATAATTATGGTAATAATAATTATAATCTTAAAAGAAGATTAAAACATGAAGAATTTAATAAAACAAATATAATAAAAAAAATAAAAGTAAAAATAAGCTTCACAATAAAATAAATAAAAACAAAAAATTGACGAAGAAAATCAATTAAAAATTAAATTTGAGGAATAATATAAGTAGATGAGCTATGCCGATTCTAACTCATGCGGGTTCTAATCCATGCCGATTCTAACCCACCTGAATTAGTACTGAATTGAGACAGAATTGACTTGAACCAGAAACGACCTAGAGTGGGGGAACCCAAGCAATGTCTTACGTGGTATCACACGAGAAACAACTGATGGAGCGTAGGAAGGGAAACCTTTTCTAACTCGAGCAATATTTTACGTGATATTAGACGATGAAACACTCAGAGTAAGGGAACCTTTTCTAATCCAAGCAATGTTTTACGCGCGGACAATGAAACAGCTGGTTGAAATGATCTGGGGAATAGGAACCGATTCTAACCCAAGGGTCGAGAGAGAAACAGCTGATTAAGCCAGAGGCGTTTTCGAGCTACTGACGGCTGGCAGCTGGCTGCTGGACACCTACTGCTCAGTGAGCTAGGACTAACATGGTATTTTCTAGCGCAGTTCCGTTTACGTGGTATTCCACGAGAAACAGCTGATTGAGCCAGGGAAGCGGAATTTTTTTCCAACCCAAGGATTGAGAGAGAGAAACAGCTGATTAAGCTAGAAATAATAACAGCTGATTGAGCGTCGAGGACCCGGCCGCTAGATACCTACGAAAAATCTCTAAAGTTTCACAATTTTCACTTTTTAATAATTTTTAATATTAATTCAATTATAATAAATTAAATAACAATCATTTAAGCATTAAAAAAAATTTTTGACTTCAATCGGAATTGAAGACGACCCTTTAGACGCGAGGCAAGCGCGTATACCGCTACGCCACGGAGCCACCGTACTGAAGAGATTTTAAAACTTCTATAGTAGCGGCTTTTCCAGATTTCATATTATTTCTACATATTTTAACATAAGTTATTGCTAGTAATTAATAATCATTCATTGTAAAAATTCTATATCTGTATACACTTATGGATTAAAATAAAAAAGGTGTAAAAAATATTAACTATAATTTATTAGTATTATCTGAGTGTATAATATAGTTATAGCTTAGAATACTAGCGATTTACTTTACCTACACGATGCACAAGTTAACACTTAAAAGTCTAGTGAATTTTAAAACTAGTATGAGTAACACATCAGTTGCGTTCTCCATGAGAGAAACTTACTGACTATGAATTTCATAATCATTTTTTTTATCAGGTGGAAGAAGGGGAGTGTACTCTGAAAAATTTTGAGTGGTATGACTTGGAGTCTGTCCGATGATGAAATGAATGTGAATCATGAAATGTACGCTTTTTTCTTGTCCAATGAAACAGCTGATTGAGCTAGAAATGATTCGGGAAGAGGAAACCTTTTTTAACCCAAGGATCGAGGGAGAAACAGCTGATTGAAATTATCTGAGCTGGGGTAACTTTTTCTAACCTAAGGATCGATTGGCAAGAAACAGCTGATTGAGCCAGGGTGGGAGAACCTTTTCTAACCTAAGAAACGTGAGAGAAACAGCTGATTGAAATGATCTAGGGAGGGCAAACCTTTTCTCACACAAGTGAATCAAGATCGAGAAAGAAACATCTGATCGAGCAGTGAAGACATGGCTGCCAACCGCTAGATACTTATTAAGCTGTTGCGAAATTTCTAAAGTTTTACAATTTTGATGTCTTAATATTTCTTTTTAATTTATTTATTTATTATAAATCAAATAAAAATTATTTAAGCATAAAAAAAATATTTTTGAATTTGATCGGAATCGAACCCATGACCCTTCGGACGCGAGGCAAACACGTATACCACTACACCACGGAACTATCGTACCCAAAAAATTTTAAAGCTTGTATAGTAGTAGTTTCTGATACTCTTTGACTTTGCATCACTTTTTAGATATTTTAACATAAATAACTATCAATTTATTCAACTATAATGGAATAAAAAATTATTAAAATATAAATTGCAATAATAATAGTAATACATTAAGCCCATATCACAGCTCCGAGACAGCTTTGGAATTATTTGATAAACATTTGAGTATACATTTTATAAACAATAATAGTTCACTAGAATATAAACATATGAAAGTAATCAAAAATAATATTTGTATGAGCAAAATGTCAAATTTTGAGTTTATATTAAAGATATTACCCTTAATTTCGATTGTATCGTATATTAGCTATTCACATATCATATCCAATTTATACATATTACAAAATCAATCAAATTTCCTCCGTTAGTAATCATCAGTTATGTACTCCACTATATTTTTTAGGTTGTAATTAATATTTGTATCGAAAAACTATTAAAATTATATTTAAATACCGTTAATACTGAATATATTCAATCGTTATTAATGTCACATTTAAGAGCATGACGAAGCTGTCCGCCTTCTAATAATATTTCCAATCTTAACTTATGAATGAACGATGCGTTTAATCGAGTTTCTTTGCTACAAAGAAAAAATTTGTAAGATTAAACTCTAGTGCGGACAACTCAAGAAATCCACCAAAATATTATACATACAAAGTTATAGTAAAAACTTTCAATATGTCGTATTTTAAGGTTAGGTTTGTCGAGTTTGATATCTAATTTCCAATCCAAGCTCATAAAAAAATAACAAGCCCAAATGATTTTTTATTTTAACAAAAATTATTGTATAAATATAGCTTTAGTGCGGACAAGTCATTATATTTGTTTAATTTAAGAATTTAAAAAAATATTGATAAAATAAAAAAAGCAAAACTCGATTGCTGCAGCTCCGACATGCTGTTAAACACTAAAAATACTAAATTAAAATACTATTAAGAGCATGACGAAGCTGTCCGCCTTCTAATAATATTTCCAATCTTAACTTAAGAATAAACGATGCGTTTAATTGAGTTTTTTTGCTATAAAGAAAAAATTTGTAAGATTAAACTCTAGTGCGGACAACTCAAGAAAACCACCAAAATATTATACATACAAAGTTATAATAAAATCTTTCAATATATCGTATTTTAAGGTTAGGTTTGTCGAGTTTGATATCTAATTTCCAATCCAAGCTCATAAAAAAATAACAAGTCCAAATGATTTTTTATTTTAACAAAAATTATTGTACTAATATAACTTTAGTGCGGACAAGTCATTATATTTGTTTAATTTAAGAATTTAAAAAGATATCGATAAAATAAAAAAAGCAAAACTCGATTGCTGCAGCTCCGACATGCCGTTAATATAGTTTTAAAATATTACTTATACGTTATTAAGATTAAATTCAAATAATATTAAATGATTCTCTAATGAATGAAATAATAGTTAATGAAATTTACTAAAGACAATAGACTCAGTCGATAAAATCAATAAATTAAGTCGATAAATTTATTAGATTAAGTCGATGATAATCGATAAAGTCAATAGTCTTAGTAGATAAAAGTTATTGAAAGTCTCTCTTTTTTCTATCTTTGTGAATCTACATTGCTCTTAAAAACATCCGACCGCTAACCTAAAATTTTTTGCCTTTTTTTTTCTTTTCTCTCTCTTCTTCTCTCTCTCTCTCTCTCTCTCGCTCTATCTCTCTCTTTTTATCTGTCTATCTCTTAAGCAGTGGTAAAAGCAGCAACAACAAGCGACACTTATTAAAATTGGAATTGTTAAACTAGTTAGATCAAGCGTAATCATTGGCTTGGCTTGTTCATTCACATGACAGAAGTAAATACCTTAATCATAGCACAAACAGTTCTTTTGAGGGTTCATATTCATGAGTTTACTTCTCCTAAATATCTCTTGTAGTAAAGGACTTGTAGGTTTAAGATTGCAACTACTTGTTTCATTTTGATTTGTAGATTGAGAAAAAATACTCTTAGATAGCAACTAATAAAATTTAGAATTTCACTAAAAAATGTATAGCTGAAGAGAGTTTACCGATTAGAATTTTATAATTTTATACTCAAACATTTTAAAATACATTTAATTCTAATATTCAATCTTAACAGTGTATAAATACTTTATGAGATTGATTCAAAGCATTAAAAGTTACTAAAAATTTTGATATATAATATTTTGTAAATTCTACGTAGTCACTTTTTGTCAGTCATAGCTCATATCTCTAGATCTAAAAGATTTAGAGCCCTAAAATTATAAATAATAGTTCATTTTTTAATTTCATTGAAAAAGTTATAATTAAATGAGTTACTTAAATGTAGCATATAGAAATTTATACTCAAACATTTTTAAATCGAATAAATATTGAATTTCAATAACGTAAAAAATATTTTATAAGATAGGTTTAAAGCCATCATGACTTTTGGTCTAAAAATATTATAGAGTCTATATATACTTATAAAGAGTCTTGAAATTTCACAAGTAACTTTATATTAGTTAATAGATATATGTATTATCTCTATTTAGTCTTATCTTTATTTAGTTGCTTATATTAGATTAAATTACGTGAAGAGATAAATTGAGCTTTCGTAAGAGATAATTTTCTAATATTAGAATTCATCAGACTACTTTAATTTGTTTACTGTATGTTTGGACATAAAAAAAATTCAATGTCTTAAGATTAAATTATATATTATGTTAAAAAATATATCAAAGCAATCAAAATCATTCTGGTCTGAAAAATGTGAATCATAGAAATTATACACTTATCGCTCATAGTTCTATTCACTGATATCTTAGTTCTGTTGAAGTAAAAGAGTTAGAGCTCTAAAATTTTACAAATAACTCAATATTAGTTGATGAATCATGGAATAGGCAGTCCCAAAATTAATTGTTTTTTTTTATGATAATCACAAAAATATTTATGCTAATGTTATAAATTCAATATTAAGTACAAAGTAGTTAAAATTATACTTTGTGTATTAATTATCTTTTCAATTATAATAGATGATAAAGTATAAGAAATTAAAAAAAAAAAAATAATGCAGTCATCTTTGACTTTATTCCTCTTGGTATTCTAAAAAAAAAGAAGAAAAAGTCACTAATACTAAATATAAAATTTGAAAATAATAAGAATAATCATTAAATATTTATATTCTTAACATTTTGCAATTTAAATATTTTCTTATTATATTATCATAATATCGTTATTTTGTGTTGAAATGTTCTTATATTAAATTCTAGTAATGAAATATATGTACCTATCACTGTTTGAATCAAATGGTGCGGTAGCGCCTCGAAAGACGAGTTATTAAAAAACATGGCGTTTTTCACTTATATGTCTCACAAATTATAGTTCTCACCGAAATTGAATGTTGATAAGAAAAATGGATCGTAAATAGATGTTCAAGGATTTATAGTAAATCACATAACAAAAATAAATTTAATAATAAATATTAATGTACAAAATGATAATATGAAGGTTTAAATTTAAACTCGAGTATATACATAATTAACACTATTAATTTTGCATTGAATAAATATTAATGATATTAAGTGTTCATTAGAGGCCTAAATATTTGAATGTTTCCTTTAAATTTATTCAAATAAAACTTTCTTCAAAACTTTTAAATTACATATCAAAGTAATAAATTTTATGGTAACCTCTAAAATACAATGTTTTCATTAAAAAGATACTGTTTACATAGAAATGATATCATAAAGGCTAACCATATTATTCAATATATGAAACTATTATATGAAACAGAATCGTATATGGAATATATTTACATCTGATAAGTTATATCGCTAATGCACATAGTGATAGTGTATGTATTGATGTAGTGCAATTATAATATGTTTGTTAAAACAGGTTTCTATAACAGAGGGCGCAATAGACGGATAGGTAGAAATAAAAATAGTGATGCGTAAACAAGTCATTTATCAAGCTATGAAAAGATGGATCTTGCAAAACTTAACATGTATGATACATTTTTGCATACAAAAAAAATAAAAGAATCAAAGGAGCATCGTAAGCTCAAGGCAAATCAATTGATACTCATTTAGATTGAAATAGAGACTGAGATTATCACCAAGCTAATTAGCGAATGAAATTTTTTTTTTACAAAATAACCCTTATATATTGATGGAAAATTATAAAAATGTATGTTTTTAAATAGTAAAAACTATAGAAAACTTGAAAATTATTTGTCAACTACTTGAATGTTAATCGCACTAAGCAGTTCTCTTAAGTTAAAGTCTGGAGGTCAACAGAGGGGTAATTATATAATCGAACCCCCACAGATAGAAGTGTGGATGGAGCTTTCCATACTTCCTTACAAAGTATTCTGTTAAGTGACATCATAAGTCACGATAAGGAAGAATATTTATCTGAGAGTTCTAAGGTGAAGATGTAAATTAATGCCCGTCAATAAGGTCGATGAAAGTTCATGAATGCTGATGATGATTGATTAATGTCATTAAAAAAACAATAAAAGCCGATAGAGTTGTTAACTCGAACTATGAAATCAATAGATTTAATCAATAAAATTTAATGTACATACATTAATAATGAGCTGAAGGTTTTTTTTATATTAAGATCTATTAATAATCCTATATTATTAATGTAATATTAGGAGTTAAATTATCTTATTAATTAATACAATATTCGCTGAGCCTAGTAAAATATTCTATTCAAGCACTCTTAATACTTTATTTGATACTCTATTAATAATGTATCAGTAGAGTACTGATACTATTTTAACATATTAATACTATATTGATACTATATTTAAACTTTATCGATACTGTATTGATTCTGTATTGATACTATATTAATATTATATGAATACTTTATTGATACTATATTTATACTATACTAATTTTCTATTAATACTATACTGATGCTGTAGCAATGTATTTCCCTGAGTTTACCCACAATTTTCCTCTTGGCCTAGGTATTTCCATACACTTAACTATATTCATATCTCTCTTTTCAAACTTTTTGGTAGTGATCGAAATCTTCACCCCCCCCCCTCCAAAGAATATTCTTTTTTATTAAATTTCTATCTAAGGCCAAGATCTTAAGAGGCAGTCGGAACCAAATCGGTGACCTGCGGTATATATCAAGTCAGCATTTTTCGCTTTACGATAATATTTTGTATATTTTTATGGCTTAAACTATTTCAAATTATTCTTTATATACATGACTAGAGGAAATTACTATATTTTTACCATATGAATAAGTAAATTAATTATTATAAGCATTTATTACAAATATCAAACTGACTTGACATATGCCGCATGCAAAAAACTGTCCTGTCGATTGTTAGATGGCATTTTTTGCTTTATAACAATATTTTATATATTTTTGTAGCTTTAACTATTTTAAATTATTCTTTATATACATGACTAGAGGAAATGACTATATTTTTACCATATTAATAAATGAATAAATTATTATAAGCATTTATTACAAGCACCGAACTAAGTCACCGATTTGGTTCCGACCGCTTCTTAAAGGTTAATACGTTGGAATCTAGCATCACTCAAGAATTACAAAAACTATAAATATTTACATGCCGTTAAGTATGCTTTAATACCAAAAATACTTCTTTTCACCAATCACACACATTGTTGGTATCTAATTGATCAACGAAGTTAAATATGCAAAAATGGTTACCTACTCAAATGATAACAGCGCCCAGCCTTGTTTAACTTCATTGATCAACACAGGTACAGGTTAATAACCTAAGCAATTTGTCAATGATATGATATTCATACTATTTCAATACTGTATCTTTACTGTATTAATACTATATTGATACTATTTAATACTATATTAATAAAATATCGATTCTATATCTTTATATTTTATTGATACTATATCGATATTATATCTATACTATACTGATACTATATCAATACTATGTCGATACTATATTGATACTATATCAAAACTGTATTGATACTATTTTATTACTTTCTATGTTAAACTGTATTGATACTATATTAATACTATATTTATACTACATTGATACGGCATCAATACTGTATTGATACTATATTGATATTATATCGATACTATCTTAATACTATTCAATATTATATCGATATTATTTTGATACTATATCAATACTATGTTAATACTATTTAATACTATTTTTAATACTATATCAATACTATTGAATACTGTATTAATACAGTAATAATACCACATTAAAACTGTATCAATACGATATTTAGACTGTACAGATACATTGATAGTATTTGTATTAATCAATAATATATTGTTATTGTATTGATATTATTCCAATCACATATTTAAACGATATTATTACAGTGCACGAAAACTATTAACAATACATTCAAACATTATTAACAAAACATTATAAACACTATTGATATTGTCCTAAAGTACTATTAATAATTCAGTAATAAATATATTGATTCAAACTTTGATTTGTACACCTATACAATAAGTCTCGAGGCTCAGGTCTAACCTACCCTTGCAGTCCCCTATCACAAGTCCTGGAGTTCAATATGAGCGTTCCTTGGCGCTGGATCCGGCTACGATAGCCTTAACTGATAAAGTAGATATACTAAGTCAGTAAAAATTATGAATTAAATTATTTAGATCGATAAAAATCTATGAAATTTAAGTGCTATAGAAACAGAGATTAACCTTCTGATAACCGGGATGACGCCATATGGCCATATGATCCCATGATCGGCCCACATATACTATTACTTAAGAAACATTTATATGGAAAATTTCGAGAAAATTACACTTAGTTAGTGGAAAAAATGCCGGCTGTCAGAAGGTTAATACTAGATATCAGAGATTATACTAGATATAAATGATGAATTATTGAGTTAAAGGGTTATCTAATCGATGACAAATAGTTGGTTTATTGAAAATCTTCGGAACCTTTTAAATTAAAGTATTTGAAAAATTTCAAATAGTTGAGTTATTGAAATTGTATATAATTAAGTTATTAGAAAAACAAAAAAAAAGTTAAGTTAACAAAATTTTTTAATAGTTGGGTTATTGGGTTATTAAAACGATGAATAGTTGGGTTATTCAAATCTCTTTTGGACATTAGCGGTCATGCAATGTTTTGTTAATAATGTTTAAATGTATTGTTAATAATTTTCGTGCACTGTAATAATATCGTTTAAATATGTGATTGGGATAATATCAATACAATAACAATATATAATTGATTAATACAAATACTATCAATGTATCTATACAGTCTAAATATCGTATTGATACAGTTTTAATGTGGTATTATTACTGTATTAATACAGTATTAAATAGTATTGATATAGTATTAAAAATAGTATCAAAATAGTATCGATAAAGTATTAAATAGTATTAACATAGTATTGATATAGTATCAAAATAATATCGATATAGTATTGAATAGTATTAAGATAGTATCGATATAATATCAATATAGTATCAATACAGTAATGATGCCGTATCAATGTAGTATAAATATAGTATTAATATAGTATCAATACAGTTTAACATAGAAAGTAATAAAATAGTATCAATACAGTTTTGATATAGTATCAATATAGTATCGACATAGTATTGATATAGTATCAGTGTAGTATAGATATAATATCGATATAGTATCAATAAAATATAAAGATATAGAATCGATATTTTATTAATATAGTATTAAATAGTATCAATATAGTATTAATACAGTAAAGATACAGTATTGAAATAGTATGAATATCATATCATTGACAAATTGCTTAGGTTATTAACCTGTACCTGTGTTGATCAATGAAGTTAAACAAGGCTGGGCGCTGTTATCATTTGAGTAGGTAACCATTTTTGCATATTTAACTTCGTTGATCAATTAGATACCAACAATGTGTGTGATTGGTGAAAAGAAGTATTTTTGGTATTAAAGCATACTTAACGGCATGTAAATATTTATAGTTTTTGTAATTCTTGAGTGATGCTAGATTCCAACGTATTAACCTTTAAGATCTTGGCCTTAGATAGAAATTTAATAAAATAGAATATTCTTTGGAGGGGGCGGGGTGAAGATTTCGATCACTACCAAAAAGTTTGAAAAGAGAGATATGAATATAGTTAAGTGTATGGAAATACCTAGGCCAAGAGGAAAATGGTGGGTAAACTCAGGTAAATACATTGCTACAGCATCAGTATAGTATTAATAGAAAATTAGTATAGTATAAATATAGTATCAATAAAGTATTCATATAATATTAATATAGTATCAATACAGAATCAATACAGTATCGATAAAGTTTAAATATAGTATCAATATAGTATTAATATGTTAAAATAGTATCAGTACTCTACTGATACATTATTAATAGAGTATCAAATAAAGTATTAAGAGTGCTTGAATAGAATATTTTACTAGGCTCAGCGAATATTGTATTAATTAATAAGATAATTTAACTCCTAATATTACATTAATAATATAGGATTATTAATAGATCTTAATATAAAAAAAAACCTTCAGCTCATTATTAATGTATGTACATTAAATTTTATTGATTAAATCTATTGATTTCATAGTTCGAGTTAACAACTCTATCGGCTTTTATTGTTTTTTTAATGACATTAATCAATCATCATCAGCATTCATGAACTTTCATCGACCTTATTGACGGGCATTAAGAGGCGGCCGTATAGTTCTGTCCTTGTCTAATCTGAATTTTCGATATAATTAGTAAACTAAATATTTTTATACAAAAGTAAGGGCAGAGCCCAATAGATTTAAGGATGAGCAGACGATTCTGTTCTATGAAAAAATATAAAATTTTCATTAGTTTTCGAGTGAAGTCTGAAACGGAAAAAGAGTTAAATTTGATTGATGTGTTCAACTCTTTTCCGTTTCAGACTTCACTCGAAAACTAATGAAAATTTTATATTTTTTCATAGAATAGAATCGTCTATTCATCCTTAAATCTATTGGGCTCTGCCCTTACTTTTGTATAAAAATATTTAGTTTACTAATTATATCGAAAATTCAGATTAGACAAGGACAGAACTATACGGCCGCCTCTTAATGCCCGTCAATAAGGTCGATGAAAGTTCATGAATGCTGATGATGATTGATTAATGTCATTAAATTCTACTAACGACATTGAACCTACATGTGGACAGTTATATATTTACGGTAATACAGTAGCAATTGAAAAACGATCAAAAACTGATAATAAATTAACAAAAGAAAATATGTTAATTTTATCAGAGATAATGAAGGATAATCCCATGGCTAAGAATTACAAAAGCTTACATCAATTATTAAATATACAAAATATTGCAAATTATAAATAGTATTTAATGCGAAAAAATGATAAACAACAACATCGTTATAATAAGCCACTAACTTTGGAATGTGGTGCTATCATAGTATCTAATTCAGGAATTCCAGATAATTATGATTTTTGTGTATATCCGAAATTATCTTCTGAAGATGGAAAAACTTATACTTATTCAAATAAATTATATTTGTACGTAAATCCAATGGTTTTTCCTTCCAGTAGGAGATTTAGGTTGGAGTATAGGATATAAAAAGAATGAAAATATTGAAAATAATGATTGTCTTACAATACTATGATATTATTTATATAGAATCCATTAGAGACCAAATTTTAAAAATTTCAACCCTATTTTATATTGTGAAAGATTAACACAACAATACATAATACATGCACATGTGATGGTTGAAAGTAATAGAATGAATTTTTTCAGAAATAATCAAAAACAATTACGCATAGAATGTTATCAAGGTTTATTAGATCATGTAATCAATAGTACTTCAAATGTTTCAACAAATTTTGAAAACAAAGAGAGAATTGGAAATCTTTTCATTTTATCCTCATCATATATTGGTAGTCCAAGATATATGCAGCAATATTATTAAGATGCCATGACAATAATGAGAACAGTCGGAAAACCAGACCTATTTATAATAATGACATGTAATCCTAAATGGAAAGAATAGGAAGATATTTTTAAAAATTTTTCAGAAGGGACAATTCTCAGTGACATACCAAATATCACAGTAAGATTATTTTATATGAAATTAAAGATGTTATTGAATGATATTATAAAAACAAAATTTTTGGTCTTGTTAAAGCTTATGTATTTCGATTGAATTTCAAAGAGGGTTACCTCACGCGCATATTATTATAACATTACATCATAATCATAAAATATTAACTACAGAAAATATTGATAAATATATTTCAGCAGAAATACCTTCATCAGAAAATAAATACTCACAAAAATTAGTAATTAAACCCATGTTACATGGACCACAAACAGATGAATCACCTTGTTACGATAAAAATTAAACCATATATAAAAAAAAATTCCTAAAATCATTTCATGAAATTACAATAGTTAAAGAAAACAAATATCTATAATACAAAAGAAGAAATAATATTTTAGATAATCATACGTATAATTTAAAAAATAATAAAAAAATTATAAAAGTTGATAATTTAATGGTACTTCCTTACAACGGTTTTTTGTTAGTAAAATATAATGCTCATATCAATACTGAACTTTGTATATCAATACAAAGTATAAAATATATTTATGATTATATTTATAAAGGTGTAGATAAAGCTTACTGTAAAATAAAACAAGATAAGATTGAAAAAAATAATAAAAATGATGTTTATGATAAAACAACTTAATACATACATGGAAGATATTTAAGTCCAATGGAGGCCGCATGGAGATTACAAGAATTCACACTATGCGGTAGAAGTCATACAGTAATAAGATTGAATATCCATACAGAAAATCAACAAAAAATAATTTCTGATGAAAATGATATACATCTTATATTATATTAAAGTGAAACCACTTTTTTCTCCGTTTCTCCGGTTCTCCAGTTCTCCGCATTTTTTGAATGTGTCTTTCTTGGGCCTTATATTTTCTTGGGCATTATAATTTTCTTGGGCCTTGTAATTTTTTAGACTCAATATTTTTTTGGGCCGAATATTTTTTTGGACCCAATATTTTTTTGGGCCCAATATTTTTTCGGTCTCTATATTTTTTGGGCCTTATATTTTATTGAGCCTTATATTTTCTTGGGCCTTATAATTTTTTGGACTCAATATTTTTTTGGGCCCAATATTTTTTCGATCTTTATATATTTTGGGTCTTATTTTTTTTGGGTCTTATATTTTATTGAGCCTTATATTTTCTTGGGCCTTATATTTTTTTGGGCCTCATATTTTATTGAGCCTTATACTTTCTTGGGCCTTATAATTTTTTGGACTCAATATTTTTTTGGGCCTAATATTTTTTCGATCTCTATATTTTTTGGGCATTATATTTTACTGAGCCTAATACTTTCTTGGGCCTTATATATTTTTGGACTTGATATTTTTTTGGGCCCAATATTTTTTTGGTCTCTATATTTTTTGGGCCTTATATTTTCTTGAGCCCTAATTTTTTTTGGGCCTAACATTTTTTTGGTCTCTATATTTTTTAGGCCTTATATTTTCTTGGGCCTTAATTTTTTTGTGCCTTATATTTTATCGAGCCTAATACTTTCTTGGGCCCAATATTTTTTCGGTCTTTATATTTTTTGGGTCTTATATTTTCTTGGGCTTAACACTTTCTTTAGCCTTATATTTTTTAAGCCTTATATTTTCTTGGGCCTTATATTTTCTTGGGCTTTATATTTTTTTGATTCCTACATTTTTTTGGTTAATATGTTTTCTAACATAGCTTTTTATTCAAGCCTGCATACTTTTACATTGGATTCTTCAGTGGAGCGCATTTTTATAATGTTTTATACAGGCTCCGCTCCAGACGCTATAATTTTTTTTTTATTTCAAATGCAATGTTTTAACGTTTCATTCTTACACTGGACATTACAAATCTAATAGCGCATCTCTATATGCAGCCGATTAAACAGAGCGTCCCAATATGCAGCCGTTTAAACAGCGCATCCCCATATGCAGCCGATTTAACAGCGCATCTCAATATGCAGCCGATTCTACAGCGCATCCCTATTCGCAGCCGATTTAACAGCGCATTCCCTAATGTAGTCGATTTAATAGCGTATCCTCGTATGCAGCCGATTCAACGGCACGTTTCCTTATGTAACCGATTTAACAACGCGTCCTTTGTACAGCTGATTCAACATCATATTAAACTATTTTAAAAGCGTCAGTTGATATTTATTTTTATTGAATATCATATATTTTATTATATTTCAAGTTCAACTATTAACACAATCTAAAACATAAATATTAAATACATATTGACATATTCTTTATAATATCGCTTTACAAACAATGTTTTTTGTACATATTGTGTTCTGATCATTTTTATTTTCTCCGTTGACAATATCGTAGTCACCTAAAAATAATTTTAAATTGTTTTTAAATTTCGTTCTTGAAAGAGCAACATATAATTGCCCATGACTGAAAACTGGTAACGGCAAGTAAACACCAACTTTTTCATAAGATTGTCCTTGTGATTTATTAATAGTCATTGCAAATCCTAATCTAATAGGAAACTGTTTTCGTTGCATATTGAATGGAATTTCTTCTGTAGATAGAGATGAATTTATTCTTGGAATGAAAACTTATTTACCTTTGTTTTGATCAGTTGCTAATTCCGCTTGAATGGAATATTTAAGCATTTTTTTTACTATCAACCTTGTTCCATTGCAAAGTCCCTTATTGACATTTAAATTTCTTAAAAGTATAATGATAGCCCCTACTTTTAAATGTAATTTATGTGGTAGAAGTCCATTAGGAGTTAACTTATTTAAAAATTCTGTAGGTAACATAATATCTAAATTTTCTTTGTTATCATCTTCAGCAGTTTCAATATGCAAATATTCGACATGGTTTCCTTTCATTAAATTCAAAACATTATTATTGATTTCAGTTACATCATTATTTTTAGGAGCCAAAATAATTTTTTTCGTTATATTCGTATTGCCTATTTTTATTGTTTTTCCGAATATTTTTTTGACAAGATTTTCTTTAATGATAAAATTATCTGGTATAGCAGTTACTTCATTATCATCTTCAAAAACATCGTGGCGTTTTCCTTCTCCGATGTCTAATAACCATTGTTTAAAATTATTATCATTATCCGAAACTCGCAGATTTTCATTTAACTTCATTTGCTTAAAATTTTGCCATAATAAACTAAATTTAACTGAATTTTCAATAATGTTCATACGGCTATCATGTCGTACAATTGGTAATGTTTACCTGAAATCTCCTGATATAACTACAGTTTTACTACCGTAGGGTTGGTTTACATTGTATAAATCTTGAAAAAGACGATCAACCGCTTCAAAAGCAAATTTTGAAGTCATGGATATTTCATCCCAAATAATTATTTGTGCTTCCTTTAATTGTTTACCTTCTGCAGAATTAGGCTTAACATTACAAGTTGTACAATCTGTTATATTTAACGGTAGTTTAAATGTTGTATGCACGGTACTTCCATCGACTAATGAATTCGCTGCTATACCTGTCAAAGCTACACATAAATAATGTATGGTATGATATTTAAAATAAGCCATTAAAACGTTGAGTAAATAACTTTTTCCACTTCCACCCGGTCCATCTATAAAAATATATTTTTCTTTACTTTGGTTGTTTAAACTTTTTGGTGTAGAGTCGAATATTTGCCTTGGTTTATTATTTAAAGAATTTATTTTCATTTCTAATTCATTAAGAATATAATTATTATGATTTGAAATTGTTTCATTATTATCTTCTTTTATAAATGTGCTTATGTTAGGTAAATTAAAATCGTTTAATGAAAACCCATTGACGTGTAAGTTATTTTTAATAACATTCAATGCAAGATTTTCACCTACATTTTTTTCGTATTTAGGGTGGTAAAATTTATCTTTATATTTTAAATATAAATCTCGTGCACTTATAGGATTATGAAAAACGCAAATAAAAGCAAATAATCCACAAAGAGCATAAGGGAATTCTGTTGAAGATGCTTTTTCTAAGCATCTATTCCATTCTTTATCTTTATTAATTAATTGTTTTGCCTTAGCTGCCTCATAAAACGAATTGTACATCACATCATCAACAGTACGCAAAGCTTCAAAAGACGTGGCTCCTTTAACATGTAATAGTAATAACCTAATAAAATAACGTTCTCTATCTTTCGGACTTACTAAGTACATTCTACTGAGTATTGGTTTTTTTTTTTCTTTTATTCCACTTTTTCAGTTTTTCATCAGCTGTATAAAAATTTGGTATTCCTGAATATAAGTAATTTCGTGCTTCGGAATCTTCTCTATTCGATTCAAAATATGCTGTTAATGTTGTTCCAACATTTTTTTGCATGATCATTTCTTCTTTTCCTTCTTTAAAAAAAACGGTTTGTTGATTCTCTTCATGAACGCTTAGACGTTTTATAGTATGTGGAATAACATGTAAAGGATATTCTAATAATCTGTGCATTGCTTCAGGTGGACATAAATATCGTGTATTAATGTATTGTTTGATTTCGTCATATTCATATTCAACATTTTCACTATTGTCATTTTCAAAAGTGTCTTAATTTTCTGATCTAAAATCAACATTTACTTGATGTATTTCAATGTATGCACAATCATGACCTTCATAACAGTATTTGAATAAATATTTAATGTATTGTACAGTGGAACAAACTTTTACGTTTATGTGTGCATTAAATTTCAATATTAAGTAAGGATTATAAGGAACAACGGATCCATTATCTGCAATTCTTTCTGTAAATTTATTTTTAAAAATAATTTCGACGCTATCATTTTTGCTTTTGTATAGTGGATACCTATTTGATTTAAATGTTGTTGTATTATTAAATTTTTTGGAAAATTTTTCGTACATTGTTTTGTATTTTTATCCATATACGGACAATATATATTTTGCATACCACAGGGACCGTGTATCATAAATTGTTCAACAGTACTATATAATTTTGGATAAATATCTCTATTTGGGATTTCTGCACTTATTATTTTATCAACTTTTTCGGGAATGTCAAATTTATTGTTTTTATCTAAGAATAACAACATATGCATATGTGGTAATCCTCGTTTTTGAAATTCAATTACATAACTATATGCAATACATTTTCCTAATATTCCCTTTTTTATTATTAAATTTTTGAATTCTTCTACTTTTTGATAAAATACTTTTGTTATAATATCTGGTCTATCTATTGCATTTTTATAAATTTCCAAGCTTTCAGTTATTTCTTTCCAATGTGGGTCACAGGTCATAGTTACAAAAAGGTCAGGTTTACCATGATAATTTACAAGTGTTATTGAATCAATGTAATTTTGTTTTAAAAATCGTGGACTTCCTGTAAAGTTTGTTAGTAATATTACCATTTTTCCAATTTTTGAATAATCTAATTCTTTTTTGTTATGTAAATAGTCCATAACACCTTTGTAACAATCACTTCTCAATACGTTTTGATTTTTTCGTATGAAATATAATCTGGAGGTTTCAACTTTTACAAACGCATCAACAATGAACTGTTGAGATAATTTTCCTAAATTAAGAAATGAATTAAATTCATTTCTAACACTAAATCTATAATTATAAAATTGCAAATTTTTAATATTAGATTTTCCAAATTTATTTTTCATATTTGACATCCATCCGAAACCACCATTAGGATAAATAAGCGAATATGTCATAGGATCTGTGTGTTTGCTAATTTTTAGCATACTAATTGGTTTATCAGATTCAAGGTAAATGACAATATCACGTTCAATAGGAGGCATATCGTCTTCTCCAACGTATACTATTGCTACATCATTACAGGTAGGTAGATTATATCTATTTTCTATCGAAATTACTATTGCGGACAATAGGCATAGTAACAGTTTTCAGAAGACAATTGATTTTTGTACATCGTTGTAGTTCTTCTTCTCCTGCTTCATGCATTATTTTATAGGCTTTAGCATGAGAGTTAATATCTCTCATTAAGTTATCCAAATGTTTTAATAATGTTAAGTTAGTATTAAACTTATGTCGTTCAATCGTTGCCATTTCATTATCTAAAACATATAATTGTCCATATTTAAGTGCTTCATCTTTATTAGGATGTAACGCATATACATCATGGTAAATTTGTCCACATATTCTAATAACTTGTGGTCCTTTACTCGGCAATGTATCAAAATTGGGATCAAAACTTGCGAATGCTAAAGCATTATTGTACAACCTAACATTTCGTCGAAAATCAATACTTTCTTCCGTAAATTCATTTGCTCAAAACATTAATCGTTCTGGGTAAGGTGGATTTTCTAACAATTCTACTTTACCTTTATGACAACAATTGGAGAAATCGTTACATTTTGTATGTTGAAAAGCAAAATATTGCGCATCACAATAAACACATGTATTCGTCATGGAACCAATGTAATTTTCAAATATGAGATTTTCATCGAAATATATATTTGCCATACAACCAATCAGTTTCAAATTAATTTTTTCGGTTAATATTTTTTCATTTAATTTCTTTAATTTTTTTTTCTACTTTGCCCTTTATTGTTTTATCAATAACTTCGTTTAATACAATATTATGATTGTTATTATGATTATTATTATTCTCATTTTCATTATAATTATTATCTTCAATTTTTAATCGTTTACACTTAACATTTTCTAATTTTTCTTCATATTTTTTTGGTGGTTTTTCTTTAATTTTTATATAAACTGCTTTCTTACGTAAAGCCTCATTCGCACGTATTCGTTCGAATTTATCAGTACTCATTGTTTCCTTGAATTGCCATTTTCTTATGTTAGTATTTTCTAATTTCTGTTTATATTTATTTGGTTGTGCTTTTTTCATTTTCATATAAGCTTTATTCTTACGTAAAGTTCCTTGAACACGTCTCAGTTCTAATTTATCATTACTTTTTTGTTTCTCGCATGTCCATAATAATGTCTTTTTCTGAAATTTTTTATGTGTATGTGATTTTTCTGTTACTATTTACCTATTAACGGGATGTCGGAGCTGCATCACTTGAGTTTTGCTTTTTTTATTATATCAGTATCTTTTTGAATTAATAAATTGAACAAATATAATGACTTGTCCGTATTAAAGCTATATTACTACAATGATTTTTGTCAAAATAAAAAATCATGTAGACTTGTTATTTTTTTATGAGTTTGGATTGGGAATTAGATATCAAACTTGATAGACTTAACTTTAAAATACGATACATTGGAAGTTTTTATTATATCTTTATATGTCTAATATTTTGGTGGATTTCTTGAGTTGTCTGCACTGGAGTATAATCTTACAAATTTTTACTTTGTAGCAAAAAAACTTGATTGAACGCATCGTTTATTCATAAGTTAGGATTGGAAATATTATTAATAGGGGGCCGCTTCGTCAAGCTCTTAAGTTCTGTTACAAATAAAGTTTCTTTTTCATCTATTTCTTTTGATTCTTTTTTTTCTTCATTTAATTTAATCTCAACTGCCCCAATTTTATTATCGTTATAATTCAAGTGAATGCCATCGATTCCCATTATATCATTATCTGGTTTTTAAAAATTTCTATCTGAAATGTCACTGTCAATTTCCATCAAAATTGTTTCATGATTCAAATTCTTTTGTTTACGATACGTTTCCATGATCTTTTTTTGTTCTGGCAATAAATGCATTTGTGAGTTTTTTTTATAATATTTCAAGCTCGGCGAAATCTAAATTAAATGGTATTTGATTAACCATTTAATTTAGATTTCGCCGAGCTTGCTCGTGACAAAAACTCCTTTTTATCATATCCGGTGGATTATCGTAATTAATTTTTGCATTATTATAATTTTGAAAAACTGGAAACATTTTTATTTTTTGCGTTTTAAAAATTCTTTATAAACGTAATCGAATTTGAGAAACATTATATCTCAAACAACATGGACCTAAATTATAAAGTACTGCAACAGCAAAAACCATTGCAAAAACGCTACAATCATAATTATTCGTTTGTGATTGTACTGTTTCGAATACTGTGCTTAATTCTGATTTGTTTGGAAATAATCTGTTTGTATAAATCTTATACTCATTTTGTAAATATATAAGATTTAAACTGTCTATATATATGAATTACCTTATTATTATAATACACAGGAATCCGGTGACTCTTTTCTAAATTTTCGGTAAATAATAACTGTATAAATTCTCCATCAATCAGTACTGAACGAACATATTGTGGTCTCTGAATTAGTGAAGTCAATTGCATGTCAAATGAGGTGCACTGGTTTGAAATGTTATTAAATTCTAATATATGAATATCAGTTAACATGAAAGCAATTCCACTATACAATCCCTGTCTTTTAACAATCAATTTATCTTCCTCAGTCAAAACCATTATTGAAAAAGAAAATTCTCTTAAGAATTTTCATTCATTTTTAATGAACTTTTTCCAAAGATATTCACAAAAGAATTGCTTTTATATTAACTGATTTAATTTACTGCCTTTTTACTTTAAAAGCTGAAAAATTAAAGAAATTATGAATAATACTATGAATTAATTGTTATATGATAAATAAATAATAATGAAATTCGTATAAATAATATTATGATAAAAAATTATTATTTTCGGCAATTATTTATATATATATATATATATATATATATATATATATAGGTCAATCCACGTCAAACGGATAATGGCTCTGTCCAAAATTGTAGATCACCAAAAAAATCGTATACAAGCTCAAAATTTTCGTCTTACACTCTACTTTCTTTTGCAATGAGGTGATTTAAAAAAATCCAAAATGGCGGCTCCAATATGGCGGCTCAAACCTAGAGATATAATAAAAAAATTTTAAAAATTGATTTTAATTTATTCAAATCAGATCCTACATATTTTTTTACATCAAAAATCAATTTAGCGTTCAATTTTACATAGGAATATAGTATTGCACTCAAGGTAAAAAAAATTTACAATGTCATCGGAAGGTCATATCGGGAAATAATAGTTGTTTCTCAAATTACTCATTGATCAATGTTGATTAGTGAGAAAATGAAGATACTGATAGATAACTCGAGTTACTGAATTCAAATCTGATGTCTGCTTAACCCTACAAGATCTGTATGAAAGTCATTTGAAGGTCAAATCGCGAATATCTTTTATTGTTTGATAACATTAGGACACCTTCAAGTTTTACGTGTCACTGAATCTGAAACCGGGGTCTGTTGGAGTGTCAAACGACGTAATTACGTAAAAATTAATCAAATATTGCCTAAAAGAAAATTTTTACCCTCCAAGAAACCACAGTTTGAAACGAATTTTTCTGTAATTACGTCGTTTGACACTTCAACAGGTCTCGGATTCGGATCCAGCATCACGTAAAACTTATAGGTGTCTCAATCTTATCAAATTTGACCTTCAAATGACCTTGATGGAGACTGGTAGAGTTAAGTGGATATCAGATTTGGATTCAGTGACTCGAGTTACCTATCAGTATCTTCATTTTCTTACTAATCAACGTTTATCAATGATTAATTCGAGAAATAACTATCGTATCGCGATATGACCTTCAGATGATATTGTAAAATTTTTTTACCTTGAGTGCAATACTATATTCTCATGTAAAATCGAACGCTAAATTGATTTCTGATATAAAAGATATGTGGAATCAGATTTGAATGAATTAAAATTAATTTTCGAGAATTTTTTATAAAATTTCTAGGTTTGAGTCGCCATATTAAGGCCGCCATTTTGGATTTTTCAAAATCGCTATATTACAAAAGAAAGTAAAGTGTAAGACGAAAATTTTGAGCCCATGCACGACTTTTTTAGTGATCTATAATTTTGGACGGAGCCATTATCCATTTGACGTGGATTGACCCATATACATATATATATATATATATATATATATATATATATATATATATATGTATATTTTTATGAATGAGGTATTATGCAGACAAAATCATAGATGAATCGTGACTTATGCAGACATTAGCGTACTTATGCTGACGTCCGCATAATGCCACCCGTTTTTCATTTATTTATTGATACTTGTGCTGACAATTCCATACAGTAGATTTTTCTTGAGTTGAGTTACGAAAAAATTCTACAAAACAAAAACGCGCCCACCAATCAAATTTCTAGAACAAATGTGCCCACCAATCAAGGTTTTAACAAATTCGTATTTAACATATGCGTAAGTAACAAAGGAAGGGATAACATAGGAGACTGCCACACACCCGCGACGTGTGCAGGACACTAAACAAAGGCTGTACTGTATGAGTCAGCATAATGGCGCATACATACGTTTATATATATATATATATATATGGGACATTTTACACCAACTGGAAGAGCAAAAAAATAAAAATCGCTGCAACTCTGAGAATATATTCTGTCTGTTACTCAAAATGTGTAAAAAAATATTCAAGGATTTAGATTTGAAGAATCAAGAGCCATAGATCCTTGAAATTTGGAAATTTTCAAAATTTTTAGAGAAGTACCAACTTTATGATTTTTTTCTGAAAATCTTGATGTTTTAGAGAGAAATTCATGAGAATGATTCTTCTTGTTCTAGATAAAGAGAAGAGTTAGCATTATTTTTTACAGAGCTAAATTTTGAAGTTTTCTATTGGTTCTTACATGTATTACATGGTAATTGAAATTACTCATTGTCTGCTACTTAAGAAATTGCTTTTCGAGGGCTTATTTCCTTCTATTTTTTATCAACTTAAAAATAAATTTTTGACTGTGTAAGAAAGAGCCACCAATAAGGAGTCATAACAGTTTAAAATATATATTTTCATGTCTAATTTATTCTCAATATAAAAATTAATCATACATGATAATATATATTTTAAACTGTTTTAACTCCTTATTGATGGCTCTGACTTACATGATCAAAAATTCATTTCAAAGTTCACGTGAAATAGAGGAAAATAAGCCCGCGAAAAGAAATTTCTGAAATGGGGAGCAATGAGTAATTTCAATTACTATGTAATACATATAAGAACCAATAGAAAACTTCAAAATTCAGGTCTGTAAAAAATCATGCTAATTCTGCTTTTCATTAACAAAAAGAAGTATTCTTATGAATTTCTCTCTAAAATATTAGGATTTTCAGGAAAAAAAATGATCAAGTTGGGACTTTTCGAAAAATTTTGAAAAATTTCCAAATTTCAAGAATCTATGGCTCTTGATCCTCCCAATCTGAATTCTTGAAAATTTTTTTACACATTATGAGTAACATGCAAGATATATTCCCAGAGTTTCAGAGATTTTGATTTTTCTGCTCTTCCAGTTCGTTTGAAATGTTCCATATATATATATATATATATATATATATATATATATATATATATATATATATATTTATTCATTAAAAAAAGTTTGTTGTAAAAAGAACTAAAATCAAAATTATTTTGAATTATTTTTAATAATTGTATTCTTCAATTTATTTACAGTTGTTTATGGTTATTCGCAGTATCTACATTTAAATAATGTATAAATGATAATAAACAACCCACACAGCATGAAATATTTATGGAAGCTTCCTGGAACATTGGCAGCGAAGATTTGAAATATTTTAGGAATCTTCCATGGAATATTCGTGTAATATTCGTATGTCCTTGATTCTTCCTACATTGGAATATTCCATGAAATATTGCTGGAAGATTCTAAGAATATTTCATTGGAAGATCTAGGACATCTCAGATCTTTTATTGAAATATTTCAGGAATCTTGCAGGAATATTTCATGAAATATTCCGTTGGAACATTCATTGAAAATTTCCGGAATATGGAAACGGTAGATTTAAAACATTTTATGAACCTTTCATGGAATATAAACGAAAGATCTAAAGAATCTTTCATGGAATATGCACGAAAGATTTAAAGAATTTTTCATGAAATATTCCATGAAATATTTCTGGAAGATTTTAGAAATCTATCGTAAAATATTCCGTGGAATATTTATGAAAGATTCGCAGAATATTGGCACGGAAGATTTGGAATATTGCAGGAATTTTTCGTGAAATATTCCTGTAATATTCGTATGTCCTTGATTCTTCCTACATTGAAATAATCCATGGAATACTCTTGAGAGATTTGAAGAATATAAAAATGGAAGGTTTGGGTAATCTCTCATCTTTTATGAAATGTTCCTGGAAGATTTTTGGAAAATGTGAAATGCTGTGAGGGGATGATATATATATTATATAATAACACATTACACTTATATATCAATACATATACGCATACATAAACATTTAGTTATAAAATCGTATTTAAATATTCGCTTCGACTGTACACATCAAAGTGCTGATACCCTTTCGCTTTTATAGTAAGTAAAGTATCTTTCAACCGCTTGGGGATAAAACTCCCATTTAACGGGATGTCGTAGTTGTTGGAATCGAGTTTTGCTTTTTTTATCTTACTGATATCTTTTTAAATTCACTATTTGGACAAATATAATGACTTGTCCGCGCTAAAACTATATTAATACAATAATTTTTGTTAAATTAAAAATTCAATTTAGCTTCATATTTTTTTATGAACTTTGAATGAAAATTAGATATCAAGCTCGATGAACCTAACCTCAAAATAGTATATATCGAAAGTTTGTTTATAACTTTTTATGTATATTATTTTGATAAATTTCTTTACTTGTCCGCGCTAAGGATTAATCTTACGAATTTTCTTTCTGAAGTGAAAGAATTTGATTTGACGCACTGTTTACTCATGAACTTTGAATAAAAATATTATTAGGAGGAGCAGAACTACGATATCCTCTTAACAAACATCCCCTTATCGGCGTCACTGGAAACCTCCCGTAACGTTCCGCGCAATCTTCCAACAAAAAATTCATGGAATCATTCTAGAATCTTTTAAGCAATATTCTACTGGAAGATTACTGTAATCTTTGCGTAAAATATTTCGTGGAATATTTACGGAAGATTTATGTAATATTTCGCTGTACGATTTAAAAGTTTTTAGGAATCTTCCAGTGAAATGTTTTTGGAATCTTTCTGAAATCTTTAATGAAATATTCCACTGGAAGATTACTTACATCTTTTTGTGGAATATTGCGTTGACTATTTATGGAAGATTTATGTTATATTCCACTGTACGATTTGAAAGTTTTTTGGAATCTCCCAGTGAAATGTTTATGAAATCTTTCCGAAATCTTTCATAAAATATTCCACTGGAAGGTTACTTGAATATTTCTGTGGAACATTTCGTGGAATATTTATGGAAGATTTATGTGATATTCCGCTGTACGATTTTAATGTTTATAGGAATCTTCCTGAAATCTTTCATGAAATATTTCATTGGAAGATTACTTTCATCTTCCTGTGAAATGTTTCGTGGAATATTTATAGAAGATTTATCTAATATTTCGCTGTACGATTATAAAGTTTTTTGAAATCTTCCAGTGAAATGTTTACTTAAATCTTTCTGTGGAATATTTAGTTGACCAGTTCTGAAAGATTTATGTAATTATCCGCTGTACGATTTTAAAGTTCATCGGAATTTTCCAGCGAAATGTTTATGGAATCGTTCTGGAATCTTTCATGAAATATTTTACTGGAATATTCATAAATATTACATGAAATATTTCATGCAATATTTCAGAAATCTTTCGTGAATATTACATGGAATATTTCGAAAAAGTTTTCGAACATTCCTTTGAAATATTCCTGAAATATTCCTGGAAGCTTTCAATGGAAGATTCCAGTGGAATATTCTGAAATATTCCGTGAAGACTTTGAATAATCTGCATGAAAGGTTCCATTGAAATATTCCAGTAGAATAATTCGAAATATTTCATTGAAATCTTCAATACTACGTGAGAACCATTATTTATTTCTAGCCTAACGCTTTCTTATTGTTATTTACAATTTTCAATATTTTCTTATAATCATTTGTTTATTCACAGCATTATTCTACTTTTACAAAATAATTTTCATACAAGGTGATAAAATATTTTACTATAAGATAATATATTTATATATATATATATATATATATATATATATATACTAGGGGGGGTACCGCCCTGCTCGCACTGCTCGCCAACCCCCAGTTGTGCTATAAATATAATTATATATTAAACATTTAAATCATTTTTAAATTTTTAAATCATTTTTTTTCAGTTTCGTTGATAATTTAGTATATTATTTGATATATCGTAATGATTTTGAGTTTTATAAGATTTATAGGATTATTTTGTTATAATTTCTTTTTTATATCTTTTTTCTCATTTTAAACATTTTATGAGATATATCAAAAATTCATACTAAAATTTATAAATTTATTATGATATTGTAAATGAAATTATTACATGATCATTATATCATATTTTATTTAAAATTTAGTTATTTATATAACAAATAAATAAATAAATAATTTTAAATTATTTTATACTTACTTATATTACATTTACCTGTATAAAAGTTATGAATATGTTTTTTTTATTTATTGTTGTTAGTAGTTAAATTATTTATTTATTAAAATTTCGATTTATAAATTTTAAATAATCATAACTTTTAAATATTTTAGTTAATTTTTAAATATTTTATTTTTTTTTTATTTTTAATAATATTGATAATGTTTAAAAATTTTTTTTTAATTTATTATTATATATTGAAATATTTATGATTTATTTTAATTTTTCATATTTTATTAATAATGTTAGCTAATCTTAATAAATATTTAGAATAAATTTCATGACTTTGATTTGCTACTGGTTCGCGTATATATATTTTATATTTTATAATTTCATTCGCATAATATTTATAATACTCTGGTACTTCATTCCAATTTTCAAATTCAAATTGTTCATTATTTTCCTCTATATATGAATTAATAATATTATTTAATTCAGAAATTATTGTATTGTTTATTGAACTATTATTATCTAGACTTTCTAAATAATATTCATGTTTTTCTTAAAAATTTAAATGTTCTTCAATTTGATCATTTAAATTTTCCATCAAAATGGATTTCATTTAATCATTTGTTGATCATTAACATTGTCAATTTCAACATTATTAATTGGATTCCATTCCATTTTTTTTTTTATTTATATATTATTAAAAATTTTTAATGTTTATAATTAATATAAATATAACCTGAAAAAAATAAAGTTTAATTAATAAAATAATTTATAAAAATTTATTTAAATAACATTAAATTTTTGTTAAATTATAATAAAATTATTTTTTTAATATTTCTTTCCAAACTATGTTAGGTACAATATCTCTGTTTTTCGATTCATTTTGAATATATATTTTATTTACATTTTTACAACGTGAAAGAGTTATTTGTGCTTCTATGTTATATTTGAATAATTTAGTTATTTTTAATCGCGTTTCATTACATAATCCATTTTTTATACTTAAATTTCGAATTAACATAATTATGGTATTTACTTTTAATTTCAGTTCCTGTGGAGGTAATCCTTCTCTTATGTTATTTAACATTTCTATTGAATAATTCAAATGAATATTATCATCCGTTTGATCTACACCTTTGTAAAACAAATATAAATAGTTATTAATCTTGAAAGTTATATAAATTTAAACATAAATATTAATATCAATTAATTTTAAAAGTTGTATAAATCAATACTATTAAAGGTTTATAATGTAAGATGGTGTGGAAATCTGAATCCTCAACACTATATGCTTATTTTTATTTTAATACAATAAAATATTTAGAATATGAACAAATTATTAAAAATCATTATGTTTTCAACAAATGAATTAATTATAGTGTTGAGGAATTGTAATAGAATTAATTTAAATTTATATTTATTAATTTCAGATGAACTATGTAAAAAATGGTAATAAGATATCTGATGAGGCACATGTTTTTCATTTTAAATATTATAAATTGTAATTTTATTCAACTACTTTCGAGTTTTCAACAAAAAAAAAATTAACATTTTTATATTTTTATGTAATATTATACATAAATAGAATATAATAAAAAAATATAAAACTATATTATCCAGTATTTGATGGCTCTAAAAGGTTGTAAGGGGGATTGTGGGGGGGGTTGTGGGGGTTTGTGGGGGGTTGTGGGGGGCAAGAGGGGGTCTGTGGGGGGGGTAATGATCGATAACATAAAATAACGTAAATTTACGTTATTTAATTATTAAAAATCATGTGGGGGGCTGTGGAGGGGCTGTGGAGGGGCTGTGGGGGGGCGTGGGGGGATGTGGGGGGGGCACCGACTGAATTTTGGTTCATATAACTATATAATATAGGGATATATATATATATATATATATATGTTTCATTTCACCAAAAAATTTCAACATCAAAACTAATTCTCTAATGTAAAGAATAAAAAATTAAATTGGTATAATTTTGAAATTTTGATATGGGAATACTTTTTATAAATAATTTTTTAATAATTTTGAATAATGGTAAATTTTTTAAATAACTTGTGGTATTGAATGCTAATTAAATTTAGTTTTAACATGAAGTTAATTATTTAGGTTGGAAATGTATTCAATAAAATAATATAACTATTTATAAGTTATCACTTAATTTTTTAAACTTTTTATTCATAGTTGACAATTGTATTGAATATATGATTCTCATTTTAATAGTTTTTATATGATATTATGTGAATTTTATAAATATAAATTATTTAAGATGTAAAATGGACAGCACACTTCTACCCATAAATATTGATTACATTTCCATTGTATTTTAAAATTTTGAATAAATAGATGCATTAACATACAGTATGTATCACGAAGATTATTCAGTTAAATTTTTACATAAATCTATTCATTACTTATTGAGAAGTTTGGGTTCCAATATTATTTACTAAAATTTTTCCATTTGGAATCAGGAATTTAAATATCTTGAAAACTAATGATTGGAATAATTTAAAAATTTAAATAAATAATCATCACGAGAGATACTACAAATTAATACATTCCTTTTATGAAAATTCAGCAATAGGATGGAAAGACAGTTAATTTTTTCATCTTCTTATAGTAAAATATAATCAAACTTTGACAACAAATTTAACATAATGAAATAATTGTACTTTCAATGATTTGTATCATATTTAATACAAATTATAGAGTGATATTACAAAATATAATTTTTTTCCGCATTCATAATAAATGTTTCGCAAATAATAAGTAAATTTTCTTTTGAAATATTTACTTTTTTAGGAGGAATTCTACTTCTATCTAAACAGTTCATACATATAAATGCATAATTATAGACATAATCAGAAACATTTATTCATATTTTATATATTGTCCTATCTTTATAATTGACTGTTAAAAAAATTTAATATCTAATAAATAATTTTTTAAAATTGTATTTCATAAAATTTATGTTCAAACGATATTAAAAAAAATATTTTTATATCATGTAATTATAATTTTTCATATGAGGTCATTTGATATTTTTTAAAAATTAATGTTTCTCTTATTAAAAATATTATTGCTTCAATGAAATGAATTGCTAACAATTTTCATATAAATCACAATTCATTTAAATATAAACACGTGTACAAATGAAAATGTAATTAAGGTTAAATGTATGTTATTTATAAAAAATTGTTAACAAGTAACTTTTTAAATAATATATTTTCATGAAAACTAATTTAAATACCTCATTCTCTGAATGATAACTGAATACAATTTTAATTTAATAAATTTAGTTATACAATTATAAATATATAATATTTATATAACTGTTCATCAAATAAAATTATTATTTTTTTAATATATATATATATATTAAAAAAATAATTTTTACAATAGATTGTAGTTAAATAAAAATGTTTATTTTAATAATTATAGCGTTGAAATTTATTTTGATGAAAATGTTGATTGACATTTACAGTATTATTTTAACTATTTTTGAAAAGTTAGTTGTCATCAATAAAAAAATATTAAATTTTCCAAATTAATAATTTATTAATATCAAGAATTTTCTAAAAATTATAATATTTATGAAATGCAAACCTTACTTGTGATACATACACTTTGTAATATTTGTATCTCATTAAATTTTTATATTAGATGCAAAAAGGATTGTTAAGTAGTTGCAAATAGTTACACGGAGAAAAAATATTTGTAAAAATTAAAAAATTTCACTTGTAAATTAATTTCATAATTCAAATTCATGGTCATATATTGAGGTCTGGAAATTATAGTTGTAACTCAGTACCCAGTTCTCAGTTTATTTACATCAAATATCGTACTATCTTTGTTTTTCTAATGGCAGTAGAGTGAGAAATAGTCACTTGAAATAAATTATATGCTTTTTTACTTTAAGCACATGTGTACATATATTTTTATATTATGTTTCATCAAATTATTTTCAATTTTATTCAGTACTCAAAATTCAATTAATTAATTCTTATTTACTTAAAATTAGTCATTTATACATAATAATATAATAAAAGAAAATTCAGCTAAGCGACGTTAAACCCAATAAATTGTGTAATAATCACAAGTTTTTCCAAAAACCTACATTTATTTTATTTATTTATTCATCAACCAGTTAATTACAAAGTAATCCTACATAGGTAAAGTATGCCTGATCGTAGGTATAAATTACAGAAAATACTTATACAACTAACTTACAAACTAATACAAATAATAATAAAAATATGAGTAGTACACCCTTGCTATTTGTGTTTTAATATTTTTATCACATCGCTCAGTCCAACTAAAATATTAGTAGGGTGAACGTAATTCATATATATTATATCTCTCTAACCCCCAAGTACATCTTTATATATATCAGACTTAATCCATTTCTTTAACTTTTTCTTAATTAATTTTTTATTACTCTCAATTGTTTTGAGATCATTCGGTAGTAAATTATAAAGTCTTATAGCTACAGTATAACCATTTTTCTCACTAATCTTTTTGATCATTTTTGGCATTTGCAAACATTTTTTCCTAGTACTGCTATTTTGTACCTTATATTTATCCATCAATTCATGGAAATAAAACCTTAATGACTCCAAAGAGAATAGTTGCTCTAAATTTAGGGGATAGTTTTCTATTTCAAAAGTGTTTTTATAGATTATTTTTAGTATTCAGTTTCGTAAACTTTGCAATGATCTTATATTACTTTTGTAAATGCCTCCCCAAGCAATTATTCCATAACTAATTATGCTGTTAAATAATGCATAATATATTATAAGTAATGTTTTTGTATGCATAATATAAGCTAATTTGGAAAATATAAATATAAGATATTTGGTTTTCTTTATTAAGTTCTCTACGTTCATATCCCATCTCATATTCGAATCAAAAATAATTCCCAAGTATTTAAAATTTTCAACACCTTTTATTTTCTTATTATTAATTTCAACCTCTAAAGTTTTTGGAATACTATTCTTGTAATTACCAAAAGGCATAAATACTGTTTTTTCAACATTTAGAGTTAATTTGTTCCAAGCCAACCATACATTAACATATGCAAGATATTCATTCATTTTATCTTGTGTGGCTTGCCACGTTTTTTCTTCCGATATTATTGCCGTATCATCTGCATAAGATAATATGGAACCTTTTGGTAAATTATCCAACATATCATTAATGCATAGTATAAAAATGAGAGGTCCTAATATTGTTCCCTGAGGAACACCTGTACTAATTTTACAATATTCACTTTTGGAATAACATATTTTTTAAATAAAAATAGATGGAGAGATCCAGCGTCCTCTTAATACCAAAAAAAGGCAGTAAGCATCGCAAATTTATGCTCTTACTTCATAATATAATAGTACCAACATTGGTCCCTAAAATTCAAGCTGTAGTACTAATTGAAATTATATCGTCACTCTTTTTTTAAGTACCTTAATACATAAATTAGATAAACTTGATTTATAACCTATTTTAACAATACTTTCTTTTCTCAGTTGTTAGTTCTAGTAAACGTCAAATACTGTTTTCGATTATTTCATGGTTCGTGATTGAAACACGTGATTGAAAAGAAAAAATTCCTATTATATTTTTTCATTTATTCAAATGCAATTTAGTAGAATAAATTCTTAATTCATCAAGATATGATTTGTATTTAAACAATTTTTATGCACATTGTAACTTTAATTATTCTTTTTTATAAAAATAGAAAAATTTAATTTAATACAAAACTTCAATATCACAATTCATAAGTTGCGTCAATTCTTTTTTATTTTAAAATTGGCTAATTTATACATAATAATATAATATATGAAAATTCAACCGAGCGACGTTAGGAGCGAGGTATTTTTTGCTAGTTCAGCATTAAACATATACCAAACAACATTGACCGCATGGTTTAAATTAAATAAAAAACATGATTTTGCTAAAAAAATTAAATATGTTAATATACCACAATATTATATTTTTTATTCTAAGACTAAATCTTGGATTGAAAGATCAAAATTTAGAAAAAATACAGCCATTGTTAGATTAAATGTAGTATCACCAAAAGATAGTAAACTTTTTTTTTAAAAATTAATATTAAACAGGGTAAGAGGTCCAACATCTTTTAAGGATTTATGAACTTACAAAAACGTAACTTATAATATCTATAAAGAAACTGCTCTCACAATGAATTTAATAGAACACAAAAAACAAATTTATTATATTTTTGAAGAAGCATGCCATGTTATGTCACCAGTACAATTACGTAAATTTTTTGCATGTTTTTCATTATGTAAAAATATTCAAGGTAACATTATTTGGGAAAAATATAAAAAATTTTTTAGAAGAATTTTGAGGATTTTAAAGAAAATGAAGAAAACAAAGCTTTATCCCATATTAATCAAATAATAAATTCAGAACAAATGTCATGTGAAAATTTTGGTTTACCTGAACCAAATGAAAACTATATCGAGGAAAACGAAGAAATTAATGATGAAATTATAATTTTTAGTAAAAAAAAATTTGATAAAATGTATAAACAATTGAATAACGATCAAAAACATATTTTTGAACAAATAATAAATAATCATCATAAAATTTTTTTTATAGATGGACCAGGAGGTTCTGGAAAAACATTTTTATATAAAACATTAACATATTATATTATGACAATAAAAAAAAATTCTTACCAATGGCTTGGACAGGTATCGCTTTAATTTTATTACCAAAAGGTTTAACCAGTCACCAAACTTTTAGATTACCGTTAGATTTAAATAACATTGTAAGTGCATTTTTAAAATTTGATTCAGATAAGAAAAAATTAAGAGAAGCAAATATAATTATATGGGACGAAGCATCAATGATTCCTAAAAAAGCTTTAGAAATAGTTGACAAAACATTAAAATATGTCTGTCATAATAATGCTATTTTTGGACGAAAAATTATTATTTTAGTCGGAGATTTTCGTCAAATTTTACCTGTATTAAAACATGGAAATAAAAATACAATCATAGAACAAACTATAAAATATTCAACCCTATAACCCATGTTTCATATTTTTAAATTAAAAAAAAAACGTAAGTTCTAATGATGAAAATTTTTTATCATTTTTATTAGATATTGGAGAAGGAAAAGTTGATACATTTATTATACTGGAAAAATAAAAAACTAATAATGTTTGTAATAAAATTTATAAAAACATTAAGAATAATTATTGTTTTTCGTAAAATGTTATTTTAAGCACACATAATGAAGATGTGAATATTTTAAATAATAAAATAAGGCATTTAATTAATAATGAAACAATGACATATTATAGTATTGATTATGCAACATATAAGGGTATTGATCAAACAAATGATAATATTCATTTAAATTATCCAATAGAAATGTTAAATAATATAAGAGAAGGATTTCCTCCACATGAACTTAATTTTAAAATAAATGCCGTAATAATGCTGATTAGAAATTTAAGTATAAAAGATGGATTATGCAATGGAACACGATTAAAGATAACAAGATTATTTAAATACAATATAGAAGCTGAAGTAATTACAGGCGAAAATAAAGGAAATAAAGTTTTTATACCGCGTATTACTTTAAGCACAAATGAATCTTCGTCTTTACCATTTATTTTATATAGAAAACAATTCCCTATCGTATTAGCTTTTGTTATAACTATAAATAGATCACAAGGTCAAAGTTTTGAAAACGTAGGAATATTCGTAAAAAAACCTTTATTTTCACATGGACAATTATATGTTGCTCTTTTAAGAAGTAAAAATCCTTCTAAAATACATATTCAAGATGAATTAAAAAATAAAAATGAATCAACCAATATAGTATGGAAAGAAGTACTAGAGAAATGACAAAAAAAAAATAACTTTAATTTTTTCAATTTTAAAAATATATTTATATTTCTTACATACTAATAAAACATTTGTTTTTTCAGATATAACACAATAAAACAGAAAATAAAAACATAATTCAAAATTTCTGTGAAAAAAATTCAATATAAAATAATTAAAAAGAAAATAAAAACAAACTTCAAATTTTCTATAAAAAAAATTTAATAACAAAATTATTTAAAGTACAATTCAATTAATACTAATAATAATTAAATCATTATAAAATAGAATGGAATCCAGTTTCAAATGAATACATTGTTGTAGAAAACTTACAACATCAAGAAGAATTAGATGATTTAAATAACTGAATAAACGAATATGAAAGATTTCAAGAGCAGTACGAAAAATATATGGAAAATTTGAATGAAAATACAGCTTTATCTAGATTAAATAACGCAATTAATAACTATATCAGTATTGGAAATGAAAAACTTCATTTTGAAAATTGGAACAACGTAACATATTATTATAAATATATGACAAATAAAATTATTCAATATAAGTTAGAAATACGTGATCCAATAATTGAATATTATATTACAACTCATAATACAATATATTATAGATATTTATTACGTATTGCTAATATAATTTTCTTTATATTATAAAATATAATATAAAATATGTTTAAGTAATAAATCAATAAAAATAATAAATATATCTTTTATAATAACAAAAAAGTAATCAAATATATTAAAAAGGAAATTAACATACATTTCATACATCAAAAAGACTTAATTGCATTAAGATATATTTAAAAAGAAAGAAATAAAATTTAATAAAATAGAAAATATATACTTTACAATTTTATTTATGAAGTACATGGATTACTAATTCATTGAATTAATATTATTATAATTATGATAATGGCATTAAAAGTTAAAAAAAAAAAATTATAATCCAAATATAACTTATACATTTTTAATTGAATTTAAATATAATAAAATGTTTAAACAATAAATAAAAAATTATTTTATGTAACAAAAAAAAAATTAATAAAATTCATATCATTGTGTATCATATTATACTGATTTTTTTAATTAATGAATGATGTTAAAAATTATTTATTATTGAATAAATAATCGATAATTTTCAGAAAAACAAACATAAAAATACATTCTATTAATTTTGTAAAAATTATTTTAATGTATCTTTTTTAATACGAGCAAGAAAGTTAAGGATATTAAAAAACAATATAGATATATATTTTATACATCCAAGAGACTAAAAATGAAATTAAGATATATTAAAAATGAAATTAAAATAATTTATGAATAAGGAAAAATTATATTATTTAATTTTATCGTTTTATTTATGAAATATATTAATTAATAATATTATGATTATCATAATAATATTGAAATTTATTGTAAAATATATACTTTGAATAAAACTAATATTTATAAAAAATAAAATGAAATATATTAATTTCAAGTAGATAAAATAAAGATACTAAATATTATTAAAAAAATAACAATAATTAACATTCAAATATAAGAAATAATTGGAAAATTTTAAATGATAATAATATTGAAAAACATAGAGTTCAATCAGGTATTTAACTTTAAATTTATATTAATTATAATAAAAAAAATTTTTGTCCTATATTATTGTAAGACATGTTACAATAATATTTGATTGAAAAATATCAAGTTATAATAATTATTCTAATAAACATACTTAAACAATGATTTAAAAGAGATAAATATTAATCGAAAAATTGTTATATAACAAAAATATAATAACAAATTGTACAAATAATAAAATGACTTTTAAAACTTTGTTTAAATATGTAATACTGATGGTGGAGGTTGGATTGTAAATAGAGTCTAAGTTATAAGGAGAAAGGAATATAGACTCTCATGGTTGTGTAGGGCTACAGGCGAAGGGAACCATGGTTTTATTTTAAATAATTGTATTTAGAAAATTGAATAATTTCAATTAATTTTAACATATCTTAAAATAACTTAAAATTATTATTATTGATTTTATATAATTATTTAAAATAAAACAAAAAAACCAACGCACCGTAATACTATACATTTTTTATTATTGAATTTATATTATAAATTATTAATTGTAAGGTATTATTGACACTACCTCTTCGGGTGGTGTAGAAATCCGTCTGAACAAATATATAATAATTATTAATTTTATTAATAATTTTCGTCAGTACAAATTTCATTACTGATATTTTCATTAGTGTAAATATGCACGGGGGTTGACGAGCAGCGCGAGCAGGGAAGTACCCCCCCTAGTATATATATGGTCCGTTTTATGCCAACTTGCACCCGTCCACCCGCGTATTTTTTGTTTCATATATATATATATATATATATATATATATATATATATATATACACATACAAACATGAGATATTTCATGTCGGCCAGCATAAGTAAAGGTTTCTCTATATATGTGAGACATTTCATGAGAACACGCACATGCTCATCCAAGTACCCTGAGGTTTATATATATGGGACATTCCATGCCAATTGGCATGCACGCACACACAGGTTTATATATATATGGGACAGTCCATGTCATTGTGGACGCATGCACACACACGTTAATATACATGGGATATTTAATGTCAATTCAAACACACACAAACACACAGGTTTATATATATGTATATAGGACATTTCATGTCAATTCACATGCATGCCCACACACGTTAATGTACATGAGATCTTTCATGTCAATTTGAACGCACGCACACACACAGCTTTATATATATGGGACATTTCATGTCGATTCGCATGCATGCACACACACGTTAATATACATAGGATTTTTCACGTCAATTATAACCCACGCACATTCAGGTTCATATATATGGAACATTTCATGACAACTCTAACACACCTATCCGAGTGCCCTCAGGTTCATATATATGGGACGTATCATATCAACACGCATGCACAGGTTTTCATATATTTGACATTTCTTGTCGACTCGAACGCGCAAACGCATCTTAACACGTACTTAAGATTTGTATTTACAAGAGGGCTGAAAAACCTTCAATTTGAGAGATAGAACGTTAATGTAGAATAATTTTGCTAGAATTAGCCCAGTGTTAAACATGGACAAAAAATTTTTGAAATTTTTTGTTCCTCTTAGCTGTATAAATATAGTTAAAAAATAGATATTCTTAAATCAACCATCAGCATTTAAAAGAGCTCTAAAAAACCTTTCAAACCCATCTCATCAAAATTTTATTATATGTTTTCCAACGGAACAGTAAAACTTTTTATGTTTTACCTCAACTGATCATATTGGGCAACTTCGTATGAGCAGGAGTATATATATATAGTCTTAGGTGTTTTTCAGTCCTGAATACTCTCCTGCTCCCTTATCCTTTTTTTAAATAATGCCGTCCATCTGATCGTAAATGGCAACTTCTATGTATTATAGAAAACTGTTTCCCCTTTCCCTACTTCGTGATCAGCCATTGAACCTCTGTATCCTCCCCCTAATCATATTTCTGACCTATTTGTATATTGTCTTTTTATTATAGCCATCTCGTATTGTGATTCATTTTTCGTAATATTATATGTGTTTATAATTTCCAATACTAAAGGAGATGTATTGAATGAAATTCTCTATTACCGCGTTCACAGAATAAAATTTAATAATAATCTATCATTCTTATATTATAAAAATTTTTCTATAATAGTATTAGAATAATAACAATGATAATTAGGTATTATTGATAATCTTTCATATTTGTATTATGCATATATATATATATATATATATATATATATATATATATATATATATATATATATATATATATATATAGTGCCTCTCACAAAAATTTGGCCACCTAAGATAAAATTGGAAAAAATTCAGTTTTATATCTCTGCGAAAAATGATTAAATCTTAAAAATTTCAACTAGGTTTTTAAGTTTACACTAAAAACCATAAAAAAACGTGAGTTTTGATATAAAAAAGTTGAAATATCAACCTTTCATCCATAAAAAATGATGCTATTTTAAAATTTTTTATTTAATTATTATATTATTAAAGAAGTTTATGTCGAAATGATAAAGTGGTGATAATTTTGTGATTATGATAATTATGGATTTTGGTTATTTATAAATATCAAGTGATATAATTGTTACATTTTTGAAAAAATCTATGTTAAAATTACAAAATGAATAGTATTATGAGAAAACTAACTTTGAATTTATAGCTTATATAGATATTATTTATAAAAAAATCAAACGTCTTTATATTTATTGTTGAAATTTGAATAAATCCCTATTAAACGTTATGAGAGCAGGTCGAGTATATCTGTCCTTTTTTATTCAAAGAATTGATTTTCTTACAAAAACTAATAATTTTAGCAAAAAATAAAGAGAAAGCCGCATCTTGTCTCATAAAAAGCAATATTTTCATTGATAAGAAAGAATTGATTTTATCGCTTCGTTTTTAAAAAAATCTTGAAAAACTTAAAACATAGAGGTTAGGGTAAACAATTTAGTTTTTTAAGGTTTTCTTGACAATGAAGCAATAAAATTAATTTTTTCTGATTAAAGAAAAATTTGTTTTTTCGATAGGAGATGCGGCTTTTTCTTCATTTTTTGCTAAAGTTATTAGTTTTTGCAAGAAATTAATTCTCTGATTAGAAAAGGACGGAGATACGTGACCTTATCTTAAGTTCTAAAATATTGTTATTATTATGTTTTTTATTTTTTCACTTTTTTATTATTTTGTATTATATTGTTCTCTTTTTCTATAATTATCAATAGACGTATTATTGATAAACCATAATTAATAGAGTTAAAAATTGTTACGTGGCAAATTCCCAGGACCTCCGAGTGAATCGCCGAAGCCACGAACTTACCTGGGTTCACTAATTTATAGTTAATTTGATTGAACGCCAGTGAACCCTGTTCAGCTAGCTGGGTAGAGCAAATGCAGAGGGGGTCAATACTTACTGGCCTGCCTCGGGTTGCAGGCTGGTTCTAACGATCAAAGTGGTCCAGAAAATTTTAATGTAATTAATGATTTAAAAAAAAAATAAGAAGTTGAAAAGAGCAATGTTTAATATATAAAAAGCTAAGTAAATTTTAAATTTATAAAAAAAAATACTATTAATATTGCATGACTCTAATTATTCAAGAAAAATGAATGATATAATTAATTTGCTTTAACTTATAATTCTCGTCCTGAAAAGAGGAAGAGGAAAAATAAGCAGTTGACTCTCCATTTGACTTTAATTTCAAACTTCTTATTTTATCAGTTTGAAAAGGAAAATTTTGCTCACAATTCGCAATGATAAAAGAAAAAAAACGCCACTTAACTAATTTCTCGTACTTGGGCCATGCGCATGCGCAGAAGAAAAAAAAAAGCACTTCCTTTCTTCACACATGTAATTAGTTAATCCCTTGGGTGCGTTCCACATACCTCTCGGGATTGCGCACCAGTAATGCTCAGTGGATTTGGAAATTTTTGTATACAGAAATTCACTGCGCATTACTGGTGCGCAATCCCGAGAGGTATGTGGAACGCACCCCTTATTAGATTTGAATAATAATTATTTAAGATTTTAATCACGCGACGCTCTATTTCCTTACTGCGCGGTCGCATAACCCAACACTGGTAATTCGCACTTAAAATAAATATTAAAAGAAATAATCTTAATATCACTTGCACTATTCTGAACAACAAAAAAAAAGAACTTTAAATTTTAATTAATAACTAACTTATAGCTATCTCGCTTGCACAATTTAACAACGGCCGCCGCGTCGTCTATTTCTTTTACTTAAACTATTCTTCGGTAATATAAAGGTTAGCAGTCAGAATATAACAAAAGCAGATTTAATTGACTTAAATAATTATGAATTTCGTGTTTAATTTATAAAGCAAAATGGTGTCGCATCGCCAAGCATGAACGCCTTCGCACGTGGTTTTCTCTTTTCTCTTGTAATTTTCACTTAATTTTATTTTTAATATCTTTATTCATATTTTCACTAACTCGCACTGATGTTAATTTTAATCTCCTCGTGGTCGAAATCAAGAAAACGTTATCATATTAGGTAATAACACAAAATTATATCTCTTAAGGAGAACTGAGAAAGAGGACGGGGAAAACCAACAGAATAAAAAACTTACTATTTCTTACTTGCTAACCCGCTGGTAGAATTCCACTTACGGTCGCTCTGCTGAAGATTTCCTCTTAGTAATAAAACAAAACGAAGAAGGACGTGGAGCTGGTCGATAAAAAATGGCGTGGTTGAATGATAACGATGGTGGCCCCAGTGGATGATCGCACCCGGTCGCCGAGTCGTCGTCTCTGGAGGTGTTTCACCGTAGTTTTTCTTCTCCCTTTTTTGTTTCTTTTTCCTCGTTGGTGCAGGCTCACAGCTTGTCTGTTCAAATCTCTTTTTCTTTTCTCCTTAATCTCTCCGATATTCTCTCAAAAAACAGATTTTGGATTACTATCGAGTGCACTCGAAGGCGGCTGATACAAGAATGTTCTCTCTCAAGAAGAAGGAAATTATACTCTTTTTCGTTTGTTTTATCTATCTTTGTCGCACTTAATTATCCTCCATCTTCTGTCCTCGTTTCTCGCCGCGTCTTAGTTTCTACTTTGATCTCTTCAGCTACGAGTCGCTATCGACAGTTTAATCGACCCTTGGTCGCGGATCTTCTATCTCTATCACTCTAGTAAATTTTTATACTCTATTCGAAATTGATATGTTACTTCACGCAGTAGAAACATCGTTTATCGAAGATTTCTACTCATAACTATTTCTCATTGGTCAATTTCACATGTGCATGTACAGCTACATGGCGTGGTATAGAAATATCTAATTATACGTATAGATATATATGGGTATATATATATATATATATATATATATATATATATATATATTACGCTTATTATTTTATTGCATTTCCTATTATTTTTCATTTTTTCATTTTAAATGTTATGACTGATAGATATTGTGTGACTGCTTTTGAATTTATAAGGTGATTACGTGTATTTTATCATTTTTTGTATTAATTTGTGATATCATTTTTTTTGACTGACTTATTCAATATTATTGGGTTAAGTGACTGGCTGTGATATGAACTGTGCAATATTAACATTTATATTTATACTTTGTGTAAAACTTTATATGCAATGTTTATTTTAGATTTATAAATTGTATTACACGCTTTTTGTATATTGATAACAATAAAAATAATATCTATTTCGATAAATTCTTTGAAAAAAATTTTTATTGCTAGATGAATATTATTATGTAACACAGCCACATAAAAAAAGGTCAAAACCCAAAAACCAGACCACACTGACTTAAAGTTTTTAAGGTCGCTAAATCTGAATCCGGGGTTAGTTTAATCCCATCACGCCAGGGTCAAGGTCATCTCAAGGTCTAATCTTCAAAATTAATGGTATCCCAATGTTTAGCAACGCATTCTCATGTTTTTGGAATCGCTCACCCCGAATATGGAATCAGTTTGACCCCACAAGGTTAAAGTCAAGGTAAAATCTGCAAAATTAATGGTTATCTAATTTTCAACAGTGCATTTTTGTTTTTGGGGTCGCTGAATTTCGAGGGCTGGTACGCAGGTAATCTACTACAGGTTCTGTGTACTACTACATAGGTCGCAATTTCGGGGCCAATTTTTCGATGACCGTGTTAATTTCTATTTCGATGCAAACTTTGTGAATATTTCTAGGATTTTCATTATGCTACTAGATCTTAAATTTGTCACATATCATTTTTCCACCTTTTTTTTTTAATAATACAGGACTGCATAAGAAAAATTTCGAAAATAAGAAATATGTTCCGAAAATAAGAAATACGTTAGAGTACGTTTAAAATAATATATGTAGGAAGGTTTCGGTCCATTATATCAACTGATTCCCAGTTGAATACAAGTTTACTTTGAAGTAAAAAAGTTGTTTAATTTTCTCATATGTCTGATTTTAACATTGTACAACCTCAAAATGCATTAGAATTTTCTTTAATATTTTTGAAGAATTTTATAGAAGGTTAGCATGCATATTTTAGTTGCATAAATGTATGGAAAAATAAATAAGAAAAACATAAAATATTTTTAACAAAGGAGTCTTCATCTGCTGCCCCGATAAACACTGTGACGGTGACACTACCCCAAATGAGGATGTGTGAAATGATGCGCTTATAAGCTTGTCGAGGTAACGATGCCAGTGAAAGCGCACTGCCTTTCAGGGGGACGTAAGTGTGTGAGGATGAAATTGCAGTATGTCCGACGAAGAATTAACGTTATCCTTGTCAAAGTTGGAAAGTTTTTATACTTTGCTCCGGAGAGGTATAAAAGTTATCACCTCCGGGACAGCAGACTCACCTGCAATTGTACTAGGATCTCTAACGTGCGGGGTTACACTGAAAATCATAGGGCGATTATCTTTTACTTCTCAAAGACATATTTGTCCAAAAAATTCCTTTTTTTGTTTTCTGTTTCTTTGTTTTGTTTGTGGAAATTCCACGTCACCAAAATTTCGAAGAAAAATTTATGAAAATCTCAGAAACATTTACACAATTGGCTTTGAATTAGAAATAGATGTTGTTATAGAAACGTGGACTCCAAGTAATATCTGCGAACAGTGCTGTAAAATGCTCAATAAGTGGAATAAAACAGAAAAAGATGACAATGTTAAATTTAATAGCCCAATGCAATGGTATCATGCAGATAAAGAAGAAGATTATTATTTCTGTATCATTGAATTTCTTGAAGTTGATAGTAAATCGAAAACAAAAGTAAAATACGCTGAGTTCATATCTGTAAGACCTATTGAAAAATCGATTAGCGATGAAGTGCTCGATCTTCTTGAGAGGTTATCAATTAAATCAGATAACAACGATGAACAGGATGATGATAAAGATAACGACAGAGTTAGTGATCGAAATGATAAATAGGGTAATAACGAAGTCAGTAATGGCAATGATGGTGATGAATTTGATAAAAATACATTAGAATATGAGTTCTATAAAGGGATCTGATAAGGGAACTGAAGATGATAAAGATGATATTCATCTTTCAGTGGGTCAAAAAGACAAATGCGTTATGTTTTGAACTCAAAATAAACTAAACGACGTACTAAAAGGGCTGAACTTGGAGCAGAATATTTAGCTTCAGCTTTAAAAGGTAAGAATCAATTGGCGGAAGGTATTAAAGCATCTTTTAACAAGACAATAAATTAAAGTTTTATAGAATACTTCAAAGGAATGATTCATGATCATGATAAAATGGTGTATTGTAAAGACGTAGAAGTTTTATTGGACGAAAATAATCCCAATATATACAAAGACAAAAAATAGAGATTGTTTATAGATTCATCAAACAGAAGTTTGAAAGTTACATTACGACACACTACCAACTATTATGCCTTAGTTCCAATAGCAAACCCCACTGCAATAAAAAAAGCATACAACAATTTAGAAATTATATTACAGAAAATTCAGTATGACAAGCATAAATGGTGTATATGTGGTGATTTTAAAGTCTCTAGAATGTTGTTAGGATAGCAATCTGGATATACGAAGATATCATGTTTCTTGAGCATATGGGATAGTAAGGATCAGGCTAACTAGGAGAGTATCAGACCTCCGGATTACGGATTTTGCTCAAACTTTGGGATAAGTTTTCAGATGTCAAAATATGAAAGAAAACAAAATTTTAGACCCCAACGCTCAATATTTCCCTAGTTACAGGCAATTAAAGAAAATCACTAAAAAAGTTACTAGATTTTCAAACGCATATAGTTCCTTAGCATTGATAGCTAGGAGCTTGAAACTTTTTTAAATGAAAGCTGAGCTCAAATCCTTTCGAAATAGTAGTTATAGCATGTCAAAATATTATTTTTTCCCAAAGTTATAGCGTAATAAACATTAGACCTGATTTTCCTTTTTAAAACATTAATTAATAACAAAAGCTGAAATTGGGTCTAATGTTTATTACGCTATAACTTTGGGAAAAAATAATATTTTGACATGCTATAACTACTATTTCGAAAGGATTTGAGCTCAGCTTTCATTTAAAAAAGTTTCAAGCTCCTAGCTATCAATGCTAAGGAACTATATGCGTTTGAAAATCTAGTAACTTTTTTAGTGATTTTCTTTAATTGCCTGTAACTAGGGAAATATTGAGCGTTGGGGTCTAAAATTTTGTTTTCTTTCATATTTTGACATCTGAAAACTTATCCCAAAGTTTGAGCAAAATCCGTGATCCGGAGGTCTGATACTCTCCTAGTAAGTGCTATATAAATCACAAATGGTCTAAAAGAAAATCTCTCGAAGTAGAATTAGCAAAGTTATAAATATTCTATTGGTTGACATAAGAAAGGTTCTGATTCCACCACTACATATCAAATTTGATGTGATGAAACAATTCATAAAAGCTTTAGGCCGGTGCTTTAAATACTTGGGAAGCAAGTTTCCCGGAAAATCAGATGCGAAATTGAAGGAAGGTATTATTAATGGCCCACAAATTCGAAAAATGATAGTCGATGATCAATTTCTCGCTACCATGACTAAAAATGAAAAAGCTGCATTTAGCTTTAAAAAAGTTGCTGAAAATATTTTAGGTTATTGTAGAATCCAAAATTACAAAGTAATCGTGTCAAAAATGGTAGGCAACTTTAAAAAAACTAGATTGCTTAATGAGTAATAAATAACATCCCCTACACATTCGATTAAATACTTTTTTCAATAACTGGAATTTATAGTGAGGAACAGGGAGAATGTTTTCATCAAGATGCAAAAGTAATGAAGAAGCGCTATCGAGATAGAAGGGGTATTGTCATGCTGGCAGACTACTGCTGGATGTTGAAAAGAGATTCCAAAATTATTGGAAAGAAACATAAAAGAAAATCTTTGCATAGGTCATTTATCAACAAACGTGTAAGATGCAGTAGGAGGAAATAAATTAAATAGCACGAAATTCTAAATAGTTTAAAATAGGAGCCATCAACAGCTTAAAAATATGATTTCAGAAGGAATTTACCTTAATTGTTTAAAATCATAGATTTCATTTTTTCTTTATTTACGACGTTTTGCCTCTTCATTTTGCAAAGGCCTCTTCGAATGAAAAAAAGTGTAACAATATATAACGAATTATATACATGACATGATTCTTTATTTATTGTCACACATATTTGTTTTGCCTTAAGAGGCCTTTACAAAATAAAGAACAAAACAATGACCTTGACCCTGACCATGTGTGGTCAAACTGATAGGCCGTGAGGCAAGCTTAAAAATACTTTTCATAGAAAACCAGTTAACCTTTCGAACACAGCTTGTTTTGAATATAAGTAATGAAGTAATGTAAGTCTGGCAGCGTGAAAGAGGGGCGTTAAGTCGCGGCATTATGTGAAAGTCGACGAAAATCGAATGTATCGATGTATAATAAGAAACCGGATGAAATGTTATTATATATTAGTTTCTTGTATACAGTTATAAAAAAAAAAAATATGCCAGTTACATGAGGTGGTTCCTTCGCCCTGCCGAACCACCCCCAACATGACTGTTGAAGCGATCTCTTAGGATTATAGGAAACCAGCTTTTTTCAGCATAGCTTTTTTTTTAAATAAATTTTACAGAAACGTTTATGCCAGACGCGTAGGGTGGGCCCTAGTGTATGCCAGACTGGCCCAAAGTGAGTCATTTGCCAACTTTGTAGGATTATAGGAAACTGTCTGGCACTTGAATATATATATATATATATATATTTAGATGTGAAAACGCCATACAATGATTGCCAGAAACGCAGGTCAAAGACTTAATATTGCCAGACACCGTTAAAGTTGAAAATTATACAGTGGTGGCCAATATAACGCAGCCGACTTCGAGAAATGAAGTACTAACTTAAAAGTCTTATATTTCACGAAATAATAGTCGTACAGGATTATGCGACCTTTTATTTTAAATGTATTTTTATTTTTATCTCTAGGTCAAAAATTACTGGAGATATCGCAGTTTTTATAAAAAAAATAGGCTATTATATAAAAAATAAGTTTAAAAAAATTTTATTAGGAAAGAATTCCTTTCAGTTCTAGGTGCGCATTATTGGAACTGCCTGCCTATTGATATAAAGAATCTTCCATCGCTCAGCAGGTTCAAGTCGGCTCTGAGGCGTTACTTGCTCGATCTCGAATGAACTTAATTTTATTTTCTATCTTAACTTATTTATTGTAACGTCTCATATATAGGTTTAAGGTGTGAATGTATTTGTTGGCTGAATGGTTAATGAGTAAATGCTTTACTTGATTTTATTGTTCTGGCTGCATTTCATGCCATGGCATATACTTATTATTTTATTGCATTATTTATTGATTTTCATTTTTTAAAATTTTAAACATTATGACTGATAGATATTATGTGACTGATTTTTACGGCCGACGAGGACATATATATATATATAATATAAATGTAAGCCTTAACTTCGAACATTCTGTAGCTTCTTGTAGCTTTACTCCGCCTCTATCAGACTCTGTACGCCTCTTATTATTTTTAACCTGACACAAGTCAGATTTTCAGGTTGAATATCTTGCTATAAATGAATTATCATAAACCATTTTGTTTATTACTAATAATTAAACAAAGTATAGAGTAAAAACATGAATAGTTATCCCAGAATATTTTCAGATTTTTTTATTGCAATTTTTATAAGGAAAACACGACATTAATGTCCCAGGTTATGGTCTGTATCCCTAAATTTATGATTTCGAACTGAGAGTTAACAAAATTATTTTTAAAAAAATTTCAATTGAAGCATATAATTTTCTACGTGTTTTATGCCTCCTTGAGATTCTCCCCTCAACTCTTTTTGACTTTGTTATGCCTTGAAAACGTCACCTCTTATTTCGCCTCTTACCTTGCCTTGTCCATCGCCTCATGAATGCCTCACAAACGCCTTTTTTTGCCTCAATCATGAATCCATGCAAACTTTTTATTCATAAAAAATTTGTTATTGTAATATTAATTTCAAGAAATTTTCTTAAATTTGTGCAGGCCCATGATAGTCCAGTAAGAACAATGGTGTGGTCACATAATGAAAGTTGGATGGTTACTGGAGACCATGCAGGGTACGTCAAATATTGGCAAAGTAATATGAATAATGTTAAAATGTTTCAAGCACACAAAGAAGCTATCCGAGGACTCAGGTATGTCAAGCTTAATTATAATTAGAGCGAACATTTGATTTTATATTCATTAGATCATAACATCGTAAGTTTAAGGTTGTTACGTATAGAAAAACGAAAGTTAAAAAAAGGCCTGATTCTATTAATTACTATTTTCATTTCATATAAATAAATAGAATATCAAAACAAATAATTCTTATAAAAAAATTACTAAGAAGCCGCCGTATCTCTGTCCTTTTTTAATTAAAAAATTGATTTTTTTTCCAAAATTAGCAACCAAAGGCAGAAATAAAGAGATGGTTTCGATGTGTTTAATAAAATGAAATATTTTCTCTGATTAGGATAAATTAATTTTATCGCTTCGTTTTTAAGAAAAGTTGGAATAACTTACAAAATTAGAAATCAGTGTTAAATAATGGAATTTTCAAGTTATTTCAAGTTTTCTTGAAAATAAAGCGGTGGAATTAAATTATTCTTACCAGAAAAAATATTGCTTTCTATTATACGAATCGAAACTATCTCTTTATTTTTGCCTCGAGTTATTAGTTTTTATATAAAATAAATTTTAAACAGATTCAGTAAAACAGGTAACAATGTCGGTATACGGTAGACTCTTAATAATTTAAAAATAAACATTTTGAAAATTACTGTACAGTTTATAAAATAATACGAATTATCAATATAGAAGATGCTACGTCATAAAATAATATGTTATAAGTTTCTCAGTTTGACTTTCATTTCAATATAATCCGATGAACTGATTAAGGGGATGTAAAATGGACACTACACCTGTACTCATAAATATTCACTATCTTTGCATTTTATTGCAAAATTTTCAATAAAAAAATGCATTAGTTTGTAGTATATACCATGAAGATTATTCGGTTAAATATTTAAATAAATTCCTTCATTAGTTATTGAGAATTTTGGATTCCAAAATTATTTATTAACATTTTTCAATTTTGTACAGAAATCCAAATATCTTAAAAACTAATGAATGAATTTATTTGGAAATTTATCTAAATAATCATCATGGTACATACTACAAGCTAATGCATTTCTTTTCTGGAAATTCAGCAATGAAATGGAAAGGAAGCTAATATCTATAAGTACAGGTGTAGTGTCCGTTTTACATCTCCTTAAGCGATTAAACTGGTAGTGGACTCATATTGCAGAGAAAAAAGAAAAACATTTTTTCGCCATACCCTGCCCGGAACTATGTCCATAAACTTTGTCCCGGTGCCGAAAAACAAAAGTCATAGTTTCGGCCCGGGTATAGCGAAAAATAGTATACACTCCACGGGAGGTAAAATGGCGACCCAATATCACATATTTGCCACCCTCGCCTTCGGCTCAAGTTGGCAATTATATGTGCTATGGACTCGCCAGTACTTTACCTCCCTTGGTGTGTAATATACTATTATTTATCATAAATTGAAGCTCAGTCTGACTTCACATGAATACATATTGAAGGTAACACGGAAATAAAAACTTAATAGTCATGCAAATACAAGAAAATAAGAAAAAATAATTAATATCAATAAATTAATGCAAAAATAAATCTATAAAATAATCAAAACGTTTAATACAAAATTATTAAAACAAATCTGAATTTTAATTATAAAATAATATAACTACATTATTTATCACGTCATATTGCAAAATTAATGATACTAGACAACATATTGCACATTAAAATGCCAACTAAACACTGACAACCAGAAGAGGCTAGATCACGATTTTTATTCAAACTTTAGAATAAGTTTTCAGATGTCAAAATATGGAAAAAACCAGAATTTTATACCTTGAGAGCAGGTCGTATATCTCTATCCTTTTCTAACCAAAAATTTATTTTTCTGCAAAACCCAATAATTGGGACCTTGCATGAAAAAATGCATTATATCCGTCAGGTAAAATACGAAAAAATAAAAGACCCGTATTTTTTCGTTTTTCAAAATATGATGAATTGCAAAAGTTATAGCCAGTATAAGTTAATATAATTTTGATATATATAGATATAGCGCCAATACTCGTGACGTCATACCAATTTTCAACTGCCTCTATCTCTTTGAGTTTTCATTCTTATAATAAAAGAAAAAATACGTGTCCTTTATTTTTTCTTTTTCTAAATGACGAGTATAATGAATTTGAAAAAAAAAAGTTCATGCAACATGCTAATTGTAGCAAAAAATAAGAAGAAAGCCCGATTTTGTATTATAAAAAGCAATATTTTCTTTTATGAAAAAAAATTATTTTCATCGCTTCGTTTTTAAGAAAACTTTTAAAAACTGAATTGTCTATCCTAACCTCTATTTTTTAAGTTTTTCAAAGTTTTCTTCAAAACGAATCGATAAAAATAATTTTTCCTCATCAAAGAAAATATTGCTTTTTATGATTCAGGATGGGGCTATCTCCTTATTTTTGCTGCAATTGTTAGTTTTTGAAAAATAATTAATTTTTTGATTAGAAAAGAACAGAGATATACGACCTGTTCTTAACGCTCAATATTTTTCTATTTACAGAGAATTAAAGAAAATGTTTAAAAAAGTTATCAGATTTTCAAAAACTTATAGCTCTTAAGCATCAACAGCTTAGAATTTTTTCATACAAAAGCTAAGCTTAAATCTTTTCAAAATAGTAATTATAGTATGTCAAAATATTATTTTTTTCTGAAGATATAATTAGAATTGAACCATATTTTAACATTTATTACCAGGGTTGACTTAGCGTTAATGTACGCTCACAGCTCATGACTGTAACAGCGACACCGCGATTTGATTTTTAACTAACACACGATTTCGAAATTTGAATCCAAATCACTTTAACGTTATATTAAAGAAAAATACATTTTTTTCAACAAATAAAGGTATGTATTAAAAAAATCAAAGAAATATTTTATTTTGCAATATTAAATTACAATACAAGTATTTGGATTTAAATTTCGAACTCGCGTGTCAGTTAAAAATCAAGGCACAGTGCCGCTGTTACAATCATGAACTGTGAGCGTACATTAACGCTAAACTAATCCTTTTTGTTACTAATTAATATTATCAAAAAGAATTCCGGATGCAACTTTCATTACGTTACAACTTTAGGGAATAAATAATAATTTTATATACTATAACTACTATCTCAAAATGATTGGAGCTCAGCTTTTGTTTTAAAAATGTTTAAGTTTCCAGCTGTTGATACCGAAAAGCCATAAGCGTTTTAAAATCTTTATACTTTTCCCATAATTTTTTGTAATTGTTCATAACTAGGGAAATGTTCAACGTTAAGGTCTAAAATTCCTCTTTTCTCTATATTTTGACACCTGCAAACTTATCCCAAAGTTTAAAGAAAATTCGTGCCTTTTAAATCCTGCTACCGAGTCTGTTTCAAAATATAACTGGACACCGGTATCAAAAAATAATTTATTGATAGACCTAATAGTAAAATAAATATATGAATTCTGTAGTGCACTGGTGGGCACATGAGAATTTGACGTGGCTTACACGCAGAAACTCTAACAAAAGTATTGATATCAACATTTGCAAAAGGTCCGTTAGAGAACAAAAAATACCATCGATAAATAGAGAGTACTCTACCGAAAGAATAAAATATTTTCTTCTTCTCTGAACTGAAAGTAGAGTTTTGACATGTGAAGAACGGTACGACCTCTAAAGCTAATATTGCACAGGATACATCTCGCATAAACATTTAGTGTTATGTAAAGTTTTTGATTTTAATATTGATGGAGATCGTTGTAGATAACACAACCATGATCATAAGCTCGGAAAACAAACGATTTAATGTGTCATGCAAGCTTTTTGGAAAGAGAACGCCTATAGAAATTTAGATTATAGAGAATTCCATAAACATTGCAAATAATCAAGTTGATCTGTCTCTCTCAATTAAGCGTTTGTACGATCTATGCAACCAGACCCCTAACTTGCTTAGAGAAAGTCATTTAGTGGAGTATGAGATGTATTAAATCTAACAGCAAAATTGTCATTATTTAGCAGAACAGCCTGAGTCCTAAGTGTATATCTTCAGCCCATTAGTCGCAGCCTAGGTCGCAATTGCCTCAACATCTCTGTTTATAATAGCTATTTCCTCATCAGCTTTTAAGAAAAAGGATCAATGAGTCTGCAAATCATCCACAAAAAGCATATGTTTTATATACTTCAAAACGTCAGAAAGACTCTTAATGAAAATAAAAAATAATAAGAGATCCAAGACACTGTCATTAAACTCAGTTCAGTGCTCAGAAAAATTAGAATAAAACTTCTCAATGGTCTGAGACTTCCGAAAAATTAAAATACTAACATCCGCAAAAATGTTAAGCAAGACCAGTTAAGTAATGTAACTAGGGTGGAAACCTCTGTGGTGCTTATTAAAAAGTATTCTAGCCAAAAAGTTTATATTCAAAAATCCTAAAAGTTGTTCGTAAACTATCCTCGCTATGATCTTAAAGAATTCACAAATTCATGCTATTGGGCGTGTCTGATTAGGACCATTGATAGTTTTATACTTTTCTAAAGGTAGCTAAACTGATGCTGCTTCCTAAACTGATGTATTAATAAAATTGACGAAATAATTTATCATTTAATTTATTTCAATAAAATATAATACATCCGGTCATTTAGGCTTGTGAACTTGCTGATTGTCGTCTGTTTATAACAATTTTACTCGTTGTGACTCGCTCTTACGTCCAGTCGTAACTTATTTCTATTCGGTAAAAAATATAGGGCTCCAAAATTAGTTTGTCTTAGGCCCCCATCGTTTGTGCGGTGGGGCTGGGGCCAGTAACATAAGTTACTGCAATCTTTAACATCTCAACTAAAATGCTATCACACCCAAAAGAAGATTCAATAAAATCTTAAACTTTCGATTTCCGGGTTTTATGGAATCGAAAAACGTGCAAAGTATCGAGTAGAGAAATCTTGAAACATCATCAATATCATTATGAGAGAAAGAGAGTGGAAGATAATTTTTCCAGGTGCAGATGAATAATTGTCAGAAATAGTTTTAGATTACATATACTATGGAAGCGAAGAAAGTGATTTTCTGACTCAGCTACATTTACGTAATGTACATCGCTTTGATTTAGCGTTAGTTGTAGCCTTTAAACAAGAAGAAATATACTACAAATACAGAAAGGGAGAGAATGATAAAAATAATGAGCTTCAAAGAGAATGAAAAAGAGAATGTAATGAACTTCCAACAAAAATAAGTGGAATGTTTAGAATGCACATGTGTTCTAAAGGTTTATGCGTTTCTTAGAAAAAATAATTATAGAATATGTACTATAACTTTCGATGATTTCTGTAGTTATTCTGATTTTAAGAGAGGCATTGTACATTATCACATGTTTTATATATCCGTAACAGAAATTTTATAAATTTTAGTAATAAGAAATTTTTTGTTAAAAGGCTATAGCTGGACTGCTATCGTGAAAATGCTTTGTCTTAGAATCCACATGTCTCATGTACTATTTGATGGAAGTTGGATAAAAATTTCCACACACAACAGCTCCTAAACCCTGTGCATAAAGTAGTAAAGTCAAAATAAGTGTTTTTTCGATCTTTTTTTTGACACCTCTTTAAATGAAATATTCTTGCAAAAACCTATAAGGGTAGTTTATTGTATAGCAATTCATAAAAAATTTTTGCATTTACATAACCTCAAATATAAACCGGAAAAGCATCATTTAAAATTTGAATTGTTGTTTTAAGGTAGTACCGTCATGGATACGTGTCATTCAGAACATTATCAGAAAATTATTTTTCATTAGTTTTCATATGAATTTTAAAACTAAAATGTACCAGGATGTAAGAAAGGGATACTTTAGGATGCAGAGAAAAATGATTTAATAAAAATTTCAATCTTACTCTCTAAATATAATCCAGTGAAAATTTCACTATTTGATTCAGCGGAAATTATTTCACTGAAAAATCAGTAAAAAATTAACAGAACTTTCAGTGCCCATTTTATTGCACTGAAATATCATTAAAAATTCAACTGCAGTTACAGTGACTCATTTATTCCACTGATGATTCAGTGGAAATTTGACTGATTAAAAAGGGGAGGGTTAAAATGGCGGGAAGAACTTGAGAGTGACGCTCTCAAGTTCATTCCCGCCATAATCTTAATGCTAAGAGTATCTAGCTCTGATTTCGAGTAGAATCATTTTCTAGTAAGAGCAGAATTAATTCTAATTTATGAATTATTATTATTAACAAAAATCATTTAATTCTTTCAAGTAAAAAGGTAAGTTCAATATAATATAATAAATTATAATATATACATAGAGAGAGAGAGATAGATAAATAGATATTTAAATTTATTAACTGTACATTATGTTGTACAACAAAAATAATACAAATTCGTAAGTATATATATATAAAATGAAATACTAAGTAAAAATATAATTAAAATAATGATACAGTAATTAAAATAATTAAAGCCTAGCTCGGAGCAGAGGCTCATTCTCAAGGGAAAGGTAGTGCGAATATGTTGATGCCTTGAATAATGCCAACGATGAAGAATCTCTTAAAGATGATGGTAGACTGTTCCATAGTTGCGATGACACAACCAGGAACGATCTTTGGTGATACTCGGTAGATAAAAAAGGAATGGTTAACGGTCTCACATCACCCCTCAGTGTCCTCACAGGCCGGCTCCACAAATATCTAGAATAAAGATATGAAGGTGAGCATGACAAAAACATTTTGTATAAGAAGGTAGTAGCGAAGTAGTTTCTTCTACCCAAAGTGGATAACCAGCCTAGAGAGGACCTATAAACAGAGATGTGCTCGCGCCTACTTACACCATAGATGTAACGAATACCAGAGTTTACAACCCTTTGAAGCCTCAGATCGAGTTCAGCAGAAAGGTCAATATAGACCAAACAACAGTAATCAAGTAAAGGAAACAACAAAGAACGGATAAGATGCTTACGTAGTGCAATGGTGGTACTTTTTCGAAAGAAATTTAATCTATAGAGCAATGAGTGACTCCTGTTACACACATGCGCAATTTGGTCCTTCCAGTTCAACTTACTATCAAGCCATACACCAAGACTACGAACAGAAGATTCAAACTTAATAAGATCACCGTTTATTGGAACACCAGTGATGTGTAATGAGGGCAGCATATTGACATAGAAATAAGATCCAATAATAATAGCCTTTGTTTTGCTCACATTTAATTTCAGATGATTTTTTGTCGCCCAGTTAACAATACTGACAGCTTGATCACTCATGAGAGCAGTAACAGAAGCCAACATAGCAATTGGGAAGTGAATGTACACCTGAAGATCATCAGCATAGATAAGATGCTGCACATCGGCATGGAAGTCAGCAGCCACATCATTGATGTATATAGAAAACAACAGTGGACCAAGGACAGAGCCCTGGGGAACACCAGTATTTAATGTTACATAGTCAGATGCATTACCATCTGCATCAATAACAGCCTGCTGTCTCTCAGAGAGATAAGACGCAAACCAACGCACAACTGAATGCGAGATGTCAAGAGAAGACATTTTTCTGAGCAGAGAGACATGGCATACCGTATCAAATGCCTTGCTGAAATCAAATAGCAACAGCAACGTCACATAGCGTCTGTCCATATTGCGTCTAATGTCCTCAGTTAGTTTCAGTAGTGCGGTCTGAGTACTATGTCCAGTTCGAAATCCAGTCTGATAAGGGTCCAGTAGCTGTCGTATAGTCAGGTAATTGTAGAGTTGATCATGGACTAGACGTTCAAGAACCTTGGACATAAAAGATAATAAAGAAATTGGCCTAATGTCACCAAAAGTTTGAGGAGAGGAGATTTTGTTTATTGTAGTGACCAGTGAGATCTTCCAGCATGAAGGAAATAAGGATTCACGCAATGAGTCGTTATAAATACGACATAACAAAGGCCCAATGACCGGAAATGCCGCACGGACAAAAGATTGAGGAACAGCATCAAACCCTCTGGCCTGTGAAGTTGAATGACAAACAGCCATCCATACCTCCTCCAAAGTAACTGGATTAAACTTAAACATGGGTTTAAGTGGTTCATCTAGAGCAAGTGTATTCATGTAATCAGAAATGGAGGGGACCAGAGGATCAAACGCAACACCACCAAAATACCGATTCAAATCATTAATTGAAAAAGAATGTCGAGAGTCACTACTGCTGGAACATACGCCCAGGTTCTTGAGTTCTTTCCAGATCTGTCTTGCGTCAGTAATCTTAAATAGTCTGTCGGGGTAATACAGTAATTTAGCTGATTCGATGCATGAATGGGCCCGATCTCGAGCATCTCTATAACATATAAGATCAGCACGCAGCCTAGTACGTTTGAAGCGTCTGTAATGCCTATCTCTCTCAGAGATTAAGCGGTGATGCTCAGAGGTAAACCACGGACGATGACTCTTGCTCTGTCGAACACGCCTAATAGGCACAAACCGTGAGATAGCTTCATTAAGATGAGTGTAAAGACATTCAAGGCGAGCCAAAAGAGAAGAGTCACCGTTACACACAGCACAATTCAGCGATCGAAAATAATCAAGAATAGCAGCCTCATCAACCGCTTTATAATCATGATAAGTAAAATTATTAAGTGTAGGCCTAGAGAGAGACGACTTCACAGTCGCAGCAATAAAATCATGTCCGTCAATAAATGGTACATCAGTCTTCCAATAATCAAGCAGTAAGTCATTGGCATCGACAAGGCACAAGTCGAGCCACGTATCAGAGGAATAAGTATGATGCGTAGGTCCATAAGGCACTGAAAAAGTGCATTTTCCTTAATAAGGCTCTTCAGGAACACAGAATCATCAGATTCAGAACACAAATTAGTGTTGAAATCTCCTAAAACTACCTTAGTACTATAATTGTGCATATGAGTGGTCAAATCAGGAATAAAGTCCGTGTTGGCCAAAAATGGAGCGTGAGGTGGTCTATAAACAACACCAACGAAAATGGGTGAAGCCAAGTCAGATGAGTTGACCTCACAGAAGAGATACTCAGGTAAACCAGGCTTACCACTCCAGCTTCCAGAGGATGAACAGAGACGCACAGAAGTGAGAGAGCAGTGTACAAATAAAGCAACACCACCTCCCCTGGTGTTACGATCCTGTCTATAAAGCACATACCCATCAAGAGCAATCAAAGAATCACAAACTATCTGGCCCAGTTTGGACTCAGTAACAGCTATTACGTGGAAATAAGGGCGAGAAGCCAAAAAGAGTCTAATCATCTCAATGTGCGCTCTAATAGAGTTGGCATTGAAATGACAAACTCTGAGACCATCCTTAGTAGTGAAATGATCATGAATGACCGATGAAATAGTATTGTTAGAAGGAAAAAGTGTGTTAGAGTGAGAAGGAAGAGAGAATGAGCTTACCCCAGTGTCAGATGTTAAGTGGTTACATCGTCGTTGGCTGATATCAATGAGAGCTTTGCTAAAAAAGCATCCAAGTCGTCATCCGATGCAACACGAATGGCTGCATCCTCCTTCTTCCTTCTGACGAAGATCTTACCATCACGCACAAATGTAAGGAAGTTGTACCTCTTATCTTTGGCCTTCCTGAGCACTCTCAACTTCAGTTGGTGCAATGAGTGTGGCAGATATTCATTGATGTTGATCAAGGAAGGAGTAAGTGTTTCCACTGATAAAGTTCCCTGCAAAAGGTCACTCCTGATCTTTGAGGTATGAAGGCTACCCATCCTGATCTTTTCTCCGATGACAGATCGCTTTAACGAGGCACTCTTCATAGTGACGAGCAATGGCGTCGTAAGCAGCGGAGGACCACCTTGAGATGTTGTTGCAGAAGGAGCAGTACTATCATCAGTACTACGAGCTGTAGCAGGTCGCGACAAAGGTCGAACCGAAACAATGTCACTGAGAGCAAAACCAGAATTAAGAGAAGCCAATACAGCAAAGACACCGTTCTTCAGATCGTTAAATTCATTAGGAACCAGGCCTCCAAACACCAAGTCTGATGCACGCTCAAGACGCTGCTGGCCAGCCGCCAAAACATCACACTGTTGCCGTAAAGATTTATTGAGCTTGTCCAATTCCTGTAGTTTAGCAGCCATAGGGTCAGATAATGCCCGATCAGGCACAACAGAGAGAGATTCCTCCAGCTTCGCCTTAAGCTCCCGATAATCCTGACAAACCTTGTCAAGCCTTGCCTTAGCTGCTCCACAACGTTCCTCACATGCCACAGCAATACCATCCACTCGCGTCTCCAAACTTGTAAATCTCCCATCCAGTGTCAATAGTTGAGTGCCGATATTGTTGATCTTGGTATCCATATCATCCAGCTTATCTAATTTCTCCATCTTCTTCAATATAGAAGACAAAAGTTCATTTGTTTGTAGCGCTGGTAGTGTCGGAGTTGGAGTACGCGGCAGAGACAGAGAAGCTGAGACATCACTCGTAGAACCCACAGAACTAGAACGTGATCGACTGCAATCGGGATTTGCAGCTGCTATGCAAAAGTTACATACCTTTACTTGTTGGTCATTATTATCTCTAACTAAGAGCAATTTGGTACAAGAGCTGTGATAGGTCTTGCCACAGCGACCACAAAGCTGAGGCTTAGATGCAGCACTAAAGTTTTTAAAACAGAGACCACACTGATTAGACATACTGACCTCCAAGATAGAAATAGCTTAATCAAACGAATCTTAAATTTTAATTTTAAATTTGGTGCCAGTTGTATATTTAAAAGTAGATAAGCAGCTTAATAAATGCACTCTGAGTTGCTTCTAAGTTTCAGTTGCTGTAAGTGGAAAAGCAGCTTAATAAATGCACTCTGAGTTGTTTCTAAGTTTCAGTTATTGGAAGTGGAAAGCAGCTTAACAAATGCACTCTGAGTTGCTTCCAAGTTTCAGTTATTGTAAGTGGAAAAGCGGCTTAATTTGTACAGAGTAAGATTCGTTTGACTGTGATTAGAGAGAGCACAAGATAATAGTGGAAAAGCGCCTTAACTGGAGAAATTACCATCAGGTATCACATAGACGGGCAAAGATGCCAATATACAGGTCATCCAAGGGATGGAGCCACCAGCACTAAGCAAATAAGAATCCTCTTGTGGTAGATGATTGCACCAAAAAGATTGAGGTTATGTTGTAGACAATACTTAAAACCAGTTGCAGTACAACTGCATACAATATACTGCACTATTGTAATATACAGCAATTAAATCAAACATGCAGCAAATTCCAGAGAGAGAGAGAGAGAGAGAGAGATTGATTGATTGATTCATATTTATTACAGATCATGGGGTTCAACCCCGTATGACCCAAAAGTAATACATAATGTTGATTACAAAATAACATAAAATGCAAATATATCAAGCAAGAACAATAGTAATAAATTTGATTATATTCAATTGAGATTTCTCTCTCTGTGATAAAAAGTACAAATAAAAATTATGATTTTAAAAGTATAAGTTTGTTACACTTTATTAAAATTGCACTCATTTGATCAACAAGTTACACAATGATTAAACCGTTGGAGGTCTACAGAACAAAGTGTGTAGTAAAGTGTACCATAATATGCAAATACACTCATTGACCCTCTGTCTCACCCAACCACTCAGCGCGCTCCTCAAGCAAGAACTTGTTGTACAGCTTAGCCTTAATAGACTGTGTTTGTCCTAGTTCAAAACTAGCGAATAAGGAGGTATTAACATTAATAAAGCTAGATGCCGTGTAGACGAAAGAATGTAGCATAGCAGCAGTTCGAACAACGGAACAAATGAGAAGTCTAGTTGGCAGTCTAGTCGAAGTTCGAACAACTGTATCAATGTTTACCCTATCGAATTTAGCAGCCAGATAGCTTGGCTTTTGATACGAAACAATAGAGTGAGCAAGAGCTGACTTGAAATATAAACGCCTGTGGCTCACCGACAACCAGCCCAACTGCAGGCGAAAGGGCGTAACCCTTTCTTGTCTTCCTATATTTCCACAGACAAATCTAACGCAGGCATTAAGTGCCCGATGAAGTTTAATGTTTAACGTCTGAGGTAAGTCGTCATAGACTACACAACAGTAGTCTATTATAGGAAAGATAAGAGCTTCGACAAGGTTTTTCCTGACCTGCCTAGACAGAGCATGTCTATGGAACTTTAATGAATGAAGGGTACCAAAGATACGTCCAACCACCGAACCCACTTGCTTGTTCCAGTTTAAAGTACTAGTTATCCAGATACCCAAATTTTTGACCGAACTAGTATACGGCACCACCTTATCATTTACGAGAATTTTAGGGCAAGAAAAGAGATCAATTCTTGAGATGAATTGCTCGCTACCAATGAACATTGCTTGCATTTTGGATGGGTTTAAGGCAAGACCATTGTCAACAGCCCACTTAACAACTGCCGCAACTTCATGATTTAGAAAGTCAATCTCGTCATTCAGATTTGCGGGCAGAAATGAGTGGTACACCTGCAAGTCATCAGCAAACAGTATATGAGACGATCTGGTTAAAACAGTAGATAAATCATTGATGAAAACAGAGAAAAGCAGCGGACCCAAGACACTGCCCTGAGGAACACCTGCCGTGCAGGTGACCCACTCACCGACATGACCCTCCAAGTCCGTAATAGCATAGGATCTCTCGCTGAGATACGACGCAAACCATCGTATAACAGTATCTGAGCAATTGAATTGACGAAGTTTGAACAGCAGACGAATATGTGACACTGTGTCGAAAGCCTTGGAAAAATCAAAGAGCAATAGAGTAGTAATCATTCTTTTATCAATAGCCAGACGTGCATCTTCAAGAAGCTTCAAGAGCGCAGTCTGGGTACTATTAGATTTACGGAAGCCTGTCTGTAGACTATCGAACAGAGAATTTGATTCAATAAAGGAGCTAAACTGAGAATGCACTACTCTCTCCAGGATTTTGGAAACTTCGGAAAGTTTGGCAATGGGCCGAGTTTGTGAAGGTGAATCTATCTTATTTGTCTTTGCCAATGGAAGCAGAAAGGCCCTCTTCTAATCAGTCGGAAAAACAGCAGATGCGAGCGAGCAATTTATGATGGAAGTAATGAGATCAACAGAGGATTGACTCGTCATTTTAAGCATCTGAGCCATAATACCATCAGGACCAAACGTCCTGGAAGTACCAAGGTGCACAAAAGACTCGACAAGAGAACAATTAACTGGGGCAAAATTAAAGACAGGCAAGTCATTACGTAGTGGTACTGCAAGCACTTCTCTCAACTCACCCTCAGACAAAGCTGGAGTCGCAGAAGAAATTGTAGTGTAGTGAGAGAGAAGAACATTTGAGGAGAAATACTGTAACGGTGAAGGCAATATCCTTGAAGCCAGACCAATCTTGTGAAGAATGTTCCAGCGATTAGAAGAGTTACCCACAGAATTAAGACGATCAGCTATATAATTGTTTTTTGCAGAGTCAAGCGCATTTGAAATTTCACTTCTGAGTCTCCTATATCTTAAAACTGCCTGAGCAGAGCCGGATCGAACAGCATGACGATAAGCTCTATCACGCTCTCTCATCTGAAATCTAATATCAGATGTGACCCACGGTTTTTTCTTAATGTCTAATTTAAGTGCTTTAATTGGTGCACAAGAATCAAAGGACGAAACAAGAACAAAAGACAACTTATGAACTAACATATCAACAGAAGAAGAGGCAGTGCCCAAAGATGAAACACAGCTCTCGTGTGAGTAATTTGAAAGAGAAGATGAAATCATACTGTTTAAAGTTAGAAGGTTAATATTAGCAAAATTACGAGAATTGATTATTTTAGTTGCAGCCTGAGGCTTAAAAGCCTTAAAAGTGATAGTAATCAGATCGTGACCTGCTATGAAAGGAGATGATGTTTTACTGTAAGAAACCAAAGAATTTTCGTCATTTAAAATGAAGAGATCAATCCAGGTATGAGAAATATGATCAGTTGTAAGGGTATGGTGAGTAGGTTCGGAAGGTACTAAGTAAAGGGCAAGTGAATCAATCATTGAGCGGAAAGAGTCTGCGCTAAAATTTTTCGCCAACAAATTGATATTGAAATCACCAGTGATGACAATGTTTTTGTACGATGGTAATAACTCAGATAATGAGTTAAAGAAATCCTCAGGAAAAAGGCCCTTTGGCCTCAGATATACTACCGCAAAAATGAGTTTCTCAGCACCTAGAGAGATTTCAGCTATGATATACTCAGCTGTATTATCGAAAACAGCATTTGATTGAGAAAGTATGCTGACTTTGAGAAAATCTCGCACATAGAAGCCAACTCCACCGCCAATTTTACCCACTCTATCTAACCTAAAGAAATTATAGTGATCAATAAAGATAATAGAAGAATCATCATACTCGGTTAAGAACGTCTCTGTAACAGCAAATATATCCGGTTGATTAGAAGTAATATGATGTTCTATAAGGGAGAAATGAGTTTTGAGCCGATTAACATTAGCATGAGAAATTCGTATATTTTGAAAAAATTGTAGGCCACTTTTTGGCACAGAGATAGCAGGAGAGTTTGAATTTACTACGTTATTAGATAAAGTATGAGAAAAAACGTCGTTAAGACTATTTGATGAGTTTGCAATAAAAGAAGGGTTATTAGTCACACAAGAGCCAAGCAAACCCTATTTTTTGTTTTTATTTGGTGTTAGCCTCGACAAGTGAGCCTCATCCAAAATTGGAATCAGCTCAGCCTCCCTATGGGGACGCATGCAGACTCTTAAGTTTCGAACAATAGGACGCATATAGTTTAACTCCTTGTATACCGCATTCGCCTTAACTAATAACTCGAAGACCGGTTTGGGCCAAATAGGACGAGCAAAGATCTTCGAAGAACCTTTCATACCAAAAAGTTTCGAAACAGTAAAATCTCTCAGCTTAGCAGAGTTTGATACTATAGTATCTCTAATTGCATCAGATGTGAAGCGCCCAAAGATTGCTCGAAATTTATCCTTTTGAGAAGGTTCAGGCTCATCCGTTTCCATAGGAACAGCAGGAAGCCATTCACGAGAATCGATGAGCATCATGCAAGCCTGCTCTAACCCGATTGCTCTCAAGATAGTATTGATTATCTCGTTATCACTTATTGATAGAGTTGATGGAATACCCGAGAACAAAACTTCATACGTATCAGACATTAACGGGTCAGCAGGTGCAGAAGTTGTTGCAGAACAGGTAGCAATGTGCTCATCAAGCCGATCAGTAAGCAAATCTTGACGCTTTTCAACATCCGATAGAGATTGCTTAATCTCACGAATGTCATTGCGCAGCGAACCCACTTCACCAACAAGTTGAGTAGTCAATAGTAACAGCTTGTCCGTTTTCTCCATCTGAGCCGCGAATTTTAAGTCATTGTCAGACTTAAAATTAGCAAGCCACTCACTGTCCGAGAGAGAGAGAGAGAGAGAGAGAGAGAGAGAGAGAGAGAGAGAGAGAGAGAGAGAGAGAGAGAATTCCCCATCGTAGGTCCCGTGATTTTTAGAGAGAGAGAGAGAGAGAGAGAGAGAGAGAGAGAGAGAGAGAGAGAGAGAGAGAGAGAGAGAGAGAGAGAGAGAGAGAGAGAGAGGAGGGAGGAAGAGAGAGAGAGAGAGAGAGAGAGACAGAGGAGAGAGAGAGAGAGAGAGAGGAGGGAGGGAGAGAGTATAAACATTAGACCCAATTTCAGTTTTTTTTATTAATTAATGTTTTAAAAAGAAAAATTAGGTCCAATGTTTATCACGCTATAACTTTGCGAAAAAATAATATTTTGACATGTTATAACTGCTATTTCGAAAGGATTTGAGCTCAGCTTCCATTTAAAAAAGTTTGAAGCTTCTAGCTATTAATGCTAAGGAACTATATGCGTTTGAAAATCTAGTAACTTTTTTAGTGATTTTCATCAATTGCCTGTAACTAGGGAAATATTGAGCGTTGGGATCTAAAATTCTGTTTCCTTTCATATTTTGACATCTGAAAACTTATCCCAAAGTTTGAGCAAAATCCGTGATCCGGAGGTCAGATACTCTCCTAGTTAGACTTATTTATTTGGCGTTGGGGTAGAACCCTGTCTGGCACTAAAGAATCAGTTACAACGACGTATTACAATTTTTAATAATAATATCGAATAAGAATTCCAATTGAAAATATAAAATACATTTTTCTAATGATATTCAAAGTAAGAATAACAACAATAATAAAGGTAATAGACATATAGAAAATCAAATAAAATATCTTATGTATAAAGTAACAATATCAACATTGCATAATTATTACAATATAGTATCCAAGTAAGAAAACAAAACAATAAGATTTCAGAAAGTAGTCTTAAAAAGTAGTTCAAACGCAGATCAAATAGTAATATTTCTAGTAGAACATAAGAAAATAAATAATAATTTTGCCAATATCAATATTAGTTTCGTTTGCAGTAACAATTAATAATTAATTTAAGCAAGTATGGTCATTGCGAAATTATCTCATGCTCAAAGTAAATTAAGTTTAGTGCGTTTGTATATCAAAAATTAAGAAATTGGAAATTAAGTTTAACTAAATTTAACTACAATGAAACTCAGCCTGTACCAATCTCTCGTTGTCACGACTCACATTCGCTCAATAAAAGTCTATCATACAAGAAACGCTTAAAAGAAAGTGAAGCCTCAGGAGAAAAAGACTCCAAAGAGGATAACTCCTTATTAAAATACTCAGCTGCCGAGAAGGCAAATGAGTGTTGAAAATAAGCAGTACATACATTTGGACAAATGAACAGCCTGAGAGGTAGTCTCGTTGATGAACGCACTGATGCATCAACATGTTGCCTTACGAATCTTGAGGCTAGATATGATGGGGAATTGTGTGAAATCACATTAAAAGCAAGAGACATCTTAAGGTATAGACGTCTATTTTGAACAGACAACCATCGGTAATCAAGTCTAAAAGGTGTAACTGTGTTTCGCCAACCAATGTGGCCATGCACAAATCTGATACAGGCATTGAAAGCTCTATGCAGACGTAAATTTAGCGTTTGAGGCAGATCATCATAGGCAACTGATGCATAATCAAGAATTGGAAATTTAAGGGACTCTACTAGTGGCTTTCTCGTGTCTAAAGCCAATGCATGCTTGTAGAACTTAAGAGATCTCAGAGTGCCATGAATCTTTCGCACGGTAAAAGAGACATGTTTGCTCCAATCTAATGTAGAAGAAATCCACAAACCAAGGTTTTTAACAACAGAGAAGTATGGAACAATGGTGTTCCCAACGTATATAGATGGAATAGATGCAGCGTCATTCAAGCGAGAAATAAATTTCTCACTGCTGATGAAAATGGCCTGAGTTTTACCTGCATTCAAAAGAAGCCCGTTGTCTTCTGCCCATTTAATAACTGATGCAACTTCATGGTTAATAAGATTAATCTCATCTTCCAGTTTAGCAGGCGAAAAAGATTTATAGATCTGAAGGTCATCAGCAAAGAGAATATGCTTTGACGTTGATAAGGCAAGCGGAACATCATTTATGTAGACTAAAAACAAGAGTGGGCTAAGCACACTGTCCTGCGGAACACCAGTCGTCACCTGAGACCAAACAGATGATTGATTACTTTCATCTATAACAAAGTAGGTCCGGCCTCTCAAGTGCGACGCAAACCATCTAATGACAATATCTGAGCAATTCATTGATCGAAGTTTAATGAGCGGTCTATTATGTGGGACTCTATCAAAAGCCTTAAAGAAGTCAAAGAGAAGCAATAAGGTGATCATTCTACGATCAATGGCAGACCTACAGTCATCAAGTAGATGTAGAAGGGCAGTCTGTGTACTATGACCCTTTCTAAAACCAGCCTGGTGAGGATCCAATAAAGAATTAGACTCAAGATGAGTCATCAACTGTGTGTGTACAACCCTCTCAAGAACCTTAGAGACTTCACATAACTTTGCTATAGGACGAGTTTGGGAAGGATCATCCATCTTAGTTTGTTTCGCTAGAGGTAGAAGAAATGCACTTTTCCAGGACTCAGGAAAATAGCCAAGAGATAAGCAGGCATTCACGATAGAAGCCAAACTAATAGACACAGAACCACCAAGCATCCTTAGCATATCAGCTGATATTCGATCAGGACCAATCGCCTTGGAGCTAGATGCACGAAGAAGATTCACAAGATTAGAGGGGTCAACTGAAATAAAGTTAAATACCGGAAGATCTGATCTAAGCGGTAGAGCAAGAACTCGATCAACATCAGCATCGGTCAAAGCTGGGCTCTGAGAGGAAACAGAAGTATAATGCTTTAGGAGCACAGATGAAGAGAAGTACTTAAGAGGAGAAGGCAGAACACTACTAGCCAAGCCAAGCTTACGTAATTCAGACCATTTGCTCTTGACTGTAGAAGCCGATGAAACTTTATTAGCTATGTAGTCATTTTTTAGTTTACAAAGAGAATTTGAGACCTCGTTTCTAAGTAGCTTAAAACGAGCATAAGCGTCATCTGACCCGGTTCTCATAGCCAGTTTATAAAACTTATCACGATTTTTCATAAGCAACCTGATATCGTGATTAACCCATGGCTTACGTTTGCTGGTAATCTTTATTACCTTTTCAGGCGCAAACTTGTCAAAAGCCTTAACTATACCAGTAGAGAACAAATTAACCTTGTCTTCAATAGTATTAACACTCCAGGTCTGAGGTGACAGTAAAAAATCAACTGAACTATGACTAGAATTAAATGCATAGTTAGCCAAAAATCTTGAAGAAGAACACAAATAAGAAAGACTCGCAGGAGAATAGGAAAGATTAGAACTCACTGCAGCATTGAGTGCGTCAATGTTACAGTTTGACAAGTTCCTAGTAACAAAGGATTTAGTAATCTTTTCAGACCTAGAAAGCTTAAGTTTAAGCTTGATCAGATCATGACCTGCAATGAATGGAGCGGCAGACTTCTCATAAGATAATAAAGAAGAGCTGTCATTAATGACAAATAAGTCTAGCCAAGTATGAGATTCATGATCTGATGTAATTGCATGATGAGTAGCATCTGAAGGAACATTAATTATTATAATAATTTGAGATCCATACATAAGTTTTAAAAAAAATCGTTTGAAATTTTTTTGTTAGTATTGAATCAATATTAATAATTTTTAAAACATTTAAATTGCTGATATTAATTAAACACCTAAATAATTTGTACTATGTTAATAAATCTTAAATTATTGTAAAAATTAATACTTCAAATAAGTATTATTAAAATATTGTATTTTGCTTAAAAAGAAGAAACTAATTTTTCCTTTGTCTATCATTCTTTCATCCTGTACTTATTTCACAGAAATTACAGCGATATTTTCACTGAAATCCAAATAGTGAATATTTCACTATTTCATTCAGCGAAATTTCACTGAACTCTGGTGAAGCGATTTTCACTCACCCATTCAGTGAAAATTTTACTGGACTTCATTGGAATTCCACTGGATTATATTTAGAGAGTATTGACGCAGATATTAGTGAATAAAAAACGACGCAAAAAATGTCTTAAAAACAAAGTAAACTTTTTTATTTTTCATCGTATTGGAATGAAACAAAGCTCATTTTGTTCCATAGAAAATTCCAGGGAGAGTTACCGATGGAACTCGAGTGGTAGCATTTACATTTGAACGTATATCACAATTATTCATGAAAAATTGCATAGTGTTTTAATAAACAATTGAATCTTCGTTTAAATTGTAAGCGCTATCACTGAAATTTCATGAGTAACTCCCCCTGGAATTCTCTAAGGAACAAAATGAGCTTTGTTTCATTCAGATATGATAAGAAATAAAAAAGTTTACTTGGTTTATAGGATATTTTTTTGTATCTCTTTTTAATCACTAATATCTGCACTAACAGGGTTGCAGTTATCATCAAATAATTTTTCTCCACATGTTGAAGTATCCTTTTCCTACGTTCTCATTTATTTTTGTCATGAAATTTTTATCAAAATTAGTAAAAAAAATTTTCTGATGATGTTCTTAATGACACAAATCCATGACGGTACTATCTTAACACCCTTGCTCTTAAGGTGCCACTTTTTAAACTTATGTTTTTGATGTATTTTCCTTCGTTATTAACGATAGCTATATTAGTTGAAAAAAAAATGATGTGACACTCAGATTTCCGCCAAAAACCGATTTTTTTGCACTTTCTTTACAAATTTTGGAGGTTATTGTTACGTTGAGCATACAAGTTGAATTATTAAAAATTTTTTTTTAACTTATGACTGAATTTAGCCATTTATCGACTTCCTTTTGAATAACGCGCGAGCGTTACGACTCCGGGATTGGAAGTCTGAGAAAGAGACAGCAACGATGAGATAAATAAATTAAAGGACTAACACACATGCAAAATTTCAGTATCATACAATTTTAATTTTAATTTTTCATAAACAAAAACAGAAGCTTTTCCTCATACATTTTATTGTTCTCTTTTTTTGTCTTTCGCTATTTCGTTCCGGGACGAATTACGCTACCATTTCCAAATTTTAGTTAAATATATATATATATATATATATATATTTGCTTTAATTTCATTCTATTTACTGGATTTTAATTTTGTAAAAACAAGAAAAACGCGCTACCTTTGACACGCCTTTGAGCAATAAAAGCCGACTGTTTTGGCGTCATGCTCCCCCTTGAGATTTACAATAAAAAAAATTTTGAAAAACTCTCTATCGTGATTTTTTTCAGCTTGTTGATCCCTGCTACCCAACAGCGTCAGTCCTTCTCGTAATTTCAATTTAATTATCTCAGGCTGCTTGCTTTTCGGATACGTAGTGGCTTGGCTGATATGTAACCTGGTGGCGGACGCAGGCTACTTGGCAAAATCGTTATGGACGGCAAGAGATTTTCAGGAAAAAGAAATTTAGCTCCATTGCCATTTGATATGGAAAAGAGTCGTTACTCCCCTGGTTATCCGATCTGAAAGAGAGTTGTTGTTCCGCTAGTCATCCGATCTAGAAGAGAGTTGTAATTCCGCTGGCCATCCGATCTAGAAAGAGGGCTGTTACTCAGCTGGCCAATTGATCTAGAATAGAGCTTCGCCCACAAGCTCAAAGCTTTTCATACTCTAATCTTCCTATGGGTTTCTCATATTAACTTCGAGAACCTTCGCTTGCTGCTAACGGCGGTACCTTTTTTTTGCACATTTGTATGATTTTTAGTCATCGATTAATTGTCAGCTGGCTCTCAATTTATGATTTTTTTCTAAAATAGTACATTGTGTACCAAGGGCGCAAAATAGGGGATTCTGGCCAGAGTGTGAATGAGCGCCCAAGCGAAGCGAAGCCGCGAATCCCCTTGCACCCGTGTTACACATACTGTTTTTTTATCCAAAGGGTGAAAAATTCGATTTTCTATGTTTTTCAAGCGGGCGCAAAATAGTACATTCTCGCCCTAGCGCGCAAATGTACTATTTTGCGCCCGCTCGACAAACATAGAAAATCGAATTTTGCACCCTGAGGTTCAAAAATCATTATTTCGGTTTTAAATGAAAAGAAGTCAGCTTGATGTTTATTGATAGTTAATTTCTATCGTTATTTTTTCGGCTTTTGGTTGTTGGGACTCCGTCAAAGTTTTTATTTCCAATGTCCGCACTGACTTTGTATAATTGATTTACATAAATTTGATTCAACGTCGCTTTACTCTGTATTTCTTCGGGCACGGCCTCATCTATTTTTATTCTTTACTTTATTCTCCTACCACTTTGCTGAAATTCTTCCATACTCATTCTATGTTCTCTGCACAGTTTTCTGTGAAGTCGTTCATCGTTATCAGTCTTATCGCTTATTCTAAGCTTGCCGCCTGCCCGCATCTTTTTTTATGTTCTATTAAGCTTATACTTCTTTCTTTCGCCGATTCATTCGGCCGCCGAGCCTCGATCTTCATTAAAGTCAACTGAATTTGTTTACTTCACGTTATTTGTCTCTTGCATTTGTTTATTTATTACTTTATTAATATTATTTCTACTTCATTATAATTATTCTTATTTTTATTTTCATTAATTTTTTTGAAAAATTTAATAGTAATGAACTTGGTTCATTCAGTTTGTACTTCTTTCTTTCACTGATTCATTCGGCCACCGTGCTTTGATCTGAATTCGTTTACGTCGTGCTAGTTGTCTCTTGCATTTCTTTATTTATCAAATTATCAATATTATTTTTACTTGATTATTATTATTTTTATTACTATTATTTATTTTTAAATTATCGACTCAGTTTATTACATTATGTTACAATCTAAGTATTCGAATAATGTTTTCTTATGCAACGCTTAGTTTTGCTAAAAATTTTTTTTTTGTTTGCACTTTTTTCACGTTTTTTACAGATTACGTTACAATTTGAAAGCTTAAATAACGCTATTTTACGTATGTTTTTTTTTCTCTTTATGACGATGCTATTAATTTCAAGAAAAATTGGAGTACAACCCTGATTTTTAACAAAAAACTGATATTTCTACGTTTTTTTTATAGCTGATGTTAATAGTTGAAAGCTCAAATAACAATTTTCAATAAATTTTTTTTTCTTTTTGTCATGACAATATTAGTTCAATCAAGTTTGTTAATATGCCACGTTTAAATATTAGCGAAAAATCTCTACAATTCTTTCATGTTACTATCAGGTTGTAATATATTCTGAGGGGTCAAAATTATATTTTACATACTGTTTTCAAGTTTTTGATGATTATTAGGACATAATTATTAAATTTTTATTCTTATTCTGTTCTGCAACTTTTTTCATACAAATAAATAGTTTAAATGATTATTATTCCAAGGAATATTTAAATGCTATGGAACCCAAAAAACTCCTTATCTGGCCAGGCATATATATATAGTATATATATTAGGGTGTCCCTTATTTCCCAAAGTTAAAAAAACTTTGCTCCCCACCCTTAAATCATTAATGTGTCATTAAAAACTAAGAAATATATTGATATATCCCTCTTGAATAGAGTGTAATCACCCGCACTTTTCAAAAAACCATTTTCAAAAATTTTTTTGTTGTTTTTCAGTGTTGTCATTTATTTTACACCCCTAACATTTTTCAATCTCTACCAGACTGTTTAAACAGTTGATTATGCTCATATATAAGCTATTGAAATTCTATTCAGACCCAAAAAAATTTTTTTAGGATAGCTGCAAAGTCAAATTATGGATGAAAAATTAAAAAAATGTACCTAAAATTTAATATTTTTTAATTTTTAATGGCCTTATCGTATAGTTGAGTATTTCGCACTTATATGATATCAAAGTAAAGATGAAGACCTTTAATTTACTTTTTTTTAAATATTTTTAGCTACACTAGAACCAGAGATATCGTCGTTTAAATTTGATAATAAATTTGAACCATCAAATTAGTGAATATGTTGATTTGAATCTATAAATTTTTTCTTTTTTTTGTATAAACATGGATTATAAAGTATCATCAAAAGAAAACTCTTTAGATTTTTATATTGTATGTAAAAAAAGTACATACAATATAAATACTTATAAAGAATTTTCTGTATTAACGGCATGTCGCAGTTTCCCCTCTCCTGAAAATATTTTCATTCAAAGTTTGTGAATACACGATGCGTCAAATCAAAATCTTCTACTATAGTAAGAAAATTTGTAAGATTAATCCTGAGCGTAGACAACTCAAAGGATTCACTAAAACACTATGTATAAAATGTTATAAACTAACATTCGATGTATAGTATTTTGAGGTTAGGTTTACCGATCGCGATATCTAATTTTCATTTATACACTCCGCAACAAAATTATTGCAACACAATTTTTCATCGAAAAATTGCCATTTTTCAGATGCTTGGAACTCGGTCAATTTTCATCGTATTAAGATGATTCTCTTTAGTTTTGTAGGGAATCATGTGTAATTTTAGGAAAAAATGATGTCCAATAGCTGCGAGATAATGCCACATTTCTACGTCTTAAGAAGGGGCCGAACTATCTGTCTTTGTCTAATAGCGTTTTTCATCATTTACGTAAACACTATCCGGTATAACAAGAAAAAAATAGCAGCCCCCGCTAGATATTAGTATAATAAGTAAATTTTGTAATAACAACCGAATTTTTTCACTGCGTAGTTTTTGAATAATTAGAGACCTACCAAAAAAAGATAGGTTATATTCTAGATTGCTAGTAGGTCTCTAATTAGTCAAAAACTATGCGGTAAAAAATTTGGTTGTTATTACAAAATTTACTAATTATACTAATATCTAGCGGGGGTTGCTATTTTTTTCTTGTTATACCGGATAGTGTTTACATAAATGATGAAAAACGCTATTAGACAAAGACAGATAGTTCGGCCCCTTCTTAATCAGGCGAACCAACTTTTGTTTCTTAAAAAACGCAATAATTTGCACGTTTGCTTGGATTACCAAAAATTTTTTTTTTTTAAATCACAAATACCATCATTAAGTACATTTTCCAACGAGTATTTTTAAAAAAATCGACCCTCTACGATTTTTTTTGACCAAGTTATGCCATTTTAAAGATATCCCAATGTTTTAGCTAAATACCGCCAACATCAGCATTACCCGATGCGTACCACGAGGAGGTTGTTGGTCGGACTTACGCATCATTGTGGCCCTAAAAAGGGCCCATTGTGTGAACCGTTTCATACATTAGGGACCCTGCGGCTCGTCACTTCTGCAGTATTTTTTGACTCCAAACCCTATGCGCCCGAGATCTTTAATACCGTGTATTGCCACCTCGCTGACGAATAACTTCTCCTATACCGAGAGAGTTTTGCCTCAACAAACATGATGCGCGACGCACTAGAAAAAGGGATGCGTTTCGCATCGTAAATCGCGCATACTGCTTCGCATTTCATAATTCATGCATCACTTTTTCTCGTGCATAAGTCGAAATACAGTGCGCGAGGTGGCGCGCCGCATCGAAAAATTCCATGCTTGTTTAGACACGCATCGATATTTATCGTTGATGCGAGCCACTGTGTGGCCCGTTTTAAAAGTGCACCATCGTTTATGATGCAAAACCTTCTCCGTGTAAACGCTGTTGCATATTAATGCATGCTCTTATTGAATCTTAAGGTATCTCGTGCCCAATTTCATTAGGAATTCTCTCAAGCTCTTGGAGGTTAGCAGGAGGTCTGTCTAAGTTACGTAATCGCCTGTTTATCATGTCCCACACATGCTCTATAGGATTGAGATCTGGGCTATTAGCAGGATGAGGCAATACCTCTACGTTGTTTTCTTCCAAGTAAATACGAGTTACGTTTGCAGTATGGGGTCGTGCATTATCCTGCATCAAGATGAAATTATGGCCCATTTGCCGACTTATGCGAATTATGTGAGGGCGTAAAACTTCGTTCATGTAACGTCCCGCTGTTAATCCTGGGGGTGGGATAATCACTAAGTCTGATCGATGGTTCATTGATATTCCACCCCATACCATAACGGATCCTCTATCAAATGCTCGAGTTGGATCAACGTGATTTGATGCGAAACGTTCTCGTCTACGGCGCAAAATTCGAATCCTAGCATCGTTTCCGTAAAGACAAAATCGAGATTTATCTGTAAAAACACATGTCTCCACTCTCTAGGTGTCCAGTGTCGATAATTACGGGCGTAATTTAGACGAGCTCTGGTAAAGAATTCTTCCTAATTCGTCGCGCAACCTGCCTTGGATTGCGCAGGGTTTCATTAACAATGTGGCGATCCTCTCGATTTGTAGTAGTCCTATGTCGACCTTGACCAGGCCTCCGGCGATAAGAACCTGTTTCTTCATACCGACTAAAAACACGTGACACCGTTGAGCGATGAATCCTTATTCTTCTGAATATATTGCTTTGACTCAGTCCCGCTTCTAGCAGAGCAACAATTTGAGCAGATTGGATTTCAGTAAGCCGAGGCATTTTAATTAAGAATATGTTATTATAATTTTTGGTTCCTATGTACTTTGTGTATAATGTTGAATGATCCTTCGCTTTCACTCTTGGCCAGTATGCCGCCTTAAACTTACACTTTTTTTTTTTTAATTGATTTGTTGGTAGAGTTGATAATTTTACAGTAAGTGTAAAAATGCAATGTTAAATGTACCGAAAACGTAGTAGTGTAATTTTAAGTAAAGTTACACTTTTCATGGGTTAATTTTAAAAAAAAATAACGAATATCAATGCGGTTTCTTTGTTTATGGGGGTTCAGGATAGTTCCCGGGGCACAAATTTTTTAAAATGTAACCTGATATTTTCGCAAGAACATTTAGGAGAGGTAATTCGTCAGCTAGGTGGCATTACACGGTATTAAAGGTCTCGGGCGCATAAGGTTTCGAGTAAAAAAATACTGCGGAAGTGACGAGCCGTGGGGTCCCTAATGTAAAAAACGGTTCACACAATGGGCCCTTTTCAGGGCTACAATGATGCGAAAGTCCGACCAACAACCTCCTCGCGGTACGCATCGGGTAATGCTGATGTTGGCGGTATTTAGCTAAAACATAGGGATATCAAATTCAGCTAAAATCAAACCAAAATTTATTTAAAATTGCTTAAAATACGTATAAATTTTAGCTAACTTTTAGCTGATTTTTAGCTAACTTTTAGCTTAATTTTAGCTAGATTCTAGCTGAATTCTAGCTAACCAAGGACAAATCGAACTCTTATACACAGCGGGAGCGACATCTTTTTATAATATATATATATATATTATTAAAAATATATCGCCGCTGTCGACGCTGTCGCTGTCTGAAATACGTCGCTCATTTTTGGCTCCTAATTTTTATTTAAAATTTAGCTAAAAATCAGCTAAAATTTTGATGAATTTAGCTATAATTTAGCTGAAAGCAAGCTAAAAGTCAGCAAAAAGTTACCTATTAGTTAGCTAGAAGTTAGCTAAAAGATAGCTGAAAATGAGCTAAAAGTTGGCTAAAATTTAGATATATTTAGCTGTAATTTAACTAAAAGCTAGCTATATCTCTCTATATTATAAAAAGATTCCGCCGCCGCCGTTGCCGCTGTGTGTAAGAATTCGATTTATCCTTGGTTAGCTAGAATTTAGCTAGAATCTAACTGAAATTTCGCTAAAAGTTAGTTAAAAATTAGCTAAAAGGTAGCTAAAAGTTAGCTCAAAGTTAGCTGAAGTCAGATAAAATTACATGAAAGTTAGCTACATTAAATCAAAAGTTAGCTAAATTTAATGTTAAAATTAGCTAAATTCATGCAAAATTTAGATGGAAATCAGCTGAAATTTATCTAACAGTTAACTAAAATTTATAGTAATTTTAAGCAATTTTAAATATTGATTTGTTTTTAACTGAATTTTAGCTGTATTTTAGATCTATTTGTATTATATACTCTCTATTCGGCGATATACTATTAAAAGTATATCGCCACTGTCATCGCCGTTATCGTCAGAAATGTGTCCCTCATTTTTGAACCTACATTACAGCGTTAAATTTAGCTGGATTTAAGCTTATAATTAGCTAGGAAATAACTAAATTAAGCTATATTTGAGCTTTAAAATAACTGAAAATTAGCTGATTTCAAGCTTGCAGTCAACTTGATAACAGCTAATTTTAAATTTTGTATATAACAATATATGATAACATATAAGTTTAAGATTTATAATAGATAAAAAATGGGTAACAATATTTTTTTCACAATTAGCTAATTATCCTGTAATCATCGTGAAGTTTAATCATATGAATAATTATTAATTTTACGATTTTATTTGAAGTATAGGATTGAAAATATCATTTTGAAAAAGCTAAATTGAAGTTTAATAATCAAATGATAAGATTTAAATTTTGTTAAGTCAAAATCAATATCTAACACTTAAATATAGTCTTTATAAATTGAATTACATTTTTATTTAATTTTGTAAAAAAACACCGACATTACAGTTTTCCAAATTTTTTATTCTTAATCCAAAAATGTTTCAAATATCTAATACTGCCTTCCATTTTTAGTTCATTATAAAAGTATCAAATAAAATCTCTATAATTGAATTATTAAATCAAGTGTACTTATTCACTGTCTGCCTGTATCTGCTTAGCTGAATCATGGTAAGATTATTACAATTATATTTCTATATATTTCAAAATTGCGAATTCTGGGATATTTTTTTAAAATTATAAAAGCAAGATGGGGTTGGCGCGCTTGCGCGCAGGGGGCATGCCCCCTAGTATATATATATATATATATATATATATATATATTATTGTAACGGTTACTTACTCATGCTACAAAAACTTTACTTTAATTAGGAGCAGGTCGAATATATCTGTCCTTTTCTAATCAAAGAATTAAGTTTTTTGCAATAACTAATAACTTTAGCAAAAAATAAAGAAATAGCTCCATCTCGTATTACAAAAAGCAATATTTTCTTTAACGAGAAATAATTAATTTCATCTATTTGTTTTCAAGAAAACCTTGAAAAACTTGAAACATAGAGGTTAGGGTACCCGATCGGGTCTTTCGAAGTTTTCTTGAAAATAAATAGATGAAATCGATTATTTCTCACCAAAGAAAATATTGCTTTTTGTAATACGAGATGGGGCTATCTCTTCATTTTTTGCTAAAGTTATTAGTTATGGCAAAAAACTCAATTCTTTGATTAGAAAAGGAAGAAGATACGTGACCTCCTCTTAAACATTAAATTTAATAATAGGCGGAGTCGCTGAATCTACGAGAATGTTGTTAAATACTAAAACATGAACTTCGATTATGCTAGTAATATATTGATGAGTGACAAAACCTTATTTGATATATTTCTCGCTTGCTGTACTTGCTGGGTCTTTTTCTTTCTCACTCTTTTCGAAAGACGAGATGCGGGTAGCGCATTTTTTCTTCGTAATACAAGTTAAAGTAATACCGCATGACACTGCTTAATGCTCAATAGGTATTCTATATATGACTCGTCACAAGGACCGCGGTGGCTTTGGGGTAAGCAACGGGAAACAAACTTTACACAACGTACAATCATGCAAAATAAATTAATTGATAGCATGTTTTAATTTTCAACTTAAGACAAATTAATTCAACAAAAAGAAATGATTATATTACTACTTTACTACTATTATATTAAAGTGAAGAATTTAGACTTTTTTTCTTACGTGAATATCTTTTGCATTATTATTACATACATACATACACACGTACACACATATCCATACACATACACACATACATAATATCCGTCTCTCCATCTCTGTTTCTCCATCACCGCCTCTCCGTCTCCATCTCTCCGTCTCCGTCTCTCCATATCGATTTTGGGTATAATTATTAAATTCAACATGAATATGTCATAAATAAATCTATATTATTTAAAACATAGAATAATTTTTAATTATAATAAATTTAAATTACGTTAAAAATATAAGTACGGCTGTAAAGTTACAGATCGAGGCCGGTAATGAAGATAACTCAAAATATATATATATATATATATATATATATATATATATATATATAGTAAAATGATTATAGAAATAGAATATTCTATTTCTTTTAAGGTGAGACACAAGTGAAATTTTAGCCTAGTGATAATTTATACGTGAGGAAATCAATGCTGTGATTTTATATGTAAAATTTCACGAGGAATTCAATACAGCACAAAAAAAAATTTTTTTTAATTTTTTTTCCGTGTTTTTAAAAAAAAAAAAATTGGTTTTTTATTCATAATTTTTTACGCATAGCACCTACAACATAATCCATGCGTAATGTTTTTCAAAATCATCTAAAGAACCTGCAAAAAAATTTTCAGCCCTAAATATTAAAATTTGTGGGTCTAGTTCCATTTTAAGTACGGCCTCAATCACCACTCGACCGCGCTGTTACATACGGGTGCCGCCGACGCTTGGGTGAGTGGCTGAATTGTGAAAGCCGTATGTATTTCTAATAAATTTGAATGTACTGTAGAAAAAAAGTTGACGAAAAATAAATGATATAAAAGAAATAATATAAATTAATGAATTGAAATAAATGATATAGAAAAAATAATAAAAATTAATGAAAAACAATAAATAATCTAAAAATAAAAATTATTGAAAAAAAATATATGATGTAAGAAAAATAAGAAAAATTAATAAAAAAAAAGATATCAAGATAATTAAAAGTAATAAGAAATAACACAATATAAAAATAAAAATGAATGAAAAAAATACAAAGAAAATTATATAAATAAATGAAAAAAATACAGAGAAAATAATAAAAATGAATGAAAAAAAATATAAATTGAATAATGAAAATGAATGAAAAAAAATGTAAATGAATGAAAAAAATACGGAGAAAATAATAAAAATGAATGAAAAAACATATAAACTAAATAATGAAAACGAATGAAAAAATATCCAAATAAAATAATAAAAATGAATGACAAAAATACAAAGATAATAATGAAAATGAATGAAAAAAAATACAAAGAAAATAATAAAAATGAATGAAAAATAATACATAGAAAATTATATAAATGAATGAAAAAAATACAAAGAAAATAATAAAAATGAATGACAAAAATACAAAGATAATAATAAAAATGAATGACAAAAATACAAAGAAAATAATAAAAATGAATGAAAAAAAATACAAAATAAATAATGAAAATGAATGAAAAAAAATTAATGAAAACTAATAAAAATAAATGTGAATAGTCACAGATATTCATTTATAGCTTTCGTGAAAAAAATTATTTTGTCATATCACAAATGCCTCGACAAAAAAGAACAAAATTTTTTGAGAATCTCGCTGCTAAACGATGGAAAAAAGATAACGAGGCAGTAGATACACCAGAGGATGTTCAAAATCACGAAGATGTTGAAGCTGTAGCAGTTGAAAAAACTATTTGTATAAAAAAAATCTGATATACTGTTCAATAAAAGCAGTATCAATATAAAATATAATCATGAAGCTAAGTATATCTTTTTAGATTTCGCAGAGTTATCGCCATTGTTGTCAAATGCAAAATGTGCCGATTGCGGAGAGTCTGCACTCATCAGATATTCCAAATCTAAATTTGGAATATCTGATGAGCAGCATGGTTTTGCACACAAAATGGTTTTACATTGTGATTTTTGTGAGCTACAAGGCTTAGAATCTCAGAAATCAGAAATTTATACGTCTAAACGAGTACAAAATAGCAAATTAGGGGCAAAAGCCGGATTTGACGTAAATTTACGTGTGAGTACTGCTTTTAGCTATATTGGTAAGGGCTATTCTGGTATTGAACAGTTTGCAATGATAATGAATATGCAAGCGCACTCACAATCTGCATTTTATGAACATTCAAAATTACTCGAGAGTGGCGTCGAGAGATCAACTAAAATAATTTTAGATGAGTCCCGAATTCTGACCAAAGAAGCCTACAAGAAACTGAATTTCGAGAAACTCAACAATCAAATCAAAAATGACGAAGAGAGTAAAAAAGACTGTGAATATCTAAATACAGAAGTAAATGGTTTTACACGTGTGGATAATGATGAAGAGAACAATGAATCAAAAGATGCATGTGTAAATGCAGCTGTAAGCTATGATGGTTCTTGTCACACCCGAGGTCACAAATCAAAACATGGTTTTGGGAGTGTTATTGATTTGTTGACTGGATTTGTGCTTGATTTCGAAGTAGTATCTAAATTCTGTCAAGTATGTGCTGGAGTCATAAAAGATTTGGGTGAAGATTCTCCAGAATTCTTTTTTTGGTTTGAAGGACATGCTAATGATTGCCCGATAAATCACTCAGGATCCTCTGGAGCTATGGAGATGACAGCAGCTGAGATAATATGGAAACGCTCGATGGATTATGGTTTCCGACTGATGACGATGCTTTCAGATGGAGATGCTAAAGCCTTCAACCACCTCTTCAATCTAAATGTTTATGGTTCTGACTATCTACTTACAAAAGAAGAATGCATCAACCATGTAGGGAAAAGGTAAGATACAGTTTTATATAATCAACGCATAATGTATACAACAATATGAAAATGACAGAATACAAAAAATGTATGAGTAATAATAATACATAATATTTTATGTATAATTATCATTTACCTATATTATTTTCTACAGAATATACAATGGTATTACAACAATTGTAAAAGAAGAGAAATTTCGTAAGGTCACTCTGGGAGGAAGAAAGCACGGTCAGTTGAAGGAAACAACCATTAAAAAGCTTGCAGAGTATTATAAGAAAGCTATATACAGGAATAAGGGAGACGTTCAGGTAAAATAATTACTCGGTTTTATCATATCTAAACATGTTGGTGTTATATAAGAAAGTATATAAATCACATAAATTCATTATATTTATTACAGGCTATGAAGGATTCAATCTACGCTTCGATATATCATGCTGTTTCTTCAGATGAGAATCCTCAACATTAGAAGTGTCCTAAAGGTTCTTCGTCTTGGTGTTTTTACCAATCTGCACTAGCACAGAACAAACAACCGGGTCCTCATAAAGATAATATAAAGACGCCACTGAATGATCTATGCTTTGAAAAAATTTTCCCTCTGTATGAACGACTAACTGAAGAGGCATTGCTTACACGGTGTGCTAGGTGTTTGACCCAAAACGCTAATGAAAGTTCGCACAGCGTGATCTGGAATAAATGTAAAAAAGAGGTATTTATATCTAAGAAACGAATAAAATTTGCAGCATCTATAGCTATTAGTGAGTATAACTTGGGAGTGACAAAAAACATCACAGAACTTATGAAACAATTGGGATTGCCAACTGGATGCCACACACTATGGATAGCTCAAAGGTTAGGCAATCGAAAACTTAAAAGCGGTGTACGAAAAAAAACTGAAAAATACAAAATTGCTCGGAGAATCAAAGCTTTGGCTATAAGTAGGCGAGAAAAAGATATGTTCGAGAACGAAGGTGTTGTATATGCTGCAGGAATGTTCTAAAATATAGAAGCAAGTTTGTGAATGAGTTTGACATTACATCTTCCTTGAGTTCAATGTTGCGCGATGCGTTTTGCATTATCTATTTTGCTATAGAGTATAAGATTGTATATAGTTGACATAATGTTTGTAAACTATTATTTCTGAACATTAGTTTATAAATAATAGTAGTATTGTTCATATGGTTATACTTCTTCTGTAAGTACAACAATCAGACATCTGTCGTAAGCTGTTTTACTATACTGCTACTATAATTCTGCTATATTCATTTTATCGAAATGAATTGATAAATAAAAAAAATGTGAACCCTAACTATGTATGTATTTACTGTTATTATTTATGTGAGTACTTATTCAAAAAAATTTCTATAATAAATATTATAGGTTGTATGTCATTACATTGTCGTTACGAATACCATTTTTGTTTTCTTTTACAAGCCACATGACTGATTTATTGGGATGTTTTCTTTAGAATATATTCAAATTTATTGGAAATATAAACCACATTCACGATTCGGTGAGTCGTCCGAGCATCCGCGGCACCCGTATGTGACAGCGCGGTCGAGTGGTAAATGAGGCCGCACTTAAAATGGAACTAGTCCCACAAATTTTAATATTTAGGGCTGAAAATTTTTTTGCAGGTTCTTTAGATGATTTTGAAAAACATTACGCATGGATTACGTTGTAGGTGCTATGCGTAAAAAATTATGAATAAAAAACCAAAATTTTTTATTTAAAAACAAGGAAGAAATTTTTTTTTCAATTTTTTTTGTGCATTATTGAATTCCTCATAAAATTTTACATACAAAATCATAGCATTGATTTCCTCACGTATAAATTACACAGGCCCACAAAATGAAAAAAAATGTCTGAACTTTTGACCGGACATACATATTCCCATGTATTTTTCGACGCTGAATCCGAATCTGTAATAAAAATATAGGGTTTTCCTACCTTTTCTCAGAGTTTTATTGAAAAAACCTCATTTTTTACGGTTTTTTTGCGGTTTTTCGAGTCTAGAAAAAACAAATCATGAGATACGGTTAATTGGACTTCAAAATCGAATTCTACAGGAAAAAATACACGGGAAACCATACCTTCAAATTTTTTCAACGCGATTCTAGTCCTCTGTATGGGGCTGAAAAGATGAGGAAATCGGTAAAAGTCGAAATTTTGCCTAAAATGGATTTAAACAATATTAAAATTTAATCATGCGTCTTTTGAAGAGTCGATAAACATTGGAAATACTATCCTGGGGGTTTTTCAGATTGCTGATCATGAATTTGAAGTCAGATTGTGTAAAAACTACTTCTAGAGGGCGGTGACAAGAACTGTATATGGTAAATTTATCGATTTTTTAAAAATTTTACGTCTGAAATACTAATTTTAGAGTCTTTCACAGCATTGACTGTAAATTCAAGATATTAACTAAGAATTTTATAGATATTTTTGAAAATAAAGATTCGAGAGATAGTTTTACAACAGGCTTAGGGAATCTAAATGTAGATGAAAACTCGACAGATGAAACAACTGAAAATCTGATTGCCGCAGACGGAAGCTCATCAAATGAAGAAGATCTAAGTTCACCTGAAGAACATTCTCTGGATAGTGATGAAGAGTATATTCCTAAGGGTGAAGAACGAACTGTTGAAAAGTTTGATCAAAAAAGTCTGAACGATTTATTTAGAAAGAGTGGTTTATCTAAGGAACAATCAGAGTTTATGGCTTCAGAGTTTAAGAGACGAAATATGTTGACAAAGGGTACTAAAGTATGTGCATATCGTAATCGAGAAGAGCGCTTTAGAAATTATTTCAAGAATGATTCTAATATGGTTTATTGCACGGACGTGAAAGGTCTTATTGATGAATTGAAACCCAACATATACAAACCTGAAAATTGGCGACTATTCATTGATTCATCAAAGCGCAGCCTTAAAGCAGTACTCCTCAATATCACAAATAAATATGCTCCTATACCATTAGCACATTCAACAGTACTTAAAGAAGAGTATTCCAATCTTGAACTACTTTTAACGAAAATAAAATATAGAGAACATAAATGGCAAATATGTGGCGATTTAAAGATTTTATCTATGATACTTGGACAACAATCTGGATTTACGAAGTACCCATGTTATTTATGCATGTTTGATAGCAGAGATAGAGAAAAACACTATAAAAAGAAAATTTGGCCATCAAGAGAATCGTTTGAACCTGGAAAACAGAATGTTATAAAAGATCCACTCGTTAATCCTTCGAAAATTTTGATACCGCCTCTGCATATAAAGCTTGGATTGATAAAGCAATTAGTTAAAGCTTTGGACAAGGACGGTCAATGCTTCCAATATATAAGCAAAGTATTTCCCCATAAATCTGATGCTAAATTAAATGAAGGTATTTTCGATGGTCCTGAAATCCGAACTTTATTTAGAGACGAAAACTTTGAACAAAGCATGACTGATGTTGAAAAGGCAGCATGGTTAAGTTTTAAAGAGGTATCGACGAAATTTTTGGGTAATGCCAAAGACACGAATTATAAAGCTATTGTGAAAAGAATGGTACGTAATTTTGAAAAATTGGGTTGTCTAATGAACTTAAAACTTCATTTTCTTGATTCACACGTTGATCAGTTTCCTGAAAATAACGGAGACTTTAGTGAAGAGCATGGTGAACGATTTCACCAAGATTTAAAGGAGTTTGAACGTAGATTTCAAGGAAACTGGGGTATCAACATGTTAGCAGATTACTGCTGGATGATAAAAAGAGAAACAGCTGCGAAAAAGGACAAAAACGTGTCAGAAATCCACTACATCGGTCATTCGAAGAGAAACGTGTACGTAAGCGTAAGCCAATTTAAAAAAAACATCGGAAGAGAGAGAGAGAGAGAGAGAGAGACAAACATAGACAAAATGTTAAGTTTAACGTACACAATAGGCTAAGTTAATATCTTGAATTCACAGTCAATGCTGTGAAAGACTCTAAAATTAGTATTTCAGACGTAAAATTTTTAAAAAATCGATAAATTTACCATATACAGTTCTTGTCACCGCCCTCTAGAAGTAGTTTTTACACAATCTGACTTCAAATTCATGATCAGCAATCTGAAAAACCCCCAGGATAGTATTTCCAATGTTTATCGACTCTTCAAAAGACGCATGATTAAATTTTAATATTGTTTAAATCCATTTTAGGCAAAATTTCGACTTTTACCGATTTCCTCATCTTTTCAGCCCCATACAGAGGACTAGAATCGCGTTAAAAAAATTTGAAGGTATGGTTTCCCGTGTATTTTTTCCCGTAGAATTCGATTTTGAAGTCCAATTAACCGTATCTCATGATTTGTTTTTTCTAGACTCGAAAAACCGCAAAAAAACCGTAAAAAATGAGGTTTTTTCAATAAAACTCTGAGAAAAGGTAGGAAAACCCTATATTTTTATTACAGATTCGGATTCAGCGTCGAAAAATACATGGGAATATGTATGTCCGGTCAAAAGTTCAGACATTTTTTTTCATTTTGTGGGCCTGTGTTATCACTAGGCTAAAATTTCACTTGTGTCTCCCCTTAATGAAAAAGTAGTATCAATATTTAATTTTTAATAATAAAATATATAAGATGTAACTTTCTAAAGTGATTGTATATATATATAAATAGAACATTCTATTTATATAATATGTATAAAAATGATTAGTTTAGTTAAAGTTTAAAGATATAAATTAAAATATAGCTTTTTTAATTAATAAATAATAAAATGAACTATTAAAAATAGTCTTTGGGAATGTAAAGGAAATAGAATGTTTCTTTTACAAATATATTTATCTTAATTAAATGTTTCTTTTGCAAATATATAAAATAAAGTTATGGAACATTCTATTTCCTAAATAGAACTTCATAGAAGTTTTATGAAATAGTATAAAAGAGCGTGAATCCATCCAAGCTCTTTCACTATCTTTTAGATGTTCGACCATGTAACATCTAACATGGATTCTATATTCATTCGATCTTATACTATCAGAAGTGTAAGATCTAAGCACTCTGTATTGAAAATTGTCATGTAACTTTTTGAGATTCATAAAATATATATTTTCTTAATTTTTTAATAAAAAGATTAAGTATTTCAAATTTAAGTGAGACTGTGTTCAAAAAGTTATTAAGAAAAGTATAACTCATCTTATTTTATATATTATTTTTCATAGAACAAATAAAGAAAATAACTATCGCACATTGAAGAGTATTGTACTTGGATATGTCGTCGATAATAATTTCTTTATTCATCTTGCATTAAATGAAAGTATTATTTATCGCACATCTAAGAGTATCGTACTCTAAGATGTCGTCGATTTAAACACTTACTACATATCTCATACTAATAAAAAAGTTTATTATCGCACTCTTTAGAGTATTGTACTCAATGGGGTCGTCGATAATAACTTTTATCACATTACCCTCTCCTCCACACGTAAAGAAAATTATAAACTATCGCATCTCAAAGGGTATTGCACTGGAGGAGATCGTCGATAAATATAATTTTCTTTTATAATATTGCTGTATGCACCTTGTATATGCATGTAATAGATTAAATTAATAAAGTAAATAAAGTCAAGCCCGCTTCAAGCTGTCCACCTGCTAATAATATTTCCAATCCTAACCTATAAATAAACGATGCGTTTAATCGAGTTTTTTTGCTACAAAGAAAAAATTTGTGCGATTAAACTCTAGTGCGGACAACTCAAGAAATCCACCAAAATATTATGCATGCAAAGTTATAATAAAAACTTTTAATGCATCGTATTTTAAGGTTAGGTTCGTCAAGTTCGATATCTAACAAAAATTATCGTATTAATATAGCTTTAGTGCGGACAAGTCATTATATTTGTTTAATTTATGATTTTAAAAATATATTGATAAAATAAAAATAGCAAAACTGGATTGCTGCAGCTCCGACATCCCGTTCAGACTTTGTTTTCTTACGAGAATATCTTTTGCATTATTGTCACATACACACATATACAGTGCCGTCCATAAATTCGGGATCACTCAGAGGAAAAAATTACTGGAGAAAAATCGCAATAACTCGGTAAATATAGGTCGTATAGAAATTCTAAAAAAAACGATTTTAAAGTACTCCTCAAGAGCTTTAAAAACGCTGTATTATATTATTCTAAAAGTTTTTTTATGGTATTAAAAAAATTACTTAAAAATAAACATTTTTTGCCAATTTTTTAAATTTTAGATTCGCTCACACCGTTTTTCGAGTATAAGATAAAAAAATCTAAAAAAAATATAATTTAAAGTACTCTAAAAGAGCTTTAATTTGCATTTTTTAAAAATTTTTTACAATGATTTTTCGTCAAGTTATAAAGCTTTAAAGATAGGCATTTTTGATGTTTTTTTCAGAAAATTGGCCATTTTTCTGCAAAAAACACCAAAAATGCCCAACTTTAAAACTTCATATCTTGACGGAAAATCATTGTAAAAAATTTTAAAAAAATGCAAATTAAAGCTCTTTTAGAGTACTTTAAATTATATTTTTTTCAGATTTTTTTATCTTATACTCGAAAAACGGTGTGAGCGAATCTAAAATTTAAAAAATTGGCAAAAAATGTTTATTTTTAAGTAATTTTTTTAATACCATAAAAAAACTTTTAAAATAATATAATACAGCGTTTTTAAAGCTCTTGAGGAGTACTTTAAAATCGTTTTTTTTAGAATTTCTATACGACCTATATTTACCGAGTTATTGCGATTTTTCTCCAGCAATTTTTTCCTCTGAGTGATCCCGAATTTATGGACGGCACTGTACATACACACATATCCATTCACATACACTTACTCTTATATACATACACAATATCCGTCACTTCGTCTTCGTCTCCGTCTCTCCATCTCCCTCTCTGCGTCTCCGTCTCTCCGTCATCGTCTGTCTGTCTTTATCTCTCTGTCTCCGTTTCTCTGACTCCGTCTCCGTCTTTCCGTAATTACAATTGTATTAAAATAAAGAATTGAACTTCCTTTACCCCAAGAATATCTTTTATACCACTCTAACCTCAAAATCATAACTTTAATATGATTATTCGGCTATTGTGTTATAAAATATATTATGGAATGGGTGTGTAAAAGCTTTTTTACGAAACTCGTTACAACCCTCGCCTTCGGCTCGGGCTGTAAACTTCTCGTTTCGTAAATAAAGCCTTTACACACCTATTGCATAATGTACTATTTTTTAACGGCGTGCGCAAAATTCGATTTTATGTACTCATTTGTATACATAAAATATCATATTATGAGACGCGTTTGTTTGGCGTGCGTAAAATAAATTGAGCGTGCGTAAAATGATTTCAGCGTGCGTAAAATGATTTTAACGTGCGTAAAATGATTTCAGCGTGCGTAAAATGATTTCAGCGTGCGTAAAATGATTTTAACGTGCGTAAAATGATTTCAGCGTGCGTAAAATGATTTCAGCGTGCGTAAAATGATTTCTGCGTGCGTAAAATGATTTGAGCATGCATAAAATGATTTAAGCGTACGTTAAATTATTTCATCTATAAAAACTTTTTTTATTTTTTAAAATGTTATATTTCAGGAACTATACATCATAACAGACATTTATACATCTCATTTGAAAGCTCTTGTGGTGCTCTTTTGAAGTGCTGTGTACAATTTTTTTTGCGATACGTGAACTTTTTTATTCATTAATCCTAGAATTAATTATTCAAATAATTCCTTATTTATTATTTTAAAGACGGGGGGGAGGGATTCTCAATTATTATTTTAATAATATATTTTCATGGAATTTTAATTTAATTGTTTTATTAATTATATTTTTATATTAGAAATATTATTTATTTTTTTGGAGGCGGAGCCGTACCCCCCCCCCCGGCAGGGGCTTTGTCCCCTGCACCCCCACCAGGCCTCCGCCCCTGGACCCCGTCCTGCGCCCCGACCTCGGCTACCTCTTACAATCTTGATAGCCTTCGAACAAGGCTTACATGATATCACAGACGCAAGTTTGTCATTCTTGGAATTTCGCGCACTTGTTAGAAAAATAATATATGCAACTTATGCGTAAAGTGATCATCGCACATTTTACGCACTCGCTACGTAATGTACTATTGCATAATTATCACACACACACATATATATATATATACATATACACACACGCAAGTGCACCTACACATACACATACATATACGCACATTCGCATACACACACACTTACACTCATACATATACACACATACACACACATATTTATAGGATATAGGAATAAATAAGTATATATATATATATATATATATATATATATATATATATATATATATATATTTATTCCTCTGTACATTTTTACATATAAATGTCACATCCACACGTACACATAAACACATACACTCATGTACATAAACACATACACATATACACATACACTCATGCACATAAACACGTACACACATACACAACATTTGCCTCTCCATCTCCGTCTATTTGTCTCCGTCACTCCGTCTCTGTTTCTTTGTCTTGGTTATTCCGTCTCCGTTCCTCTATCTGCGTCTTTTCGTCTTCATCTCTCCGTCTTTCTATCTCCGTTCTTATGTCTATGTCTCTCCGTCTCCGTTTCTTCGTCTTCGTCTCTTTGTCTCTATCACTCCGTTTTCGTCTCTTCGTCCCTCTGTGTATGTCTCTTCGTCTTCGTTACTTCACCGATGGAGTATATTATTCTACTCTGAATATGAGACAAGTATTTTTTTTTTTTTGCTGAAATATCAAAATTGCATAAGATATGCACATTTGAAAATTGCATACAAAAACTAAATGTTCAAATTGAAAAAGTTGACAATAACTTTAGAGGGCTGTCGTTTTACCAATTTTTAATGAATTTTGGTAAACCTTTTTTTGTTTTATCCTGTTTTGAGCCATCTTCAATTCAGTGCAAGAAATTAAAAAAAACTCAAAAATGACTGAGATTTATGCATTTTACCAAAAAATACACTTTTCATGCACATGCATTTTTCTCAAAAAGTCCATCTTTTTTTTGCTGAAATTTTTTGGGCTGATCGAGGACCAAATCGCCTATCTAATGGTACCTGTTTGATCCCGTACTTTCTGTTTGGAGCGAGAAAACAATTGACAAATTTTATTTTCGAAAGATACTTGTATATACGTTCGGAAATCTTAAGCAATCTACATTCAAACGCTGTTGCACGTTTCACTTATCATTTGTATACATTTGTATGTATGTATATGCTATCAATAGTGATTTTATTATGCTTAATTTTGAAGGTAGTAGAGTCAGAATTTTTATTTTCTCTGAAATATAAGAGCATTTTTCTAAAGCCAATTTTAAATTTTCTACAAATTCATCCCAATAGTTTTCAGTGGAACTTTTGTCCAATTCTATTGATTGAACTGAAATGCCATACGCATCTTCTAATTTACTCCCGACAGTAGCAGAAAAAGCTGAAATTAAGAATTTTCTCTTTTTAGATACGTAATTTTTCCTTAAATTTTCAGGCAGTTTCTCTTTTTAGGGGTGAAACGCATCTAGGTAAAACTGTATTAAAACTCTTATTTAATTCCTCTATCCGTTCGGGTGTCTTTGGAATAAATCATCATCTTTATCACTAAAAAATTCAGTGATTTCATTTTCAAATGGAGACTCAAAATCACTTAAAATCATTTTGGATATGCGTTCATAACAATTTATGCATATATTAGTAGATGGCAGTATCTTTAAATCTGGATGAAGTTGTGTCAAATTAATGATTAAATCTTCCAACGGTGTAGAACGTAAATTACTGCTCTCATAAACTATTTGCTTATGCATTTGAAAAAAATCGGGACATGAAATTCTTTTAGAAGAGTAAATTTCGGACATTGTAATTGCACAGTTTTGTTTGCTTTTTCACAAGCCCGAGAAGTTCTTTTCAAATCAGTCGTAAAAATAAATAGCTTCTATATAACAGTTCCAATATGCTGTTTTGGTTACGCGATGTATTTGTTCGCGAGTTGGCCTCCTATTGTTAATACATCGAAACATACATAATATAGATATGCACGAATCGAATTATTTTCTTTCGTTTTTAAGTATTTATTTTTATATTACGAATTTACACACACATATATATATATATCACTATTGATAATATATACATACATACAAATGTTTACAAATGATAAGCGAAGGATGCGACAGCGTTCGAATGTAGATTGCTTAAGACTTCCAAACGTATATACAAGCATTTTTCAACAATAAAATTTGTCAATTGTTTTTTCGCTCCAAACAAAAAAGTACGAGATCAAACTGGTACCATTAGATAGGTTATTTGGTCCTAAATCAGCCCAAAAAATTTCAGCAAAAAAAAATGGCCTTTTTGAGAAAAATGCATGTGCATAAAAAGTGCATTTTTTGGTAAAATGCATAAATCTCAGTCATTTTTAAGTTTTTTTTTTTTAATTTTTTCCACTAAATTAAAGAGGGCTCAAGACAGAATAAAACAAAAAAAGGTTTACCAAAATTCATTGAAAATTGGTAAAACGATAGCCCTCTAAAGTTACTGTCAACTTTTTCAGTTTGAACATTTAGTTTTTGTATGCAATTTTCAAATGTGCATATCTTATGCAATTTTGATATTTTCGCAAAAAAAAAAAAATACTTGTTTCCTTATTTTCAAATTAGAATAACATACTCTATCGGTGCAGTGATTGGTGACTTGAGTGTATACAGGCTGTTCGATTTGAAATGAAATCAGCCATCATTAAAAAGAATGAATTCCTATAATATTTTTTCATCAATTTAAATAGAATTCAGTAAAACAAATTTTTAATTTATCATGATGATTAGATTTGTATTCAAACAATTTTTGTGCATATTAAAACTTTAATTAATTTTTTTTTTTTCAAATATATAAAAACTAAATTTGAAACAGAACTGCAATATAAAAATTTATAAATTGAGGCAATTTTTTTTACTTTAAAATTGGCTAATTCATACATATTAATATAATATATGAAAATTTAACAAAGCGACGTTAGAAGCGAGGTTAATTAAGCTGGTAATAAGATGATATGTGAATTGATCGAGAATGAATTTGTATAATATGTATTTTGTAATATACGCGTTTAATGAGAGGAATAACAAAAGAAAGGCGTATTGCGAGTGAAATTGAACTCGCTTATGACGCTGGTCGATTATACACCCAATGATACAATTTTACCGGGACACGTATCTTTCGAGGAACAGATACTTGGATATCACGCTATATAGTTGTACTTATAGTGCCACACTGGCCAGCCCAAACTAATTACTTACGTGCACGTAGACGCTGCTCGCCTTTTAGCGTAGCTTCTCCCTCGTACGTAGACTATACGTAGATGCTCTGAAGTAGATCGGTGGAATACGTTCTCAACGGACGTTGAATTTAGCTGAGCTCTGCCAACGTGGCTACCTTGATGTAGATCGGTGGAACCTGATACACTCTGAATCAAGGTACTTGCTTGCACTTTATGGCCTGTCCCTAATACGCGTTAGAAGCGGCCAAGCGAAATTCTATAGAAAGAATTTCTAAGAGTTTGCAATCAGTAAGTATGTTATAACATACTAGTTAATTTAAACTAACGACTTTTACTTAACGGCATGTCGGAGCTGCAGCAATTGAGTTTTGCTTTTTTTATTTTATCAATATCTTTTTAAATTCATAAATTAAACAAATATAATGACTTGTCCGCACTAAAGCTATATTAGTACAATAATTTTTGTTAAAATAAAAAATCATTTGGACTTCTTATTTTTTTATGAGCTTTGATTGGAAATTAGATATTAAACTCGACAAACCTAACCTTAAAATACGATACATTGAAAGTTTTTATTATAACTTTGTATGTATAATATTTTGAAGGATTTCTTGGGTTGTCCGCACTAGAGTTTAATCTTACAAATTTTTTCTTTGTAGTAAAAAAACTCGATTAAACGCATCTTTTATTCATAAGTTAGGATTGGAAATATTATTAGAAGGCGGACAGCTTCGTCATGCTCTTAAGAGGCGGTCAGGTCTATTCGCCGCTACATATAGGTTGGCGCTGCGGTCAGGTGAGAGAAATCTATTAAATATTTTTTATACAGCTATTTACAATTTTCTGAGACGACAATATACTTTTAATGTTGTCATTTCCTCTAGCCATATATATGTAGAATAATTATTAATACTTATCTTGATTGTAAAGTCTAAAATATTGTTATAAAGCGAAAAATGCGAGGCAACGTAGGATCAATGTAAACATGCGTGCACCTTCCTTTAGTGTGACAGAGAGAGCAATACTAAAGAATCATGTATACTAATGTCTAGTCGGCTCTACCTCGCGCCGCATTTTTCGCTTTATAACAATATTTTAGACTTTCCAAACAAGATTAATATAAATAGTTATTCTACATATATATGGCTAGAGGAAATGACAGGATTAAAGGTATATTATCGTTTCAGTAAATTTGAAATTGCTGTGTCAAAAATATTTTATATTTTTCTCTCACCTGACCGCAGCGCCACCAACTTTAGCTCAGAGAATGGCTACATTAGCACTTATGAATTATTTTTTCTTAAAAGTTAAAATATTTTGAACAAAAAAGTTTCTTAGTAATATATTCTTAAAACGCAACCCAACTGAGTAATTTAGGCCTAAAATCGGTCGAAAATATGGTTTTAGTCCAACTTTGAAGCTTTGTAGCTCTAAAAATATGTACTAAAGGGATCTATAAAAATTCTGAGTGGTCCGTAATATGGAAAAGAACTATTTCACCAATTTTTAGCGAAAAAAATTTTTTGTCCTTCGATTTGACAGAAAGGGCGATATATATATTGTCGATCGCGGGAAAGAAGATGTCATTTCATTTTTGATTGTTGGGAGGTTTTGTTTTATTTAGTGTTGAAGAAAGGTATCATTTTATATTGGGTTAAAAAGGCTTGTGTTTCTCAGTTTTTATATTTAATATATTTATTTAATTTATTATAATTACTTTTGAGGTCTAATACATTATTAAATAAAAAAAAATTTTTGATATACTACTTTTCTTTAAATAAAAATGAAACGAAAGCCCTTTTTGCTTTCTCATAGAGAAAGCATTGTATCGGTAAAAAAAATTTTTTTCTATTTTTTCATTAATTTGTACATATCTGAACTCGGTGAGTCGAAAAAAGTGGTTTCCAGAAAATGTCTGTATGTATGTGTGTGTGTGTGTGTGTGTGTGTGGATGTATGAATTCAGTTAGTAAACTGTATCTCGAGAACTACTCGATGGATTTGCTTCTAATTTTGCATGGAATTTAGTTTTGTGACTAACTTGCTGGGAAGCTATTGATAATTTGGTTCTTACAGCGTAGTTTTCATTTTAAAGTTTTTAAAAAAAAAAAAAAAAAATTCGATTTTTCGTTTTTTGGTTTTTTTTTGTTTACTACTCGATGAATTTGCTTCAAAATTTGCATGGAATTTATTTCTGATTGCCCGGATAAAATAAATTTTTAAAAACTGATTTTCTTAGCTCAGTTTTAATTTTAGAGCATTTTGAAATTTTTGAAAAAAATGTTTGTATTTATTAATCCAATAAAATCTTAAAAACTACTCGATGGATTTACTTCAAATTTTCCATACAATTCAATTTTTTGATGAACTGGTGCGGAAGCTATTGTGAATTGGTTTTCTTAGCGCAGTTTTTTTTTTAGAATCATTTTAAGAATTTTTAAAAAATTTCGATTTTTCATTTTTTTTGTATTTTACGTAAACTACTCGAAGAATTTGTTCGAAAATTTGTATGGAACTTTATTTCGACTGCCAAAATTATTAAAAATTTTGTAAACTAATTTTCTTAGCGCACTTTTAATTTTAGAGCATTTTAAAAATTTTTTAAAAAATTTTTATTTTTAATTTTTTTCTATTTTACGAAAACCATTGGATAGATTTGCTCCAAAATTTGTATGCAATTTATTCGCTACTGTCTGAAGAAAACAAGCTTTGGAATACTAATTTTCTCAGTGCAGTTTTAATTTTAGAGCACTTTGAAAAATTTCAAAAAAATTTTTATTTTTCATTTATTTTCTTTTTTGCGTTAACCATACTATAAATTTTCTCCAAAATTTTCATACAATTAATTCGCTATTGTCTGAAAAAAATAAGCTTCTGGAAACTAATTTCCTTAGTGTGGTTACAATTTTAGAGAATTTTTAAGATTTAAAAAAAAATTTTGATTCTTCTTTTCTTATTTTTTTTTATTCTACGTAAAGTACTCGATAGATTTGTTCTAAAAATTGCAGGGAAATTATTTGCGACTGCCAAAAGAAGGGAAATTTTCAAAAATTGATTTTCATAGCGTAGTTTTAATTTTAGAGCATTTTTAAAATTTTGAAAAAGAAATTTTGAAAAGAAAATGTTATTTATTTAACCAGTTAGATCTCGAAAATTACTCGATGGATTTGCTTCAAATTTTGTATACCATCTATGTTTTTGTATAACTAGACGGAAAGCTATTGAAAATTGGTATTCATAGAGTAGTTTTTTTTATAGAGCCATAAACATGAACTGTATTTATATATAAATATGATTGCATTTTATAAAGATTAGAAATTTTGTTGTCATCATTCTTTTTATTACTACATTATATCATTTTTTCAATAGAACAAATTTTTTTGTATTACTTGATGATTTAAAATAAATTATAAATGTTGAAAAAGCAAACAGCTAGCATATATGTTCGAAATTTATAAAGTACAATATGAGTAAATATTAATGTTGGACAATTTTTTAATATTAAAATCACATTTAAATAAATATAAAAAAATTAATGAAACTCAAAGAACTCTATGAGAAAGCATTCCGCCAAAGCACTTGGCAGCGTTTTTAACACAAAATGAAATGATACCTTTCTTCAACTCTAGATGAAATGACACCTTCCTTCAACAAAAATTGGAATGACACCTCTCTACAACTAAAAATGAAATGACACCTTCTTCCCCGCGATCGTCGATATATATATATATATATATATTTATATATATTGGGTTGGCACTTATTTCCCAAACTTAACATTTCGTACCGGACGCCCCCCAGATCGTTTAATTATTATAAAAAACTGATTTAAGCCGTAAAAGCCCCTAAATTAAGCGATTAACCTGTGCCGAAATGCAAATTACGATTTCATTTGTCGAAAAATCTCAAAACACGACGTATTGACAGATTATAAATGGTATACATTTTTTAAGACGCATTTACCTAATAAAATAACTTTGTTTGAACTATTTTATGATAATTTTAGACGGTTATCAGATCTCAAAATAATTTTTCAATTATTTTTTAGAACTTTTATGTACAAAATATCGAAAAAAAATAGTCGTTTTTATCACTGATTCAAATTTAAAACCTAAATCCTTATCCTATTAAGACCATGAAAATATATCTTGCAAGCTATAATTTAGTTTTTTTGTAATAATGTATAGGTAGAAAATTGATAAAGTTATATCAATTTAAAGTTTTTAATGAACTGAAGGTATTAAATCCGTGAGTTGGTCTCAGATTTACTTCTTAATAACAGCTTTCATTTCTGGGCGGATCTTAGATAGCCTTAAAAACTTTTTTCGGAGTTTTAATTCAAGGTCTAAAAAATTATTCCTCAACAGCGTCATTGTTGTAAAATTAGATATAATATTTTCCTAAGTAGTTGGAATCAATGTAATTGAAAAAAAAACATTCATTCAAATTAAGTCCGTTTCAGAGTAAGTCTTTATAATTCAAGGCTAATGACGCATTGTGGAATGTAATTCAGTTTTGGCTGAGGTTGTTTTTAGTGATGGGTTTATTTTCGGATTTTTTGACTATTCGAATTATTCGAATAAACGGATAATACTATCCGTGATGAAATAATCCGGATAGTCAAAAAATATTCGAATAATCAAAAAGTATTCGGATAATCGAAAAATATTCGGATAATAATTTTAATCAAATAATTCAATTGTGTGTGTAGTTGTGTGTGTATGGGTGTGTGGGTGTGTGGGTGTGGATGTGTGGATGTGTCCACCGTCAATTCTTTGAAGTACGAATAATTAGACTCGATTATTTATTATTCGAATAGTCATTATTCGAATACTGATTATTCGAATAAAAAATCCGAATAGTCACTATCCGGATTACGGATATCTTTCGAATAAAATAATTCATTATTCGAATAATTTTTATCCGGATGGTCCCACCCCTAGTTGTTATAAAATATAAATGAAATTCTTATTTATTATAAATATTAAAGAGATTCTTTAAGGATTAATGAAATAATTTTTTATAATAAAACAACTAGGGGTGGGTTACATAAGATCTCATGTGAGATCTTATGTAAGATCTCATGCCAAAATCTCATGTAATTATATTCTCGAAAATACTAAGTCCGATAGTTATTAAAAATTTTCAAGTTTCTACTCTCAAAGAAAAATTTGTTTAATTTATTATTTTTTATTAGACATTTTTACAACAATCCAGTGGATTAAAAATTAATACCCTTCTGACAAATCTCACGTGAGATCTTATGTTAAAATTTCATATGAGCAAGTCCTTAAAAATTCTATATCCGATAACTTTTAACAATTAATAAGTCCCTTGCATGAAAAATAATTTTTTGACACTCCGTGCGCTAAGCTCGATTTCGCACACGAATCACAAAGTGATACATGCGAAAATTGAGCTTCTTACACGTCGTGTCAAAAAATATAGTTCTATACTTGTGCGAGAAAGTGATTTTTTCCTCGTGTGACCTTTTCACCGTCGTTTTGCTCGGGAGCAAACCGCCTCACGAGAAAAAAATCACTTTCACGCACTAGTATCTGAATATACTATTTACTAACTTCTATTTTTGACTATTTGTGAAAAGAAAGTTTAATTATTTTTTTTAAATTCGTGCATCTTGAGTAGAAGCAACTGTTTATGGAAGCCAATTATTTTTACATCTATGTTCTTTCTAAGACAATCTAACTTGTAAACGAATAACGTTTTACCACTTGTAAAAATATCTTAGCTTAGATATTGTACCAAAGAAGTAGGTGAATTTGTCTCTTATACCCGACACAGGAAAGGGGGTTTGTCCTACTAGCGTGAGACGAGAAAGACGCCCTAAAATAAAAAGCGCGGGAACTGTGCACAATGTACAGCTGTGTCTCTTAGATCCGAATTAAGCATGGGAACTTAACCAGTTAGCCCGAAGAAAGAGAGACGCTAAAAATAACAAAGAGACAAACTTATTTACTTTTTGGTACAATATTTAAGCTGAAAATTTTTTACAAGTGTTACAACGTTATTTTCTCACAAGTTGAATAGATGTGAAAATAATTGACTTCTATAAATAATTGTTTCCGCTCAAGACTAAGAAGTTTAAAAAAATAATTAAACCTTTTTTATTTCACAAAAAGTCAAAAATTGAAGTTGGTTTAATGTTCTTTTTTGTTAAGTTGAATCAATCACAATTACCAAAAATAAAAAAAATAATGAGTTTCAAAAGCATTTTTTCGATAATTTTTAACGATTGTCGTAAGGAGTCGTAGCTGTTAATTAATTTTTAATGAACTAAATTATTTAGAAGCAAAAAAAATGAATTTCGAAAAATTATTTTTCATACTAGGGACTTCGAAATTTTCAGAAGTTTTTGGACAGATTTTTTATGAACCCTGTTAAAAAAAATCAGGTGATAAATCAGGTGATTTATCATGTCAAAACATCATGTAACGATTTTTTTGGTTTTTACACGTTCCAAACAATGCTTAGTCAATTCAAAACAATTTTTGAAAATTTTTAACATTTTTGAACTTAAAAATTTTTTTGTAAAATTAGTCAAAATTTTTTCTAAGATCAAATTATCTAAGCATGGTTTGAAACGTGTAAAAACCAATAAAATCGTTACATGATGTTTTGACATGATAAATCACCTGATAAATCAGGTGATTTGTCACCTGATTTTTTTCACCAGGGAATTTTTTTGCATAAAATTTTAACATAAGATTTCACGTGAGATTTGTCAGAGGGGAAACCAACAATCCTTGAAAATTCGAGTATGAATTGAACTAAAAACTGGAAAGGAATATTAAAAATCAAGAAACAGACATTCAAATGTTAATTAAAAATCAAACATGAGTTAAATCTTTAAAATAAAATGGCTGCATTTACTAGTTTTCTGAGCCATCTCATAGTAAATGTTTTAGGTGAGAGGTGTAACATCCCCCCTTTTCTGATTCTTATTTCTTTAAACGTTTTTTATAAAAACATTAAAATTTGATTCACTTAAGATGGATGAGTTTATTAAATTTATTGATGAGCTTTTCTTACAAGTTTGAATTTAAATAAAAAATGAAAAATAAAGCATATATTCTTGACCGATGGATAAAGACTACCTTGCAGCAAGAATCGAATTTGATCTTAATGCAATTGAAAATATTATCAACTTTCTCTTTAATTTAAACAAATTATTAATAAAATATTAGAATTTCAATAACAATATTTAAATTATTATTTGAAGAAATTTAATTACACAGGCCCACAAAATGAAAAAAAATGTCTGAACTTTTGACCGGACATACATATTCCCATGTATTTTTCGACGCTGAATCCGAATCTGTAATAAAAATATAGGGTTTTCCTACCTTTTCTCAGAGTTTTATTGAAAAAACCTCATTTTTTACGGTTTTTTTGCGGTTTTTCGAGTCTAGAAAAAACAAATCATGAGATACGGTTAATTGGACTTCAAAATCGAATTCTACGGGAAAAAATACCTTCAAATTTTTTTAACGCGATTCTAGTCCTCTGTATGGGGCTGAAAAGATGAGGAAATCGGTAAAAGTCGAAATTTTGCCTAAAATGGATTTAAACAATATTAAAATTTAATCATGCGTCTTTTGAAGAGTCGATAAACATTGGAAATACTATCCTGGGGTTTTTTCAGATTGCTGATCATGAATTTGAAGTCAGATTGTGTAAAAACTACTTCTAGAGGGCGGTGACAAGAACTGTATATGGTAAATTTATCGATTTTTTAAAAATTTTACGTCTGAAATACTAATTTTAGAGTCTTTCACAGCATTGACTGTAAATTCAAGATATTAACTTAGCCTATTGTGTACGTTAAACTTAACATTTTGTCTATGTTTGTCTCTCTCTCTCTCTCTCTCTCTCTCTCTCTTCCGATGTTTTTTTAAATTGGCTTACGCTTACGTACACGTTTCACTTCGAATGACCGATGTAGTGGATTTCTGACACGTTTTTGTCCTTTTTTCGCAGCTGTTTCTCTTTTTATCATCCAGCAGTAATCTGCTAACATGTTGATACCCCAGTTTCCTTGAAATCTACGTTCAAACTCCTTTAAATCTTGGTGAAATCGTTCACCATGCTCTTCACTAAAGTCTCCGTTATTTTCAGGAAACTGATCAACGTGTGAATCAAGAAAATGAAGTTTTAAGTTCATTAGACAACCCAATTTTTCAAAATTACGTACCATTCTTTTCACAATAGCTTTATAATTCGTGTCTTTGGCATTACCCAAAAATTTCGTCGATACCTCTTTAAAACTTAACCATGCTGCCTTTTCAACATCAGTCATGCTTTGTTCAAAGTTTTCGTCTCTAAATAAAGTTCGGATTTCAGGACCATCAAAAATACCTTCATTTAATTTAGCATCAGATTTATGGGGAAATACTTTGCTTATATATTGGAAGCATTGACCGTCCTTGTCCAAAGCTTTAACTAATTGCTTTATCAATCCAAGCTTTATATGCAGAGGCGGTATCAAAATTTTCGAAGGATTAACGAGTGGATCTTTTATAACATTCTGTTTTCCAGGTTCAAACGATTCTCTTGATGGCCAAATTTTCTTTTTATAGTGTTTTTCTCTATCTCTGCTATCAAACATGCATAAATAACATGGGTACTTCGTAAATCCAGATTGTTGTCCAAGTATCATAGATAAAATCTTTAAATCGCCACATATTTGCCATTTATGTTCTCTATATTTTATTTTTGTTAAAAGTAGTTCAAGATTGGAATACTCTTCTTTAAGTACTATTGAATGTGCTAATGGTATAGGAGCATATTTATTTGTGATATTGAGGAGTACTGCTTTAAGGCTGCGCTTTGATGAATCAATGAATAGTCGCCAATTTTCAGGTTTGTATATGTTAGGTTTCAATTCATCAATAAGACCTTTCACGTCCGTGCAATAAACCATATTAGAATCATTCTTGAAATAATTTCTAAAGCGCTCTTCTCGATTACGATATGCACATACTTTAGTACCCTTTGTCAACATATTTCGTCTCTTAAACTCTGAAGCCATAAACTCTGATTGTTCCTTAGATAAACCACTCTTTTTAAATAAATCGTTCAGACTTTTTTGATCCAACTTTTCAACAGTTCGTTCTTCACCCTTAGGAATATACTCTTCATCACTATCCAGAGAATGTTCTTCAGGTGAACTTAGATCTTCTTCATTTGATGAGCTTCCGTCTGCGGCAATCAGATTTTCAGTTGTTTCATCTGTCGACTTTTCATCTACATTTAGATTTCCTAAGCCTGTTGGAAAACTATCTCTCGAATCTTTATTTTCAAAAATATCTATAAAATTCTTGGATGGAAATTTTATACAAGAAGTATTAGGATATACTATTCCTTTTTTCTGTATCTTGTCTAAACCTTGTATCTTTGTTAAACAAAAATAGCAATCATTTTCATCTTTTGGTTCCTTCCACTTTGTAGGTATAGTAAATTTTAATTTGGACCTAGCCTGACTGGTGTTGTATCGATTCATCATGGCATAACATGAAGCACATATATAATGAGGAACCCAAATTTTATCCTGTTGAGAAATCTCAATATCAGAACATTTTTGATAGATAAAATTAATATTATCTGTGATTTTTCTTTTGTTTCGTTGTCCAATATATTCTGAACATACATAACAGAAATTATCTTGAGATCAATTACACGTATGGTTAAAACTGTTATTGGATGTACCAGCGCAGTTTAAAAAAGGTTGAAAATTTGAATTAGCCATATTGTTGAATTAAACCCCACACACTAGGAATCCTGTTCCGATCGCAGGTGAGTCCGCCGTCTTAGGGGTGATAACTCTCATACCTCCCCAGGCCTAAGTATGAGAGCTTTCCGACTTTGACAAGGACAATGTCAACTCGTCGTCGGACACACTACGGCATCATTCTCACATCCTAGTGCTCCCCTGCAGGACAGCGCGCCTTCGCTGGGTTCGTTACTGCAAAGTATTGAGTACACCGAATCATTCTACACATCCCATTTTCAGGGCAGTTGTCATCGTGACCAATACTTCGCAGCAGCAGGTTTTTTTTAGGTACCATTATAGAGTACTGATATATATATATATATATATATATATATATATATATATATATATATATATATATATAAGCTTTGGAAAAAAATCATAAGTCCCATTCGTTTATAAACAATGCTTTAAGATCAATGACAGTGTACAACAGTGATTAACTGAACGGAGCTTTAAAATGAAACCGAATTCATTTCTAAACAACAGTACCCAGTTTTACAACAGAATAAGTATAAATAAAAAATTGACAGATCAAATTGTCTCTGACACAAACACACCAAATGAAGAAGATCTAAGTTCACCTGAAGAACATTCTCTGGATAGTGATGAAGAGTATATTCCTAAGGGTGAAGAACGAACTGTTGAAAAGTTTGATCAAAAAAGTCTGAACGATTTATTTAGAAAGAGTGGTTTATCTAAGGAACAATCAGAGTTTATGGCTTCAGAGTTTAAGAGACGAAATATGTTGACAAAGGGTACTAAAGTATGTGCATATCGTAATCGAGAAGAGCGCTTTAGAAATTATTTCAAGAATGATTCTAATATGGTTTATTGCACGGACGTGAAAGGTCTTATTGATGAATTGAAACCCAACATATACAAACCTGAAAATTGGCGACTATTCATTGATTCATCAAAGCGCAGCCTTAAAGCAGTACTCCTCAATATCACAAATAAATATGCTCCTATACCATTAGCACATTCAACAGTACTTAAAGAAGAGTATTCCAATCTTGAACTACTTTTAACGAAAATAAAATATAGAGAACATAAATGGCAAATATGTGGCGATTTAAAGATTTTATCTATGATACTTGGACAACAATCTGGATTTACGAAGTACCCATGTTATTTATGCATGTTTGATAGCAGAGATAGAGAAAAACACTATAAAAAGAAAATTTGGCCATCAAGAGAATCGTTTGAACCTGGAAAACAGAATGTTATAAAAGATCCACTCGTTAATCCTTCGAAAATTTTGATACCGCCTCTGCATATAAAGCTTGGATTGATAAAGCAATTAGTTAAAGCTTTGGACAAGGACGGTCAATGCTTCCAATATATAAGCAAAGTATTTCCCCATAAATCTGATGCTAAATTAAATGAAGGTATTTTTGATGGTCCTGAAATCCGAACTTTATTTAGAGACGAAAACTTTGAACAAAGCATGACTGATGTTGAAAAGGCAGCATGGTTAAGTTTTAAAGAGGTATCGACGAAATTTTTGGGTAATGCCAAAGACACGAATTATAAAGCTATTGTGAAAAGAATGGTACGTAATTTTGAAAAATTGGGTTGTCTAATGAACTTAAAACTTCATTTTCTTGATTCACACGTTGATCAGTTTCCTGAAAATAACGGAGACTTTAGTGAAGAGCATGGTGAACGATTTCACCAAGATTTAAAGGAGTTTGAACGTAGATTTCAAGGAAACTGGGGTATCAACATGTTAGCAGATTACTGCTGGATGATAAAAAGAGAAACAGCTGCGAAAAAGGACAAAAACGTGTCAGAAATCCACTACATCGGTCATTCGAAGAGAAACGTGTACGTAAGCGTAAGCCAATTTAAAAAAAACATCGGAAGAGAGAGAGAGAGAGAGAGAGAGAGAGAAAACATAGACAAAATGTTAAGTTTAACGTACACAATAGGCTAAGTTAATATCTTGAATTTACAGTCAATGCTGTGAAAGACTCTAAAATTAGTATTTCAGACGTAAAATTTTTAAAAAATCGATAAATTTACCATATACAGTTCTTGTTACCGCCCTCTAGAAGTAGTTTTTACACAATCTGACTTCAAATTCATGATCAGCAATCTGAAAAACCCCCAGGATAGTATTTCCAATGTTTATCGACTCTTCAAAAGACGCATGATTAAATTTTAATATTGTTTAAATCCATTTTAGGCAAAATTTCGACTTTTACCGATTTCCTCATCTTTTCAGCCCCATACAGAGGACTAGAATCGCGTTAAAAAAATTTGAAGGTATAGTTTCCCGTGTATTTTTTCCCGTAGAATTCGATTTTGAAGTCCAATTAACCGTATCTCATGATTTGTTTTTTCTAGACTCGAAAAACCGCAAAAAAACCGTAAAAAATGAGGTTTTTTCAATAAAACTCTGAGAAAAGGTAGGAAAACCCTATATTTTTATTACAGATTCGGATTCAGCGTCGAAAAATACATGGGAATATGTATGTCCGGTCAAAAGTTCAGACATTTTTTTTCATTTTGTGGGCCTGTGTTATTAATGTTCTTTTTTTAAATAACTTAAATTATTTCATCTAAAACCTATGTAATATTTAAATAATTATATGTTATGTAATTATAGTATATTATAATCAATTAAAATTATTTTGAACTAATTCAGTGTCAAATCACTTTTGAGGTTTTATTCTCTTTTTATATTTAAATTGTAATAACTATACTATTTAATTTATAAGACTTATGTTAATCGCTTTCAAGAATAATGAAAAAGAGAAAGAAAGCAAAATAAAATCAATATAATCTCAACTATTTAAAAAAGTCATTTCTTTAATAGATGATACAATAAAGAATAAATTTTAATTGATTTATAAAATACTTGTGATGCTCTTATCATCAAATAGAAGTAAGTTAAAATATTGGATTTAAAAACTCAAGATTTATTTTACTTATAAATTCCTTATTCTTTTTCCTTTTCACTAGCATAATCTCATCTAATGCGTACCATTTACCAGCTGTAATCAGTCTATTTGAATGATAATTGCAGACAGTTTCCAAATGGAGCAGTTGTCTTAATAGCATTTTATTATTCATTAACCTTAGCATTCTGTCAAATTTTTATAATAGTTATTTCTTCTATTTCATTTATTAGTCGACCTGACTACCCAGGAGGTCATAAGCGTTGGGAAGACTAAATAAAATAATATTCGAATAATAAATAAAATATAATAATAAAAAATTAAATAATTAATATTTAATTGACCAATGCATTAATTCTACAGTTTTAACTTCACAAAATTTAATCCAAGAAAGTATAATCTGAAAAAAAACACCAAGAGCTATTAGATAGAAATATTTAGGTTCATCGAAAAATTTCTCAACACTATGCAGACTTCACAGAAATAAACTAAGATAGTTTCCTTTTGTATACATTTTTAAACGGATTACATATTTCAACGAAGTGGACTTGAAAAAGATATTTTGGGATACTTTGTACTATTGATTTTGAGATGATACAGGATTTAAATAAGCATAAAGTCTCTTTTTAGTTTATGCGAACAATTAAATGGACTTATTTATTAATAGAGATTTGGAGTAATTATATAATCTGCTTTTTATTTATTTTTATGCTTGATGTTTTGAGAATAAATGTTTAAAACAGCAAATTGAAATGAAATAATTAATTTTAATCAGTAGTAGTTTAACACTTCATTATATAACCGTAAAAGTTCATAAAGTGTTTAAACTGTTTTTGTTGAAATTGGATGTACTTTTTCACAAATCTACTCAAGGAAATATAGTAGAGTTTATAAAGCTTTTATATTATAAATGCTATTTTTTAAGTAAAATCATGATTAGTTTTTATAAAAATGTTAATATAATATATAAAAATATGTAATTCAGTTTAAGAAATGAGTAATAGAAGATATTCAAAACATTTTATAAATTATGGTCTCTCGTGAAAAAGTGAAAGAGTTTAGTGATAGATAAAAGTGCTCAAATTAAAGTTCAGATTGATCTAAATTTTTTTGTTTTAAATTCAAGCCATTGATGCGAATAAAAAATAAATGAGTGGTACCAAAAAATATTTTAAGCTGCATACCCATTTTTTCTTTAATCGCTATAAATAAATCCAGCCATTTAAACGGCTTCCAATAAAGGTAAAAAATATTCTCAACCATATAAGTTATAACTTTTATTTCATAAATACCTATGATAAGATTTTAAGATTTACAGTTACAAAATGTCAAAAAATGATTAATTAAATTTGAGATATGGAAAACAGTTTTTGGGTGCTGTTAAATAAAACTCAAATCTCCTTATATTAGGTTACGTGAATTATTAAACTATACTAAAAGTCAAACTTTCATGAATCTTTAGTGATTTCTTTAATAGCTGCACGGAGAAAAAATTCATGCTAATAGAGCATGCGAACTGCCATCTACGCGAGTATATAAAATATTGACACAAATATGATAGGCATGAAAAGCTCTATCAGTATTGGATTACTTTATGCTAAAAAAGATGGTATGGAGAGTAAATAAAGCATGAACGACATTTACTGATGACTCGCGTGGTATACTTCGATGACTGCCCACTCTCATATCCTTTGTTTGCTATGCCGTATTCTCTCTTACCTCGAGTCGCCTCCTCTTTTGAGTGGCGACGCGAGTAAACACGCTGGTCTATATCCAAAATCATGTCGCAAATTTTGTTAACGTATTTTCGTTACGTAAATCTTTTTTTTCTTTTCTATTCTTTTTTTATGAGGTAAGAGACATTATAAATATAATCTGTTAAACTTTGTAACTATTAATAATTAATTTTCAACTTAAAATTAAATTATTTTAAACAGCTGGGGGCAGATGAGCATGTACGATTTTACGCCGAAGATGTTTCGAAGTGGCGTTGGTTTAGTGCGTAACGTTCGCGCTTTTCCTTTTGAGTGCGCTAGTGCAACTCTCGGTGAGAACCACTTTTAAAAATTTTTTTTTTATTATTTCAATAGTTTTTAGTACTTTTTTTATTTATATTTTTTATATTTCCTATATATTTCCTATTTTTTATTAATTTTAAAATCTATTTCTTCACAAATACTTGTGAAGAAATAGATTTTAAAATTAATAAAAAACAGGAAATATAAAAAATATAAATAAAAGAAGTACTAAAAACTATTGAAATAATAAAAAAAAGTTTAAGAAAAGTGGTTCTCACCAAGAGTTAAACTAGCGCACTCAAAAGGAAAAGCGCGAACGTTACGCACTAAACCAATGCCACTTTAAAACATCTTTGGCGTAAAATCTTACATGCTCATCTGCCCCCAGCTGTTTAAAATAATTAAATTTTAAGTTAAAAGTTAATTATTAATAGTTACAAAGTTTAACAGATTATATTTATAATGTCTCTTCCTTCATAGAAAAAAAAGAAAAGAAAAAAAAGATTTACGTAACGAAAATACGTTAATAAAATTTGCGACATGATTTTGGATATAGACCAGCGTGTTTGCTCGCGTCGCCACTCAAAAGAGGAGGCGACTCGAGGTAAGAGAGAATACGGCATAGCAAACAAAGGATATGAGGGTGGGCAGTCATCGAAGTATACCACGCGAGTCATCAGTAAATGTCGTTCATGCTTTATTTACTCTCCATACCATCTTTTTTAAGATCGATTTAATATCTTCAGTTTCCCTAGTAGAAAATTAACCAGCTTGGATGGTTAGCTTATTAACAGTTAGCTAGATGCATTAACTAAGAAAATAAGTAGTTCATCGTTAACTTATAGCTAACAACTCCTTAACTAAAAGTAAAATGTTATGGTAATATACGAAACTTTGCGTATGCGCGTGAACGTTTATAGTAACTATTATCAAAGAAGATAGACGCTTATAGAAGTATTCTTCTGGGTCAAATTTTTCGTTCGAAACGCTGGGTAACACTTTAACATTGTTTGTATATCTATACATATGAAAAATTTGATGTATAAAGATATAAAAATACATGGGATCTAGTGGCGCCCTCAGTAGCTGGATAACTCATTTTTGGCAGAAATTTCCCATTTAAGAGTACGCTTCTATAAGCGTCTATATTCGTTGCTATTATCTCTCCTTTTTCTATATAATCGTTAAGAGAGAAAGAGGTAGTAAAAGCGAGCAATTCTTTAATATAGTAAAACTTGTATCTCTTCCTCTCTCTCTTTTTCTTATGTAGTCTTAGAGAAGTAGAAAGAGAGAGATAGTCAAAACGACTTTAATACGTTGTAAACGCGTTCCAGTTAAGATTGGATTTTATTATTCTGTTTAACACTTATTTAATTATTGTTTATTTTATTTATATGAATTATAATCACGGGAATATATTGTGTTGTATATATTGATGTATATACAAAAATTAATATAATCTTTTAATAAATATTCTTTATATTATTTTAACTAGAAAAAGTAGCGTATAAAGACTCCTAAAGTTACATAGAAAATACAAACATATTAAGGAGTCTCATATGTCAGCTATAGTTTGTTGTTCATAAAAATTAAAAGTTTAAAGAACTCTTCAAAATTTTGATACAAATTAATTTATACCTAGAAAAAAATTTCTGCAAATTTTCAAGTAGTCTTATCAACTAATTTTTCTATATGTGCTCACTCGAAGTCCGCGTGTTTTGTATCTCATAGTAGTAAAAAGGTAGACTTTAAGTCAGCATAAATAATAAAATCAGTCGATAAGGCTAACTAAAAATTTGCAGAGATTTTTTCCCAGGTATAAATTAATGTTTTTCAAAATATTGAAGAATTTTTTAAACTTTTCATTTTTATGAACAACAAACTATAGCAAACTATAGCTAGCATATGAGACTTTTTAAGTTATAATCTCTAAGAAATGTATATACGAAACTGATTGTAACATTCATATATACTCACACACTCATATACTATAAACAAAATAATAATTTAGGATAAGGTCCATAGAGGACAAAGTGCATGGCCATCTAGTTAGTTCAAGTCTGACAGCATAAGAGAGAGCACAAAATAAAGACTTATAAAAATTACTTCTTTGTGCTTTCTGACTACACCTTTTTCCTTTAAATTCCAACAGGTTATGAGACCAAGCACATAGCTAAGGTGTATGTAGTGCGAAATAAAAAAAATATATATATAAATAATAAATAACATTTTTTTTAATTAAAAAAAATTAATTTTAAAAATAATAATAATAAGTGCTTGTGATAAGTATATGTGTTAAGATATAGTGCAAAAATGAGTGAAGATACAAAAAAGACAAAAAGAAACATTAAGCCCTTTGATGGTGAAAAATATAGCATATGGAAATATCATATTCGCGCTTTAATTGCAGAAGAAGATGCACTTAAAGTCTTAGACGAAAATATTCCTGATAAACCAGATGATAATTGGAAAAAATGCGAAAGAATTGCTAAGGGTATTATTATTGAATATTTGTCTGATTCAATGCTTAGTTTTTCAACAGAAGCAGATACAGCAAAAAGTTTTATCAAAAAATTAGATGCGATTTATGATAGAAAAAGTTTAGCAACGCAATTGGCGATTAAAAAGAAGCTTTTAACACTTAAATTTAAAGAAACAATACCTTTATCAAAACATCTAATCAACTTCGATGAAATGGTAGTTGAATTACAAGCAGCAGGAGCAACGTTAAATGAAATGAGTAAAATTGCTAGACTTTTATTAACGTTATCGAATTCATATGATGCACTTGTCACCGCTATTTAAACTCAGTCAGATAAAGATTTAACTCTCGCCTTTGTAAAAATAAAATTACCAGATTATGAAATGAAATTAAAAAACGAACAGAGTGAAACAAGTGTAGAAGTATTGCAAGCAGAAACTATATCAAGTAATGAAAAGAAAATTAAAAAGCATAAAAATTTCAAAGTAAATTTTAAAAGAAAACAAAATAATAGTTATAAAAATAATAATAAGCACTGTGACCATTGTGGTAGAAAAAATCACAAGAGAAGAGACTGTTATTTCTTAAAAAATAACACTACTATTGAGAATCAACAACGGACTCTGCATACGATTCAAACGCAAAATGATGATCGTAGTTTTGCATTCATGACAGTGGACGAAGCTGAATTTCAAAATAATGATCCAACAAAAATTATTTTTATAGTAGACTCAGGAGCCACAGATCACGTAGTCAAAGAAAATAAAATATTCAAAACTTTATCAACTTCGGAAAAACCTATCAAAATATCAATAGCCAAGAGAGGAGAAACAATCGACGCCACACATTTTGGAACGATAGCAGTCAAAACAATTCTCGGTGTATCGGGCATTCTTGAGAATGTACTATATGCACCAGATGCAACAACAATATTGTCTGTGCGCCGTATCCAGCAGGCCGGAATGAGCGTCATTTTTGGTGAATCTGGAGGTGTAATTATAAAAAGAGGTGGTGAGACCATTCTAACTAGTAAGTCAATAAATAATTTAATATGCATAGTTCTTACTGAAAATGATACGTGTAATAAAACGTATGCAAATAATACAATTATTTTAAATGCATATAAATTATGGCACGAACGTTTAGGCCACATAGGAAAATCTAAATTTATCAAAATGAAATAAAATAATTTAATCGATGATAACAATTAAATTGAATCAATAAGTCCCACTAATGATTTGAGTGAAGCTTGTATTAACGGAAAACAAGCACGTCTTCCTTTCTCAAAAGAAAAAGATAGAAGTCATGTAACAAGACCTTTATTTATCATACACTCTGATGTATGCGGTCCCATAAAGCCCTCGACTATTGATAATAAAAATTATTTTGTTACATTTATCGATGAATTTACACATTATACGGTAGTTTATCTCATTTCATATAAGTCTGAAGTATTTAAAATGTTTCAAGACTTTGTAGCTAAAAGTGAAACTCACTTTAACTTAAAAATTGTAAATTTAAATTGTGATAATGGAAATGAGTATTTGTCGAATAAATTCAAAGCATTTTGTGTACAAAAAGGTATCCAATATAATTTAACTATTCCTTATACGCCACAACGAAATTATATAGCAGAGCGCATGAATAGAACTCTGTTAGAAAAATCACGATCTATGATTCATGGTGCTCAATTTAATAAAGAATTATGGGGAGAGGCTATTGTAACGGCTACTTATCTAGTAAATATAACCCCAAGTAAAGCTATTGCGGAGAATAAAACTCCATATGAACTTTGGCATGATAAAAAACCAAAATTAAATCGTTTGAAAATTTTTTGTAGCACTGTCTATTATTATGACAAAAATAGAAAAAATAAATTTTATAAAAAATCTATTAAAGGAATTTTAGTTAGCTATGAGAGAAATAGATACAAAATATTAAACGTGCAAACAAATAAACTTATTATAGCACGTGATGTTGTGTTCGATGAAATAAACTTTAAAGATTCGAGACCAACGTTTGTACACGCAAAAAATGACTTTGAAGATAATCACCTTCAAATAAAAAGATTTAAAACTGATGAAAATAAAATCAGCGAGAATCAAGAAACTGAAGCAAACAATTCTAATCAAAAGATTGAAGCTTAGATTGATTCTCATAAAGGTGAATTGCGACGAAGTGCAAGAATAAAAAATAAATTTTAAATAAATTATGATGAAAATTATGATCATCATATTTATGCACTATCGACAAATACTGACATTCGTAAGTCTTACAATGAGATAAAATATCGTGATGATAAAAGTAAGTGGGAGCAAGCTATTAATAATGAAATTCAATCATTAATACAAAACAAAATATGGGAATTGCTTCCACGTCTGAACAATAAAAATATAGTTAATTGCAAGTGGGTTTTTAATATTAAAATGGATGAAAAAGGAATTCCATGTAAATATAAAGCAAGACTTGTTGCAAAAGGTTTCAGTCAACAATATTTACAAGACTATAATGAAACTTTTGCACCAGTTGCGCGAATAACAACATTTAGAATGCTTATTCCCTTTGCGAATCAATATAATTTATTGATTCATCAAATGGACGTGAAAACAGCTTTTTTAAATGGTCTATTGAAAGAGGAGATATACATGCGAGTGTCAGAAGGAATTTCAGCTCCTGAAGGTTACGTATGTAAGGTAAATAAGGCATTATACGGTCTTAAACAATCAGCAAGATACTGGTTTAAACTTTTTGAAATTACACTTAAAAAGCATGGTTTTCAAAACTCCTCAGTAAATCATTGTATATATTTTAAAAATAACAGTCATATCTGTAAGAATATTCATATGCTATTGTATGTAGATGATGTTCTTATAGTAACATATGATAAAAATACAATGCAAAATTTTAAAACTTATTTAAAAGGGCAGTTTTCAATAACAGATATGAATGAAATAAAATTATTTTTAGGAATAAATATAATAAGAAAAGACGATACGATTTCATTAGATCAAAACGTCTATTTAGAAAATATTTTACATAAATACAATCATATATTATATTAAAGTGAAACCACTTTTTTCCGTTTCTCCGGTTCTCCGGTTCTCCGCCTTTGTTAAATGTGTCTGATCTTTTGGTAATAAGAGCAGTAATTTTTTATTGGGCCCTAAATAATTAGTCCTCATTAGTCATAAGTATCTTTTTGGGTCATATTTTTTTGGGTCTTATATTTTTTGGGCCCAATATTTTTTCGGGTCCTATATTTTATTTAGCTCGATATTTTTTTGGGCCTTATATTTTCTTGCACCCTATTTTTTTTGGGCCCAGAATTGTTTTGCTATCTATATTTTCTTGCGCCCGATATTTTTTTGGGCCCAATATTTTTCTTTAATTTATATTTTCTTGGGTTCTATAATTTTTTTGGATCCTATATTTTATTTAGCTCTATATTTTTCAGGGCCTTATATTTTTTTAGGCCCAATATTTTTTCAAAATTAATATTTTCTTGGGTTTTATAATTTTTTTAGGTACTATATTTTGATTAGCTCTATTTTTTGGGCCTTATATTTTCTTGCGCCCTATATTTATTTGGGCCCAATATTTTTTTTAAATTTATATTTTCTTGGGTTCTATAATTTTTTTGGGTTCTATATTTTATTTAGCTCTATATTTTTTTGGGCCCAATATTTTTCTGGGCTCTATATTTTTTGGGCCCAATATTTTTTTGATTCTTATATATTATTGGGCCCTAAATTTTTTTAGGACCAATATTTTTTCGAAATTAATATTTTCTTGGGTCTTATAATTTTTTCGAGTGCTATATTTTGTTTAGCTCTATTTTTTTGGACCTTATATTTTCTTGCGCCCTATATTTTTTTGGGCCTAATATTTTTTTTAATTTATATTTTCTTGGGTTCTATAATTTTTTTGGGTTCTATATTTTATTTAGCTCTATATCTTTTTGGGCCCAATATTTTTCTGGGCCGAATATATTTTTGGTCTCTATAGTTTATTGGGCTCTATATTTTTTGGGCCCAATATTTTTTCGATTCTTATATATCTAATATAAAATGTTGTATGCACGGTTTTTTCATCGACTAATAAATTTGCTGCTATAGCTGTCCAAGCTACACATAAATAATGTATAGTATGATATTTAAAATAAACTATTAAAACGTTAAGTGAATAACTTTTTCCACTTCCACCTGGTCCATCTATAAAAATATATTTTTCTTTACTTTGGTTGTTTAAACTTTTTATAGTAGAGTTGAATATTTGCCTTTGTTGTTTATCATTTAAAGAATTTATTTTCATTTCTAATTCATTAAGAATATTATTATTATTATGATTTTAAATTGTTTGATTATTATCTTCTTCTATAAATGTGCTTATGTTAGGTAAATTAAAATCATTTAAAGAAAATCCATTGACTTGTAAATTATTTTTAATAACATTTAATCCAAGATTTTCACCTATATTTTTTTCGTATTTAGGATGGTATAACTTATCTTTATATTTTTCATATGAATCTCGTGAATTTATAAGATTATGAAAAACGCAAACAAAAGCGAATAATTCATAAAGAATATAAAGGAATTCTGTTGAAGGCACTTCTTCCAAACATCTATCCCATTCTTCATCTTCATTAATTAATTGTTTTGTCTTAGCTGCCTCATAAAACGAATTAAACATCACATCATCAACAGTACGCAAGACTTCAAAAGATGTGGCTTCTTTAACATGTAATAGTAATAACCTAATGAAATAACGTTCTCTATCTTTCGGGCTTACTAAGTTCATTCTACTAAGTATTGGTTTTCTTTTTTTTTCTTTCATTCCACTCTTTCAGTTTTTCATCAAATGTATTAAAATTTGGTATCTCTGAATACAAGTGATTTCGTGCTTCAAAATCTTCTCTATTTAATTCAAAAGATGCTGTTAAAAGATGTTGCTTCCACATTTTTTTGCATGATCATTTATTCTTTTTCTTCTTTAAGAAATACGTTTTGTTGATTTTCTTCATGAACGCTTAGACGTTTTATAGTATGTGAAATAACATGTAAAGGATATTCTTATAACCTTTGCATTACTTAAGGTGGACATAAATATCGTGTATTAATGTATTGTTGAGTTTCGTCATATTCAGATTCAACATTTCCACGATTGACATTTTGAAAAGTGTTTTTATTTTCTGATTGAAAATCCACATTTACTTGATGTATTTTAATGTATGCACAATCATGATCTTTAGAACAGTATTTTAATAAATATTTAATGCAGTGTACAGTGGAACAAACTTCTACGTATATGTGTGCATTAAGTTTCAAGAATAATTAAGGATTATAAGGAACAACAAATCCATCATCTGCGATTCTTTCTGTAAATTTATTTTTGAGAATTATTTTGACGCTATCATTTTTACGTTTGTATAGTAAATATCCATTAGATTCAAATATTGTTGTATTATTAAATTTTCTTGGAAAATTTTCAGTACATTGTTTCATATTTTTATCCATACACGAACAATTTATATTTTGCATACCACAGGGACCGCGTATCATAAATTGTTTAACAATACTATATAATTATGGATAAATATCTCTATTTTAGATTGCTGCACTTGATATTTCATCAACTTTTTCAGGAATATCAAATTTATCATTTTTATCTAAGAGTAAGTTGTTACTAACATATGCATATGCGGTAATCCTCGTTTTTAAAATTCAATCTCATAACTATATGCAATACATTTTCCTAAAATTTCCATTTTTATTACTTAATTTTTGAGTCCTTCTACTTTTTGATAAAATACTTTTGTTTTAAGGTGGTTCGTGCGACTAACGTGTTTTTTCAAGATATTCTTGAAATTGTAGGTATAGTTCAATGAAGGCAATGTGAATATCATATTAAAATTTCAGAAAATTTCATCGTTTCGTTTTTGATTAATCGATGTTCAAAGTTTTACAAATTACATTGGAAGTATATCTATATATATATTGGAATTTTTACATTTCGTAGCTGTTAATCGCAATATCTCATAAACTAAATTCAAATTGTAATTGAAAATTTAAACATATATGAAGGAACTAATAATAAACATTTTCCAACAAGATTCACGTAAATTCATCGTTTTATTAAAGAGATAAAGTGTTTTGAACATGTAATTATTAGATAAACGATGCATATTTCGTTCACATTTACGTTGCTGCGCATGCGCAACTGGATCATGTGAGCGCTATCTCTTTCTCTCACAGCTAGCTTTCTCTCTCTTACCGCACGAACCACCTTAATATCTGGTCTATCTATTGCATTTTCATAAATTTTCAAGTTTTCTGTTATTTCTTTTCGATGTGGGCTACAGGTCATAGTTACAAAGAGGTCAGGTTTACCACGATAATTTACAAGTATCATTGAGTCAATATAATTTTGTTATAAAAATCGTTGACTTCCTGTAAAGCTTGACGGTAATATTACCATTTTTCCAATTTTTGAAGAATCTAATTTTCTTTTGTTATGTAAATAGTCCATAACACCTTTGTAACAATCACTTCTTAATACGTTTTGGTTTTTTTCCTATAAAATATAATTTGGAAGTTTCAACTTTTTCAAACGCATCAACAATGAACTGTTGAGATAATTTTTCCAAATTAAGGAATGGATTAAATTAATTTCTAACACTAAATCTATAATTATGAAATCTCAAATTTGAAATATTAGATTTTCCAAATTTACTTTTCATATTTGGCATCCATTCAAAACCACCATTAGGATGAATAAGCGGACATGTCATAGGATCTGTATGTTTGCTGATTGTCGGTATACTAATTGGTTTATCATACTTAGAGTAAATGACAATATCACGTTTAATAGGAGAAAATCGTCTTCTCCAACATAACTATTGCAACTTCATTACAGGTAGGTAGATTATATATATTTTTATACAAATTATTATTGCGGACAATAGACATAGTAACAGTTCTTGGAGGACAATAGATTTTTGCACATCATTGTAGTTCTTCTTCTACTTTATGCATCATTCAATAGGCTTTAGCATAAGGGTTAATGTCTCTTATCAAAATATCTAAATTTTTTAATAATGTTAAATTTATATTAAACCTATTCCTCCCAATCGTTGTTATTTCATTATCTTAAATATATAATTGTCCATATTAACGTACTTCATCTTTATTAGGATGTAACGCATATACATCATGGTAAATTTGTCCACATATTCTAATAACTTGTGGTCCTTTACCCGGCAATGTATCAAAATTGGCACCAAAATTTGCGAATGCTGAAGCATCATTGTACAACCTAACATCTCGTCGAAAATCAATAATTTCTTCCGTTAATTCAGTTGCTAAAAACTTTAATTGTTCTGGGTTAGGAAGATTTTCTAACAATTCTACTTTACCTTTATGACAACAATTGGAGAAATCGTTACTTTGAGTATATTCGAAAGCAAAATGTTTCGCATCACAATAAACACATATATTTGTCATGAAAACAATGTTATTATCAGATATGAGATTTCCATCGAAATATATATTTGCTATACAACCAATCAGTTTCGAATTAATTTTTTCATTTAATTTCTTCAATTATTTTTCTACTTTGCCCTTTATTGTTTTATCAATAACTTTGTTCAATACAATATTATGATTGTTATTATAATTATTATTATTGTAATTTTCATTATAATTATTGTCTTCAATTTTTAATCGTTTACACTTAATAAATAATATCTTTAATTGATAAGAATCATATTTATGTTTTCACTTTTTTTCATCTATTGGTTTATTTACTGTAGTATCATTATTAACATGTTCATTGTCATCAATTTCTATTTGTTTACACCTTGTGCGTAATTCTTTTGATTGTTAGCAATCATTTTTTACTTGTGTTTTCTTAATAATATCGGCGTTTTCCAATTTTCGATTTTTAATTTGTACCAATTTCTCATATTCATTATATTGTTCACTAATAACTTTTCTATAAGTATCTTTCTTGCGTAATTTTTCTTTTTTATGCAATTCTTTCAATTTAGTAGTATCTCTATTTTCCATTGATTTTTTGTTATATCTTAATATTTTCATTTTTTTTATATTCATTTAGTTGTTCTTCTTTTATTTTTATGCAAGCTTTTTTCTTACGTGTAGCTTCATTTGTACGTATTTGTTTTATTTTATCAGTACCCTTTTTCATTTTTTATTTCAATTTTGTTGTCTTAGTATTTTTTAATTTTTCTTCATATTTTTTCGGTTGTTTTTCTTTAATTTTTATATAAGCTTCTTTCTTGCGTAAAACCTCATCCGCACGTATTTGTTCCAATTCATCAGTACACTGAGAGAAAGATTTCATAACTGTTAACTTAGTATATTAACTATTAAAGTATATATTGTAGATTATAATTAAATATACAAATCTTAATAGTTGAAATCAAATATTAATAGTTAAGATATTATATTCTTTCTAAAGATACGTAAAGTTTTATAGTAAATATATAAAGTTATTAGCATTATATATATTAATTATTAATATATAATACAATAAATACTAAGAAAACTCAAAACTCAAATCAAATATACAGATATTTTAACAGTTATTAAACTTTTCTCTCAGTGTACTCATTGTTTCCTTGAATTGCCATTTTGTTATCTTAGTATTTTTTAATTTCTGTTTATATTCATTTGGTTATCCTTTTTCATTTTCATATAAGCTTTTTCCTTACGTAAAGTTTCTTGAACACGTCTTAGTTCTAATTTATCATTACTTTTTTTTTCTTGCATTTTCATAATAATGTCTTTTTCTGAAATTTTTTTATATTTATGTGATTGTTCTGTTACCATTTTCCTATTAAGAGGAAGTCGAGTATATCTGTCCTTTTCTAATCAAAGAATTGATTTTTTCACAAAAATTAATAATTATAGCAAAAAATAAGAAGAAAGCCCCATCTCGTATAATAAAAAGCAAGATGCTCTTTTATGAGGAAAAATTATTTTTATCGCTTCGTTTTTAAGAAAACCTTGAAAAACTGAATTGTCCATCGAAACCTCTATTCTTTAAGTTTTTCAAGGTTTTCTTCAAAATGAATCAATAAAAATAATTTTTCCTCATCAAAGAAAATTTTGCTTTTCATTATACGAGATGGGGCTATCTGCTTATTTTTTGGTACAATTATTAGTTTTTGCAAAAAAATTAATTCTTTGATTAGAAAAGGACAGATATATACGACCTGCTCTTAACGGGATGTTGAAGCTGCAGCAATTGAGTTTCGCTTTTTTTATTTTATCAATATCTTTCTTAATTCATAAATTGAACAAATATAATGACTTGTCCGCACTAAAGCTATATTAATACAATCATTTTTGTAAAAATAAAAAATCATTTGGACTTGTTATTTATTTATAAGCTTGGATTGGAAATTAGATATCAAACTCGATAAACCTAACCATAAAATACGATACATTGAAAGTTTTCATTATAACTTTGTATGTATGATATTTTGGTGGATTTCTTGAGTTGCCCGCACTAGAGTTTAATTTTACAAATTTTTACTTTGTAGCAAAAAGCACGATTAAACGCATCGTTTATTCATAAGTTAGGATTGGAAATATTATTAGAAGGCGGGCAGCTTCGTCATGCTCTTAAGTCCTGTTACAAATAAAGCTTATTTTTCAACTATTTCTTTTGATACTTTTTTTTCTTTATTTAATTTAATCTCAACTGTGCTAATTTTAGTATCGTTATAATTTAAGTGAATTTCATCGATTCCTATTATATCAGTATTTGGTTTTTAAAAATTTGTATATAAATGTCATCGTCAATTTCCATCAAAATTGTTTCATGATTCGAATTCTTTTGTTTACGATACATTTCCATGATCTTTTTTTGTTCTGCCAATAAATGCATTTGTGAGTTTTTTTGTAGTAGTTCAAGCTCGGTGAAATCTAAATTTAATGGTATTTAATTTAGACGTTGCCCATGACAAAAACTCCTCCTTATCATGTCCGGTGGATTATCGTAACTAATATTTGCATTATTATAATTTTGCAAAACTGATAACATTCTTATTTGTTGCGTTCTAAAAATTCTTGATAAACGTAATCTCATTGGAAAAACATCATATTTTAAACAACATGGACCTAAATCATCAAGTATTGCAATAGCAAAAACGATTGCAAAAACGCCACAATCATAATTATCTGTTTGTGATTGTACTGTTTCGAATACTATGCTCAATTCTGATTTGTTTGGAAATAATCTGTGTCCATAAATCTTATGCTCATCTGGTAGATATTCAAGATTCAAACTGCCATCTATATGAATTACCTTATTATTATAATACACACAAATCCGGTGACACTTTTCCAAATTTCCGGAAAATAATAACTCTATAAATTCTCCATCAATCGGTACTGATTTAATATGTTGTCGTCTTTGAATAGGTAAAGTTAATTGCATGTTGAATAAGGTGTACCGGTTTGAAATATTATTAAATTTTAATATATGAATATCAGTTAACATGAAAGCAATTCCACTGTACAATCCCTGTCCTTTAACAATCAATTTATCTTTCTCAGTCAAAACCATTATTGAAAATTAAAATTCTTTTAAAAATTTTAATTAATTTTCAATTAACTTTTTCCAAATATATTCACAAAATAATTGCTTTTATATTAACTAATTTAATTTACTGCCTTTTTACTTTAAAAGCTGAAAAATAAAAGAAATTATGAAAAACGCTATGAATTAATTGTTATATAATGAATAAATAATAATAAAATTTGTAAAAATAATATAACAATAAAAAATGGTTATTTTCAGCAATTATACATTTATATATATATATATATATATATATATATATATATATATATATTATATATATGGGACATTTCACACAAACTGGAAGAGCAAAAGAATAAAAATCGCTGAAACTTTGAGAACATGTTCTGTTTGTTACCCAAAATGTGTGAAAAAATTTTCAAGGATTTAGATTGAAAAAATCAAGAGCCATAGATCCTTAAAATTTGGAAATTTTCCAAAATTTTTAGAAAAGTACTAACTTTATGAATTTTTTTCTGAAAATCCTGATGTTTTACAGAGAAATTCATAAGAATACTTCTTGTTGTAAATGAAGAGGAGAGTTAGCATGATTTTGTACAGACCTAAATTTCGAAGTTTTCTATTGGTTCTTACATGTATTACATGGTAATTGAAATTACTCATTGTTTGCCACTTCAGAAATTGCTTTTCGAGGGCTTATTTTCTTCTATTTTTTATTAACTTCGGAATAAATTTTTGTTTGTGTAAGAAAGAGCCACCAATAAGGAGTTATGACAGTTTGAAATATATACTTTAATGTATCATTTATTTTTTATATTGAATATAAATGTATATTTTCATCTATGATTAATTTTTGTATTGAAAATAAATTATACATGAAAATATATATTTCAAACTGTCATTACTCCTTATTGTTGTCTCTGACTTACATGATAAAAAATTCATTTTAAAGTTCATGTAAAATAGAAAAAAATAAGCTCGCGAAAAAAAATTTCTGAAGTGGCGAACCATGAGTAATTTCAATTACCATGTAATACATATAAGAACCAATAGAAAACTTCAAAATTCAGGTTCTGCAAAGAATTATGCTAACTCTGCTCTTCATTCACAACAAAAAGAATGCTTATGAATCTCTCTCTAAAATATCAAAATTTTCAGAAAAAAAATGATTAAGTTGGGACTTTTCTAAAAATTTTGAAAAATTTCCAAATTTCAAGGATCTATAGCTCTTGATCCTTTTAATCTAAATCCTTGAAAATTTATTTACATCTTTTGGATAACAAAAAGAATATATTCTTAGAGTTTCAGAGATTTTTATTCTTCCGCTCTACCAGTTGGTGTGAAATGTCCCACACATATATATATCATTAAAAAAAGTTTGTTGTAAAAAGAACTAAAATGAAAATTATTTTGGGTTATTTCTAAAAATGGTATTCTTTAATTTATTTACAGTTATTTACAGATATTTGCAGTATCTACTTTTTAAAAATGTATAAATAAAAATAAACTATCATTATTTATCTCCAGCCTAACGCTTTTTCATTGTTATTTACAGTTTTTAATATTTTTTTATAATCATTTGTTTATTCACAGTATTATTCTACTTTAAAAAAATAATTTTCAGACAAGGTGATGAAATATTTAACCATAAGATAATATATATATATATATATATATATATATATATATATATATATATATATATATATATATATATGTTGCTTATCACAAGAAAATTTACACATTAAAACTAATTCTGTAATGTAAAGAATAAAAAATAAAATTAATAGAATTTTGAAATTTTTATATCGGAATACTTTTTATAAATAACTTTTTAATAACTTTGAAAAATGATAAATTTTTTAAATGACTTGTATTGAATGCTCATTGAATTTAGTTTTAACACAAAGATAATTATTCAAGTTGGAAATGTATTTAATGAAATAATACAACTATTTATTTCCTCCATCACTTAAGTCAAATTTTCAATATGCTTATTTGATTAAAAGTTATTATATATCTCCCCTCCCCAAGAATATATGTTTTGTATGGTGATTTTCACATACTCGATAGGATTAGCATCAATATAAAAAAAAGAAATAATTTTTATTTAAAATTAAAAAATTAAAATTAATTAAAGAGCTAAGATCATCATCTTTACTGTTCAAATCATTTACATGCTGTTTTTGTTACCATCCGTTATGTACGATAAAAGTATTTAGATTCGTACATAAATGAATAATTTATTCATTTATATTCCCGTGTAAAAGTAATGAAAGTTTCTGAAAATTATTTTATAAGTTGCCAGTAATATGATGTTTATCCTCAAAAAATTTCATTTTATTCTGTTTAGTAAATTTTAAGATCAACTACAATATTAACGTTTCCCCATAAGAACCAATGTTATATAATTATTTCAATTTCTCATTAACGAGATAACGAATCTTCATGAAATTTTATATGTGCATTTTAGGCATAAAAACAAACAATTTTGCATAGTTTCGACCAAATCTGTTTTGTCATACTAAAGCGAAGGTACACTCGACACCCACTGATTCGCGACCCCATTTTCGCTCCTTTAAACGTTATCCATTGAGTTTAGGGTGGTTGCGCGACCATGTTTCAAAAATAAGTTTCCATCTAGATAAATATAATTCATGCTAACTATAGGACAAGGGAACATAAATAAAGAAATGGTGGTAAAATTCAAATGGGCATTAATTCGAATATAAAAAATGATAAATGATAAAACAATAAATAAATGTTAAAGTAAGCATATTTTTATAAAGCATTCTTTACAAATATTATGTAACCATATGCGATGACAATCATAAGAAATCATAGCTTTTTCATTACTTCAGTATTAAATAATTGCTCATTTAAATTTTACCGCCATTTCTTTATTTATCTTCCCTTGTCTTATAGTTAGCATGAATTATATTTATTTAGATGGAAACTCATTTTTGAAACATGATCGCGCAAGCTAACCTATATTTCAAAAACTCAACGGATAACGTTGCAGATATTCAAAAAGGGGGTCGCGAATCAGTGTCCGTCGAGTGTACCTCCTTAATAATGATTTTTTAAACTTTTTATTTATAGTTTAAAATAATATTAAATATATGATTATCATTTTAATAGTTTTTATAAAATATTAGGTAAATTTTATAAGTATATATTATTTAAGGAGATGTAAAATGAACAGTACACTTGCGCCCATAAATATTGACTATATTTGCATTGTATTTCAAATAAATCTATTAATTAGTAATTGAGAAGTTTGGGTTCCAATATTATTTAGTAATATTTTTCTATTTGGAATCAGAAATCTAAATATCTTGAAAACTAATGATTAGAATAATTTGAAAATTTAAATAAATAATCATCATGGTATATACTATACTTTGAAAAATTTTCTGGTAACTATACCAGTTTCCTGTAAATAATTACATGTTGTGCGATGTGAAGTTACATTTTTATGTAACTTTACATCGCTGAGCGTAGGTTCTACTATGATCGCGGTATTTTCCCCGTGCTTAGCAGTATGATGTTTCAATATCAACATGGCTATCCGGTAAAAATACATGACATACATGAACTTTCGCGACAACAGAAACACATCTTAAACACAATAAGGAATATTTTATTCTTATTAATTGATGTTCAACATAAAGTTATTAAATAATCTTTTCAAATTTCATAGTGTCATGAGTAATAAACGTTTGACGTATATTTTTTATTAAATTATATCGAATATAGGTTAGAAACGATGGATTATGTAATTTTACCGGTTTTCATGTGTATTTAACACGCTCAGCAAGGGTCTCGATACTTACCATGCTCAGCGATGTAAAGTTCCGAAAAATGTTTTACTGTGTACAAGTTAATACATTCCTTTTATGAAAATTCAGAAATAGAATGGAAAGACATCAGTTGAATATAACAGTTAATTTTTATATCTTCTCATAGTGAAATATAATCAAACTTTGACAACAAATTCAACATAATAAAATAATTGTACTTTCAATGATCATATTTAATACAAATTTTAGAGTGATATTACAGAATATTATTTTTTTCCGCATTTATAATAAGTGTTTCGCAAATAATAAGTAAATTTTCTTAGGAAATGTTTACTTTTTTAGGGGAAATTTCACTTCTATCTAGACAGTTCATAAATATGAATTCATAATTATAGACATAATAAGAAAAAATTATTCATATTTCATATATTTTCACATCTTTATAATTGACTGTTAAAAAAAATTTAATACCAAATAAATAATTCTTTTAAAGTGTATTTCATAAAAATTATGTTCAAACGATATTAAAAAAAATATTTTTATATCATGTAATGATAATTTTTCAAATGAAGTAATTTGATGTATTTTAAAAATTAATATGTTTCTCTGATTAAAAATATTATTGCTTTAATGAAATGAATTTTAATATATTTAATTGTTAACAATTTTCATATAAATGACAATTCATTCAAATACAAACACGTGTACAAATAAAAATGTAATTAAGGTAAATATAATTTTAATATATTAAAATGTAATTTTAATATATTAAAATGTAATTTTAATATATTAAAATGTAATTTTAATATGTTAAAATGTAATTTTAATATATATTAAAATGTAATTTTAATATATTTAATTGTTAACAATTTTTATATAAATGACAAATTATTTAAATACTAACACGTGTACAAATGAAAATGTAATTAAGGTTAAATGTATGTTATTTTTAAAAAATTGTCAACAAGTAACTTTTTGAATAATATATTTTCATGAAAACTAATTTAAATACTTTATTCTCTGAATGATAACTGAATACAATTTTAATTTAATAAATTTAGTCATACAATTATAAATATATAATATTTATATAATTGTTCATCAAATAAAATTATTTTTTTAATATATATTTCAGAAAAATAATTATTACAATAGATTGTAGTTAAATAAAAATGTTTATATTAATAATTATAGCGTTAAAATTTATTTTGATGAAAATGTTATTTGATTGACATTTACAGTATTATTTTAACTATATTTGAAAGGTTACTTGTCATCAATGAATAAATATTTAATTATTTAAATGAATAATTTATTAATATCAAAAATTTTCTAAAAATTATAATAGTTATGATATGCATACCTTACTTGTGATACATACACTTTGTAATATTTGTATCTCATTAAAATTTTATATTAGATGCAAAAAGGATTGTTAAGTCATTGCAAATAGTTATTTTATTATTCCGAAATATTCAAATTTAAAATTAACCAAAAATGTGTATTTTAATCTTATGGTTTTTTTATTTAAATTTCGTATTTCATTTATATAAAATACATTTGTGAAGATATTTTTATTAGAAATAAACACAGAATTTTTTTAAGCATGTTTCACGTGAAAATTAATTTCATAATTCAAATTCATGGTCAGATATTAAGGTCTGGAAATTATAGTTGTTACTCAGTTCCCAGTTCTCAGTTTATTTATATCAAATATCGTACCATCTTTGTTTTTCTTATGGAAGTAGATTGAGAAATAGTCACTTGATGAACTAAATTATACGCTTTTTTACTTTAAACACATGTGTACATATATTTTTATATTATTTTTCATCAAATTATTGTTAATTTTATTTAGTATTCAAAATTAACTTCAATTAATTAATTCTTATTTACTTAGAATTAGTCATTTATACATAATAATATAATTAAAAAAAATTCAACCGAGCGACGTTAGGAGCGAAAAACTTCAATATAATTAATACCTATCAACGTAAAACTCATTAAATTGTGTAACAGTTTTCAACAGTTGATAAATATAATGTAAATCATATAATATATATATCAATTTTAAATTACTAACACTTAATTTAAAACTCAAAATTAACTATTTTAAAACGGAATATGGAAGATAAACATGTATCGTTTTATTCCTTAAATATCACGAATTAAAATATTAATTATTAGTAATTTGAAAGTGTTATATATTATGTAAATAATTCTATATTTAATAATTTTTAATTTTAGTAACAGGAAAAGCCGCCCGAAAAGAGATTAATAATTACGATTTCTGCGAAATATTGCCCTTGAATCGAGTAAGTGAAATATCAGTCTTAGTTCCAAAAAAAGACACTAAGCATCGCTCATTTACGCTCTTACTTCATAATATAATAGTGCCAACATTGGTCCCTAAAATTCAAGCTACAGTACTACTTGAAATTATATCGCTACTCTTTTTTTAAGTACCTTAGTACATAAATTAGATATACTTGATTCAGAACCTATTTTAACAATACTTTCCTTTCTCTGTGCAGTTGTTAGTTATTGTAAACGTCAAATACCGTTTTCGATTATTTCATGGTTCGTGATTGAAACACGTGATTAAAAAGAATGAATTCCTATTTTATTTTTTCATTGATTCTAATGCAATTTAGTAAAACAAATTCTTAACTCATCATGATATGATTTGTATTTAAATATTTTTTATGCACATTGTAACTTTAATTAATCTTTTCTATAAAAATATAAAAATTTAATTTAGTACAAAACTAGAATATCAAAATTCATAAGTTGCGGCAATTCTATTTTATTTTAAAATTGGCTAATTTATACATAATAATATAATATATGAAAATTCAACCGAGCGACGTTAGGAGCGAGGTATTTTTTGCTAGTATGATAAATTGTAATATTTCAAACACTCCATTACCTGCAAAATTAGATTTCAATGCTTTAAATATTGACGAGTATTATGATGCTCCATGCAGAAATGTTATAGGCTGTTTAATGTACGCTATGTTATGTACAAGGCCTGATCTCTGCTTTGCTATAAATTTACTTGGTAGATATCAAAATAAAAATAACAAAGAATTATGGCAAAATTTAAAGAAAGTTGAGATACATAAAAGGATCATTAAAACTTCGTTTAGTTTACAAACGAAATGAAAATTATCAAAATTTATTAAATGGTTATGTAGACTCTGATTGGACAGGTAATGAAGTCGAGCGAAAAAGTACAACTGGTTATATATTTAAAATGTTTGATTGCAATACGATTTGTTGGAATACAAAAAGACAAAATTCAGTTGCAACTTCCTCAACAGAAGCCGAATATATGGCATTATATGAAGCAGCTAAAGAAGCTTGCTGGTTGAGATTTCTTTTGCAAAGAATTAATTTTAATTTTGAAGAACCAATAAGTCTTTTTGAAGATAATAATGGCTGCATAGCTATTGCAAATAATCCAACAGATCATAAACGATCAAAACATGTTGATGTAAAATATCATTTTACACGAGAAAAAGTAGAGCAAAAATTAATAATGCTTAAATATATTTTCACAGATAAGCAGCTGGCTGATGCATTCACAAAGCCATTACTAAAAGTGCAATTTACGTATATCCACAAGCAGATAGGATTGGAAGAATCTGAATAAAATAAACAAATTTTATGAGAATTTAAAAAAAAAAATTTTTCATCAATGTCTAATTCATAAGTTAAAATTGAATTAATATTTTAAATTTGTTTTTATTCGTTTATATATCTTCTTTTCATAAAATTTTTATTGTATCTGTAATTGCGAGTTCATTGGTTTGATTGGATTTTTATTTGGGTTTTCCCCAATCCTTAGCAACAGATGTTAAACCACTTATGTATCACCCAACATATATAAAAGAAACAAAGTTTTCTCTCTTGTGTTTGATAGTTACAGATTAATTTTTGAATGAAAATATTGATATATGTACAAAAATTAATGTAATCTTTTAATAAATATTCTTTATATTACTTTAACTAGAAAAAGTAACGTATAAAGACTCCTAAAGTTACATAGAAAATACAAACATATTAAGTTATAATCTCTAAAAACTGTATATACGAAACTGATTGTAACATTCATATATACTCACACACTCATATACTATAAACAAAATAATAATTTAGGATAAGGTCCATAGAGCACAAAGTGCATGGCCATCTAGGTAGTTCAAGTATGACAGCATGAGAGCACGAAATAAAGACTTATAAAAATTACTTCTTTGTGCTTTCTGACTACACCTTCTTCCTTTAAATTCCAACCGTTTATGAAAGAATAGTGCGTAGATTTTTATTTATTTATGAATTATCAACACAAGAATCTAGTGTCATATACATAGCAGAACAAAAGTGTCACTCGTGTACGTACACAATCTAAAAAAATTAATAGAAAAAAATAAATTTTAAAAATTTTAAAAAAACTAAAAAGTACAAATAAATAAATAAATGAAAAATATTTTTTAAAAAACGCTTTTATTAATTATTTTTTATATTTTTATTTTTTGTTTTTTAATAAAAGCGTTTTTTTTAAATTATTTTTTATTTATTTATTTATTTTTACTTTTCAGTTTTCTTTAAATTTTTAAAATTTATTTTTTTCTATTAATTTTTTTAACGTTAAACAAAAGCATTTTTTTTAAATATTTTTTTTATTAATTTTATTTTTTTTTTAAATAATTTTTTATTTATTTATTCATTTTTAATTTTTAGTTCTTTTTGAATTTAAAAAATTTATTTTTTGCTATTAATTTTTTAAATATTTTTTTCATAATTTTATTTATTTATATGAGTATACAAATGTGCACGCTTATACGTACATATTTTTATACTTATATATACGTAAGCGTATAGGTGAGTGTGTTTTTTGCAAAATCCACACTCTTGTATACATTTTCTTAGTAACGCCCGATACGTATAAGCCTTTACTGAGAATTGAGTAGCTTTTACGAATAGCCACGCAAAGAAGAGAGACTGATTAGTCGTGTAGCGCTGTCTATATAATATTGCTTATATATAATAAATTTTTAATTATGAAAAATTTTTTTTTTTTTTACAGAATCATGTATTGTCATGCAAAATACATATATTCTGAAAATTTCAGCCTTCTAAGTCAATGGGAAGTACGTTAATTTTCAATCGCAAGATTTGGCGACATATTCAGAGGCAGTCAAGTTAAATAAAAGCGTATAAAAAAGTTGCACGTGGTCCTACACGAGAGCGAACCACTACCACTTTTAAAATTATTATTTATTAAACGATTTATTATTTGTTTTTCATAGTGAACTTGCTGCCCGGTATGAAAAAAGTCGTATATTCTCCTCGGGAGAAAATCGGACTATCGCTGCCCGCGTATTTTCCGCTCTCGCTATATTTCACTTTCTACAATTTTTATTTAATATATATATAAATATATGTTATTAGTTAATTTCTAGATGGATGATAGCTAAGAGGGTGAGAATATTGGCGAGGTTTCTGGCTAAGAGGTTAGCTAATATTAAGTTATTTTATTTAATATTAGCTAATATCTAGCTGCAAACTATTTTAAAATTCTACCAGGGTTATTAAAAACTTAATTGTTATATTTCTGTCAATTTTTTACCTATACAGGATTACGAAAAACGAAATCATAACTTGCAAGATATATTTTAATGTGGTCTGAACAGGATAAGAATTCAGGCTAGGTACACTTGTGCTAAATTTGAATCAATGATAAAAATGATTATTTTTTCGATATTTTGTACGTAAGAGTTCCCAAACGATTATTTTTAAATTTTTTGGAGGTTTGATAACCATCTTAACTTAATATAAAATAGTTCAAACAAAGTTATTTTCTGAGGTGAATGCGTCTAAAAATATGTATACCATTGTGATCTGTCAATAAGTCGTGTTTTAAGGTTTTTTGACGAAAAATCGTAATTTGCATTTCTACACGGGTTAATCGCTTAATTTAAGGACTTTCACGGCTTAAATCTTAGTTTTTCATATTAATTAAACGATATGAGGGACGTCCGTTACTAAATATTTGGGAAATAAGTGCCACCCTAATATATATAAACTTTCCCGAAGCCAGTTTATCAAATTTTATAATTAAACACGTTTGGACCGAAGTAAAATGTAAACATAATATAAAAAAATGCTCTAAAACTTGTAGCATAACATCTTTGTAGTGATTCCCTTTGTTTATTAATGCATATACATGAACAATTTATGTGGGATTGCAGAGTTTTCAATGAGATCACTAAAATGCCCAAAACTTATGTATATGAGATTAATATTAGCATAATACAGAACTTCTAAAAAATATTGTTTCTGAATAACAGAATTTATTATTAAAATAAAATAATATGACATGTAACGAAATAAAAATCTGAAACTGAAAATTATGTCTATTGGTTCTAAATTTTTTAATTTCTTAGAACAGCTAATCGTATTTTCAGCAACAATAATTCTATTCTGGGATTAGCTATTATTGTGGAAATGCAAATATTATAATTTTGATTTACTTTTTAAAATGAATATTATTCACGAACCCGTTTACAATTATAGTCTTTCCTCCAAACTTAGAAAATAATAACTGTCTTTCAGTTATGCCGCTCCAACTAATGTTCTGTTTAAAAATTATGACAGAAGTTATTATTCAATTTTTTTCTAATAGTTTTAGTTTTAATTTACACCAGATTACATAGTGTAAATACAACCAAGATATACACTTATAGAAGAGTATTCTTAGACCCGAATTTGTAGATCCAGCTCAAGTAACGGTTGTATCATTTGTCTTTTTTTCTTGTTCTGAGAGAGACAAAAATAGAATAAGATTTCAGTAATAGTCGTTACTGAAGTAAGGAAATTATTGTTTCCTATACAAAATCACCTGCTGTATCTTAATCCGACATAATATTTTTTATATTTCCCATAGAAAATTTAATATGGCCGCTCTAAGTATAAAAAAAATTTTTATCCTTTGAAAATCGACTGTGGGCCTCTATTTTTGAAATTCGACGACATAATCAAGAGCGAATGGCCTAAATATAGATGTTTGAGGTTGCTGAATTCAAATTTACTATTATATTTTTTGAAGTTTTTCAAGATTTTCTTGGAAAACTTGAAAAACAAAGCGATAAAATTAATCCTTCCTCATCAAAGGAAATATTTCTTTTGATACGAGATGCAGCTTTCTCTTCATTTTTTGCTAAAATTATTAGTTTTTGTAAAAAAATCAATTCTTTGATTAGAAAAGGACAGACGTAACCGACCTGCTCTTAATATTTATTTTGATCAACACGAAAAATTCGTCCGATCCTACATACTTTAAAATTAGATTTTATAACGACACAATAACATGGTTAATAAATTTTTTGAATTTTTTTTCAAAGGAATGTCGACAATTTTATTTAACGTCGAATACTAGATCACAATGTTATTTTCATTTAAAATATAATCTCCGTTTTAAATAGGCTATAATAATAGCGGTGCCTATTATTTGATATTCAAAATTTATTCTTATGATTAACCAGAATTCGTAATGCAACCATCGTTAAAAATATTGTTATGTATTTATATTATGAAGAAAAATTATTTTATTTAGGATGAGTGAGCTGGTACCTGGACACCACCCGATAACTGGACAAAATTAAAGATAAGTCTTGAATATTTGGTTTTCTTGTATATAACCAATCTTTTGCATGTAAGGTAATTACATTGCGAAATTATAGTGCAATAAATTTTATAGTTATTGCAATCATAATAATTTAACAAGACATTAAAGGGTGTCCATTTTCAGGTATGAAGCGTCCACCCACCGGCTTTTTGATCCTTCTTAATATAACGAACTAATAAAAATAAATTTTATTTCAAAATTCAATTTAAATCCAAATTTCATAATGCGTATTTAATAGATAAAAAGCTAATACACGTATTATGAAGTTTAAATCTTAACTGAAAAAATATTAGTTAAATATGTATAATTATATAATTTAAATTCATGAATAATTATAAATATTCTTGTATTAATAATTGTAGCTATCAATCTAATATAGATATATTGAGATTTATTTAATCAACAAAAGTAGTCCGTCCTATATTAATTCAATAAAATTTAGTTGTATAACAACACTGATATAGTTAATGATTTCCTTGAATCCTCGTAAAGGAATGTCGATTATTTATTGAACGTCCATTTTTGGAACACGTAAGTAGCGCCACGTGTACTTCATGTCGCTCTGTATTTTTTGACTTTTTTCTGCTTCAATTTGCCTTCGGGCGTTTTTGTTTCAGCATATTTGCAAGTGCCTTAATGCAAGACAGCGTCTGGATTAAATTCGTGAGAAGTGATGCTGTTCTTGCTTTCTTGTTGTGAGCTTCTGGACCAGCAGATCTTTTTTGAGGTTAGTGTCTGATTGCTGTTGGATTTTGGAGGGAAAGCGGCGTTTGGTGCCTTTCTGAACACATTGAGAGACGTAATTTTTGAAACATGCCGCAAGAGGTCGCTACTATGGATCATTGTGGTATATGTAAGCGGCCGTCGACAGATGTATGCGGAGAGAAAAAATTGTATAATTGCTCTACCTGTCGCCAACGGTGTCATGCTAGATGTATGACACGTATACAATCAGAAGGCACCGGTCACCATTACATATGCAACAAATGCGTAAAGGCGAAGGATGAGAAGCGCGCCCCCTCCACTTCACGCGCGCTTGACGTTAGCGATGTCGATAAGGCTCAGAAGAGACTGCTTTTCACTACATCGACTCCATCAAGGCTCGATATACAAGCACCATCGGTCATCGTCTCACAAGGGCAACTAACAACTAAGGCAGTTCAGAAGGCCAGTGGCGCGGTGAAAAATAATAAGTCTAGTTTAAGTATTATTTTAAATGACAAATTTATTGAAGCTACGCATAAAAGAGGTGGCGTTGCGCGTGGTGCCCCCACCGCCATACTTAAAAATAATAAATCGATTAAATCAATAGTTAATGATTAGTAATTGATAAATAATGATAATTTTATTTCTTAGGCTGCTTTGCCTGCACTTAAAGGCGCTTTGTCTCGTAAGCTTGACTTAATCCTGGGCGTTCTCGATCGACTTCCGAATGTTGAGAGCAGTGTAATGGGTATCGGTAATGGCTTCCGAGGCATTGTTGATAAATTTAATAGTCAAAATAAAATAATAAAGAATTTAGAAGCTGTGCAGGCAGGGCTGCTTGATGAAAATATCAAACTAAGGGAGAAAGTCAGTGGTCTTGAGACTCAATTGTCCACTCTGATTAAGAATTATGAAAAGATGAATTCAAATTTTAATTCTAAAATTGATGACCTTTAATCTATATTAAAGGCAGAGTTTAATGGAGTGGACAAGAATTTCTCGGATCTTGCGGTGGGGTTAGCATGCGTGGTGCAGACCGTCTCTGATCTAAGTGTGCAAGAGCGTGTGGAAGAGCATGAAAGTATCCCACATATTAACACAACCTCAATTGAAGCGGTAGACACCAACACAAAAATTACTGACACAAGAACAGAAAAAGTTTATTATAATCGAAATCAAAATACACACAATTATGGTGCCGAGGGTGACTTATTGGTGATCTCCAGTGGACTGGACTGCTTAGCGGCTAATGTTTGACCGGAAGACTTTGCTCCTGTTGTCCTTGGTACCATACTTCCGGACATAACACATTCACACATATTATTGGCTGTTTGTTTGGCATTGCATGATTCTGGAAGTGGCGTGATCAAGGACGGTCCGTGGGGTCCCTCCTCGCTGCTAGTCAGACTCTCCAAAGCCAGTCTGGTCCAAAAAATATTAAATGCAAAAAGAAAAATCACTAATTTCTCAACGGCAGATATTGATCTTACCTGTCTTGCCGGTTTGTCTGCCACAAAAAGCCACTACCAAATTTTTATAAATGAGTATCTTCAAAAAGATATATATAAAAACTTTTAAGATTTAAAAAAATATGCAAAGGATAGAGGTATTGATTTTATATGGCATAAAAGTGGTAGATTTCTGGCAAGAAGGAAAAGAGGGGAGAGAGTATACACATTTACTACGAGGGATGATATAGATAAGATTTTGGGTAGTTCAAATAATGCTATTTTAGATAAAAGTCCTGTTGCTGACAAATCTCATGTAATAAGTGAATGTATAAATAATGTTGATAATGTTGTTAAAGTCTCCAATGATAAATCTTCTGTTATTAAGAGTAATGATGTCTCTCCCCAATAACTGGACCATATCTCCTCGGGGACTCGAACAGGGAAAAGAGGTGCACTGCGGGCGGGCTTTTTTAATGCGACTACATTAAGGGCTCACATTGAACAGGTGCGTGAGCTCTTGTGTGGCGCCCATTCTTACGATCTATTTGGAGTGGCTGAGACCTGGCTGGGACCGACTTGGTCCAGCACGGTGTCACGCATATTGCTCCATCGTCTCGCAGGTGGATTGATCTGATTTTTGTGGACGACAATGACACTATACTTGACGCACATAACTTACCTGCGAACTTTCATAGTCGGCACAACTTAATTGACGTCTCTATAGCCTACAATGTGAGCGTTTTAGAGCAAGAACCTATCAAGTATCGAGATTATAAAAATATCAGTGAAAAATTATTATTAGAGAAATTAGCCGGCTGTGATTGGTTCTTATTGACAACTGACTGCACTTGACTGCATTTGCGATAATCTTGCTTCCTCACTTATCACTGAATCGAGCAGTCGTTAAAATGGAACTAGTCCCACAGTTTTTAATATTTCGAGCTGAAAATTTTTTTATAGATTCTTTAGATGATTTTGAATAACATTACGCATGGATAACATTGTAGGTGCTACGGATCAAAAGTTAAAACTAAAAAACCTCATTTTTTTCGTGTTTTACTTGTGTCTCCCCTTAAGAGCATGACGAAGCTGTCTGCCTTCTAATAATATTTCCAATCCTAACTTATGAATAAACGATGCGTTTAATCGAGTTTTTTTACTACAAAGAAAAAATTTGTAAGATTAAACTCTAGTGCGGACAACCCAAGAAATCCACCAAAATATTATACATACAAAGTTATAATAAAAACTTTCAATGTATCGTATTTTAAGGTTAGGTTTGTCGAGTTTAATATCTAATTTCCAATCAAAGCTCATAAAAAAATAACAAGTTCAAATGATTTTTTATGTTAACAAAAATTATTGTACTAATACAGCTTTAGTGCGGACAAGTCATTATATTTGTTTAATTTATGAATTTAAAAAGATATTGATAAAATAAAAATAGCAAAACTCAATTGCTGCAGCTCCGACATGCCGTTAAGCAAGGCATTCGACACGATTTATCCCTCCAAATTACTTATGAGGCTGAGATCGATGGGGCTTTCCAGGGCCGCCCTCTTGTGGATTAGCTCGTATATATCAGGGAGGAAGCAAATGGTTTCCACGCATTTAAATGAGGAACCGAGTTGGCTGACAACCAACCTAGGAGTTCTGCAGGATTCGGTACTGGGGCCTCTGTTGTTTTGCCTTTATATTAATGACGTACGTGATGCTCTTGACTCTGGTTGTGTCAAGCACCAACTTTATGCGGACGACCTGCAAATTTGCACGCAGGTGCCTCGCGAGAGTGTGGAGGAGGGTATTCTTATCCTACAAAGGGCGGTCAAAGCGGTGTCGGGGTGGGCGGCTGGTACCTCTCTTATTTTGAATGCTAATAAAACTAAGGCGATCGTCTTTCGTGGCAGTCGTTTTGTAGATTTGTTTTATGCTGGAAGGCCCAAGACGATTGATCTTGAGGGAGGCATTAGTATACCCTTCTTTGGTTCCGGTGTTGTGCTTGATCCTAAACTTTCTTGGAAACCGCACATTGATATGATTACAAAAAAGTTTAATAGAGTTTTATATGCCCTGCGGTTTTTCCGTCGGTACACCACGGAGACTCTGCGTAAACAGCTTGCAACCGCCCTGCTGTTCCCACATCTTGATTATTGTTCAGTGGTTTTGCTCGATGCTTTTCAGGGGTTCAGGAGACGAATACAGAGGTTACAAAATTCTTGTGTGAGATATGTATTGGGTTTGAAAATGGGGGATCATGTCTCTCCTTATAGAGCCGCGTTGGGTTGGCTGCACACTGATTGGAGGAGACAGTATTTCTTGGCTGTACTTATGTACAAAATGAATACTCCGGAGCCTCTAGTGGGTCTCTTCGCTAGATGTGTACCTAGGGCGGCTACTAGGGGAGAAATTAAGGACTTAGCAGTGCCCTTAATGCGTACCGAGACTGGCAGGAATTCCTTACAAGTCCAAGGTGCGCATTTTTGGAACTCCCTACCTGCTAAGAGTAAACATCTTCCATCTCTTAACAGGTTCAAGGCGGCAGTGAGGGGGTACTTACTTGACCTCGATTGACATTTACTTTCTTTATTTGTGTTAATTTATTATGTGATATCCTATATATAAACTTGAGGTGTTAATGTATTTATTGTATGAATGGTTGATGAGTGAATGTTTTTTTTATTTGATTTTATTGTATTGACTGCGTTTCATGCTATTTTGTACGCTTTTTATTTTTATTTTATGTATATTTATGTATTTTTATTTTTCTTTTAAATTTTAATATTATGACTGATAGATAATGAATGCCTGTTTTTAATTTGTCGTATTATTGCGTGCATTGTTTTATAATCTTAATTATTCTTGTATTATCTGCGGTTTATCTGTGATATCACTTTTTATTGTGTCTTACTTTTTCAGTATTATTAGGGTTAGTTATTCGACTGTGATATCAACTTTAAGTGCAATATTTATTAGTAATCTTATATTATATTACACGCCTTTTTATATATTTAATACGAATAAATCATTATCTAATCTAATCTAACGTCATGAACCAAATTCGACACTTATTCGTTTACTATCAAATTTTCGTTTCGAATAGATAATAATGATAACGGTGCATATTATTCAATGTTAACAATTTAATCTTATGATTAATAAGAAATTATAATCCAACTGTCATTTAAAAGTTGTTTTTATTAATATAACATTAAAAAAAATTATTATTACCCTTTTTCAATAGAAAGAATAAGATTAAAATATTTGAGAACTGTGTAACGACTATAACTTCCAGCCTAACGATTGTTACTTGAGTTACGTTTCTGAATTCGAACCTGTGTCAATGAAGATAATATAATACAATACATGACATAAATGCATACTTTATTTATAATCTTCAAAACCTTTGCAAATTTCATTAAATAATTGCGAATAATATGCGCTTTTTAACAATAGTATATTTAATATTGTAATGTAATTTAATATTGTTTGTGACTTACTTATTCAGTATTATTAGGTTTAGTGACTGACTGTGATATTAATTGTGTAATATTTACATTTATACTTTTTTATAGCATTTTGTGCAATATATATTGTTTTTGTATTTACAAATTGTATTTCACGTTTTTGTACTTTTATACAAATAAAATAATATCTATCTATCTATATTAATATGAGACATGTAAACAAGATTTAGTCAAGTACTCGCATGCTTGCATTTTTTTACACAATGTAAAAATAGACCACATAGTTCTCGCAAAAGTGTGATTTAAGTGCAGATTCAGATTACATAGTGCTAAATATTCCAAAGAAAAGGTTCGTATAATTAAATCATGATTCTAATATTTGTATTGATAAGTTTCACAAGAAATATAAATTCATTAACTCATATGTAATCTCAGGATGATATTTTAATCGTACTTAATATAGCTGTACCTGTGAAATGACTTTTATTTATCAAAACATTTTCTTCTATTGAAGTAATATAATATTTAAGAGATATTTTCACAGATAAAGCAGTTAAATATCGGCAAAATCATGAAACAAGTGTTTAAATACTTAATCTAAAATGTGGATTCATACAAAAATATGATGTGAATACTCGTGAATTTTATTTTTCTGACTTAATTGCACAATTTAATCAATAAATAAAGTTCTAGAATACTATTTATTAATATAAATAATAATACAAACTCTGCGAATGAACTAAAATCAGCTAAAATCAGCAAAAAACATCCAAAAAATGAGTTTTTTGCATTTTTGACTATAGTGCACCTCCAGGGAAAATCTGAAATAAAAAATAATAAAAGAATTGAGTTTTTTACAGAAACAAATAACTTTTGCGAAAAATGAAGAGAAAGCCGCATCTCGTAATAAAAAAAGAAATATTTTCTTTGATAAGAAAGAATTAATTTTATTGCTTCGTTTTTAAGAAAACCTAGAAAAACTTAAATCATAGAGGTTAGGGTGGACAATTTGGTTTTTCAAAGTTTTTTTGAGAACGAAGCAATAAAATTAATTTTTTCTTATCAAAGAAAATATTGCTTTTTTTGATACGAGATGGGGCTTTCTCTTCATTTTTTGATAAAGTTCTTAGTTTTTGTAAAAAAATCATTTCTTTGATTAGAAAAGGACAGAGATACGTGACCTCCTCTTAATTTATTTTTATCTGTTAAGATTATATAGCATCATCAAATCATTATGAAACAATTTTACAAGATTTGTATACATTTTAAATGAATGCACGATTTTCTTAAGTGTTTTTCACTGACCAGATTTCAAGAAAAAAAATTAATAGTGAAAAAGTTATTTTTTTATCCTGTGGACAAAGGGAGAGAAGTCGGGATCTATAAATATAACAAAAACTATTCATTTTCGATCGAAAACGAAAGTTTTAGGGACAGGGCACTTTTGACTCGGGGATACCCATTCAATAAAAAAAATACGAAGGGTTTCTTATTAAATATCTATAATTATAAAAATGATATGACATGCTTATTGATTAAATAAAATCAAAATGTATAGTATTCAGATAATCTTATAATGCATTTATATATTACTGTACAGACATTTCCAATATTTTTCTAATAAAATTATTTCAAATCATAAACTTTTACCCTTACTAGTATTAATTACACAGGCAAACAAAAAAAAAGTGTCTGTACTTTTGACCAGACATAATTTTTCTTACGTATTATTTTACGCTGAATTTAAATCTGCTATACAAAATAGCCTTCTGCAAGATATTTTGAGGATAATGAGAAAAACACCATTTTTCGAGGTTTTTTGAGGGTTTTTCGAAATCATAAAACAAAAAGAGCGGAAATAAAATCATTCTGATTTCAGAATTGAATTCTACAGAAAAAACTACGTCGAAAACCATGTCTTGAATATTTTTTACAACTATTTTGTAACTTCTCATACGGAATTAACAAGGCTAGAAAACGAAAAAAGCCTACATTCGTTCTAAATTTGATTCGAAATCGATTAAAATTTGATTCTGTAACTTTATAACAGTTACTAAGCATTATCAATGGTATTCTGAGGGTTTTTGAGGTCGCTGATCATGAATGTGATGTCAGATTTTTCAAAAGACCACTCCCAGGAGATGTTAACAAGTAACATATGGGATAAATTTAATGATTTTCTAGAAAATTTTTTTTTAATACCATTTTTTGACGGTTTTCTTTGACGTGGTATACGGAAACCAGATTAACTTGGAATGTTGTGTGTAAATTGGACTCAAAATTGATAATCAGTAACACTTGTAAGCCCTGGTAAGATATTTTTAGTTAATCTTAAGATATTGTTGTATTAAATTGATTTTCGCTTACATACACGTTTTTAATCGAATGTAAAGGGTTTCTAACACGTTTTTGTCTCCTTTTCGAAGTTGTATCTCTTTTTATAATCCACCAGTAATCTGCCAACATATTTATGCCCTACCTGTCTTAAAATCTGCGTTTAAATTCTTTTAAGTCTTGGTGTAACCTTTCACCTTGCTCTTCACCAAAGTCACCGTTATTTTCAGGAAATTGATCAAAATGAGAATCAAGAAAATAAAATTTCAAGTTAATTAGGCAGCCTAATTTCTGGAAATTACGTACCATTCTGGTCACAGTATTTATGTAATCCACATCTTTTGTGTTACCCAAAAATTTTGTTGACACTTCTTTAAAGCTTGACCATGCTGTTTTCTCCACATCATTCATACTTTTGTCAAAGTGTTCATCTTTAAATAAAATTATGGTAAATTTTCACATCAACCCAGGCTTTATATGCAGAGGAGGTATCAAATTTTTGTACGGATCCACGAAAGGTTCTTTAAAAATATTCTGTTTTCCAGGTTCAAATGACTCTATTGGTGACCAAATTTTTTGTTGTTGTGATTTGTTCTATCTCTACTATCGAACATACACAAATAACATGGATACTTAGTAAATTCAAATTGTAGTATCATAGATAGAATTTTCAAGTTCCCACATATTTTTCATTTGTGGTCCTTGTATTTTATTTTTGTCAAGAGCAATTCAAGATTAAAATACTCTTCTTTCAGTACAGTTAAATGTGCTAACGGTATAGGAGCATACTTGTTTTTGATATGAAGAAAAACAGCTTTAAGGCTGCGCTTTGATGAATCAATGAATGGCCGACAATTCTCAGGTTTGTAAACGTTTGGTTTGAATTCATCTATAAGTCCTTTTACATTAGTGCAATATACCAGATTTGAATCTTCCTTGAAGTATTTAAGGGGGTATATACATATTGGACCTTGAGAAATAAAATATAATTTTCTTATGTTTAAATTAATCTTGAAATATTTAAAATACTACCTTGAAGTAAATATAAACACCTTTATTTTAAGCCCTGTTGGCTTATTTCACTCCACACGGAAAAACTTTTGCATATGACATTCGCTCAAATGTTGTATGAGAATTCAATTTTATTACTACTGAAATAATTTTAATATCCTTCTTGAAAAAAGATTAGACTCAAATGGAGATGATATTTCCCTCAGCAGAAATGAAATTGGAAACCAGTCTTATATGCACTCGATATACTCTCAAGTATGTACGTTAACTAAGTTCAAAACGTAATAAATAGCTCTTATATACAGAGTTGATTGGGTTTTAGCTTCAACTCGAACTGTAAAAACTGAACAAAATAACTGAAAAGAGTTTGACATCGGACTTGCTATATTTTTAGTTACTGAATCGAGGATTAATTGAGAACTAAAACAACTGTTTGTGAATATATAACAAATTTTGTATTTAATTTGTGCTTGAAAGAATTTGAAATTGATTTTGGTGCGTGTATAATCCACAAACATTTTCATTGCTGAGTTATTTTCATCTTAAAAATCATTGATGTAAACATATCATCTATTTAGATTATAAGACATTTGCAAGTATGTACGTGAACTATATTCGGAACAAATGAGCCGCTTTCATATTCATACTTGATTGGGTTTTAGCTTCAACTCGAAATAAAAAAGTTCAATTAAATAATTGAACAACGTTCATCATCAAACTTGTTTAAAATTTTTTAAATCTATTAAATAAAAAAAATTATTATTATTACTGTAGAATTACAATTTTTTAGAAAAACAAATCTGATTAGAATAAACTATATATGACATCTAAAACTTAAAAATTATTCACAACTAATTTTAATCTTAAAATCTAATTATTTTAAATAACCGGGGGGCAGATGAGCGTGTATCGTTTCGCGCTGGAATTTGTTTGGAGCAGTTTTGGTCTACTGCGTAGCGTACGCGCCTTTCCTTTTGGGTGCGCGGGTTCAACTCTCGGTCAGGGTCACTTATTTTTTTAAATTTTTCTATTGTTTTAATATTTTTTATTCCTTTTTTATATATCTTTTTCATATTTTCTATTTTTTAAATAATATTTAAATTAATTTTCATGAGTATATAATTTTTTTTTCAAATAAAAAGTTTTTTGAAATGAATTATTTTTTATACGTGGCAATTAAAAATAATTTTAAATAAATAATAGTGATGAATATTCTATAATACTATAGTTTTATTTATTGATAATATATTATTTTATAAAATTAACATAATAAATAAATTAAATTATTTTATTAATTTATTTATGTTATAATTTATTTTATGTTAATTTATATATATACATACAGTACCGCTCAAAAGTTCGGAAACATTTTTATTGAAACCAGTCGAACTTTAAAAGGTCATAGCTCCAAAACGGCTTGACCCATTAAAAAAATTAAAAGAGATTTTGAAAGATCTCGATAAATGCTATCGATTTATGTTAGGTGTATTGCCATTTTTTATCAAAGAAGATAATAATTGAACATATGAAAAAAAAAATTTTCTTTCAATTATTTTTTCAAATAATCGTTTGTAACTTTTTGGAAAATTACTGGATCAAAAAAGTACGCGAAGCATTTTAAAGAAGAGCAAAGTTCTTGAATTTTTAATGTCTAGCCACTTTCTGCTACATTTGGTATGTGCGGAGTTACAAACGTTCAAAAATTGAACGTGGACTTTTTTTATAAGAATTTATTCAAGTAAGGTGTATAGTTAATTATACAAGGGCCTTTTTTATTGGTTGATTTAGTTTATTTTCTTTATTATTGTAATTTAACATTTTAGAAAATACAAACATTTCATACAGTTAACATAAAGAATAGTTTCTAACATTTTTTTTTAAATCAACAATGTCATAATTAAATTCTCTTAAAAATTTTTGATAATTAAATAGATTAATTTTAACATAATTTTTTTAGTTAAACACCTCAAAAACAATAAACAAATTTTGGACAAAGTAGATATCGTTATTACACAATTTTTTCAACAAATACTAATGTCATTATCGTACCTTGAAACATAAATTTAATCACACTCCAAAATATAAACAAACACGATCACGTGGAGATGTCAAATGTCATGGTATAGTCAAGAGTATAAAAAAACTGAAATTGGTCAGGAAATTTGGTGTGTGTTTGTATACATTAATATATATATATATATATATATATATATATATATATATATATATATATATATATATATATATATATATATTTGTGTATGTCTATACATTTTTGGAACATTAATATTTGAATTTAAAGGTTTACATATAAATCTGTACTTGTAAAAGTATTTTATGTCCCCACTCATCTTTCGAACGTTTATAACTCCGCACATACGAAATGTAGCAGAAAGTTGCTAGATATCAAACTTTAAATTTAAATATGTTGTTGTATTATTAAAATTAGAAACTCATGCCCAATTTTAGCCATATGAACCTTTTTTTCGATGAGTTATGACCTTTTTAAAGTATATAAAATGGGCATTTTTTACGGTTTTTTACTCATTTTCAAAATTCGGCCAATACTCGATTTTTTGACATATTTCAATTCACCAGACGGCATTTTCTAGCTTATAACAAGAGCTTTGAAAATTGAGTTGCTAAGTTAAATTTCATTAATCAGAAGTCAGTCTACATAACTTTGAACACAAAATAAAATTTTGCTATTTTATGTACCTTTAAATAGTTGTAGCGTGTTTTTCTCTTAACTTTTGACAATTCTGCAGGATTTGTTCGATTTCTCAAAAAAAATAGATCATTTTCTTTTTCTGGTGAGTTTAATTTAGTTGAAAATTGACCGAGATACAGGACTTCAAAGTTTCAAAAAATCGCAAAAATCGCATTTTGGCTCATTTTCAAGACACTGAAATCATGTCTATATGTAGGGAAAAAATTTGACGGAATACAAGGATACGGAATTGACGTTCTGTGACGTTCCGTAGCCTGATTTCCGCTCCATCTGATTTCACCCTAAATATGATATTTTTTGCGCATGCGCAACTGTTAAGGATATTTCATTCGGATTGTCTCTATCGGTAACCCATTTCACAAAATTTTCAAACATAGTTTTTGTAATTTATACTTTTTAATAAAACGTTGAACGTTGAAATAGTACTCTAAATCAAAGTGCATCTTGCGGCAAAATATTATAATATTTTAAATCTTTGCGCAAAATTATTACGTGAAATCTTACGAAATCTCAAATCTCTGCAAAATTATTACGGGGAAAAGGTCGTTCCGCCAGTAAAAATGGGTGTTTCTATTTTTGGGTTAATGGATAAGCGAAAAAAATGGGTGCCATCCTGCGTGAAAATATATGAGATTAATTCCAAATATTTTAGCAATACTTTTAAATTACAAAGGCTTTGAGGTAAGAATTTCCGTAAACTTAGGCACCCCAATTAATTCTTTAACGATACAGCACTCAATTGAAGATCTCAGATAATATTTATTCATTGTGTAAGGTATCTGAGGTATTGCAAGAAATCTGCCCATGTTGAAAATAATGACGTCTTTATGAGACGTCTTTGAAGACGTCTTTGAAGACGTTTTTGGTCGTGTCTTGGATCGGAACAAAAAAGACATCATTTTTCCAATTTTTAAAAAATCTATTTAACAAAAGACGTCTTCTCATAATTTTAAAGACGTATTTTTTTAATAAAAATTCGTAGGGAAAGACGTCATTTTTATGAAAATTTGTAGCAAAAGACGTCATTTTTATAAAAAAAATACGTCTTTGAAATAATAAAAAGTCGTCATTTGTTAAATAGCTTTTCTAAACATTGGAAAAATGAAGTCTTTTTTTGTTCCAATCTAAGACACGTCCAAAGACGTCATTATTTTCAATAGGGTGCTGACATATTTTAAAAAATATAAAAATTTCAATTCAAATAAATATTTTTAAAAAATGTAAAATAAATAAAATTTGCTTTCATATATTTCATACCGAATATGTAAAATATAATTAAAATCATGAAATATATTTCTAATGAATAAAAGATCTTTTTTTTCAATCAACGGATAAATGCAGCCTCTGGTGAAAAAACATTTTAAGACATTTAAGTCGTTTTATAAATTAAAAAATTAAAAAGTAGCAAAAAAACGAGGTTTATCATTTTAAATTTGAATAGAGTCTAAATTTTCAATTTAAATTGATATTTAAAAAAATATAAAATACGTAAAATTTGCTTTCACAGATTTGATAAAAATAATATTTGCGTGAAAATAGGGTCTATCCGTAGTCTGCAAACAAGGGTGATATTTAATATTTTTTTCAGTATTGTCTGGATTCCTTGCTAAAGAATACATAATAAAACGTTATTCTACCTTCCTTAGAATATTTGTAATTTTTGGAAGTCTTTTGAGAAAAAAGCTAATAAAATACCAGTTGGCGGATTTGACACCTTAATTTTTAAAAATGATTAAAACGGCCCAGTCCTTGGATTCAGAGTATTATGGAGCTTTTGTCAGGGCTTAAATTGAAGGTCTGGCATAGTACTTTGACATTTATTTATTATAAAATGTATACAATATGTTGATTCATAATGACAGTATCTTCAATGAGGGAGCTTGGTGCGGTTTCAGCATTAAAAAACTTAAAAAAAAAGAATATTGAAGGTGTGCAACTAACACGTATAGAGTCCCGACTCCACTTCGCAACATTGTACATTGTTTCACTGATGCTTTAAACTAAAAATTCTGAAACTTTCAAAAGAAAATATTTTTCCTCATGTATGATTTCAGTGTCTTGAAAATGAGCAAAAATGCGATTTTTTGAAACTTTAAAGTCCTGTATCTCGGTCAATTTTCAACTAAATTAAACTCATCAAAAAAAGAAAATGATCTATTTTTTTTTGAAAAATCGAACCAATCCTGCAGAATTGTCAAAAGTTGAGAGAAAAACACGCTACAACCATTTAAAGGTACATAAAATAGCAAAATTTCATTTTGTGTTCAAAGTTATGTAGACTGGCTTCTGATTAATGAAATTTAACTTAGCAACTCAATTTTTAAAGCTCTTGTTATAAGCTAGAAAATGCCGTCTGGTGACTTGGAATATGTAAAAAAATCGAATACTGGCCAAATTTTAAAAATGAGTAAAAAACAGTCCAAAAATACCCATTTTTTTTACCTTAAAAAGGTCATAACTCATCGAAAAAAAGGTTTATACGGCTGAAATTTGGCATGAGTTTCTAATTTCAATAATACAACAACATATTTAAATTTTATAAAATAATATATTATCAATAAATAAAACTATAGTATTATAGAATATTCATCACTATTATTTATTTATAATTATTTTTAATTGCTACGTATAAAAAATAATTCATTTCAAAAAACTTTTTATTTAAAAAAAAAATCATATACTCATGAAAATTAATTTAAATATTATTAAAAAAATAGAAAATATGAAAAGGATAAATAAAAAAGGAATAAAAAATATCAAGTCTGAATATAACGGCGGCTCATTTGTTCCGAATATAGTTCACGTACATACTTGCAAATGTTTTATAATCTAAATAGATGATATGTTTACATCAATAATCTTGACGATGAAAATAATTCATCGATGAAAATGTTTGTTGATTATGTACGCATCAAAATTAATTTCACGTTCTTTCGAGCGCAAATTAAATACAAAATTTGTGATATGTTCACAAACAATTTTAGTTATTAAATAAACCTGAATTTAGAAACTAAAAATATAACAAATCCGACGCCAAAATCTTTTCGATTATTTTATTTAGTCATTTCAGTTCGAGTTGAAGCTAAAACTCGATCAACTCTGAATATAATGACTGTTCATTTCTCTCGAACATAGTCAACGTACACTTGGCGGAAAGGATATTTTTCCGAATGTTAACCTCAAATGGCAACATCGCATATTTTACCACAGGCATAAGACAATTCTAAATTATAGAGCAACTTTCGCATCATTGTTACTTATTACTTAATGACATAATTTTAGTAAACAAACAATATTACTTTATTTTTTCATGATCCGAATTATAATTTTATTGAATAAAATTTTTATTTCTTAGTTCAATAATCATATAGAATCTAATATTGTGAATTTAAATTATATAAGCAATAAATTTTAAGTTATTATGATTTGAATTTTGCATGAATAACCTATAAGAAAAAACAAAATAATCATGATGCGAAACTCTATGCATAATTCGAAGTTTTCTTATGTCTGTGGTAAAATATGCAGCGCTGCCATTTGAGGTACACATTCGGAAAAATATCCTTTCCGCCGAGTGTACATACTTAAGAATGTTCTATAATCTAAACAGACAGTATGTTTACATCAGATACTACTTACTTACTTTTCGAATAGAAATTATTTTCAAAAATTTTTCCGTGCAGCCATACTCCCATGATCACTCGATGCACCTTTGAATCCATAATTCTTGCACCATAAGATCTCTGATGACCTAATGAACTAATTTAACTTGAATAAATTGATTTGGCTTCAGTATTGATGTCATTCTTGCGTGAATATAGGGTTTTAAAATTGAATGACTAGAAGTGGTACAAAAATCCAAAAATATTTAAATTTATTTAAAAAATTGAGATTTTTTGTTAAAAAATAAAAAAATTTTTGGTTTTTTAAAAATCCCTACATTCAAACAAAAATGACATCAATACTGAAGCCAAATCTGTTTGGAAAAGTCAAATTAGTTCATCAAGTCACTAGAAACCTCATGGTGCAGGAATTATGGATTCGAAGGTTCATCGAATGATCATGGAAGTATGGCTGGAGTAAAATAAGCCTAATAGGGCTTAAAAAAACGCTGCTAAGTGCTTTGGCGGAATGCTTTCTCATAGAGCTCTTTGAGTTTCATTATTTTTTTTATATTTATTCAAATGTGATTTTAATATATAACTAGTGGGCATATATTTGCACTTGACTTTTGTAATTCTTATCTAATTCTGGGGTAAAGTGCTGCTGCAAGGTTCTTACGGAAGACTGCTTCGATTCTGCTGCAAGTTTGCGTGTTTATTCTCGTCATATAATTGCACTTAGCTTATGACTTTCTTATGTAATTCTGTAGTAAATTGCTGCTGTAATATTCTTACGGAAGACTGCTTCGATTTTGCTGCAAGTTTGCGCGTTTATTCTTATCTTTGAATCTCACGTTTCGATTGGCAATCTGTTACAAATCTGTCGCACGTTTCAGTCGCAATTAAATTTCAGCAGATATGCATTAAAATGTGGAAACAGACCACGCAAGTTCTGCGCAATCGTGCTTGCAAGAGATTATGTTACCAGGGTAAATTATCAAATTTTTTTTTATCTCTCTTTATTTTTCATTAATTCATTACTTGTTATATTTTCTTTTGCCGTCATTGTGGTAAGTAAGATCATAAAATTTTCAAAAGTCGCGACATCTTTTATAAATTTTAGTAAATAATTTTTAAATTAATTACAAGTTGTTTCGAATGATAAAATTGAAGTGTATATAATTGTTATTGTTATTTTTTAATTAAACCAGTAAAATTATTCAATCTATAATAATTTATATTATAGACATAATATAATTTAGATTTCAAGTGGTGAACGTTGGAATTTTAATAAAATTAATTAAAAGAGTGTTTGTAGTTATTTATTTAATTTCTCCGGTAGTTCTAATATACTTTTTTACAATTTCTATTAAATTAATATTTTGTAGTTTTCAAAATTTTTAAGTTAAATTAATAATTATTTAATTTTCTATTTTAAAAATCATTTATTTTTAAATTTATGAAGAAATCTGTTTTATTCACAAAACAAAAGAGTTTCATTTTTTATTAATTGAATATAGTATATTAATTTTTTTGTTGATTAAAAAGATTTCTCAATAAGACATATCTAATTTTAAAAATACTTTATTGAATGTAATAATACAAGTCAACATCTAAATCAGTAGTACTATTATGAATTTTCAAGAGTAACTCAGAAATCAAAAGAAGTGATCAAAAAGCTACGCTAATAAAATTATTTTTTTTAAACTTGGTTTATAAAGACAGTAGCAAATAATTGTATACAAATTTTAGAGCAACTCTATCGAGTACTTTACGTAAAATGGAAAAAAACTGAAATATGAAAATTTTTTAAGAGAATTTTTAAAATTTTCTAAAATGAAAACTACGCTAAAAAGATCGGTTTATAAAAGTTATCCTTCTTTTGGCTGATGCAAATTATTCCCATGGAAATCTCAAAGCAAATTCATCAATTAACTTACGTAAAATACAAAAAAAAATTAAAAATCGAAAATTTTTTTAAATTCTTAAAATGGCTCTATAAAAAAAAATACACTATGAATACAAATTTTCAATAGCTACTTGCCTAGTTATACAAAAACATAGATGGTATACAAAATTTGAAGCAAATTTATTGAGTAATTTTCGAGATCTAACTGGTTAAATAAATAACATTTTTTTTTCAAAATTTCTTTTTCAAAATTTTAAAAATGCTATAAAATTAAGACTACGCTATGAAAATCAATTTTTGAAAATTTCCCCCTCTTTTGGCAGTCGCAAATAATTTCTCTGCAACTTTTAGAACAATTCTATTAAGTACTTAACGCAGAATGAAAAAAAAAGAAAAGAAGAATCGAAATTTTTTTTTAAATCTTTAAAATTCTCTAAAATTGTAACCACGCTAAGAAAATTACACACACACACACACACACACACACACACACACACACACACACACACACACACACACACACACACACACACACACACACACACACACACACACACACACACACACACGCACGCACGCACAGACACACACGCACAGACACACACACACACGCACGCACGCACGCACGCACGCACAGACACACACACACACACACACGCACGCACGCACGCACACACAGACACACACACACACACGCACGCACACACAGACACACACACGCACGCACGCACGCACAGACACACACACGCACGCACGCACAGACACACACACATACACACGCACGTACACACGCACGCACGCACGCACACACAGACACACACACACACGCGCACGCACGCACGCACACACACACAGACAGACAGATAGACAGACATTTTCTGGAAACCACTTTTTTCGACTCACCGAGTTCAAATATGTACAAATTAATAAAAAAATATAAAAAAAAATTTTTTATCGATACAATGCTTTCTCTATGAGATAGCAATTAAGGTATTTATGTCTATTTTAAGGTAGTATTTTAAATATTTTAAAATTAATTTAAACATTAATAACAAAATTTATATTTCATTTCTTAGTGTTCCCTATGTAAATACCCCCTTAAGGAAGCTTTCTTATCGACAACAATCTGTATTCACTAAGTATCCATGTTATTTGTGTATGTTCAATAGTAAAGATAGAACAAATCACAACATCAAGAAATATTGGCCATTAATAGAGGCATTTGAACCTGGTAAACAGAATATTCTTAAAGAAACTCTCGTGGATTCGTCCGAAAATTTGATACACCCTCTGCATATAAAGCTTGGGTTAATGTGAAAATTTTCCAAGACATTGGACAAAGGTGGCGAATGTTTTGAATACGTACACTGAGAGAAAATTCATGCTAATAGAGCATTTGGTTTACGTATCCAAAGTTAGTAAGTAATATCCTATGCTTTCATAACAGCGCCATCTACTCTTACGAGGTTTGTGCTATCCAAAAACTGTTTGTTTACATGCTTTAGTAACTCTCCACTCTAATATCCTTCGATAGCTAGCGCTGTATCCTCTCATGGGACGTGAAGGAAGTAAACGTGGCTTGTCCACTATTCTTTCTTCACTGCTAACCATGGCATTCTTCTATTGCTCAAGTCGCGTCCTCTTTTGGGTGGCGACGCGAGCAAACACGGCTGGCCTATATCCAAAATCATGTTGCAAATTTCGTTAACGTATTTTCTTAGCGTGAATCTTTTATTTCTTTTCTTTTCTTTTTTTATGAAGGGAGATACGTTATAAATATAAGCTGTTAAACTTTTTAACTTTAAATAATTAATTTTTAACTTAAAATTTAATTATTTTAAACCGCTGGGGGGCAGATGAGCATGTACGATTTTACGCCAGAGATATTTCGAAGTAGCGTTGGTCTAGTGCGTAATGTTTACGCTTTTCCTTTTGAGTACGCGAGTTCAACTCTTTGTTAGAACCACTTTTTTTAAACTTTTTCTTTATTATTTCAATAGTTTTTATTGCTTTTGTTTATTTATATTTTTTTTATTCTCTATCTTTTTATTAATTTTAAAATCTATTTTTTCACAAGTTACTTAAAGTATGCTCGTTTTTTTTATTAATATTTTTAAATAAATTATTTAATATAGAAAATAATTAAAAATATTAATAAATAAATAATAGTGATGTTTACAATACTATAGTTCAATTTTGTCTTTATAAACATATTTCAATATACAATATATATTATAACATAAATAATAATACCTCAGTTTTATTTATTTATTGTAATTTATTGTAAATTTTATAAACTAAATTATAAATAAATTAAACTATACTATTATAAAATAAACATCACTATTATTCATTTATCAATATTTGTAATTATTACCTATGAAGAATAATTTATTTTTAAAAAATTTTCACTGTAAAAAACGAGCGTATTTGTGAAAAATTAAATTTTAAAATTATTAAAAAAATACAAAATCCAAAAAAAAAATAAATTTAAAAAGGAATAAAACATTAAAACAATAAAAAAACAATTTAAAAAAAGTGACCCTAGCCGAGAGTTGAACACGCGTACTCCAAAGGGAAGGCGCGTAAGTTACGCACTAGACCAACGCTACTTCGAAACATCTCTGGCGTAAAATCGTACATGCTCATCTGCCCCCCAACCGTTTAAAATAATTAAATTTTAAGTTAAAAATTAATTATTGATAGTGATAAAGTTTAACAGATTATATTTATAATGTCTCTTCCCTCATAAAAAAAGAAAAGAAAAGAAAAAAAAGATTCACGCAACGAAAATACGAAATTTTTGGGTATAGACCAGCCGTGTTTGCTCGCGTCGCCACCCAAAAGAGGAGGCGACTCAAGCAAACAAAGGATATGAGAGTGGGGAGTCATCGAAGTATACCACGCGAGTCATCAGTGAATGCCGTTCATGCTTTAGTTACTCTCCATACCATCTTTTTTAGTGTAAGGTAATCCAATACTAATAGAGCTTTTCACGCCTGTCATATTTGTATGAATGTTTTATATGCTCGCATAGATGGCGGTTCGCATGCTCTATTAGCATGAATTTTCTCTCAGTGTAGAAAAAATATTTCATCAGAAATCAGATTCTAAATTAAACGAAGGAATTTTTGATGGTCCTGAAGTCCGTACTTTATTTAGAGATGAACACTTTGACAAAAATATGAATGATATGAAGAAAGCACCATTGTCAAGCTTTAAAGAGATGTCAACAAAATTTTTGGATAACACAAAAGATGTGGATCACATAAATATTGTGACAAGAATGGTGCGTAATTTCCAGAAATTAGGTTGTCTAATAACTTGAAACTTAATTTTCTTGATTCTCATATTGATCAATTTCCTAAAAATAACGGCAACTTTAGTGAAGAGCAAGGTGAAAGGTTCCACCAAGAGTTAAAAGAATTTGAACGCAGATTTTAAGAAAGGTGGGGCATAAATATGTTGGCAGATTACTGGTAGATTATAAAAAGAGATACAACTTCAAAAAGGAGACGAAAACGTGTAGGAAACCCTTTACATAAATCATTCGATAAAAAACGTGTGAGCAAGCGAAAATCAATTTAATACAACAATATCTCAAAATTAAATGAAAATACTGCACCGGGGCTTACAAGTGTCACTAATGATCAATTTTGAGTCTAATTTACACACAACATTCCAAGTTGATCTGGTTTCCATATACCACATCACAGAAAACCGTCAAAATGGTATTGAAAACAAAGATTTTCTAGAAAATCATTAAATTAATCCCATTTGTTACTTGTTAACGTCTCCTGGGAGTGGTCTTTTGAAAAATCTGACGTCACATTTATGATCAGCGACCTCAAAAACCCCCAGAATACCATTTATAATGCTTAGTAACTGTTATAAAGTTACAGAATCAAATTTTAATTGATTTCGAATCAAATTTAGAACGAATGTAGGCTTTTTTCGTTTTATAACCTTTTTAATTCCGTATGAGGAGTTACAAAACAGTTATAAAAAATATTCAAGACATGGTTTTCGACGTAATTTTTCCTGTAGAATTCAATTCTGAAGTCAGAATAATTTTATTTCCGCTCTTTTTGTTTTATGATTTCGAAAAACCCTCAAAAAACCTCGACAAATGGTGTTTTTCTCATTATCCTCACAATATCCTGCAGAAGGCTACTTTGTATAGCAGATTTAGATTAAGCGTAAAAAATCGCAAGAAAAAGTATGTCTGATCAAAAGTACAGACATCTTTTTTTTGTGGGCCTGTGTTATTAATACTTTTTAACACAGGCCGTTGCCGTATTGATTCAAAATAAATTCTGCGTATTTATACGAAATAAATTTAATTTAAATATATAAAATTTTAATACTTACACTAAAAAAAAACATGAATCCAGCGTTGCGAAGTTGATCGTATTAGCGGGATGCGAACAACACTCGAAGCATAAGTATACACAAAATCGTAGTAGGTTCATGCGTGCACTATACCGCAGTCAATCATCGCGACTGTCTGTACAGTATAGTAACGCGAATCCGAGTGGAGCGCTGCGACTGCATTGCCGAGTCAATCGCTTCGACTCGTCGGCATCATCCATGCCGACAGCCGAAATCGGGCACAACTTTTAGCGTTGCGTGGTCGCTTGCTTCGACTCGTCGGCGTCTCGCTTGCCGCAAGCCGAGACCGAGCACAGAGACAACGTTGCGAGTTCGTATACTTCGACTTTCTAGATTCTAGTACTGCGAAAGTCGATATTAATACTTTACGTCAATTTAAATTATGTGTTATTTTAATTTTCATTCAAAAAGTATTTATATGATTACTAACCAAGTAAATGTTTTAATTCTTTAATGTTATTTAGATCAAATTTTATTTATTAAAAAATTATATGAAACGTTTATTAAATTAAATAAGGACTAATGATTCGTTATACTTTAATATTTACTCGAATTTCAAAAATTAGATATCTTGTTTAAGTATATTCATTAATTATTTATAATAAAATGAAGTTGGTCAATATTTTACATGAAAATATTTACTAACAAGGAGAGTATCACATGTGCGGGTCACAGATTTGTCTGAAACTGTGAGAAATAGTTCATCTTACCTAAAAAACATGTTTCCTAAAAGTATAGAGTCTAGCGCTCAATATTTCGCTAGATACAGGTAATTAAAGAAAATCACTAAAAAAGTTACTAGATTTTCAAACACTTACAGTTCTTTAGCATTGATAGCTAGAAGCTTAAAACTTATTTTAAATGAAAGTTGAGCTCAAATCCTTTCAAAAAAGCACTTGCAGTATAGGATATATTCAATGAAAGTAATATCTCATATACTTGTGCATAGATTTAATTTTTAAATAAATTTACTAGGAGAGTATCATATCTTTGAATCACGGATTTTGCTCAAACTTTGTGATAAATTTTCAGAGAACAAAATATAAAAAAAGCTAAATTTATAGTCACAAACGCTAAATATTTTCCTAGTCCAGTCAATTAAAGAATATCAATAAAAAATTTACTTGATTTGTAAATACTTATAGCTATTAAGCATTAATAAAACTAAAATAAAAACTATGCTCAAATTCTTTCAAAATAGCACTTGCACGATATAAAAAATTTTTTTTTCCAAAAGTCGCAGCGTAATAAAGATTGGAACAAATTTCAGCTTTTATTATTAATTAAAGATTTGAGAAGAAAATTCAGATCCAACCTTTAAGAGGCGGTCGGAACCATTTGCCGCTTGGTGGCGCTGCGGTCAGGTGAGAGAAAAATATAAAATATTTTTTATATAGCAATTTAAAATTTACTGAAACAATAATATACTTTTAATTTTGTCATTTCCTCTAGCCATATATATGTAGAATAATTATTAATATTAATTTTGTTTGAAAAGTCTAAAATATTGTTATAAAGCGAAAAATGCGGCGCGAGGTAGAGCCGACGTAAACATTAGCATACATCATTCTTTAGTATTGCTCTCTCTGTCGCACTAAGGGAAGGTGCACGCATGTTTACATCGGTCCTACGTTGCATCGCATTTTTCGCTTTATAACAATATTTCAGACTTTTCAAACAAGATAAGTATTAATAATTATTCTACATATAGATGGCTAGAGGAAATGACAACATTAAAAGTATATTGTCGTCTCAGAAAATTGTAAATAGCTGTATAAAAAATATTTAATAGATTTCTCTCACCTGACCACAGCGCCACCCTATATGTAGCGGCGAATAGACCCGACCGCCTCTTAATGCGCTATAACTTGGGGGAAAAATATTTTTATATACTGCAAATTGTATTTATAAAGGATTTGGGCTCAACTTTTATTTAAAAAGAATTTTAAGCTTGTAGCTATTAATGCTTATAAACTATAAGTGTTTGAAAATCTAATTATTTTTTTATTGATATTCTTCAATTGTCTGTTATTAGGGAAATACTGAGCGTTAGTGTCTATAAATTTAGCTTTTCCCATATTTTGCCATTCGAAAACTTATCTCAAGGTTTGAGCAAATATTCGTGATCTAAAGATGCACTACTCTCCTTATTAGTGAAGTTTCATTTTTTAAAACAAAGAAATTACAATTTTAGAATCAGAAAATACTTATTCCAAATTAATTAGTGTTTGATTGAATATCGTTTATATATAAAGTATATCATTATTTTACTAAAAAGTATACATAGAATTTTCAAATAATGAAATCTTTTTTTAAATGGAAAAAATATTTTATTGACATATCTACACATTTCATTTAAAAATTGACTTCCTGAAATGAATTATATTTGACTCAAGAAAAATATATTCTTTAAGTAAAAATATTTTATTTAAATTAGCAAGTATTTGCTTTTTTCAATTAAATGTAAATAAAAATCTTTAATGATAAAACGACTTTATTAAATCAATAAAATATCTCATCAATTATGTTTCGGTCGAAATTCTACAATTAAATTCTGGTTTTATTCCTCATAAATCTTCATCTTTTTCTATTTACAATATTTTCGTCTATGCCTACATTACTTTTGTATAAGAAATGTTTTGACCACGAAAAATTTACTGCTAGAATGCATAAATTATTTTTTAATCAAACGTTTAGCTTTGTCCATTACAAAAAAAGGAGTCTGGTTAATTAAACAATATAACAATTTCGTCAAAAAAATGTTAGTAAATTTAAAGATTTTTATAAAATATTAGAAATGCAAATTTAAAATTTACAATAGGCATAATGCAAATTATAAATAAACGTTACTAAAAATGAGATTAATTTAACAAAATTTATTTCTCAGAAAGAACTATCAAATGAAAGAAATATTTTATTAACTTGTGCATAAATTCAATTTTAAAATTAATTCACAAGGAGAGCATTGCATTTGAGTTTCGGATTATCTCTTAACTTGAGGATATTTTTTTTTTTAAATTATTAAATAAGCCGAGTCAGTTTGGTCTAGCGCTCAATTTTTCTAAAGTTATAAGCATTTATGTCTAAATTTAAATCTTTTTCGTTTGCTTTATAGTCGTACAGTTTTTGAACTAATTATTCTGGAAGATTTGTATTAATATTAATCACTAAAATTATTTTTTTACTAAAATATTCATTAGATAAGAGACTTAGATCCATCTATTATAATTATATGTAGATTTTTAATTATCTTAAAAGAATGCTCACAAGGTACTGTGCTTTAATTTTATTAAAAGTAGATAAGTACGTATTAGTCAATAATAAATTAGAAATTTATAACTTTTCATGTGCATTGAAGATTATTATTTTTATTAAAGATTTCTTCAAAGCCGTGAGAAAACATATAGATTAGTAATAATTTACTGATTTGAAAAAAATTATCCAGGTGCTTCATATTCTTTTCTGACAGAGTTAAGAACTAGGTAATAGAAAATAATATTAAAATTCGAAATAAAAGTAATTTTTTTTATATGTCACATTATAACATAAATATGTTTATTCATCCATCATAAAATTTCGACAACGAATGAACGAATATATTTAAGTCTTAAAGATGAGACAACTGTCGTTCTTTAACAATTTTTATTATTTTTATATCAGAAATAAATATTTTTCTTGCCTTATGAATTTTCTCATTTTCAACGGGGAAATAACTGAAAACTTCTTAATTTGCAAAAAAGTCAGAAAAATATTCATTTTATAATTGATTATAAGATCTTTTTTCTCTCCTTAATTTTGAAGAAAATATACGAATACATTTTTTATCAGATATCATTTAGATAGATAGATAGATATTCATTAAATTATATTAACTGATTAAGTCGACTTAATAAATATTTTCATGTAAAATATTGATCAACTTCATTTTATTATAAATAATTAATGAATATACTTAAACAAGATATCTAATTTTTGAAATTCGAGTAAATATTAAAGTATAACGAATCATTAGTCCTTATTTAATTTAATAAACGTTCCATATAATATTTTAATAAATAAAATTTGATCCAAATAATATTAAAGAATTAAAACATTTACTTGGTTAATAATCATATAAATACTTTTTGAATGAAAATTAAATTAACACATAATTTAAATTGACGTAAAGTATTAATATCGACTTTCGCAGTACTAGAATCTAGAAAGTCGAAGTATACGAACTCGCAAAGTTGTCTCTGTGCTCGGTTTCGGCTTGCGGCAAGCGAGACGCCGACGAGTCGAAGCAAGCGACCACGCAACGCTAAAAGTTGTGCCCGATTTCGGCTGTCGGCATGGATGATGCCGACAAGTCGAAGCGATTGATTCGGCAATGCAGTCGCAGCGCTCCACTCGGATTCGCGTTACTATACTGTACAGACGGTCGCAATGATTGACTGCGGTATAGTCACGCATGAACCTACTACGATTTTGTGTATACTTATGCTTCGAGTGTTGTTCGCATCCCGCTAATACGATCAACTTCGCAGCGCTGGATTCGGGTTTTTTTTTCAGTGTATATTATCACAAACTTATCATGATTGTACTATATCAAAAACGATATTTCAAAATTGATTGTATCAATATTAATTGAATACAATTGTAAAAATGATGATTTTAATTTATTTTTGTAAATATAGGCGATTATCGTATTACGTATTTTTATTTCTCTTAAATACATTTTGTATCTTCTGAATATCAAATACTTATTTGAATATACATTTAAGAGCATGACGAAGCTGTCCGCCTTCTAATAATATTTCCAATCTTAACTTATGAATAAACGATGCGTTTAATTGAGTTTTTTTGCTATAAAGAAAAAATTTGTAAGATTAAACTCTAGTGCGGACAACTCAAGAAAACCACCAAAATATTATACATACAAAGTTATAATAAAAACTTTCAATATATCGTATTTTAAGGTTAGGTTTGTCGAGTTTGATATCTAATTTCCAATCCAAGCTCATAAAAAAATAACAAGTCCGAATGATTTTTTATTTTAACAAAAATTATTGTACTAATATAACTTTAGTGCGGACAAGTCATTATATTTGTTTAATTTAAGAATTTAAAAAGATATCGATAAAATAAAAAAAGCAAAACTCGATCGCTGCAGCTCAGACATGCCGTTAAGGAGGCTCGTGCGAATAAGGCTCCTAATAAAAATATTTTGTAAAAAAACACCAAGAGAAGTTTAAATTACGAGTATTTCATAATTTTAAAAATATAAGTTATCGACTAAATAAAAGAAAAAAAAATCATAAAATTTAACATAGGCTTTTACGGGAAGAATAACATTTATGCTTATAACTCAGTAATAAATGAGTAATTTTTTATGAATCAAAAACAAAAATTCTAAGTTTTTTAATTACAAATTCAATTTTGTCAAAAAGTTTACATGTTATCGATGCAATAAAAAAAAATTTTTTTTATTAAAATGAATGTGATTAGAACATCAATAATCGTAAATAATAAATATTTATTATACCGCAACGTACATTATATAAGTACGTAGTGTAGTCTTTATATAGGGTATATGATAAGAGAATAGCATAGGGATGTTGCATGAATTTTGAAATTAATTTTTTCTAATTCTACATATGTGATTTCTACATAAATTTTTTTCTCCGATTTTTTTAATGCAAAATAAACAAGAAATAAATAAATTATTGCAATATTTGAAATTGCCGAGCACGGTCCGGAAATAGCCAAATTTATCCGAAGGTCTTGTGACGTCACGAGTACCGTAATCAATAGGTGGTTAACATAGGATTCATAAAATATAAATTAATAAATTGGAGTTTTGTTAAAAAAATGAGTTTATCTAGTGAATATAAATGGTGTTATATACCTATATGTAAAAACACTTTAATTTGAAGACCAAATAAACGATTTTTTTGTGTTCCAAAATGTGAAATAATACGTGTTAAGTGGTTCAAAGTAGCTCTGCGATCTGATACTCCGAGTAAATCTAGATATTATTGTTGTGAAGATCATTTTGATGTAAGTATTTTTATATTAATAATTCAAATGAATAAAAAAATCAATGGTTGAGTTTGGAACATTATTATTAAACAAATAAAATTCAAAAAGTATAACATAACCTTAATATATGTAAACTTTAAACTTAATTTCCAAAAATTAAATTATTATAAAATTATTTCATAATATAATGTAATAAATATCTTTAATATTTTTTTTGGTCGAAGGCGGATACAGATAATTATATAAAACATTCTATTACAGGAACTCCATTAAAATTAAAAAAAGGTGTATCACCTCACATATTCAATTGTCAAAATCGGAGAAAAAAATCAGATGAGTTAAATAGGCCTGCTTTTGAAAAATTAAATCGAAAAAGATTGATTGATGAATTTTTATCAGAATCTTTGGATAAAGAAAATGAAACCAAAGTTGAAAGGGCTTACTCTAATTCTACATTTAATTAAAAAAAAAAATTTATTGATTTGACAAATTTTGTGAGTATTTAGATAAGAAACGCTTATTTAACTTATATGTTTATCAACACAATTGATTTTTATAGGAAAACATACCAAGTACATCAAAAGTTCCACAAGATGTTAACTTGAGTAAAGAAGGAGAACTGATAAATGTTTCAACAGTTACAAATGTTGTCAGTTATCTACCCTACTGCAAAATCTCACGTGAGATCTTACGTGAGATTTTGCAGTAGGGTATACTATACAAATGTATATGGATAAGAATTTATAATCAGATACTTGATTTAAAGTAAAAAAATACACAGCCCCACAAAAAAAAGTGTCAAAACCCACGGACCAGACCATATACATCTTATGTTTGTAGGATCGCTGAATCCGAATCCGTGGTCGTTTTGACCCTATCACCTCAGGGTCAAGGTCATTTGAAGGTCAAATGTACGAAATTAGTGGGAACAATATTTTAATAGTATATATTTATGTTTTTAGGGTCGCTGAATCCGAATTCATGGTCCGTTTGACCCCATGACCTCAGAGTCAAGGTCATTTGAAGTTCAAATCTACGAAATTAGTGGGAACCGTATTTATCAGTATATAAATATAAGTTTTTGAGGTCACTAAATCCGAATCCGTGGTCCGTTTGACCCCATAACCTCAGGGTCAAGGTCATTTATATGTCAAATCTACGAAATTAGTGGAAACCATATTTTATCAGTATATATTTATGTTTTTGGGGTCGCTAAATCCGAATCCGTGGTCCGTTTGACCCCATAACCTCAGGGTCAAGGTCATTTATATGTCAAATCTACGAAATAAGTGGAGACCATATTTTAACAGTATGTATATAAATTTTTTTGGGGTCGCTGAATTTTAATTCGTGGTCCGTATGACCCCATGACCATAGGGTCAAGGTCATTTAAAGATCAAATCTACATAATTAGTGGGAACCATATTTTAACAGTATATATTTATGTTTTTGGGGTCGCTGAATCTAAATCCGTGGTCCGTTTGGTCCCATGATCTCACAGTAATAGTTAATTTAAGGTAAAATATAAAAAATTTGCGTAACACAAACCAAATTTCATGCCATTTATTTTTTCTTACTATACCTTACACGTTTCTCGTCAAATGATCGGTGCAAAGGTTTCCTTTTACGTTTTTTCCCAGTGGTTTTACAATCTCTTTTCAACATCCAGCAGTAATCAGCCAGCATACTAGTATCCAATCTACCTTGATAACACTTCTCCATTACTTTAATGTCTTAGTGAAATCGCTCTCCCTGTTCTTCACTATAATCTCCACAGTTGTCAGGAAAACTATCCAAGTGATTGTGTAGAAAATGTAATTTGTAGTTCATTAGGAAACCCATTTTCCCCAAGTTCTCAACCATTTTGGATACAATCTCTTTGTAATTTGGGCTTCTGCGATTGTCCAAGAAGTTTTCGGTAACTTCCTGAAAGCTAAGCCATGCAGCTCTTTCAATGTTTCTCATGGAACTAATAAACTGATCATCAGACATGATTTTCCTAATTTCTGGACCATCAAAAATACCTTCCTTCAATTTCGCATCTAATTTATTTGGAAACTTGCTTTCTAAGTATTTGAAGCAGTGACCATCTTTATTTGAAGACTTAACGAATTGTTTCATTACACCAAGTTTTATGTGTTATGGCAGAATGAGAACTTTTTTCGGGTCAACCAATGGAGTAGCTATAACGTTACTTTTTCTGACTTCGAGTGATTGTCTTCATGGGCATTTATGATTTGTATAGTGCCTTGCACGGTCTCTTCTATCTCAGAAGCACAAGAAACATGGCGTCTTTGTAAATCCAGACTGCTGTTATAACAATATTCCGGAATCTTTAAAATTTCCAGATATAAGCTGTTTATGTTTGTTACACTGAATTTTTTATAGTATAATAATCGTCATATGTTTCCTTCATTGTAGTGGTATGCGCTATATGAACTGAGGCATAGAAGTTGCTGTTGTGTAGTAATACAGCTTTTAAAGTTTTGTTTAATGAATCTATGAACAATCTCCAATCTTAATTTCATTTATCAAACCTTTCACATCTTTACAATATACAATTTTATCGCCATCATGTTTCATTTCTTCAAAATATGGTTCGAAAGTAGAAAGATACTTTAGTAGAATTTGCCAACTAATTCATGCTCTCTAATGCTGAAGGTAAATGTTCTGCTCCATCTTTAGGTAAGTTAAGCTCTCTAACTAAGTCGTTTGGTTTATTTTGAGTCCATAACTTTACGCTTTTGTTTTTTTGGCCCGCTGGAAGGAAAAGGTCGTCATCATCATCATCATCATCATCATCGAAGTTTGCAGTTTCTTCATAACTATCGCTTTCATAGAATTCATCTTTTGAATCATCCTTATCAATTGTATCTCCATGAATGTCGTCATAGACTTCGTCGTTATCTTTATCCTCATGTTTTTTATCGTTTGAATCTGATTCAATTGATAACCTTTCAAGAAGATCTATTTCTTCTTCTCTTCTCGTTTTTTCGATAGGTATTTTACAGAAATGACATCAGCCTAATTCACATTTGTTTAATGTTTACTATCAGTTCCAATAATTTCAGTGTGGCAGCAGTAACAATCCTCTCTTCCGTCTGCTCGATACCATTCCTTTCGACTATTCAATTTAACTTTGTCATCTTCTTCATTGTCATTATCTTCGTCATCATGTTGACTAGACCATAGACAGCTTATGTTTTTGAGGTCGCTGAATCAGAATTCGTAGTCCGTTCGACCCATCAAATCAGGATCAAGGTCATTTCAAGGTCAAATCTACGAAATTGATTTTAAAGTCAAATCTATAAAGGTAATTTTATGGTCGAATATATTAATTTCATGCCAAATAAACCTAATCCACGGTATATTAAGGTTGTTGTGAAATATTGAATAGTTTCAATTGAATACAAGGTTACTTTAAAGAATAAAAGATTATATTTAATTTTCTCTTATTTGTGAGATCGTACATTATACAATTTCAAAATGCATTAGAGTTTTCTGTGATACGTGAAGAATTTTGTAGAAAATTAGCGTGTCTTTTCTAATTGTATAAATATACGTTTAAATAAATAAGAAAAATTTGAACATGAATTTTTTTCGTTAAAATAACTTTACCTGCTGCCTTGACAAAAACTGTGATGGTGACACTGCCCCAAATGGGGATGTGTGAAATGATCCGCTCATAAGCTTGTCGAGATAACGATGCCAGCGAAAGCGCACTGCTTTGCAGGGGGACGTTAGGGTATGAGGATGAAGCTGTAGTATATCCGATAAGTTAACATTCTCATTGTCAAAGTCGGAAAGCTTTTATACTTAGCTCTAAAGAGGTATAAGAGTTATCACCTCCGGAACAGCAGACTCACCTGCGATCAGACCAGGATCCCTAACGTGCGAGGTTATGTTAAAGACCATGGATCATTCACCTTCTACATCTTGAGGGCATATTTGTCCAAAGAACAGAAATCTTTTTTGTTTTTTCTGTGGAGTATTCACTCCGCTAAAATTTTGAAGACATTTCAATGAAAATCTTCAAAACATTTGCAAAACCTGCTTTAAATTGAAAACAGATGTAAATATAGAAAAGTGGACTACATGTAGTATTTGCGAACAAAGTTGCAAAATGCTTTGCATGTGGGATAAAACAAAAGAAGATGACAAAGTTATATTTGATAGCCCAATGGAATGGTATCAACCAGATAGAATAGAGGATTGTCACTTCTGCAACACCAAAATTATTGGAATAAATAGTAAAAACAAAACTATTGTAAATTATGTTGATGTTATTTCTGTAAAAAGACCTATCGAAAAAACGAGAAGAGATGAAGAATTAGATTTTCTTGAGAGGTTATCAATTGAATCAGATTCTGACGATGAAAAACATGATGATAAAGAAAACAACGAAGTCTATGACGGCATTCATGGAGATACAATTGATGAGAATGATTTAAAAGATAATTCCCATGAAAGCGATAGTTATGAAGAAATTGAAAATAACGGTGATGATGATGATGATGACGACGATGACAACCTTTTCCTTCCAGCGGGCCAAAAAAACAAAAGCGTGAAGTTATGGACTCAAAATAAACTAAAAGACTCAGATAGAGACCTCATCTTATCTAAAGATGGAGCAGAACATTTAGCTTCATCTTTAAAAGCCATGAATCAGTTGGCAAATTCTACTAAAATATTTTTTCACAGAACAAGAAGAAAAGTTTCGAACCATATTTTGAAGAAATAGATCATGATGGCGATAAAATAGTAGATTGTAAAGATGTAAAAGGTTTATGAATGAAATTAAGCTTAATGTATAAAAAGTCGAAAAATGGAGATTGTTCATAGATTCATCAAACAGATGTTTAAAAGCTGTATTACTACACAACAGGAACCACTATGCCACAGTTCCAATAGCGCACTCCATTACAATGAAGGAAACATATGGCAATCTGAAAATTATAATACAAAAAATTGAGTATGACAAGCATATATGGATTATATGTGGCGATTTGAAAGTTTATGGTTTATGGTAGTTTATTTAAGTTCATGGTTTTCGGTTTATATTGTTAGGACAGCAGTCTGGATTTACGAAGACACTATATTTGTTGTGCTTATGGGATAGTAGAGACCGTGCAAAGCACTATACGAATCATGAATAGCCTAAAAGAAAATCTCTCGAAGTCGGAAAAAGTAACGTTATAGCTACTCCATTGGTTGACCCGAAAAAAGTTCTCATTCTGCCATTACACATAAAACTTGGTGTGATGAAACCATTCGTTAAGGCTTCAAATAAAGATGGTCAGTGCTTCAAATACTTAGAAAGCAAGTTTCCAAATAAATTAGATGCGAAATTGAAGGAAGGTATTTTTGATGGTCCAGAAATTAGGAAAATCATGTCTGATGATCAGTTTATTAGTTCCATGAGAAACATTGAAAGAGCTGCATGGCTTAGCTTTCAGAAAGTTACCGAAAACTTCTTGGGTAATCGCAGAAGCCCAAATTACAAAGAAATTGTATCCAAAATGGTTGAGAACTTGGGGAAAATGGGTTGCCTAATGAACTATAAATTAAATTTTCTACACAATCACTTGGATAGTTTTCCTGGCAACTGTGGAGATTATAGTGAAGAACAGGGAGAGCGTTTTCACTAAGACATTAAAGTAATGGAGAAGTGTTATCAAAGTAGATTGGATACTAGTATGCTGGCTGATTACTGCTGGATGTTGAAAAGAGATTGTAAAACCACTGGGAAAAAACATAAAAGGAAACCTTTTCACCGATCATTTGACGATAAACGTGTAAGGTATAGTAAGAAAAAATAAATGGCATGAAATTTGGTTTGTGTTACGCAAATTTTTTATATTTTACCTTAAGTTAACTATTACTGTAAGGTCATGGGACCAAACAGACCACGGATTTAGATTCAGCGACCCCAAAAACATAAATATATACTGTTAAAATATGGTTTCCACTAATTTCGTAGATTTGACATATAAATGACCTTGACCCTGAGGTTATGGGGTCAAACGGACCACGGATTCGGATTTAGTGACCTCAAAAACTTATATTTATATACTGATAAAATACGGTTCCCACTAATTTCGTAGATTTGAACTTCAAATGACCTTGACTCTGAGGTCATGGGATCAAACGGACCATGAATTCGGATTCAGCGACCCTAAAAACATAAATATATACTATTAAAATATTGTTCCCACTAATTTCGTACATTTGACCTTCAAATGACCTTGACCCTGAGGTGATGGGGTCAAACTGACCACGGATTCGGATTTAGCGATCCCAGAAACATAAAATGTATATGGTCTGGTCCGTGGGTTTTGACACTTTTTTTTTGTGGGGCTGTGATATTAATAAATTAATTTATGCATTTTGTGTGCAGATACATGATGACGAAAGTTCTTCCACTCTTTATGATGACTTGTCTGCGGTTGAAAATCCACAGTATTTAAATAAATCATTTGTCGTTCCATCTACATTTAAGCAACAAAGTGAAAATGAGTGTTGTGAGCTAATAAATACAACTACTAAACAAAAAATTTCAAGTTTTGGTGAATGTTTACCCTACTGAAAAAATTCAGGTGATTAATCACCTGACTGAATTATCATACCTACGCAATACTGAATATTAATGATTTCTCATGCTAGACATGTATCAATATTATAATTTAAAAACGAATCGGAAATCATAAATTACGTAGATATGAACAGTATGTTTTTTTAATCAATAATTATTAATAATCTGTTTATGCACTTTCATACAATGAAATACAACAAGCAAAATATCATTACGTTTTAATTAAATATTAAATAACGTTAATCCAATTTTAAATAATATAAAATAATAATTTCGTAGAAAAAAATAAACAATTTTAATCTATAAATTAATACTATAGGTCATGTGTAGTAATCAGATGATGCAACTGAAAAAAAATTGTGTTTATCAAAGTTCTTGTGATTGAATATAGTACGTTATATGTCGTTAATTTAATAAAAAAATATATAAGACATCCTAATTAACTCAGTATACATTAAACGTTTGTCAGTATCGTCGGAGGTTAAAATATACATGGTTACATCGAGTTCATAATATATGAAATAAAAAATAAAAATATAAAAAAATGTTATAATGATACTAATAGAAGATTAATTTCTTACTAACTTATGCGCTTTAACAAACTTATACAAATTTGTTTTAACACATTAAAAAAATTAAGTGAATTTGATATTCACAAACGTAAGGGTCTCATAACGATATTTAAATGGTTCAGCACAGCAAAAATTATTGAGGTAAATTTAATGATTTAGAAAAAAATAAGAATACAAATTTGGGGAAAATTTCATAACTTCTTAAACAGTATTTTAGTTATTACCTATAATAAGCGCTTATTATATATTTTTTTATTGAATTAACGACATATAACGTACTATATTCAATCACAAGAACTTTGATAAACACCATTTTTTTTTCAGTTGCATCATTTGATTACTATACATGACCTATAGTATTAATTCATAGATTAAAATTGTTTATTTTTTTCTACGAAATTATTATTTTATATTATTTGAAATTGGATTAACGTTATTTAATATTTAATTAAAACGTAATGATATTTTGCTTGTTGTATTTCATTGTATGAAAGTGCATAAACAGATTATTAATAATTATTGATTAAAAAAACATACTGTTCATATCTACGTAATTTATGATTTCCAATTCGTTTTTAAATTATAATATTGATACATACCTAGCATAAGAAATTATTAATATTTAGTATTGCGTAGGTATGATAATTCAGTCATGTGATTAATCACATGATTTATTATGTGATTGATCATATGATTAATCAAGTAAAAAATCATGACATAAAGTCAGGTGATTAATGATATGATTAATCACCTAAATTCTTTCAGTAGGGTAACAAATACAGATGACAAAAGTTCAGATAAAAAATTGTTTCAGTGTCAGTAATAGCATCACAAAGTAGTAAAAAAAACATTGGCATACAAACCTTACAACACTTAACTTAAGACCTCGCTTGATGATTTTCTTATAGAGAAGCATCAAGGTAATAAGCGGCGAGAGGGGATATAGGAAAGACCCGGACGCGCGTTCGCGAGCGCGCAGCTACGCCCTTAATTTCGACAGCCAAGCGACTACCAAGAGTAACGCTTATGCTTTACAATGTATAATATCCCTACTCTGCGGCGGCAGAGTAGGAATGTAGCGGCAAGCGCCGTAAATGCGAAGTATCTTGCTTAATGAGAAGCTTGTGCTCCGCACTCTCATTCCATCATCGAGTCAATAAAGTTTGCTTATCTTTAATTCTGTGTATTTTTGTACTTTTCTTTTTATTCAAGTTCAAAGGACAGCGAAAGAGCACAAAATACGTGCTCCGTACCTATGTGAACTTGAATAAAATTAACATTAAATATTCGCGAGTAAAGTCCGCGGTTTTACTTAATAAATCTTAATGATTCAATATATTGATTACGTGTGTGAAGTGTTGTGTTGTACCTTCACTAGTTAAATTATAAAGTGAAATAGCCGAAAAGGCACATTTTGTATGCCTTGCATTTACGTGTTGATAGCAAAGTGTTGGCTTGGATCACACACGTCTTTGCAAGTGTCTAATGTAAATTATATCTAACCGATTGTCGTGCTTATCGAAGACAACATGAAATGGCATTGAGAGGCATAAACAGATGTTTACTTCCTGTGATACCTGCATCCTAATTTCCCTATCAATGACATAAAATTAAAGAGTTAGATAAACATAAGGACCTGAATCTGGCAAGCAAGACGTCTTGTCAGTGTACGGTCTAGTGATATCTAACTCTCTCATAATAAATATCTAAAAGCAAAAAGTATAACGAGTTCGTACGTGTAGCGGTTAAGCACACGTTAAGCTCGGGATATTAAAATATTCGGCATCCATCTTGTCATGCTCAAACGCACGATTAACTTTAACACTTAAAATCGTTTCTAAGAGTAAGTCAAGGTGTGATATCGTAGTGTATGGTGTTTTTGATCACCATACACAAAATAAAGTGCGTTATATGTATGTATGACGTCACAAACTAAACCTCATGTTAGAAGTAAATTCACTTTGTGCAAGCCGTCTGTATCAGATGCGACAGTTGATACTAAGGTTGATACAGCAGATAAAATGTGTTCACTAATAAAATTTCTATTTAAAAAGTCTGCAATCTCAACATCAACATCTAGCTCAGAAATCACATCAAACTTATCGAGTGGTAAAAGAAATTTAATCTGTTCTGAGCCAAGTGATTGCGAAATACAATCAACTGATAGGGATGAGAAAAAAGAGAAAGACAAAAAAATGAAAGATACAGCTTTAAACATGACAAGATATTTTATTGGTATTCATACAAAACAATATATTAAATTGGATAATGATTGGATATGGATTATTAATTTATTAAGTTCTTACAGTAAATGTAGTTCTGACAACATCAAATTAACTTTAATGAAAATAAAAACTATTGGAATATCATCTTCACAAGCAAGTAGAATATTCAGTACTACGATAAATGTTGTAGCTCATTATTTGAAAAAGTTTATATTTTTTCCACAACCGAGTCTTATACAAAAAATTTACCTATTGCTTTTCGAGTAAATTATTCTAATGTATGTGCTATCATCGATGCCTTTGAAATTCAAATAGAAAAACCATCCGATCCAGTAACACAAGCTTTGACTTGGTCAGAGTATAAAAAGTGCAATACTTTAAAATATTTAATATCATGCACTCCTGATGGATTTATTAATTTTATATCAAATGGATATAGTGGCAGGATAAGTGATACTCTACTTTTTGAAGAAAGTTTAATGATGGATATTCTACCAGAAAACTGTGGTGTGATGCCTGACAGAGGATTCAAACAAATCCAAAGCATATTAACAAAAAAGAACTGTCAACTTATTCGTCCTTCATCTGTTTCCACTTTAACTGAATCTACGAAGGAAGAAGTTCTAAAAACTAAAAGTGTAGCTAGTTTAAGAATTCATATTGAAAGAGTGATAAGAAGAGTGAGAGAAAATGCCATCTTAGATCCTCATTCTTGCTTAGATATTAATATAATGCCTTTTATTAATAATGTTACTATTATCGTAGCTGCATTAATTAATTTGCAGCAACCAATCATAAAAAAATAACTCTGTGTTAATTCATATGGTACATTTAAATAGTAGTTGAATATAAAAAATTTTCTTATTCGCTAAAGGTTAGGTTAAGGTAACAATTTTTATATTAAGATATTTACATATATAAATAAATTTAATAATTGTAAAATACAAATAAATACTTAAAGTACTTCAAAAAATTGTCCATTTGAAAATATATGAAAAAAATTTGAAAATAAAAAGTGTTACTTTAACCTTACCTTTAGCGAATATGGAAATTGAGAGTATTAACTGTTGGACATTATTTTTAAATTTTATATAAATATTAAGAACACTGTAAAATGTAAATAGATTTTAAACACTTGATGTTTAGTAAAATAAAATTTTTATTAAAAAATTAATGTTTATTTATAAATATTTATTTATATAGATTTTTGTAAAATTGTTAAAATTTGCTGCTCCCAAAATTTAACAACATTGTTGACAATATTAAATATATATTCTCCATCATACTACAACCATACTGTAGTAATATTATTATTTTTTTCAAAGTTATGGTCAGCAATGCATAATAATGCTTTAGATTTTCCTGTTACCAACATTTGCAAAGACATCTGAGCTTTACATTTTTCACTAATTTTTCCATTTTTTAAATAATTTACAACAGTTTTTTCTGAACTGGGACATTTAACTTCTACGATGAAATCACATCCAATTCCATCTGGTAAAGCCCCTAGCATTGGATAAGATGGAATTAAGAATAAACCACATTCTTTTATTTTCTATTTTAATTTGTCTTAAATTTCTGCAATCACTAATTTCTCTAATTGTCTACCACGTTGCATATAAATGGTATCATGCACTTTAGAAGCTCCAATGATTTTATTAACCAAACTACCATTTGAAGTTTTACATTGACTAGCTTCATAAATATTGGAAGCAGTTATTCTTCCAAAACAAAGTTCATGCCACAGAACATTTTTGTTTTGACTTCTTGTTTTTTCTTCTGCTTCCTTACATGTATTCTGCTTCCTTGACTCTAAGCTATCATGGGAGCCACATGTTAATATGCTGACTAAAAAGTTCAATAGAACTATGTATGGCTTACGGTTTTTTCGTCGGTATACCACTGAGGCTCTGCGCAAACAACTCGCAACCGCCCTGTTGTTTCCACATCTCGATTACTGCTCAGTAGTTCTGCTCGATGCCTCACAGGAGCTGAAAAGACGATTACAAAGACTACAAAATTCATGTGTGAGATATGTATTAGGCGTGAGAATGGGCGCTGATATAAAGAATCTTCCATCGCTTAGCAGGTTTAAGTCGGCTCTGAGGGGGTACTTGCTCGACCTCCAATAAACTAAATTTTATTTTTTATTTATATGTTTATTTATTATAATGTAACGTCCCGTATATATACTCTTTTACTTAAGGTGTGATTGTATTTATTGGCTGAATGGTTAGTGAGTGAATGCTTTACTTGTTTTTATTATTTTGACTGCGTTTTTGTGCTACTGCATACGCTTTATTATTTTATTGCATTATTTATTATTTTTCATTTTGTATTTTAAATAAAAAATTTTTATATACTATGACTGATAGATATTGTATGACTGACTTTTAATTTATAGGATTGCGTGTATTTTACTATTTTTTTTGTATCTGTGATATCACTTCTTTTGTTGTGACTTACTTATTCAGAATTATTAGGTTTAGTAACTGACTGTGATATCAATTGCAATATTTTGTATTTATACATTGTTTTATGTGCAATATTTATTATTATATTTATGAATTGTATTACACGCCCTTTGTATAATGATATGATATACAATAAATAGTATCTATCTATCTATTTACATAATTCTATGGACATTCTTTCGTGAGCGTACACTATGAAATTAGGAGCTGAATGTTCTTCGTTATTAAATCCAAACATCATTTGGTAAATAGATAAACTGTGAACTTTTCTATTAATCAGATCAATTGTATATTTTGAAAACTGACTATCAAGTTGTTTTGCAGAAGCTTCTTCTATTACTTTAGCAAAAAATGTTGAGTTATCTCCAAAAACTTCTGTTCTTATTTGGTGACTACTCGACATCTCAGTGGCAGTAATGAATTTTTGAGAAGTTCCAACATTGGACAAAGTTGGTTTTTTCTAATAGCATTCTACATCAGTTGATGATGCAGATTCTGAATGTCTATTACTCCACATTAAAAATGCTATTCCATGTTTGCATCCTCCTGCAATGAAAATTTGATTTTTAGTTTACATCAATATTTTGTCAATCATTCTAAAAGATTTATTTCTTGTACATTTTTCTGATTAAAATTTGAATTCTTTATAAAAATATATTTAAAAATAGCAATATGAATGTAGAATTAATTTAACATAAAATTTTAGTATGGTTTTTCAATTAATAAAATGTGTATACTCATTCGCTAAAGGTAAGGTTAGAGTAACATTTTTTATTTTTAAATTATCATACGTATAAATACATTTAACAGTTGTAAGGTACTAATAATTACTCCTGATTCATAAAAAAAATTAATCATTTAAAAAAAAACATGAAAGCAATTAAAAAATTAAAACTGATCACCACAAAAGTTTTAGTTAATCTTAGCTAAATATATATTTACCTTCTGATGCAGCACAATCCAAACATTCTACGCTAAGAATCTTTTCATTTTCTTTATTTACTGTTAATATTACAGTATAAGCTTTTTGCTTAACTCTATGTTCTGGGCAAATTCTTCCTTTGATAATACAAATATTATTGTCACGTTTTGCAGAAACGTATCCAATTGCCGAATCTCCATAACTTTCTCGAGAGGATCTGTAAACATGTTAACATTTTTCAATTAATATTTTTTGTAAGTATATTGAAAAATAAAATGACTTGAAAGAACTATTGAAATTACTAAATTTAATACTTACAAAGTTGCTTTAACACCTCGAATTTCTGGAGCATTTTTATGCTCATTTGACACTATAAATTCCCATAGCATAAAAGAATTTATTTTCGAGAAATTTGCAGAATCTGCTTTTACAAATTCTTCATCTAATGTTATTGGCATGTTTTCAATTTTTATTTAAATAATCTAAAATAAATCACTTTCACGTATTGAGATACCGTTGTAAACAAATACAAGCAGTCCCTTTATCACTAAGCCAGTGACGTCACATACAGCGCCGTCGACAACAACCAATCAAAACTGTTTTTACCCCGCAGGCAAAATTTAAAATTACACCGATTTTTTATTTAATATTTCATATGGTAAACTATGTTAAAAATTATGTTTTTTTTTGTCCAATAATATTGTTTTAATATATATTTCTCGATAAATTAAAAAAAATGGCAAAATTTTTTTAATGCAACATCCCTATTGCGACTCCGAGTTTCCAAGCTAAAAGTCGCACAGTGCGCGAAGTGCTGATTTGGTACTTCGTCGTGGGCAACTTACATCGTCCTTTTGGACGACGACGAGCGTCAGACCATCGCCGGACGCGCTAGAGTTGAGTCATAAGTAGTCTCTCCCTTGTATTATATTCTTTTTATAATAAACGTTAAGTCAACTTTATATCAACTCTCTTTAATTATTTGCACCCTTACACTCTCCATAGGAGTGCATATCATTTAAATCACACGTAACATTTTTGGTGGCAGCGGTGTGGGATACACAACGAAGATTTTAGCAAAAAAAATTGAAACATTTTTAAGAAATAAACTTAATAAAAGAAAGAAGCGCGTCAGATAAAATAGAGGATTTTTTTGTGTGAGAGAGAGAGAGATAATTTGATTGATTAAATATTTTGATTGATTACATTTTTTAGCGAATTTTGTTTTTAATAAATATTTTTAAAAAATCACGTCGCAAGTTAACAACGTGAAGATCTGAACGAGAAGGAGGAAGGAAGGACGCTCATCAAAATTTATAACCAAAGAAATGAGAATGCTCATCATCACACTGCTCATTCTCTGCTGCAAAAAGAAAGTAAATTTCATATAAATCTTATTAAATTGTCCCACGGGGTAGTACAGAGTCAAGTGAAAAAAAATCCAAATGCGTAGAAAACAAATAAAGTAAAAATTAGAATTTTTTCTCATTTTATCAAAAAAAAAAAATGATTAGTGCGCAAATATAAAGTGCGTTAGGAAGTGAAAAAAAAGAAAAACGAGTGCGAGCGTAACAGAAGAATAGTATCCATTTTTAAATAAAAAAAAATAATAGAATAATATTTAAATATTGGAAGTTAAATAAATCCTTAAAAAAAAATAAAATTCAAGCAAGTGAATGCGTGCGAATAATATAATTCAATATCCCGGTTATTTATTAATTTTTTTCCCCATTTTCAAAAAAGTAATTAGTTTCAAAAACATATTATCAAAAATTATTATAAATATATTTGCTTTTTTGCGTAATTAAACAATAAATTTTGCAGTAAAGGAAAGAAGTAAAATAAAGAAAGTTAAAGAATAATGCTTAGATTATATTAATTTTATAATTCATTTTTAACACCAACATTTTTACTGCAAGGTTAATTGTCAGCGCGCATAAGAAAACGTAAACGTTTCGCCTTCTCACGCGTAATTTAAAGAGTAAAAAGTCAAATTTTAAGAAAAAGTTAAATTGTGAAATCTCATTTATCGAACATGTCGCTCATTAACTTATTTTCGAAAAAGGACAGAAAAACGAGACGTACGGGACGCTCCTTATTTCCTATAAGAAGTCCTCGCAGCTAGGAGTATGGAAACAGAGTTGTAAGCGAAAACAGCGATAATCCTATAACTTCGTGTCCGTGCGGGTAATTGTTGCCGATTTACGATTCAGGAAACACACAAGTATGGGGCGCGCCGGAATTGCTAGGTGGGTCGGAGGGAGCAATGAAAGGAATAAGGAGAAGATATGCAATAGCCGCATCGCAAGGACTCAATTTGCCGAAAACTACATTAGAAATTGTGAGAGGGATTGACGAAATAAGACGGGATATCGATAGAGAAATGGCAATCGGTGCGATACAGCGGACGAATATAATAGAAACAAATAATGAAACAGAAGAAAATATGCAGTTAAAAAGAGCGGAACAGTTTGGAGCGGTGGAAGCTCATAGAAAAGCAAGTGCGTGGATGACACCGGGACTAAATGCAAACTTAAATTCAGAACAACTAACTTTTCCGTCAATGCCGTATAATGGCACTTCTCTAACAAATACAAACTTTTCACAAAATAGCCCGCAAACGTGGAATAACGTAACAGCGCAAACTAATTCAAATTCTAATTTTAACACTCTAATGAATCCTAACTACGCAATAAACGCACTACAAATAAATTCAGCGCCGGGAATGCAGCACAAAAATTTTCAAAATACGCCTTATTTATCGTTACATCAAGCAATCAGACGAATTCCAACCTTTGTCGGCAGCGTAGATAAATTACCTTTATTCTGTTCAGTGCTGCGAAGCATAGTAAATAATTTCGGGCCTGGCTGTCAAATTTTCATTATGTACGAGTTAGCGACAAAAATCACTGGAAAAGCAGCGGATATTTTCACGGCATGCTTGATGCAATACGAGTCGATAAAAGCTCTTATAGTAGACTTAGAGGCACAGTATAATAACGTAACAATATTAGAAGATTTATCTACACAATTAAAAGTGATAACACAGCAACAAGGCGAGTCAGCAACAGATTTTGGCACGCGTGTACAAGCTCTGTTGAATCGATTATTAACGATTTACGATACAATGCATGTATTAAACGCACAAGATTGATTAGCAAGAAAGCAATTAATAGAAAGAGACGCCTTACAGTATTATTTGTTTGGATTAATATTGCCCTTAGATGTGCAGGTGCGTTGCGAGAAACCTCAATCGTTAAGAAAGGCTATACAACTTGCAGCCGATTTTGAAAATAAACAAAAGACGCGACTTTTTGCACAGATGCGAAACTTATTTATAAACGGCCTGCAACCCGTAAATTCGGTAGCTTAAAATACACAATCGTTATCATTATGGTCTCAACCGAATATTAATAACATAATGCAAATGACACAAAATCAACATCAGTTAATAAATACAAATAAAGTGTATGGAGCACAAATAAAAGCAATGCAAGCTACGCCTGTAAAAATAGAAACAGGTACAAGTGCAGTTAAATGTAGCTATCGTGACAAAGAAGGCCATAAAAAAAGCGCACGCATTAAGAAAAAATACGATAAAGTACGATGCGCTTATTGCGATAAGATGGGACACGTGACGGCGGATTGTCAGATACTGAGAAATGATGCCGAAAATGGTATTATTCATGCACAAAATAAAAATAATTCACAAAATGTTAATAATAATAGAAGAAATAAATCGAACGATAATAAAAATTATACGAGCGATCCGCGTAATAATTATAACAGAAGTAATTTTAGTAATAATAATTACAATAGAAATTTTGATAGTAATAATTATAGCAGAAATAATTCCAATAATAATTATAACGATGGGAATGTTAATAATAATTACAGAGATAGTTATAGTAAATTCAACAGTGAGTTCAATAGAAACAGAAACTATGACTTACGTAATAATGAATATAATTATAATGCTCAAGGACCGCCGCGTTATAACAATAATGCACGTAATGATAATAGAAATGATATGGGTTTTAATAGAAATCACAGTAGAGATAACAGTCGTGAGAGATATCAGTATAACAGAAACGAGAGTCAAACGCGCGATCCGGATAGAGAACGGGACTTAAGCGCAAGAGGAAATATAAATGAGTGAGCCTTTAAACTCGCAGGATGTTTGCCGCAACCCTCAGGTGCCGGGCAGGAATTAATTAACAATGACCAACATATATTAATTAGTAATAATAAGCATGTAAAAATTAGGCGGACAATAAACATGAAACTCACGTGCGCAGGGGAATTTAAAAGAAAATGGTGCAAGATTTTATGTTGACTCAGGAGCAGATATTTCAGTTATGAAGGCCAAATGTGTAAATGAAAATACAAGTATAGATAAGCAGCATATTTTAGAGATTACAGGCATTGTACCAGGGGAAATGTATACGTTAGGAAGAGCAGATGACTCTTCAAGGACTAAAGTGTGAGGTCCATATTGTCCCAGATAGCTTTCCTGTAAAAACAGATGGGCTATTAGGCTGGGAAACTATTAGTGAGCACAACGGACATATAAATGCCGTGCATAAATGCATGGATTTTGTAAAATCATCAATTCGCTCTGAGCAGGTCGAGACAGTAGAAATTCCCGCAAAAAATAATACGCATTATTGCTGCAAAAGTTATTAATAATGATGTAGAAGTAGGCTGGGTGCCACTTCAAAATTTAGGGCCTGGAATATTATTTGAGAATTTTATTACAGAAAATAAAAATGGTAAAGCATATGCAGTATTTATATATACGAATCATAAAAATATTGAAATTCCAACTCCAGAGGTAGAAAGTTTTTCATGTAAAGTTATAAAAAAATATAATGATTTTTATGCCGGTGAGGACGGCAACCGCGAAGGAAACGAAGTTTCCGATTGCAAAAAGATTAGACGCGCAATGTCGGAGTACGCACAACAAAATGCAGAGAAAAAAAGTGCTGATGTTGAAATAAAATATGGAGATAGATGCATGGCAAATAAAACTCCATGTGAAATAAAAGAAAGAGTTGAAAAAGTAATAGAAGTGTTAGACTTAGAAGAATTAAATAAAAAAGAAAAAGAGCATGTTAGAAGCTTGATATCCGAGAATCCCTTTGTCTTCGGATTAGATAATGAATTATCGCCAGCAACAAATATTTTAACACACAGAATAAAAACGACACACGAGAGGCCAGTTTGTGTGAAACCGCACCGTTACCTGATAGCATTAAAAAATATTATGCAGCAAGAAATAGAGAAGTTACTGGAAAAAGATATTAAAGAACCATCTATGTCCAGTTAAAGTAGCCCAGCATGGATAGTTAACAAGAAACCTGATCCTCAGGGCAGGAAATGCTGGTGACAGATTTTCTCCAACTAAATGTAATCACTGTGGGAAGTTGCTATTCACTGCCATTAACTTGTGACATTTCAGAAAATTCAGCTTCAGCAAATTATATCACCGCCGTAGACCTTAAGGACGGCTATTATCAGGTGAAAATTGATTCAAAAGACGCGCATGAAACTGCGTTTTCAGAGCCATCGGGTACATATCAATACAAACGTATGACTATGGGGTTATGAGAAGCACCTATGACCTTAAGTAGGGCCATGGCTCTAGCTTTGCAGGGCTTGCAAGGTTCAGAGCTTGAAATTTACTTAGATAACGTGGTTATACACGCCGAAAATTTAGAACAACACGCAAAAGCGTTTAAAAGATTTTTAAAACGCATTGAGAATGCTAACTTGACCATTAAACCGAAGAAATGTCAATTTTTAAGACGTGAGGCACAGGTATTAAGACACATAGTAGGAAAAGGGCAAATTAAAACAGACCCTAAAAAGATAGAAGCAGTGCGTGATTATCCTATATCAACAAACAAAAAGAAAGTTAAACAATTTTTAGGCTTCGTTGGTTATTATCGTCGATTTACAAAAGATTTTGCAAGCGTAGCAAGGCCGTTACATAAAATAAGTTCAACAAAAGAGAAATTTATGTGTTTAGAAGAACATCAAATCGCATAGCTTCACGTGAGAAGCTATACGAAGAGCCTGTGTTGGCTGCGCCTAAGTTCGACGAGCCATTCATAGTAACAACAGATGCATCTGATTATGCGATGGGCGCAATATTAAGCCAAGGAGAAATCGGTGAAGATCGACCTTGTGTATATGCCTCACGATGTCTAAAAGGAAGCGAACTTAGATATTCTGTATACGACAAAGAATTATTGGCAGTAGTTTTCGGGAAAGAACAGTTTTGGCCTTATTTATACGGTACAAAATTTACAGTAGTTACCGATCATGAGACATTAAAACATTTTCATACAAGCACAAAGCCTGATTTAACGGCAGGCCGGAGTAGAACACGATACCGACCGAGTAACAATTGAGTTGTTTGTTATTTACTCAAGTATTAATCGGTGTATCTTCAAAATAAAGGTTGATCGCAATAGATATTATTATTATGAATATCTATGCACAAGAAAAAAAAAATGTACCGCTTTGTTTTTGAGAAAAGTAAGGAACGCCGAAGTAAAAGATTATGTTTATAATATTTTCGCGTTCCTTGCTTTTCTCAAAAACAAAGCGATAGATTTTTTTTTTCTTGTGCATAAATATTTGTAATAATAATATCTATTGCGCTTAACCTTCAATTTGCAGATACACCGATTAATACTTGAGTAAATAACAAAAATGCCAATTAGACAAGGACAGCGAATCCGGCCTGCTCTTAAGATTAATAGGTTAAAAGCAGCTTTAGGAGGATATACTTTTGATGTTGTATAGAGATCGGGTAGGAAAAATAATGCAGCCGATGCACTCTCTAGAAATCCAGTAATTGCAGACGGTGAAGAAAATCCTGAATTACCACGCGCAAAAATGTATCAGTTAGCAGATAAACAAGAAAAACAAGATCCAAGCACTAACGGGTGTGGATCGCCAGCGAGAATTTTTATCACACGCGCAGTGCATAAGAAAGGCGAAGATAAAACAAAACAAATGGATTCAATTTCAGAAGATTCGAAAAATCCGAAAATAAAATTTTCATTCAAAACACAAGTGATGAAGCAGAAATCAAGAATAATGCTGAATCAGAGGAAAGTTGGAATCACGGAAAAAGAAAGAAAGATCCTTGGAAAAGATCAGCGTATGGTCAATGTCCCAATTGCTACTAACGAACCTATTACAAGCCGCTCATTGTTAAAAATTTTTTTTTGTATCTAAATAACATTGAGCGGTTAGTAATAGTTTCGTGAGTAGCGATTGGGACATTGACCATATAGAAGGAAAAGACAAAACATGAAAGTATTAAAAACACGCAAAACTCAAGCAGATAGGAAGAAAGAATAAATTCAGGCCGAAAACATAATAAGTCAAGCACAAGACGACGGTAAACTCTCATATATGCGAAAAAGCACAAACATGCGAGAAGGAATTCTCGCAGCGAGTACACTAGTCGATAGACCGTATGCAGTGTCAGTAAGAAAAGAACAGAGAACTAATGAAAGTGAACCAGCAAACAAAACATCAAAAATTGGGAATAAAGGTATATTGAAAATTACTAATAACGGTTACGACACAGATTCATTAATAGAAATATTAGAATATAAATCTAAAACTGAAAAACAGGAAAACTTAGAAAATAAAAATCAAAGTGAAGAAAGTAGCAAGAAAAGTATATTAGAAATGATGCCTGAAAAAGAACGAGAAATAAACGGTGAAGAAGGTGTGCAAATAAATATTTGGGAAAAGACACCAGAAGAGGTTGCGGAAGCAATGAATAATAGTGCACCACAAAAAGAAAGTTACCACGTAGATAGGAGCAAAAAGCAGAAGGTAATACGTTCACAAATACTAAAAGAATATTACAAACTAGTACCGAGTATAATCTCAGAAAGAGAAAAAGAGAAAAAATCGTTAAGGATAAACTCCGACATTGAAATTATAAGCAATGAGACAGACGAAGAATCATATTTTGAGGACGAGTTTGAAGTAAAAGACTCGAGTAAAAATCAAGAGAAAGAAATTATAAGTGAGAGCGAAAGCGAGAGAGATAAGCATGACGTCAGTGAATCTGAATCGCAAGACGAAAGCATGGAGCAAGATGAAAATGCGAGTGACGTAGAGGTAGATAAAAATGATTTAAATGAGATTGAGTCGCAAGACCTTGAAGAAAAAAAAGCTGACGAAGAAAATACACATATGGATATAATAGAAACAGTACAAAACAACGATGAAAATGAGCCAATAAGTTGGAGTAATTCTTTTAATGATGGTGCAAGTGTATTCGAAGTATATGATGCAAGTGATGAATGTGCACAATACTGGTTAGATTTGATAAAGGATGACAATATACCAAAAGACGGTAATTGCTTTTTTCACTCGGTAATAAAAGTATGTAATTTAGGAATGTCCGCAAATGAATTAAGAGCCATATTATTAAATGCAATATCATTAGATGCATGTGGAGATCCGCGAACAGCAGAAGCTATATTAACATCACGGACAAAACACGCTGATGTAGATTGCGTATTTATATTTTCTTGTGAATTTAATGAAAACATATGCGTGCATTTTATAACAGATTATGAGGAAACGCTATATTGTCATTTCAAGGCAAATAGTTCGAATAATTTCATTCTTTTAAATTTAAAAGGAAGGCATTTTACGCCGTACCTTTATACAAGGGGAAATAATATAGTAAAAAGACATCAAAATAATAAAGAAAACGAAGGAAGTACAGCGTCGAGCGAAAGCGACAATAAACAGCGGGATGATGATATCAACAAGCCAAATACTCCTATTACACCGACGACAGACTTACTGGAGTAAAGAGAAAAGAGTCAATCACATAAGATAAGTGATGCGCTTGAGCGTTACCTTGTAAAGAATGCAAGGCCGCCGCGCGAGAAACTATCTTGGACTCCGCTAGATAACAAAGTACCATAGCCATTTAGTAAATTAAAAATATTAAGAGATCACCCATTTAAATATAAAAAAAATTTAATTTATGCAATATCAACAGATTGTTACTTAAACACAGAAATAATTGAAGCGCTTATAAAGCGGCAAGATATAAATCTAGAAGAAATATCAAGTAGAAAATTTGCAGTCGGCGAGGTACATGTATCTAACTACGAAAATAATTTTATATTTTGTGCATTCGTTAAAACACATACAGATGATAAAGTGTTAAAAGCAGATATTAAAAAATGTATTAAAAATTTGAAAAGGATAATTTTGCAATATAAAATTCCTTACGTTAGCGTGTCGAGAGACTTGGCAATGCTCACAATCACCAACTGGACATATTTTATAGAAAGTTTTAACGAAATATTTATAAATACACCTTTAATAGCAGTATTTTATCAAAACGAGATTCCAGTACCACCAGTAGAAGATATATATAGACTGCTAAAAGAATATCATGAAGCAGCTACAGGTGGTCATAGAGGTAGAAATAAGACATACAAGAAAATAGCAGCTGACTATTATTGGAGAAATATGAGACCAGACGTTAGACGATTCGTCTTAGGCTGCGAAAGTTACCAGACAAAGAAGCTAGTACGCGTCAAAACGCGATTGCTCATGCTTATAACGGACACACCGTGGAAAGCTTTTCAGAAATTATCAAGGGACTTCTATGGGCCCTTAACACCCACGAAAGAAGGGTACAGGTATGTTCTTATAGTACACGATTGGTTAACAAAGTATTGTATTTTGATACCAACAGTACACGTGGACGCAGAAAAAGTAGCGCACGCTCTTACAAGAAATGTACTAGCATATTTCGGGCCGCCATCTGATATAATCACAGACTAAGGCAGGCACTTTATAAATAAATAACTTGAGGAATTTGCAGAAATATTCGGAATAAATGGATACTGTACAACTGCGTACCATCCCCAAAGTCAGGGAGGAATCGAACGCATGCATCATACAATAACAGAATATTTAAAAGCTTACATGGAAGAAAAATCGGACTGGGCTGAGTGGCTAGATTTATGACAGTCAGCATATAATTGTACAGTTCATGAAGCAACGGGTTATACACCATACGAACTTGTTTTTGGCTATAAAGCACGAACACCGTCAAGCTTTAATACTGCACCAATTAATACTTGAGTAAATAAAAAAAAACTCAATTCTCACTTGGTCGGTATCAGATTCTACTCCGGCCTGCTCTTAAACAGTTAAAAAAAAAACAATTGAAAAATTAATAATAAAAATTTGAGTTGAGTAACAACGCTTATAAAACTAAAAATACCAATACTAAAGAAAAGTATTATTAACAATGAAATTTTAGAAAAAAGGCGAATTGTAAGTCAACCGCGTTTGAAACCGTGGCCATATTCTGATTGACGTAGCGCTTTCTTAAGAATGAATGTTAATAACGAAAAAAATGAGATAAAAAGATAATAATCGTCAAATAAAAAAAAAAATAGATTTAGTGAATAAATTTTGTAAGACGCAGCTTGAAGGATATATAGTATAATATTAATTAACCAGTGATCAGTTTCATAGAAAATTTGTCATAGTAAGGAGTAAACCAAAAATAATACTAAATAGATAAATAACAGTTAATCGATTAAAAATATAGGGGGAACCTTTCTACTAATTAATTAGTTTTTTGTTTCAGATAAGTCGTACAATTTCAAAAAAATCATGTAAACAATTTATCATAAAAGTTCAGCAGCAAAAAAAAAATAATATCCACGCTTGAACCTCGACTCAAATCTAAACAAAAAACAGCAAAGAAGAGGATTCTTAAAATGAGTTTAAAACTAAAATAAATATTATCCAAAGAAGTGTTGTAAAGACTACTCTTATCTTATCGAGTGCAACATGATGCGCATGTATATCTTCAAAAGACAAAAAAGAACTTTTGTAGTCGGAAAGATTGTACTATGTGTTAATTTAAAATTAATTAAAACTTGTAAATTTTCATAATATTTTTTTACATTTTCTATCAAATTTTATATAAAAAGGAAAAAGAGAGAGAACGTAAATTCGTATTTAAAATGAAAAATTATTTAAAAATAAAAGATTAGAATAAGATAGAACACAAACAACATACAAGCAGAATGAGATAAAAATAAAGAGATTGTAAACTAGGACGAACACCGGCTTGTGTAGGTACACAAAAACAGTCTCAACTACACATTAAGGACTTAATTATGATAATTTTTTTTTGTCATTCTAACCCCAAAATCGCAACTTCGTTGCTCTTTCTTGGCTCTCATGGCAAAAAATACGGTTTACAACTGGTATGAAAAGGCTTTTTTACGAAACTCGTTACGACCCTTGCCTTCGGCTCGGGCCGTAAACTTCTCATTTCGTAAATAAAGCCTTTTCATACCCGTTACAAAATGTACTATATTGTATTCGTGTGTGCGGGGGCCGAAGCCTCGCGGCCTCGGACGTGCAATGTACATTATATAAGTACGTAGTATAGTCTTTATATAGGGTATATGATAAGAGAATAGCATAAAACTAGAAGTTCGGAGAATTGCGACTCCGAGCTTCCAAGCTAAAAGTCGCACGGTTCGCGAAGTGTTGATTCGGCACTTCGTCGCGGGCAACTTATATCGTCGTTTTGGACGACGACGAGCGTCAGACCATCGCCGGACGCGCTAGAGTTAAGGCATAAGTAGTCTCTCTCTCATATTATATTTTTTTTATAATAAACGTTAAGTCAACTTTATATCAACTCTCTTTAATTATTTGCACCCTCACACTCTTTATAGGAAAGCGTATCATCTAAATCCCACGTAACAATATATAATTGAATATAATTGAAGTTACAACAATAATAACAAATTATTTACACTATTCATAAAAATTATTTATAATACAAAAATGATATTTTGATCCTTTTTGCAGGGCCCTGATTATGTACGGTCCTGAGCGTACGAGCTTCCTTAACCCTTTGATAGACACATTTTTATCTGAAAAAAATGCGTTTTTTCACGTCAATTGTTTGAAAAAAGCTTAAATTATATAAATTATTGACTAAATGTGCCGGGCCCTAATATGCTAGAGTCTCTAGAGTCTACAAAGTGCTTATATGCATTTACAAGTTGACAAAATGTACTGCAAGTACAAGAAAAAAAAAGCGAAAGAGGTGGTACATGGGTAAATCTTTCATAATGTTAAAATTTCACCTGCAACAAATTGAAAAAAAAAAAATACAGGCACACGTATAAAACTAATTTTCTCTTAATGTTGACGTATTATAATGAAAGAAAAAAATCGTGTTACTCACTTTTAAGGGTAGTCTTTTTAACAAACATCAAAAGACAGATTTTCGAGTAAATTTTTCATAGTGTTAAAATTTACTTTCAATAAATTGAAAAAAATTGAAGACACATGTATCAAATTTATTTTTTTTAAATATTGATATATTAAAATGATAATAAAAGAAAAAATCGCATTACTCACTTTTGAAGATAGCTTTTTTTAATATAAGACATTTAAATATATTCATTATTATCACACCCAGGTATAATATTTTACCTATCTCAGATCAGTTTTTTAAGTATTTTGGGCTATAATAGATCATTTTCCATTGAGCTTTTTCATTTTTACATGTTTAATATGTTACAGAAAATATTTAAATACGCAATTTACATTAATAATTACAAAATTTTTTGTAATAAATAAAATATGCCAGAAATGGCAATTTTTTTGGAAAATTCATTAATTAATTCGGGTATTAAAATTGAGTGATATTAGTTACCCAATGGCTTTTGGGATTGCTGATTACAAATCATAAGTGAGTGGAATATCAATTTATTTTTGCTAAAATTGTCAATCTTAGGGTATGAAATTTGACATAGATTTGTGTAGTTTATGTTTTCGAATAAAAATACTTATATTCCTTTTAACCAAATATTTTAGTTTATTTAATAAACATTAAAAAATATAAAAATCGAAAAATTTTGATAAATAATCTTAGCATCGTAGCATTATGAATAATAGAAAAATCACGGTTATATAAACAAAATCTCGAAATTAGAAAATCGGTTTTTAAATCTAGAAATTTCAGTGATGATTCAACTCAACGTTCTAGGTGTAAGCTATTAATACATACTAAAACTGAGCTTTTTAAAGTTTAAACTCTTTAGAATTAAAACATTGATAGAAACTAGGTAATCGATGTAAATTTGGAAAATTTAATAGCCGGGAAAAATTCAATGATTTCCAGAATACTCGAAATAATACTTCAAAAGCAACTTAAAGATTACATTGAGTATTATAAAATAGTAAATTACAAAGTTCACAACAGAGAAAAGGTGAATCAAAGCTTAGATTTTCATATTAGTGGATAAAAACCTATTTTCAAAAGTGAGTCACGTTTTTTAAGTATAATTTCAAACGAACAAAGAACTTTATCTACACTAGGCACACGTTCCTAATAAAAAATTTCTCTTTGTGATTCTAAATATTACCTTTTGATGTAGTTTAAAATGTCACCGCTGAATAGTCTTTTTTACAGCATCGTATTTTCCAGAAAAAAGTAAAATATATAAATTTTTGGTAACATTTTAATAACCTTTCAGAAAGTACTTTTGTTAACAGGCACACACCCATGCTCTTGATTTTCCAAAAGTATGTGTATAGATAAAGCTTTGGTGTGAATTTCAAATCAAAAAAGCAGTAGTCATTTTTTTTATAGCGATAATTTATCATTTTACATGGCCTGGTAACATTTAAATTAAAAAAAAAAAACCTCTTTTCCCCATCCGCCATAAAATGACACGTCTAATTATCATTAAAAATATAGCAAAATTAGTTTCTAATAACTCAATAAATCAGTGAACATTTGCTAACAAGATGTGCTATCTCATATTTAGGAGAAATGACGCAGTAACATGATTTTTAAAAGTATGAAAGAATTACCCACATATATGTACCACTGCCCCTCAAAGGGTTCATTTAATCATGTTTAGTTTAAAGATAAAATAAACTATTATCTATTCATTCATATAAATTTATTTGGACAGATAATCACATCTCTAAGATAAATAAAAAATTCATTGTCTTAATAATGAAATTAATGATATAAGATTTATCTGCAAAGGATATATTTAAGAGTCGATCGTATCGCTCTGTCCTTCTCTGATCTCAATTTTTTTTATAATTAATAGATTAAATATTTATATACAAATGAGAGAGATGAGCGCTCTAGAGCAAAAAACGAGCAAACGATCCTATTTTATGAAAAACTATTAAATTTTCATTGTTTCTCAAGTAAAGTATGAAACGAAAACAATTAAGTTGAGTTTGACTGTGTTTTCCATTTTATACTTTATTTAAAAAATAATGGGAATTTCATATTTTTTCATAAAATAGAATCATTTGCTTGTTTTTATTCTACAGCACTCATGTCTTCCATTTTTATACAAATATTTAATTCATTTATTATAACGAAAATTGAGGTCAGACAAGGACAGAGCGATACAGCCGACTCTTGGCGATGATATTGTATTATGATCCATTTTTTCTTTAGAATACTTTTTCACTTAAAAGTTTTAATAAACAATTAGATTATGGGTTTTAACATTGCATCTCTCATAATTGAAACATTTTTATATGTTTCTTCATAATTATTGTTGTAAATATATATTAACTTCGTGAACTTTTTTTTATTTTTATATTTTATTTTTATTGATTAATTTATTTTAATAATAATATAATTTATATTAACGAATTCGATATCTTATAATTTGTTGGATGACCTTATAGGTCTCAATTTTGCTTATACAATGCCAAAAGTCAACCGACAGTCTTTGAGGACCCAAAATAAACTACGAAAGATTTATTATGAATTGAAAAAACAAGCATGTTCAATAGGCTAGGCGCCCAGTGGGCCACTATTACCTTTTCTTATATAATATATAAAACTTTTAAATTACTAACAATTAATATTCTAATTCGTGATATTTAAGAGGAGGCCGAACTATCTGTCTTTGTCTAATAGCGTTTTTCATCATTTATATGAACACCATCCGTTGTAGCGAGAAAAAAATAGTAGCCCCCGCTAGATATTAGTATAATAAGTAAATTTTGTACTAACAAGAAAATGATTTTATCGTGTAGTTTTTGAATGATATGAGACTTACTAACAAACTATAATATAACCTATTTTTTCTGGTAGGTCTTATATTATTCAAAAACTACGCGATAAAATAATTTGATTGTTATTACAAAATTTACTTATTATACTAATATCTAGCGGGGGCTACTATTTTTCTCTCGCTACAATGGATGGTGTTCATATAAATAATGAAAAACACTATTAGGCAAAGACAGATAGTTCGGCCCCCTGTTAAGGAATAAAACTATACATGTTTATCTTCCATCTTCCGTTTTAAAATAGTTACTAAAGCTTGACTTTATAGATGACTGTGAGTGTTGAGTATAATTTCAAACTTAAATTTCGTTACTTGAATATCAGTAGTTACTTCAATACAGTATTACATCTTTACCGACGATTAAGGCTGGAATTCATGGATTTAATTCAAATAATGATTACTACTAAGATTTCTTTCTGGTTTTGTCTCTCTAAAAATGAAAAAAAAGCAGATGATGCAACCGTGGTATGAGTTAAGTCTATAAATTCAAGCCTAATTTATCAGTGTGATTAACAGTCAAGAAAGTTATAACTTATACTCAAGTAATGGTACTTGAGTTTCAAGTAATACTTAATATTCATATTATGTTTTTAAAACCAAATTTTTGGCTAAAATTCATAGACCAACTCAAGTAACGGTTTTGTTATCTATCTTTTTTTCGCCATGATACAGATAAAAATAAAATAAAATTTGGGTAGCAAACGCTAATACTTAAGTTGAATTTATGAATTCCAGCATTATAGACAAATATCAATTATCATTTTATGAATTATAAAGATTGTCAAGTTTCAAACATAAAATTGTAATTGCACAGTTGTCATTTCCAATGAAATCAAATACAGCATACAGCTTTTGATTATTTCATGGTTGATTAAAACGAGTTTTTAAAATAATGTTTTATATAATATTTTTTATTGATTTAAATGGAATTCAATAAATTGATTTTAAATGTATCATGATGATATGATTTTTATTTAAACAATTTTTACGTCAATTTAAATTTAATTAATACTTTTTTATATAAATATGAAAACTTAACATAGTCATAACTACAATATAGAAATTCAAAAGTTAAGGCAATACTTTTTCACTTATCAATTGGCTGATTTATACATTTTAATAAAATAGATAACTGCAATACAAAAATTCAGAAGATTAGGCAATACTTTCTTACTTATCAATTGGCTAATTTATACATTTTAATAAAATAAATAAATTAAGTTAATTTCGAGGACTGAATAAAATCGAAAATAATTCGATTAAACATAATATAAAAGTATATATACACTGAAAAATAAATGGTGATGTAGCTGAACTACTGGTAGTCGAACCACGCTCTCTTAAGTTCGTATGCACGGAGTCTCGCTGCAAGAGAACAGTAACGCCTCTGTGGCAAAAGAGCTTCACTTCACATCGGAGTGACGCGAGTGGGAACTGAGAAGCCCCGCAAAAAGAACGGTTAGCTTCTTCTGTGGGGCATCACACTCACCACCAGAGAAAAGATTTGCATGCTTACTGTTTGGTAAAGCAGAAGTACTTCGTGGGACTCGTAGTTCACCACTTTCTTTTCAGTGTACACATGTGCTTAAAGTAAAAAAGCGTATAAGTTTTTCCATCAAGTGACTATTTCTTACTCAGTCTCCATAAGAAAAACAAAGATGGTACGATATTTGATATAAATTAACTGAAAAATGAGAACTGAGGAACAACTATAATTTCCAGACCTTAATATATGACCATGAATTTGAATTATGAAATTAATTTTTACGTGAAACATGCTTAAAAAAAATTTCATGTTAATTTCTAATAAAAATATCTTTACAAATGTCTTTTATATATATAAAATACGAAATTTAAATAGAAAAAATCATAAGATTAAAATACACATTTTTGGTAAAAAGGTGGTCGGAACTATTTGCCGCTTGGTGGCGCTGCAGGTAAGAAAAGAATATAAAATATTTTTTATACACGGATTTAAAATTAATTAAGACAATAATATACTTCTAATGTTGTCAATAACTCTTGCCATATATATATATAGAATAATTATCGATGCTAATCTTGTTTGGAAAGTCTAAAATATTATTGTGAAGCGAAAAATGCTCACACACATATGCTCACGCTGGCTCTATCTTCAACTGCATTTTTCAGTTTAGAACAATATTTTGGACTTTTCAAACAAGATCAGCATCAATAATTATTCTACATATATATGGCTAGAGTTATTGACAACATTAGAGATATATTATTGTTTCAGTAAATTGTAAATCGCTGAGTAAAAATTATTTTACATTTTTCTCTCACCTGACCGCAGCGCCCCCATGCGGCAAACAGTCCCGACCGTCTCTTAATTTTAAATTCGAATATTTTAGAATAATAAAATAACTATTTGCAATTACTTAATAATCCTTTTTGCATTTAATATAAAATTTTGAAAAGATACAAATATTACAAAGTTTATGTATCACAAGTAAGGTTTGCATATCATAAATATTATAATTTTTAGAAAATTCTTGATATTAATATATTATTAAGTAAAAAGTTTAAATGTTTGTTCATTGATGATAAGTAAATTTTAAAATATAGTTAAAATAATACTGTAAATGTCAATCAAATAATATTTTTATCAAATTAAAAATTTAAATCTTAATAATTATTTATTATCAATTAATCAATTATTTTACAATCTTCAACAATTTGATTGTATCATTCATCATTTTTTATATTCGAATTAATGATCATTTAAATTTTACCGCTATTTCTTTATTTATGTTCCCTTGTCTTATAGTTAGCATGAATTATATTTATCTAGATGGAAACTCATTTTTAAAACATGATCGCGCAACCATCCTAAACTCAATAAATAACGTTCGGATATTCAAAAAGGCGCGAAAATGGGGTCGCGAATCAGTGTCCGTCCAGCGTACCATTAAATGGGTGATTCGCTCCTCTATCAGCACAAAAAATTTCAGCAAAAAAAAATATGGCCTTTTTGAGGAAAATTTATGTGCATAAAAAGTGTATTTTTCGGTAAAATCCATAAATCTCAGTCATTTTTTTAGTTTTTTCTTAAATTTCTTGCACTGAATTGAAGAGGGCTCAAAACAGAATAAAAGAAAAAAAGGTTTATTAAAATTCATTGAAAATTGGTAAAACGATAGCCCTCTAAAGTTATTGTAAACTTTTTCAGTTTGAACATTTAGTTTTTGTATACAATTTTTAAATGTGCATATCTTATGCAATTTTGATATTTTAGCCAAAAAAAATACGTGTCTCCTTATTTCCAGAGTAGAATAACATATTCCATCGGTGCAGTGATTGGTAACTTGAGTGTATACAGGCTGTTCGATTTGAAATGGAATTAGTCTAAAGAAAAAGAAAACCTGAAAGTAATTACAAAGTATCAATTTTCATAAACTTTAAAAGTAATTTAAATTTTATTTTCATAGAAAATATTTATACAAAAAGTTTAAAATATCAATAATTTGTCATTAGGTAATCTATGCTCCAGAAATTTGGAATATATATATAAATGCGATATACGTATTCCAAATTGTTTAAATCACCTTTCCAATTGTTCAATTGTTTATGAAAATTGATACTTTGTAATTACTGTGATATATGTATTCTAAATTGTTTGAATCACCTTTCAAATTGTTCGATTGTTTATGAAAATTGATACTTTGTAATTACTTTCAGGTTTTTTTTCTTTGGCTATAGCACTAACAGCAACTGCAGTCGTTAATGTGATCTGAAATAAATTGAGCAAAGTCAAGGTCTTGCTTAGCTTAAAATTCTGATCTTCTTTAATGCAGTCATGTAAACATGATTTAAGAGCAGGCCGGATTCGCTGTCCTTGTCTAATTGAGATTTTTGTTATTTACTCAAGTATTAATTGGTGTATCTACAAATTGAAGGTTAAGCGCAATAGATATTATTATTATTATGAATATTTATGCACAAAAAAAAAAATCTATCGCTTTGTTTTTGAGAAAAGTAAGTAACGCGAAAATATTATAAACATAAACTTTTCCTTCAGCGTTACTAACTTTTCTCAAAAACAAAGCGGTACATTTTTTTTTCTTGTGCATAGATGTTCATAATAATAATATCTATTGCGCAAAACCTTCAATTCGAAGATACACCTATTAATACTTGAGTAATAACAAACAACTCAATTGTTATTCAATCGGTATCAGGTTCTACTCCGGCCTGCCGTTAAGATCAAAAGAGTCATACAAAAATTATAAAAAGAAAATGAAGTTATGATATTTATGAATATAAAAGTATTTGTCAAGTTCCAGATTAATTTTATTAATGATTCAGCTATCAACTATGGGGTAAATTAATAATTCAATCAAATTTTTGTCTTTAATAGTATTATACAAGGTTAAATATTGTATTTTATAATTACAATATAACAATTTTAGATAATTGAAAGAATATCAAAGCAAAATAAAGTGCTTCGAAGTAATGAAAAACATTAGAATTTAGAAATTAGAAGTTATAGTGTGAAGAAAGTACGTATTATCAGAAATCATATGATGTGCTGTATTTGGAAAAAGGCTCATCGTTAGACCCTATAGCTGAGGGTTTTTCTTAGTAATACGATACTGAAACTTATTCCAAAGTTTCATTCTAATCTATCATCCGACGGTCGTATCCTTTCCTGGTTGGACTGTATCTTTCATAAAGTTTTATCGCACCAATTTGGAATTTATTCTGAAATTGAACAAGACAAAGGACCTTGCTATGGTCTGCATATTCACAAACATTGTACTAAGTACACCAAGAAAATTAGAAAAATCAATAAGTTTCATAGCTAATCATTAGGTACAGTAGTGTAGATTCTGACATACACTAAACAGTGAACAGTATAAATAAATCTGTAAGATAAATCAGTAGGTTCTGCTGATATTTTTGTGGTTATCACTTCAACCTCAGCTTTTTTAAACTGAAAAATAAATTCTTATCTATAATTTAAAAGTTATCAATCTTAACAGCTTCTTCGCTTTCTTTTTATAGGTTTCTGTTGTGTATTTTAAACTTGAGTGTTTAGTGTATTGTAAGCTCACAATTCAAACTGAATTTCTTTATTTAACCTTTAGAGGATGGGGAATTTGGAATTTTCAATTTCTCAGTATTTTCTATAAAAAACACATAATATGTATCTCTAATATTGGGAAATACTCATATGTAAAGTGTATATCCATGGTCGAGCCATTATAGTGGCTTTCCCGTCCCCTAAAGGTTAATATTATTTAAATAGCAGTTTAGAATGCAACTGTAAATAATTATTCGTTCACTGTACTTTGACTTTAAACTTATAAGTGGATTTTGATTATGCGAATGTGCAGTTATTAATTTAGCTAAATTCTGCACTATTTAAGATTTGAATTGTTAAAATATAATAAAATTTTAAACTATTATAATAATATTAACTTATTATCATATTAATAATTAAGAATTATCAAGAGCGTTGAGAGCAAATTTGAAATAAGAATTTTCAATAACACTGAAAACATTACTTTTGGAAAAATTAAAACTTCCATAGCTGCTTACAGAGACATTTTTTCATATGGGGGAAAATTTCAGTCAAAGGTCCATATATAATGCCACCTATTAATGCCAAATGAGTAAAATGAATCTGGGTGTACTCGAGTAATTTAAAATTACATGAAAATATATAATGGACCAATCAGAAGATAGCAACTTCACTTCCAGATACGGAGCACCTAAAGACATTAACAAAAATTAATGGTTTAAAAGTATACTTTTATATTAATTTTATTGCTTAGCTCTGTTTTAACAATTAAACGTTTATAACCTTGAAAAATCATAAAAATAGCATGATTTTGTGAGCTTTTTGCAAGTTTCTTAAGCTAAATCTTTTTATAAAGAACTGCGAAATTTTTTTTATTAGTTAGTAGTAGGCAGGAATCTAAAAAATATTAAAAAAACGAAAAAAATCAATTTTTTGAGCACTGGAATGGTTAAATAGCCATTCCAAAAAGGTCTTTGAATGTTTTTTTTAGTTTTTAGTGCTAAGAACTCGATATAAGATTTGGGAACAAGGTTTCAAGCAATCTGGTAACTAACGACCACCCTAATATATATATTAAAAAAATAATCTCATTTAAAGAACAGTTATATAAATATTATATATTTATAATTGTATAACTTAATTTATTCAATCAAAATTATATTCAGTTATTGTTTAGAGAATAAAGTATTTGAATTAGTTTTCATCAAAATATATTATTTACAAAGTTACTTGTTAACAATTTTTTATAAATAACATACATTTAACCTTAATTACATTTTTATTTGTACACGTGTTAAGTCCTGGCTTTACACTAGGACATAATTAATAATTAATTATGTTGTTGAAATGAGGAAAATATGTTTTGTTATAATATTAAATGAAAGAATAAAGTTAGTGATTGATTTTAAAACGTTTTAATAAATGTTAGTCCAGTGGTAGAAAGACTCTACCAATTTTAATTGATTTGAATTGTTGTCACGATTAAATATACTTGAATTTTTAAAGAAATATATACAGCGCATCCAAAAAGTAACGATACACCTAAGAAATTTCTAAAGTTCATAATTTTTTCAATCAGGTGAAGGTCGTTTTTGGAGTAACTTTTTACGAGGTATCCGATGGTGACCTTTTATTTGACCTTGAACATCATTTTTAAAGTTATTTTGAGGTCAACCTCATTTTTTTAAATGGGAACTCCTACTTTTTATAGCGAAATCAAAAAGAGCAGAAAATTTTACGTTAGTACATATTCGGATTATAGAAGGATGGATACAATTTAAAAATTTTTTTGCATCTACTTTAACAGCTCCAGCACTACACTATTTTTGATAATTATCTTGAACATTTTTGATGGTTCGATACTCTCCGCAGACATGCAACTCGTTTTTTGCAGCATAACACCAAGTGCATGGATAATAACTACTATAAGACATTATTCCTACTAAGTCTGTAGCTATGGTCCCTTTAAATTCATTAGTATTTAATGTAGACTATAATTTCTGCACGTTATTGTAATTTTCTTGAGAATTATGAGTTAGAGCCAATATCAATGATTGATTTACGCCACTATCTTTAAATTTCTTAGCGTTTATACCATTTTCATATTTTTGGCGAATCTTATCTTTATTTATTTTATTCAAATTCAATTGAATAAATAAACAAATTTTTAAGAAACCACCTCCACCATCAATAGCGAATTTCATAGAAAAGTCAAATATATTGCGCTTCTCGATCAAGTGTTCAATAAAAGCTTTAGTATCAACACAATAAACAACAGTTTTGATGATTTCATCATTTTTATTGGCTTTAACGGAAGTAAAATTAAACTTTTTGGTAGCAAAAAAACTCGTCCACACAATGACTTTTTTCTGACAATTTTTGTTTTAAATTTTTATCAATTATTTTTTTATTATTTGTAGCAGTCCGTATATCTTTAGCAAGTTCAAGTGTTTTATTCTGTGACAGATTTATATTTGTTTGAATTTTTGTCATATCATCTGCTGATAATACCTGCTGCTTTGACAATTTTTCAGTATATTTAGTACTAATCGTTAATTTTAGACACTTACCACCTTGAGGCTGAATCAAAGACATAAACGATAAATTCTCTTCATTTTCAAGTTTTCGTTTTTTTAATAAAGTTGAAACCACTTGATCTGTTAATTTTTGTACCAACTCACTGATTTTTGTTGTTAAATTATTTAAACGTGTATTTAAATTACATTTATGTGAAATTCCTTTACCTATTATTGAGAAATATTGACTGCATCGGCTTTCGATGGTAGGTTTGTTATTTTTTTCTGAAATGAATTACGATTATACAATACAAAAATTTTAATCTTAGTCTAAGAAAAAATGTTATTTAATAGTTAATATACCAGAAAGTTCGACATCAATAACATCATAATTAAGAATACCATTCCTTGGTGGTAAAGTATTAACTTAAGCAAAATTTGCAAATTTTGCTGGCGGTTTTCGAGCCAAGTTGCATATACTCCAATCGTAAATATCACTTGCACTTAGTCTCGTCGTCCTTTTTAGTGATTTTAGTTGTTTAAAATCAGGCAGAATTACCTTTTTCGTATTATTATTTTTAGCACGATAAAGATCTCGTTTACAAGAAAAAACACAGTACAAGCGGTGATCGTTCGTCGTTTTCGACATAATCGAAATAACTTTTTACTAATTCTCTTATTGCTCCCTTGATGTAAATCATTGCTGTCGTTTTACCAAAGTAAAATAAGCAAATGCAGGAGCGATTTTCCGAATGGGTTTTTGCTTTCGACATTGTTGCGAGACAAATGATGAATTTTTGTTTACATACTAAAATATATTAATTCACTGTTCTGTGATGTAAACTAAATTTTAACCTTGATTTGGAGGCATATAAAAGTAAGTAAAAATTTTCCTCACAATACCAAACTATGATTATAGATTTATTTCATAGATTAATACTGAAGTTAAGTATTCTCTTTATTAATATAAGTTTCAATAAACGTAAATATTTGCATTTTTTTTAAATATTTTGATTATATAGCTATACCTTTTTAAGTACTTGTTTTGACGATACTTTCACATTTCAACTTTTTTTAACAGCATACTATTTAAATTTTTCTAACTTATTCAAGCTTTTGGGAGAGTTATCTTTATAAATTTAATTTATATAGAAAGATAATATGAAAAATATCTTATATTATATTAAAGTGAAACCACTTTTTTCTTCGTTTCTTCGGTTCTCCGGTTCTCCGCATTTTTTAAATGTGTCTTTCTTGGGCCTTATATTTTCTTGGGCCTTTCATTTTCTTGGGCCTTGTAATTTTTTGGACTTAATATTTTTTTAGGCCCAATATTTTTTCGGTCTCTATATTTTTTGGGCTATATATTTTTTTGGGCCTTATATTTTATTGAGCCTTATACTTTTTAGGCCTTATATTTTTTTGGACTCAATATTTTTTTGGGCCCAATATTTTTTTGGCCTCTATATTTTTTGGGCCTTATATTTTCTTGGGCCCAATATTTTTTCGGTCTCTATATTTTTTGGGCCTTATATTTTCTTGGGCCTTAATTTTTTTTGGGCCTTATATTTTATTGAGCCTAATACTTTCTTAGGCCTTATATTTTTTTGGGCCTTATAATTTTTTGGGCCCAATATTTTTTCGGTCTCTATATTTTTTGGGCCTTACATTTTCTTGGACCTTATATTTTCTTGGGCTTTATATTTTTTTGATTCCTACATTTTTTTGGTCAATATGTTTTCTAACGTAGCGTTTCATCCAAGCCTGTATACTTTTACATTAGATTCTTCAGTGGAGCGTATTTTTATAATGTTTTATACAGGCTCTGCTCCAGACGCTATGATATTTTTTTTATTTCAAATGCAATGTTTTAACGTCTTATTCTTACACTAGTCATTGCAAATCTAATAGCGCATCTCCATATGCAGCTGACTTAACAGCATATCCTCATATGCAGCCGATTAAACAGCGCATCCCAATATTCAGCCGTTTAAATAGCGCATCCCCATATGCAGCCGATTTAAAAGCGCATCCCAATATGCAGCCGATTCAACAGCGCATCCCAATATGCAGCCAATTCAACAGCGAATCCCAATATGCAGCTGATTCAACAGTGCATCCCAATATGCAGCCGATTCAACAGCGCATCCCAATATGCAGCCGATTCAACAGCGCATCTCAATATGCAGCCGATTCAACAGCGCATCCCCATATGCAGCCGATTCTACAGTGCATCCCTATTTGCAGCCGATCCAACAGCGCATTCCCTAATGTAGTCGATTTAATAGCGTATCCTGGTATGCAGCCGATTCAACAGCACGTTCCCTTATGCAGCCAATTTAACAGCGCGTCCTTTATACAGCTGATTCAACATCATATTAAACTATTTTGAAAGCGTCAGTTGATATTTATTTTTATTAAATATCATATATTTTATTATATTTCGAGTTTAACTATTAACACAATCTAAAACATTAATATAGAATACATATTGACATATTCTTTATAATATCTCTTTATAAACAATGTTTTTTGTATATATTATGTTCTGATCATTTTTATTTTCTCCGTTGACAATAGCGTAGTCACCTAAAAATAATTTTAAATTGTTTTTAAATTTCGCCCTTGAAAGAGCAACATATAATTACCCTTGACTGAAAACTGGTGACGGCAAATAAACACCAACTTTTTCATAAGATTGTCCTTGTGATTTATTAATAGTCATTGGAAATCCTTATCTAATAGGAAACTGTTTTCGTTGCATATTGAATGGAATTTCTTCCGTAGATGGAAATAAATTTATTCTTGGAATGAAAACTAATTTACTTTTGTTTTGACCAGTTGCTAATTCCGCTTGAATGAAATATTTAAGCATTTTTTTTACTATCAACCTTGTTCCATTACAAAGTTCCTTATTGACATTTGAATTTCTTAAAAGTATAATGATAGCTCCTACTTTTAAATGTAATTTATGTAGTGGAAGTCCATTAGGTGTTAACTTATTTAAAAATTCTGTAGGTAACATAATATCTAAATTTTCTTTGTTATCATCCTCAGCAGTATCAATACTCAAATATTCAAAATGGTTTCCTTCCATTAAATTCAAAACATTATTATTGATTTCAGTAACATCATTATTTTTAGGAGCCAAAATAACTTTTTCCATTATATTCGTATTGTCTATTTTTATTGTTTTTCCGAATATTTCTTTGACAAGATTTTCTTTAATGATAAAATTATCTGGTATAGCACTTGCTTCATTATCATATTCAAAAACATCGCAGCGTTTTCCTTCTACGATGTCTAATAACCATTGTTTAAAATTATTATCATTATCCGAAACTCGCAGATTATTATTTAACTTCATTTGCTCAAAATTTTGCCATAATAAACTAAATCTAACTGAATTTTCAATGATGTTCATACTGCTACCATGTCGTACAATTGGTAATGTTTGCCTGAAATCTCCTGATATAATTACAGTTTTACCACCGAAGGATTGGTTTACATTGCATAAATCTTGAAAAAGACGATCAACCACTTCAAAAGCAAATTTTGAAGTCATGGATATTTCATCCCAAATAATTATTTGTGTTTCCTTTGATTGTTTGCCTTCTACAGAATTAGGCTTAACATCACAAGTTGTACAATCTGTTAATTTAACGGTAGTTTAAATGCTGTATGCACGGTTTTTCCATCGACTAATGAATTCGCTGCTATACCTGTCAAAGCTACACATAAATAATGTATGTAAGTAATTTTGTGCTTCGAAATCTTCTTAATTCAATTCAAAATATGCTGTTAATGTTGTTCCAACATTTTTTTGCATGATCATTTCTTCTTTTCCTTCTTTCAAAAATACGTTTTGTTGATTCTCTTCATAAACGCTTAGACGTTTTATAGTATGTGAAATAAAATGTAAAGGATATTCTAATAATCTGTGCATTGCTTCAGGTGGACATAAATATTGTGTATTAATGTATTGTTTGATTTCGTCATATTCATATTCAACATTTTCACTATTGTCATTTTCAAAAGTGTCTTTATTTTATAATCTAAAATCAACATTTACTTGATGCATTTTAATGTATGCAGTGCATTAAATTTTAATAATAAGTAAGGATTAGAAGGAACAACGAATCCATCATCTGCAATTCTTTCTGTGAATTTATTTTTAAAAATAATTTTGACGCCATCATTTTTGCGTTTGTATAGTAGATACCCATTTGATTTAAATGTTGTTGTATTATTAAATTTTTTTGGAAAATTTTTTGTACATTGTTTCGTATTTTTATCCATACACGGACAATTTATATTTTGCATACCACAGGGACCGTGTATCATAAATTGTTTAACAATACTATATAATTTTGGATAAATATCTCTATTTGGGATTTCTGCACTTATTATTTTATCAACTTTTTCAGGAATGTCAAATTTATCATTTTTATCTAAGAATAACAACATATGCATATGTGGTAATCCTCGTTTTTGAAATTCAATTACATAACTATATGCAATACATTTTCCTCATATTTCCTTTTTTATTACTAAATTTTTGAATTCTTTTATTTTTTGATAAAATACTTGTGTTATAATATCTGGTCTATCTATTGCATTTTCATAAATTTCCAAGTTTTCAGTTATTTCTTTCCAATGTGGGTTACAGGTCATAGTTACAAAAAGCTCAGGTTTACCATGATAATTCACAAGTGTTATTGAATCAATGTAATTTTGTTTGAAAAATCGTGGACTTCCTGTAAAGTTTGATGGTAATATTACCATTTTTCCAATTTTTGAATAATCTAATTCTTTTTTGTTATGTAAATAGTCCATAACACCTTTGTAACAATCACTTCTTAATACGTTTTGTTTTTTTTGTATGAAATATAATCTGGAGGTTTCAACTTTTACAAACGCATCAACAATGAACTGTTGAGATAATTTTCCTAAATTGAGAAATGGATTAAATTCATTTCTAACACTAAATGTATAATTATAAAATTGCAAATTTTTATTATTAGATTTTCCAAATTTATTTTTCATATTAGACATTCATCCGAAACCACCATTAGGATGAATAAGCGAATATGTCATAGGATCTGTGTGTTTGCTAATTGTTAGTATACTAATTGGTTTATCAGACTTAGGGTAAATGACAATATCACGTTCAATAGGAGGCATATCGTCTTCTCCAACGTATACTATTGCTACTTTATAGGTAGGTAGATTATATCTATTTTTATCGAAATTATTATTTCGGACAATAGGCATAGTAACAGTTTTCAGAAGACAATTGATTTTTGCACATCGTTGTAGTTCTTCTTCTGCTTCATGCATCATTTTATAGGCTTTAGCATGAGGGTTAATATCTCTTATTAAGTTATCTAAATGTTTTAATAATGTTAAGTTTATACTGAACTTATGTCGTTCAATCGTTGCCATTTCATTATCTAAATTATATAATTGTCCATGTTTACGTGCTTCATCTTTATTAGGATGTAACGCATATACATTATGGTAAATTTGTCCACATATTCTAATAACTTGTGGTCCTTTACCCGGCAATTTATCAAAATTGGCATCAAAACTTGCGAATGCTAAAGCATTTTTGTACAACCTAACATTTCGTCGAAAATCAATACTTTCTTCCGTAAATTCAGTTGCTCAAAACATTAATCGTTCTGTGTAAGGTGGATTTTCTAACAATTCTACTTTACCTTCATGACAACGATTGGAGAAATCGTTACTCTTAGTATATTAAAAAGCAAAATGTTGCGCATCACAATAAACACATGTATTTGTCATGGAACCAATGTAATTTTCAGATATGAGATTTCCATCGAAATATATATTTGCCATACAACCAATCAGTTTCAAATTAATTTTTTCAGTTAATATTTTTTCATTTAATTTCTTTAATTTTTTTTCTACTTTGCCCTTCATTGTTTCATCAATAACTTCGTTTAATACAATATTATGATTGTTATTATGATTATTATTATTCTAATTTTCATTATAATTATTATCTTCAATTTTTAATCATTTACACTTAATATTTTATAATTTTCCTTCATTTTTTTTGGTTGTTTTTCTTTAATTTTTATATAAGCTTCTTTCTTACGTAAAGCCTCATTCGCACGTATTTGTTCCAATTTATCAGTACTCATTGTTTCCTTGAATTGCCATTTTGTTATCTTAGTATTTTCTAATTTCTGTTTATATTTATTTGGTTGTCCTTTTTTTATTTTCATATAAGCTTTTTTCTTACGTCAAGTTTCTTGAACACGTCTTAGTTCTAATTTATTATTACTTTTTTGTTTCTCGCATTTTCAGAATAATGTCTTTTTCTGAAATTTTTATATATTTATGTGATTCTTTTGTTACCATTTTCCTATTAACGGAATGTCGGAGCTGCATTACTTGAGTTTTGCTTTTTTTATTATATCAGTATCTTTTTAAATTAATAAATTAAACAAACATAATAACTTGTCCGTACTAAAGCTATATTAATACAATAATTTTTGTCAAAATAAAAAATTATTTGGACTGTTTATTTTTTCATGAGCTTGGATTGGAAATTAGATATCCAACTTGATAGACCTAACTTTAAAATACGATACATTGAAAGTTTTTATTATAACTTTATATGTCGAATATTTTGGTGGATTTGTTGAGTTGTCCGCACTGGAGTATAATCTTACAAATTTTCACTTTGTAGCAAAAAAACTTGATTAATCGCATCGTTTATTCATAAGTTAGGATTGGAAATATTATTAGAAGGCGGGCAGCTTCGTCAAGCTCTTAAGTTCTGTTACAAATAAAGTGTCTTTTTCATCTATTTCTTTTGATTCCTTTTTTTCTTCATTCAATTTAATCTCAACTGTCCCAATTTTATTATCGTTATAATTTAAGTGGATGTCATCATTATCTGGTTTTTAAAAATTTCTATCTGAAATGTCATTGTCAATTTCCATCAAAATTGTTTTATGATTCAAATTCTTTTGTTTACGATACATTTTCATGATCTTTTTTTGTTCTGGCAATAAATGCATTTGTGAGTTTTTTTTATAATATTTCAAGCTCGGCGAAATCTAAATTAAATGGTATTTGATTAAGACCTTGCTCATGACAAAAACTCCTTTTTATCATATCCGGTGGATTATCGTAATTAGTTTTTGCATTATTATAATTTTGTAAAACTGAAAACATTTTTATTTTTTGCGTTTTCAAAATTCTTCATAAACGTAATCGCATTTGAGAAACATTATACCTTAAACAACATGGACCTAAATTATAAAGTACTGCAACAGCAAAAACCATTGCAAAAACGCTACAATCATAATTATTCGTTTGTGATTGTACTGTTTCGAATACTGTGCTTAATTCTGATTTGTTCGGAAATAATCTGTTTTTATAAATCTTATACTCATCTTGTAAATATATAAGATCCAAACTGTCATATATATGAATTAACTTATTATTATAATACACACGAATCCGGTGACTCTTTTCTAAATTTCCGGTAAATAATACCTGTATAAATTCTCCATCAATCAGTACTGAATTAACATATTGTAGTCTCTGAATTAGTGAAGTTAATTGCATGTCGAATGAGGCGTACTGGTTTGAAATGTTATTAAATTCTAATATATGAATATCAGTTAACATGAAAGCAATCCCACTATACAATCCCTGTCTTTTAACAATCAATTTATCTTTCTCAGTCAAAACCATCATTGAAAATGAAAATTCTCGTAAGAATTTTTATTCATTTTCAATGAACTTTTTCCAAAGATATTCACAAAAGAATTGCTTTTATAGTAACTGATTTAATCTACTGCCTTTTTACTTTAAAAGCTGAAAAATTAAAGAAATTATGAAAAATGCTATGAATTGATTGTTACATGATAAATAAATAATAATGAAATTTGTAAAAATTATATAATGATAAAAAATGATTATTTCCGGCAATTATATATATATATATATATATATATATATACTAGGGGGAGGTTCCCCCCTGCTCGCTTTGCTCGCCAACCCCCCCATTGCATCACCTTCTACAAATATAAACTTTTATATATATAATTTTTAAATTTATATTGATTTAAAATTATTTTTTTTTTTTTTTGTTTCTTGGTCATGAAGATTGGTATTTATTAGAAGTTAAATACACTTATTAAGTTATATGAAATTAAGTATAATAAAACGTTTTATGATAGTTTAATACTTTAAATATGTTGAAGATATCTATAATAATATTCAATCGCTTTACGATAGGAGCACAACCATTCAACGTATTTACCTCGAGCTCAGCCCAATGTTCTTTTCTCTTCCTAATTTCGTTCATTCTTTGATAACAATTAATTAAATTAGCTAACAATGAACTACCTTTCAGCTATCTCTCAGCTAACTTTCAGCTAAATTTTATCTGAATTTCAGCTATCTCTCAGCTAACTTTCAGCTAAATTTTATCTGAATTTCAGATATCTCTCAGCTAACTTTCAGCTAAATTTTATCTGAATTTCAGCTAACTGAGGGCACATAAAATTCTTATACACGGCGGCGGCGTAGGCGATATATCTTTATTATATAGAGATATATATATATATATATATATATATATATATATGGGTCAATCTACGTCAAACGGATAATGGCTCTGTCTAAAATTGTAGATTACCAAAAAAATCGTATATAAGCTCACAATTTTTGTCTTACACTCTACTTTCTTTTGCAATGTGGCGATTTAAAAAAATCCATAATGGCGGCTCCAATATGGTGGCTCAAACCTAGAGATATCATAAAAAATTTTCAAAAATTGATTTTAATTTATTTAAATCAGATCCTACATATTTCTTTACATCAGAAATCAATTCAGCGTTCAATTTTACATAGGAATATAGTATTGCACTCGAGGTAAAAAAAATTTACAATGTCATCGGAAGGTCATATCGGGAAATAATAATTATTTCTTAAATTACTCATTGATCAATGTTGATTAGTGAGGAAATGAAGATACTGATAGATAACTCGAGTTACTGAATTTAAATCTGATGTCCGCTTAACCCTACAAGATCTGTATGAAAGTCATTTGAAGGTCAAATCGCGAATATCTTTTATTATTTGATAATATTAGGACACCTTCAAGTTTTACGTGTCGCTGAATCCGAAACCGGGGTCTGTTGGAGTGTCAAACGACGTAATTACGTAAAAATTAATCAAATATTGACTAAAAGAAAATTTTTGTCCTTCAAGAAACCACAGCTTGAAACGAATTTTTCTGTAATTACGTCGTTTGACACTCCAACAGGTCTCGGATTCGGATCTAGCATCACGTAAAACTTATAGGTATCTTAATCTTATCAAATAATAGAAGATATTCGCAAATTGACCTTCAAATGACCTTGATGGAGACTGCTAGGGTTAAGCGGATATCAGATTTGGATTCAGTGACTCGAGTTACCTATCAGTATCTTCATTTTCTTACTAATCAACGTTTATCAATGTTTAATTCGAAAAATAACTATTGTATCGCGATATGACCATCAAATGATATTGTAAAATTTTTATACCTTGAGTGCAATACTATATTCTCATGTAAAATCGAACGCTAAATTGATTTCTGATATAAAAAATATGTAGAATCAGATTTAAATGAATTAAAATTAGATTTTGAAAAGTTTTTATGAAATTTCTAGGTTTGAGTCGCCATATTAAGGCCGCCATTTCGGATTTTTCAAAATCGCCACAAAAGAAAGCCGAGTGTAAGACGAAAATTTTGAGCCCATACACGACTTTTTTAGTGATCTACAATTTTGGACAGAGCCATTATCCGTTTGACGTGGATTGACCTATACATATATATATATATATATATATATATATATATATATATATATATATATATATATATATATATATACACACATGGTGGACCATTTTAAACTTCGCACTCAATTTACTCCGAACCTACTGCAGCTACAAAAAAAGGTCCATTTCAAAATTGACCGTGACAGAGGGGGCCATTTAACTGCGCCCTTGGTTTTGACCTTGAGGTCCAATTTCAAGGTCATTTGAAAATCAAGATTATTTTTTAAAATAGGAATACCTATGTTTGTCTGCGGATTTGAAAAGAGCGGGAAATTCTAGGATAAGTTTGTCCCAGGTCAAAATTTATTTGGTGACCTTTTCAAGGACAAAAATCGAGGTCAAATGTCTAAAAACCGATTAAATGTTTTTTTTCTGCATTATCTTGGTTTGCTGATAAATGCAAATGATCTAAGTAGTGTTAAATGGTCATCTTAGTTCCAAGGTAAAAGGATCTTAACCATCTTGACCTTAAGGTCAAATTTCAAGGTCATTTTAAGATCAATAATTTTTTTTCGGTAATAGAAATTCCTATTTCAGACTATGAATTTAAAAATATTAGTTAATTTCACGCTAAGATTATTCTAGGGAAAAGTTGATTTTATGACCTTGGAATGGTCCAAAATCAAGGTCAAATATTGAAAAACTTATCGAATGCTCTTTATCTGAATTACACTGGTTTCCTAAGACTTTTGGTGTATCGGTATGAAAGAAAAGTTTAGAAAAAATTTGTGCATGGCGAAGGGGGCCTTGGCCTATTTTTGACACTGCAGTTAGAAAAAGTGACACTCAAAGTGATATTTTTAGTTTGTTATGTCATGAATGGATCTGAAGAAGGTCAATTGAAGATTAAATAACATAATATGCTTATCCCATCTTTAGCGTCACCCAGGAACAACGACGTGGACATAATAGGATCGTGTTCCCTTTGGGGTGCTGAATCATCGTGAGTCCCCTTGCCTCTCACGTCGGGGTGCTGGATTATCGTGAGTCCCCTTGCCTCTCACGTCGGGATGCTGGATTATCGTGAGTCCCCTTGCCTCTCACGTTGGGGTGCTGGATTATCGTGAGTTCTCTTGCCTCTCACTGTTTTAACCACGAAGCAAATGTTCAAAGTTACCTCCATTTACTTGTAGACACAAAGTTAAGCGCCTTCGAAAATGACGTACAGTCTTCAGTAGAGTTTGTCTCGGAATTCCCGCACATGCTTGACGAATGCGATTTTGCATGTTTTCTCTAGTTGTAGGCCGCTCTCTAAAAATAACATTTTTTAGGAATCCCCACAATTAAAAATCTGTAAATGTTAAATCAGGTGAGTTAGAAGGCCAATTAACTGGCCCTGCTCTACCGATCCATCTTTCATGGTAATTTTGATTCAAAAATTCTCGGACAATTCGTGCAAAGTGTGATGGTGCACCATCCTGCTGAAACCACATTCTTCGTCTAGTTTCTAAATCAACATCTTCCATTAATTCTGGCAAGTGGTCTCTTATTAACTGCACATAGCTGTCTCCATTAGTATTTTGCTCAAAAAAGTAAGGGCCAATCAAATATCCATTTACAATCCCACACCATACCATAAGGCTCCAGTGATGCTGTTAATCCACAGCTCTGTGCCAATGAGGATTTTCATTTGACCAATAATGACGATTGTGCCTATTTAATTGTCCATCGCTATAAAATTTAGCTTCGTCAGAAAAAAGTACATATTTGAAAAAATTGGGATCATTTTCTACAATGTGTAAGGCCCATTGGCAAAATACAGTCCTCATTTGCATATGATTCCTTGTCAGTTCGTGTAAGAGCGTGATATGGTAAGCATGGTAATTAAGCCTATTTAAAATTCTCAAAAATGTTCGTCATGTAATACCAACTTCCATTTCTATTTGACGACTGCTGACATGAGGATTAAGATGAATAACCGCAAGAATAGTTATAACACGAGCATCATCTTCGTTGTACTTATGACGCCTGCGTTGGCGAGCTAGACGTCCTCGACAAGCTCTGTCAGTTAAACTTTGTATTGACCTATCACTGGGATGTCTTCTATCTGGAAAGCGTTCAGCGTAAAGTCTTGCTGCAACACGATAATTATTACGACATTCCCCTAAAACCATTATCATATCAACAATCTCATTTGGAGGATAGTCAGCCATTACGACAGTTTTTAAATTTAAATAACACTGTTAAGTTGTAATTTATATTTTAAGTGTAGTCCAACAAACATAAAATTTTTTATAATAATGAAAAAAAGTGAAGAAGTAGCAATAGTAGTAAATGATTTTTTCGTCTAGCTCGAATTAGATACTTTAATATTTTTGTAAAAGATAATTTTTAAATCAAAAATAATTTATTTAACACAAACATGACTCTACATATTTCTTCAATTACTACGAAGAACGCTTTAAAAAAAATTCAGTTATAAGATAAAACTGAATAATGAGTAGGGGCAAAATTCAATATGGAAATTTATCTATCGTTCTTCGTAAAACATTATTTTCTAATCATAAATAGTCTAAAAAGAATATTCTAATATTTAATCCGCGTTTAAATTCATTTATTGCTATTACTACTTCTTGAGTCTTAATATTATTATCAAAACTATTTTTATTTTTGTTTATTGCACTTGAAATATTAATTACAACTGAATAGTGCTATTTTAATTTTCCACTTTTGTATAACCTTTAAATAAAATTGTTGATATGAAAATGGTTTTAGAGGTGTGTCCTAATATTTTCGTGCTGCACTAAGACTTTACGCTGAACGTTCTCCAGACAGAAGACATCATACTAGGTATTTCAGCATTTGACCTTGACATAACCTTTTCAAAGGTCATGAAAAATATTTTAAAATACTGTTTCCGACGTATAATTTTACGCTCTTTTAAGTCGACCTTGAAATGACCATGAAACTGAAGTACAAGGTTAAAATCAATCACACCAAAAAGTCTAGACATAAGTTGTGCATGGCGAGGCCCCCTTCGCCATGCACAAATTTTTTCTAAACTTTTCTTTCATACCGATACACCAAAAGTCTTAGGAAACCAGTGTAATTCAGATAAAGAGCATTCGATAAGTTTTTCAATATTTGACCTTGATTTTGGACCATTCCAAGGTCATAAAATCAACTTTCCCCTAGAATAATCTTAGCGCAAAATTAACTAATATTTTTAAATTCATAGTCTAAAATAGGAATTTCTATTACCGAAAAAAAATTATTAATCTTAAAATGACCTTGAAATTTGACCTTAAGGTCAAGATGGTCAAGATCCTTTTACCTTGGAACTAAGATGACCATTTAACACTACTTAGATCATTTGCATTTATCAGCAAACCAAGATAATGCAGAAAAAGGGCATTTAAGAGGAGGTCGCGTATCTCTGTCCTTTTCTAATACAAAAATTGAGTTCCTTACAGAAACTAATAACTTTAGCAAAAAATGAAAAGAAAGCCGCAACTTGTATGGAAAAAAGCAATGTTTTCTTTGATAAGAAAAAATTAATTTTATTGCTTCGTTCTCAAGAAAATCTTGAAAAACCAAATTGTCCACCCTAACCTCTATGATTTAAGTTTTTCAAGGTTTTCTAGAAAACAAAGCAATAAAATTGATTCTTTCTTATCAAAGAGAATATTGCTTTTTTTGATACGAGATGTGGCTTTCTTTTCATTTTTTGCTAAAGTTATTAGTTTCTGTAAAAAACTCAATTTTTTTATTAGAAAAGGACAGAGATACGTGACTTCCTCTTAATCGGTTTTAAGACATTTGACCTCGATTTTTGTCCTTGAAAAGGTCACCAAATAAATTTTGACCTGGGACAAACTTATCTTAGAATTTCCCGCTCTTTTCAAATCCGCAGTCAAACATAGGTATTCCTATTTAAAAAAATGGTCTTGACCTTCAAATGACCTTGAAATTGGACCTCAAGGTCAAAACCAAGGGCGCAGTTAAATGGCTCCCTCTGTCACGGTCAATTTTGCTCTGGACCTTTTCAGTAGGTTCGGAGAAAATTGAGTGTGAAGATTAAAATGGCCCACCATATATATATGGGACATTTCACACTAACTGGAAGAGCAAAAAAATAAAAATCGCTGAAACTCTGAGAATATATTCTGTCTGTTACTCAAAATGTGTAAAAAAATATTCAAGGATTTAGATTTGAAGGACCAAGAGCCATAGATCCTTGAAATTTGGAAATTTTCAAAATTTTTGGGAAAGTATCATGATTTTTTTTCTGAAAATCTTGATGTTTTAGAGAGAAATTCATGAGAATTCTTCTTGTTCTAGATAAAGAGGAAAGTTAGCATTATTTTTTACAGAGCTAAATTTTGAAGTTTTCTATTGGTTCTTACATGTATTACATGGTAATTGAAATTACTCATTGTCTGCTTCTTCGGAAATTGCTTTTCGAGGGCTTATTTCCTTCTATTTTTTATCAACTTAAATAAAAATTTTTGACTGTGTAAGAAAGAGCCACCAATAAGGAGTTATAACAGTTTAAAATATATATTTTCATGTCTAATTTATTTTCAATATAAAAATTAATCATACATGATAATATATATTTTAAACTGTTGTAACTGCTTATTGATGGCTCTGACTTACATGATCAAAAATTCATTTTAAAGTTCACGTGAAATAGAGGAAAATCAGCCCGTGAAAAGAAATTACTGAAGTGGGGAGCAATGAGTAATTTTAATTACCATGTAATACATATAAGAACCAATAGATAACTTGAAAATTCAGGTCTGTAAAGAATCATGCTAACTCTACTTTTTATTAACAACAAGAAGTATTCTCATGAATTTCTCTCTAAAATATTAAGATTTTCAGGAAAAAAAATGATTAAGTTGGGACTTTTTCAAAAATTTTGAAAAATTTCCAAATTTCAAGAATCTATGGCTATTGATCCTCCCAATCTAAATACTTGAAAATTTTTTTACACATTTTGAGTAAAAGGCAGGATATATTCCCAGAGTTTCAGAGATTTTTATTTTTCTGCTCTTTCAGTTGGTTTGAAATGTTCCATATATATATATATATATATATATATATATATATATATATATATATATATATATATATATATATATATATTTATTCATTAAAAAAAGTTCGTTGTAAAAGAACTAAAATCAAAATGATTTCGAATTATTTTCAATAATTGTATTTTTCAATTTATTTACAGTTATTTATGGTTATTTGCAGTATTTACATTTAAATAATGTATAAATGATAATAAACAACCCACACAGCATGAAATATTTATAGAAGCTTCCTGGAACATTGGCAGCGTAGATTTGAAATATTTTAGGAATCTTCCATGGAATATTCCTGTAATATTCGTATGTCCTTGATTCTTCCTACATTGGAATATTCCATGGAATATTGCTGGAAGATTCTAAGAATATTTGATTGGAGGATCTAGGACCTCTCAGATCTTTTATTGAAATATTTCAGAAATCTTGCAGGAATATTTCATGAAATATTCCATTGGAACATTCATTGAAAATTTCCGGAATATGGGAACGGTAGATTTGAAACATTTTATGAACCTTTCATGGAATATAAACGAAAGATCTAAAGAATCTTTCATGGAATATGCACGAAAGATTTAAAGAATTTTTCATAAAATATTCCATGAAATATTTCTGGAAGATTTAAGAGATCTATCGTAAAATATTCCGTGGAATATTTATGAAAGATTCGCAGAATATTGGCACGGAAGATTTGGAATATTTCAGGAATCTTCCGTAAAATATTCCTGTAATATTCGTATGTCCTTGATTCTTCCTACATTGGAATAATCCATGGAATACTCTTGAGAGATTTCAAGAATATAAAAATGGAAGGTTTGGGTAATCCCTCATCTTTCATGAAATGTTCCTGGAAGATTTTTGGAAAATATGAAATGCTGTGAGGGGATGATATATATATTATATAATAACACATTACACTTATACATCAATACATATACGCATACATAAACATTTAGTTATAAAATCGCATTTAAATATTCGCTTCGACTGTGCACATCAAAGGGCTGATACCCTTTCGCTTTTATAGTAAGTGAGGTATCTCTCAACCGCTTGGGGATAAAATTTCCATTTAACAAACATCCCGTTATCGGCGTCACTGGAAACCTCCCGTAACGTTCCGCGCAATCTTCCAACGAAAACTTCATGGAATCATTCTAGAATCTTTTAAGCAATATTCCACTGGAAGATTACTGTAATCTTTGCGTAAAATATTTCGTGGAATATTTACGGAAGATTTATTGAATATTTCGCTGTGCGATTTAAAAGTTTTTAGGAATCTTCCAGTGAAATGTTTCTGAATCTTTCTGAAATCTTTAATGCAATATTCCACTGGAAGATTACTTAAATCTTTTTGTGGAATATTTTGTTGACTATTTATGAAAGATTTATGTTATATTCCACTTTACGATTTGAAAGTTTTTTGGAATCTTCAAGTGAAATGTTTATGGAATCTTTCTAAAATATTTCGTAAAATATTCCACTGGAAGGTTACTTAAATATTTCTGTGGAACATTTCGTGGAATATTTATGGAAGATTTATGTAATATTCCGCTGTACGATTTTAATGTTTATCGGAATCTTCCTGAAATATTTCGTGGAATATTTATAGAAGATTTATCTAATATTTCGCTGTACGATTTTAAAGTTTTTTGAAATCTTCCAGTGAAATGTTTATGGAATCTTTCTGAAATCTTTCATGAAATATTCCACTTGAAGATTACTTAAGTCTTCCTGTGGAATATTTAGTTGACTAGTTCTGAAAGATTTATGTAATTATCCGCTGTACGATTTTAAAGTTTATCGGAATCTTCCAGCGAAATGTTTATGGAATCTTTCTGGAATCTTTCATAAAATATTTTACTGGAATATTCATAAACATTACATGGAATATTTTATGAAATATTTCAGAAATCTTTCGTGAATTTTACATGGAATATTTCGGAAAAGTTTTCGAACATCCCTTTGAAATATTCCTGAAATATTCCTGGAAGCTTATTTCTAGCCTAACGCTTTTTTATTGTTATTTACAGTTTTCAATATTTTCTTATAATCATTTGTTTATTCGCAGCATTATTCTACTTTTAAAAAATAATTTTCATACAAGGTGATAAAATATTTTACTATTAGATAATATATATATATATATATATATATATATATACATATATATATGTTCATTTCACAAAAAAATTTCAACATCAAAACTAATTCTCTAATGTAAAGAATAAAAAATGAATTGGTATAATTTTGAAATTTTGATATGGGAATACTTTTTATAAATATGTTACATCCCATGGAACTGCCCTCAAAAATTTATTAGAAAATTTAATCATTTTTATTTTTTTCTCAATAATATTAACTGTAAGATGCACATTAAAAATTTTATTTCAAAATTTAAGCCTTGTTTCAAAACAGTTCCATGCGATGTACCGAGTCAGCAACGATCAGCGTTTTTATTGCAAAAACTTTACAAATTGTACACAAGTGTAAAGGAAAGAGAGAGAGGAAAGATTAAGATTCCATTGGCAAATAAGTTAATGAACTCTTTCGACGTTGATGGCTTCGAATACACGGCGAAATTTGATAGGGTTTCCCATCTCCTAATTTCCCTGACGCAAGTTATTAAAACCAATTCGAAGGACTCTCCTGGGCCTTTTGTCGAATAAGATAGCATCCGTATAAATCGGCTCTGCTGGTCCGCTGTTAAAAGGAAAGCAGTGTTAAAATATAAGTGCGAATTAACTTAAGATTTAAATTATCTTATTTTAAATAAAATATATATATGTGAATAGCTTAGAAACCTAATCCACAAATATTAATTATAATTATAATTGTGTGGATAAGTGAAATAGTTCTCTTGACACAAGAATTCTTAACTTAAGAGACAATCGCATCAGTGAGAGAAATACGAATTTCTGTCTTTACCTGCGTTCGAGTGATTAAGGGAGGAAACTCAAACTATCTCGCCACGGACGTTCTTGCCGTGTAATTTAAGAAGTCCTAGTATAGTAAGCCACAGGATAACGAACAGTGCCAAAATTTCATCTCTGTCTCTCCTAAGTTGTGAGTCAATTATTTTAACAAATTTCTATTGTTTAACGATAATAAGGAATAAATAAATTTCCGAATCAAAGGAAAATATAGGGGAAAATTCCTTTATCCTTTGATAATCTATTGTTCCTTATTCGAAGATAATTACTATCAAATAAAATAAAGAGAGAAAGAAAGGAAAAATTATAAAATTTAATTGTATAAATACATTTCAATAATTAAAAAGAAACATACGAATAATACTATGAATTTAAAATATTTTATTTACGAAATTATTTATGTCTTCAAATAATATTAATAAAGAGTTATATCGATAGTTTTAAATTAAATTAGTTTTTCGTATTATAAAAAATCTTATATTAAATTGTCAAGGAAATTTATATGAATAAGTAATAAATGAAATTTAAAAGATTATAAATGTAAGAGAAATGTTATATATATATATATATATACACATTTTGAGTAAAAGGCAGGATATATTCCCAGAGTTTCAGAGATTTTTATTTTTCTGCTCTTTCAGTTGGTTTGAAATGTTCCATATATATATATATATATATATATATATATATATATATATATATATATTTATTCATTAAAAAAAGTTCGTTGTAAAAAGAACTAAAATCAAAATGATTTCGAATTATTTTCAATAATTGTATTTTTCAATTTATTTACAGTTATTTATGGTTATTTGCAGTATTTACATTTAAATAATGTATAAATGATAATAAACAACCCACACAGCATGAAATATTTATGGAAGCTTCCTGGAACATTGGCAGCGTAGATTTGAAATATTTTAGGAATCTTCCATGGAATATTCCTGTAATATTCGTATGTCCTTGATTCTTCCTACATTGGAATATTCCATGGAATATTGCTGGAAGATTCTAAGAATATTTGATTGGAGGATCTAGGACCTCTCAGATCTTTTATTGAAATATTTCAGAAATCTTGCAGGAATATTTCATGAAATATTCCATTGGAACATTCATTGAAAATTTCCGGAATATGGGAACGGTAGATTTGAAACATTTTATGAACCTTTCATGGAATATAAACGAAAGATCTAAAGAATCTTTCATGGAATATGCACGAAAGATTTAAAGAATTTTTCATAAAATATTCCATGAAATATTTCTGGAAGATTTAAGAGATCTATCGTAAAATATTCCGTGGAATATTTATGAAAGATTCGCAGAATATTGGCACGGAAGATTTGGAATATTTCAGGAATCTTCCGTAAAATATTCCTGTAATATTCGTATGTCCTTGATTCTTCCTACATTGGAATAATCCATGGAATACTCTTGAGAGATTTCAAGAATATAAAAATGGAAGGTTTGGGTAATCCCTCATCTTTCATGAAATGTTCCTGGAAGATTTTTGGAAAATATGAAATGCTGTGAGGGATGATATATATATTATATAATAACACATTACACTTATACATCAATACATATACGCATACATAAACATTTAGTTATAAAATCGCATTTAAATATTCGCTTCGACTGTGCACATCAAAGGGCTGATACCCTTTCGCTTTTATAGTAAGTGAGGTATCTCTCAACCGCTTGGGGATAAAATTTCCATTTAACAAACATCCCGTTATCGGCGTCACTGGAAACCTCCCGTAACGTTCCGCGCAATCTTCCAACGAAAACTTCATGGAATCATTCTAGAATCTTTTAAGCAATATTCCACTGGAAGATTACTGTAATCTTTGCGTAAAATATTTCGTGGAATATTTACGGAAGATTTATTGAATATTTCGCTGTGCGATTTAAAAGTTTTTAGGAATCTTCCAGTGAAATGTTTCTGAATCTTTCTGAAATCTTTAATGCAATATTCCACTGGAAGATTACTTAAATCTTTTTGTGGAATATTTTGTTGACTATTTATGAAAGATTTATGTTATATTCCACTTTACGATTTGAAAGTTTTTTGGAATCTTCAAGTGAAATGTTTATGGAATCTTTCTAAAATATTTCGTAAAATATTCCACTGGAAGGTTACTTAAATATTTCTGTGGAACATTTCGTGGAATATTTATGGAAGATTTATGTAATATTCCGCTGTACGATTTTAATGTTTATCGGAATCTTCCTGAAATATTTCGTGGAATATTTATAGAAGATTTATCTAATATTTCGCTGTACGATTTTAAAGTTTTTTGAAATCTTCCAGTGAAATGTTTATGGAATCTTTCTGAAATCTTTCATGAAATATTCCACTTGAAGATTACTTAAGTCTTCCTGTGGAATATTTAGTTGACTAGTTCTGAAAGATTTATGTAATTATCCGCTGTACGATTTTAAAGTTTATCGGAATCTTCCAGCGAAATGTTTATGGAATCTTTCTGGAATCTTTCATAAAATATTTTACTGGAATATTCATAAACATTACATGGAATATTTTATGAAATATTTCAGAAATCTTTCGTGAATTTTACATGGAATATTTCGGAAAAGTTTTCGAACATCCCTTTGAAATATTCCTGAAATATTCCTGGAAGCTTATTTCTAGCCTAACGCTTTTTTATTGTTATTTACAGTTTTCAATATTTTCTTATAATCATTTGTTTATTCGCAGCATTATTCTACTTTTAAAAAATAATTTTCATACAAGGTGATAAAATATTTTACTATTAGATAATATATATATATATATATATATATATATACATATATATATGTTCATTTCACAAAAAAATTTCAACATCAAAACTAATTCTCTAATGTAAAGAATAAAAAATTGAATTGGTATAATTTTGAAATTTTGATATGGGAATACTTTTTATAAATATGTTACATCCCATGGAACTGCCCTCAAAAATTTATTAGAAAATTTAATCATTTTTATTTTTTTCTCAATAATATTAACTGTAAGATGCACATTAAAAATTTTATTTCAAAATTTAAGCCTTGTTTCAAAACAGTTCCATGCGATGTACCGAGTCAGCAACGATCAGCGTTTTTATTGCAAAAACTTTACAAATTGTACACAAGTGTAAAGGAAAGAGAGAGAGGAAAGATTAAGATTCCATTGGCAAATAAGTTAATGAACTCTTTCGACGTTGATGGCTTCGAATACACGGCGAAATTTGATAGGGTTTCCCATCTCCTAATTTCCCTGACGCAAGTTATTAAAACCAATTCGAAGGACTCTCCTGGGCCTTTTGTCGAATAAGATAGCATCCGTATAAATCGGCTCTGCTGGTCCGCTGTTAAAAGGAAAGCAGTGTTAAAATATAAGTGCGAATTAACTTAAGATTTAAATTATCTTATTTTAAATAAAATATATATATGTGAATAGCTTAGAAACCTAATCCACAAATATTAATTATAATTATAATTGTGTGGATAAGTGAAATAGTTCTCTTGACACAAGAATTCTTAACTTAAGAGACAATCGCATCAGTGAGAGAAATACGAATTTCTGTCTTTACCTGCGTTCGAGTGATTAAGGAGGAAACTCAAACTATCTCGCCACGGACGTTCTTGCCGTGTAATTTAAGAAGTCCTAGTATAGTAAGCCACAGGATAACGAACAGTGCCAAAATTTCATCTCTGTCTCTCCTAAGTTGTGAGTCAATTATTTTAACAAATTTCTATTGTTTAACGATAATAAGGAATAAATAAATTTCCGAATCAAAGGAAAATATAGGGGAAAATTCCTTTATCCTTTGATAATCTATTGTTCCTTATTCGAAGATAATTACTATCAAATAAAATAAAGAGAGAAAGAAAGGAAAAATTATAAAATTTAATTGTATAAATACATTTCAATAATTAAAAAGAAACATACGAATAATACTATGAATTTAAAATATTTTATTTACGAAATTATTTATGTCTTCAAATAATATTAATAAAGAGTTATATCGATAGTTTTAAATTAAATTAGTTTTTCGTATTATAAAAATCTTATATTAAATTGTCAAGGAAATTTATATGAATAAGTAATAAATGAAATTTAAAAGATTATAAATGTAAGAGAAATGTTATATATATATATATATATATATATATATATATATATATATATATATATTGTTTATAAAAATAAAAGGGAGAAATAATTTAAAAATATTTGTTTTGATCTAAGTCTAAATTATTCTAAAAACCTTGATTAATAAATGAATACATATATTATCACCTATCTAATCAATATTAATAATATCATAAATTATAATATAAAATAAATATCGTATACACATGTGGGCATAAATATATATATATATATATATATATATATATATATATATATATATATATATATATATATATATGTATATATGTATATTATTGAATATTAAATAAGAGAACGAGTAGAGTGAACGATTATGCATGAACAGAGTGAGTAAATGCATAAGCGAACACTGCGAACGCATCAGAGAACGAAAGCCGCATACGTGAGTAGGTGGGGAAAGCGAACAAGTGTATAGGCGAACAGAGTGAATGAGAGTATACTAGCGAACAAAGCAAACGCAATAGAGCGGACGAAGTGTGTAGTGAGTGAGTGGGGAGGACGAACGAGAAGGAAGGCGAACAGAGCGAACAAGTGTTCGTTATTATTAATTCTAAGTTAACGTAAATTATATATATAAGTTAACGTAATAGATATATATAATTAATAGGGGGGTTCCCCCCTGCTCGCTTCGCTCGCCAACCCCCCCATTGCATCACCTTCTACAAATATAAACTTTTATATATATAATTTTTAAATTTATATTAATTTAAAATTATTTTTTTTTTTTTTTTTTGTTTCTTGGTCATGAAGATTGGTATTTATTAGAAGTTAAATACACTTATTAAGTTATATGAAATTAAGTATAATAAAACGTTTTATGATAGTTTAATACTTTAAATATGTTGAAGATATCTATAATAATATTCAATCGCTTTACGATAGGAGCACAACCATTCAACGTATTTACCTCGAGCTTAGCCCAATGTTCTTTTCTCTTCCTAATTTCGTTCATTCTTTGATAACAATTAATTAAATTAGCTAACAATTAACTACCTTTCAGCTATCTCTCAGCTAACTTTCAGCTAAATTTTATCTGAATTTCAGCTAACTTTTAGCTAAAACTTAGCTAAAAGTTAGCTGAAATTCAGATAAAATTTAGCTGAAAGTTAGCTAAAAGTTAGTTGAAATTCAGATAAAATTTAGCTGAAAGCTAGCTAAAAGTTGGCTGAATTTCAGCTATCTCTCAGCTAACTTTCAGCTAAATTATATCTGAATTTCAGCTATCTCTCAGCTAACTTTCAGCTAAATTTTATCTGAATTTCAGCTAACTTTTAGCTAACTTTCAGCTAAATTTTATCTGAATTTCAGCTAACTTTTAGCTAACTTTCAGCTAAATTTTAGCTGAATTTCAGCTAACTGAAGGCACATAAAATTCTTATACACGGCGGCGGCGGCGCGGCGTAGGCGATATATCTTTATTATATAGAGAGATATATCAATTTATCTTTGTAAAGATATGTATGCGTAGATGTAAATATGAATGTAGATATGTGTATACGTGAATAAAAGATTATACTTTACAAATCCAATTTATTAGTGACAAGGTAAGTCCTAGGACGTATGCTGATTCTTAACAAAATTAAAAATAATTTTTGTTGTGAACTCAATTGTCCGAACCAAGTTCGGCCATAATTCTTTAATAATTTTGAATAATGGTAAATTTTTCAAATAACTTGTGGTATTGAATGCTAATTAAATTTAGTTTTAACATGAAGTTAATTATTTAGGTTGGAAATGTATTCAATAAAATAATATAACTATTTATAAATTATCACTTAATTTTTTAAACTTTTTATTCATAGTTGACAATTATATTGAATATATGATTCTCATTTTAATAGTTTTTATATGATATTATGTGAATTTTATAAATATAAATTATTTAAGGAGATGTAAAATGGACAGCACACTTCCACCCATGAATATTGATTATATTTTCATTGTATTTTAAAATTTTGAATAAATAGATGCATTAACATACAGTATGTATCACGAAGATTATTCAGTTAAATTTTTACATAAATCTATTCATTAGTTATTGAGAAGTTTGAGTTCCAATATTATTTACTAAAATTTTTCCATTTGGAATCAGAAATTTAAATATCTTGAAAACTAATGATTGGAATAATTTAAGAATTCAAATAAATAATCATCACGAGACATACTACAAGTTAATACATTCCTTTCATGGAAATTCAGCAATAGAATGGAAAGACAGTTAATTTTTTTATCTTCTTATAGTAAAATGTAATCAAACTTTGACAACAAATTTGACATAATGAAATAATTGTACTTTCATTGATTTTTATCATATTTAATACAAATTATAGAGTGATATTACAGAATATTATTTTTTTCCGCATTCATAATAAATGTTTCGCAAATAATAAGTAAATTTTCTTTTGAAATGTTTACTTTTTTAGGGGAAATTCTACTTCTATCTAGACAGTTCATACATATAAATGCATAATTATAGACATAATCAGAAACATTTATTCATATTTTATATATTGTCCTATCTTTATAATTGACTATTAAAAAAATTTAATATCTAATAAATAATTTTTTAAATTGTATTTCATAAAATTTATGTTCAAACGATATTAAAAAAAAATATTTTTATATCATGTAATTATAATTTTTCAAATGAGGTAATTTGATATTTTTTAAAAATTAATGTTTCTCTTATTAAAAATATTATTGCTTCAATGAAATGAATTGCTAACAATTTTTATATAAATCACAATTCATTTAAATATAAACACGTGTACAAATGAAAACGTAATTAAGGTTAAATGTATGTTATTTAAAAAAAATTGTTAGCAAGCAACTTTTTAAATAATATATTTTCATGAAAACTAATTTAAATACCTCATTTTCTGAATGATAACTAAATACAATTTTAATTTAATAAATTTAGTTATACAATTATAAATATATAATATTTATATAACTGTTCATCAAATAAAATTATTATTTTTTTAATACATATACATCGAAAAAATAATTATTACAATAGATTGTAGTTAAATAAAAATGTTTATTTTAATAATTATAGCGTTGAAATTAATTTTGATAAAAATGTTATTTGATTGACATTTACTGTATTATTTTAACTATTTTTGAAAAGTTACTTGTCATCAATAAAAAAATTTTTAATTTTCCAAATTAATAATCTATTAATATCAAGAATTTTCTAAAAATTATAATATTTATGATATGCAAACCTTACTTGGGATACATACACTTTGTAATATTTGTATCTCATTAAATTTTTATATTAGATGCAAAAAGGATTGTTAAGTAATTGCAAATAGTTATTTTTTTATTCCGAAATATTCGAATTTAAAATTGACTAAAATGTTGTATTTTAATCTTATGATTTTTTCTATTTAAATTTCGTATTTCATATATATAAAATACATTTGTGAAGATATTTTTACTAGAAATCAACACGAATTTCTTTTAAGCATGTTTTACTTATAAATTAATTTCATAATTCAAATTCATGGTCATATATTGAGGTCTGGAAATTATAGTTGTAACTCAGTACCCAGTTCTCAGTTTATTTACATCAAATATCGTACTATTTTTGTTTTTCTAATGGAAGTAGAGTGAGAAATAGTCACTTGAAATAAATTATACGCTCTTTTACTTTAAGCACATGTGTACATATATTTTTATATTATGTTTCATCAAATTATTTTCAATTTTATTCAGTACTTAAAATTCAATTAATTAATTCTTATTTACTTAAAATTAGTCATTTATACATAATAATATAATGAAAGAAAATTCAACTAAGCGATGTTAGGAGCGAAAAACTTCAATATAATTAATACCTGTTAACGTAAAACCTAATAAATTGTGCAACGATTTTCAACAGTTGATAAATATAACGTAAATCATATAATATATATATATATATATATATATATATATATATATATATATCAATTTCAAATTTCTAATCATTAATTTAAAACTCAAAAATAACTATTCTAAAACGGAATATGGAAGATAAACATGTATCGTTTTAATCCTTGAATATCACGAATATAAATAATTCTGTATTTAATAATTTTCAATTTTAGTAACAGGAAAAGCCGCACGAAAAGAGGTTAATAATTGCATTTTCTGCAAAATATTGCCCTTGAATCGAGTAGGTGAAAGATCAGTCTTAATAACAAAAAAAAGGCAGTAAGCATCGCAAATTTATGCTCTTCCTTCATAATATAATAGTACCAACATTGGTCCCTAAAATTCAAGCTATAGTTTTAATTGAAATTATATCGTCACTCTTTTTTTAAGTACCTTAATACATAAATTAGATATACTTGATTTAGAACCTATTTTAACAATACTTTCTTTTTTCCGTGCAGTTGTTAGTTCTAGTAAACGTCAAATACTGTTTTCGATTATTTCATGGTTCGTGATTGAAACACGTGATTAAAAAGAAAAAATTCCTATTATATTTTTTCATTGATTCAAATGCAATTTAGTAGAACAAATTCTTAATTCATCATGATATAATTTGTATTTAAACAATTTTTATGCACATTGTAGCTTTAATTAATCTTTTTCATAAAAATAGAAAAATTTAATTTAGTACAACACTATAATATCACAATTCATAAGTTGCGTCGATTCCTTTTTATTTTAAAATTGGCTAATCTATACATAATAATATAATATATGAAAATTCAACCGAGCGACGTTAGGAGCGAGGTATTTTTTGCTAGTTTACTATTAAATAGAAATATTATTTTAATTCTATCACTAATAAGAAATTTACAAATTTTGAGTTTATTTGAGTATCCCTCTACCGATTATTTTCATTAATAGCTCAAAACATTACAAATTTAATACAGAGGCAAGATCTGAAGAGATCCACGATGGGCAAGCATTTTTGGGTTCAAGTTAGTTCAAGCCCACCGTGTATATTAATTCAGTACCGATTGATGGAGAATTCATACAATTATTATTTTCCAGAAATTTAGAAAAAGGTCACTCGATTTGTATGGATTGTAATGATAAGGTAATTCATACATATGACATTTTAAATCTTAAATATCTACAAGATGAGCATGAGATTTATGTAAACAGATTATTTTCAAATAAATCAGAATTGAGCATAGTATTCGAAACAGTACAATCACAAACAAATAATTATGATTGTGGCATTTTTGCAATTGCTTTTGCTGTTGCAATACTTTATAATTTATGTCCAAGTTGTTTAAGATATGATGTTTCTCAAATGCGATTACATTTATCAAGAAATTTCAAATATAACAAATAAGAATGTTTTCAGTTTTACAAAATTATAATAATGCAAATATTAATTACAATTATCTACTGGACATTATAAGGAGGAGATTTTGATATGAGCAACGTCTAAATCAAATACCACTAAATTTAGATTTCGCCAAGCTTGAACTATTAGATAAAAACTCACAAATGCATTTATTGCCAGAACAAAAAAAGATCATAGGAATGTATCGCAAACAAAAGAATTCAAATTATGAATCAATCTTGATGGGCATTGACAATGACATTTCAGATATAAACTTTTCAGAACCAGATAATGATATAATGAAAGTTGATGATATCCATTTAAATTATAACGATGATAAAATTAGGACTGTTGAGATTAAATTAAATAAAGAAAAAAAAGAATCAAAAGAAATGGATGAAAAAGAAGCTTTATTTCTAACAGGACTTAATAGCAAAATGGTAACAGAACAATCACATAAATATGAAGAAAATTCAGAAAAAGACATTATTATAAAAATGCAAGAAAAAAAGTAATGATAAATTAGAACTAAGACGTGTTCAAGAAGCTTTACGTTAGAAAAGAGCTTATATGAAAATAAAAAAAGGACAACTAAGATAACAAAATTGCAGTTTAAGGAAAAAATGAGTAATGATAAATTGGGACGAATACGTGCGAATGAGGCTGTACAAGGAAGAAGCTTATTTTAAAATTAAAGGAAAACAACCAAAAAAATATGAAGAAAAATCAGAAAATACTAAGTTAACAAAATTGAAATTCTAGAAAAAAATGAGTATTGATACATTGGAACAAATTAGTGCGAATGAAGCTTTACGTAAAAAAGAAGATTATATAAAAATTAAAGAAAAACCCATTAATAAACAATATAATGAATATGAGAGAGTAGTAAATTGAAAATTAAAAATTGGAAAATGCCGATATTATTAACAAAACACAAGTAAAAATGATTGTTACCAATTAAAAGAATCACGCACAAGGTGTAAACAAATTGAAATTGATGACAATAAACATATTAATAATGATACTACAATAAATAAACCAATAGATGGAAAAAAGAGAAAATATAAATATGATTCTTATCAATTAAGGAGTCTCATATGCCAGCTATAATTTGCTATAGTTTGTTGTTCATAAAAATTAAAAGTTTAAAGAATTCTTCAAAATTTTGAAAAACGTTAATTTATACCTAGAAAAAAATCCCTGCAAATTTTTAGCTAGCTTTATCGACTGATTTTATTATTTAAGCTCACTTAAAATTTATCTTTTTACTACTATGAGATACAAAACTCGTGGACTTCGAGTGAGCACATATACAAAAATTAGTCGATTAGACTACTTGAAAATTTGCAGGAATTTTTCACATGTTATAAATTGATTTTCATCAAAATTTTGAAGAGTTCTTTAAACTTTTAATTTTAATGAACAACAAACTATACCTGACATATGAGACTCCTTAAAGACATTATTTACAAAGTGTAAACGATTAAAAATTGAAGACAATAAAAATCAGAATGAAAATTACAGTAATAATAATTATAATTACAATAATAATATTGTATTGAACAAGGTTATTGATAAAACAGTATAGGGCAAAGTAGAAAAAAACTGAAAAAACTGATAGGTTGTATAGCAAATATATATTTCGATGAAAATCTTATATCTGAAAATTAAATTGGTTTCATGACAAATACATGTGTTTATTGTGATGCGAAACATTTTGCTTTCGAATATACTAAAAGTAACGATTTCTATAATTGTTGTCATAAAGGTAGAGTAGAATTGTTAGAAAATCCTCCTTACCCAGAACAATTACAGTTTTTAGCAAATGAATTAACGGAAGAAAGTTTTGATTTTTGACGAAATGTTTGGTTGTACAATAATGCTTTAACATTCACAAGTTTTGGTGCCAATTTTGATACATTGCCGGGTAAAGGACTACAAGTTACAGTACAAGTAGTACAAAGCCTATAAAATGATGCATGAAGTGTAAGAAGAAGTACAACGATGTGCAAAAATCAATTGTCCTCCAAGAATTGTTACTATGTTTATTATCCGTGATAATAATTTCGATAAAAATAGATATAATCTACCTACCTGTAATGAAGTTGCAATTGTATATGTTGGAGAAGACGATCTTTCTCCTATAGAACGTAATATTGTCATTTACTCTAAGTGTGATAAATCAATTAGTATACCGAAAATTAGCAAACATACAGATCCTATGACATATCCGTTTATTTATTCTAATAATGGTTTTGAATGGATGCCAAATATGGAAAATAAATTTTGAAAATCTAATAATTCAAATTTGCAATTTTATAATTATAGATTTAGTGTTGGAAATGAATTCAATTTATACATTAATTTGGGAAAATTATCTCAAAAGTTAATTGTTGATGCGTTGGTGAAATTCGAAACCTCCAGATTATATTTCATACGAAAAAACCAGAACGTATTAAGAAGTAATTGTTATGAAGGTGTTATGGACTGTTTACATAACAAAAAAGAATTAGATTCTTCAAATTACTATCAAACCCTACAGAAAGGCCACGATTTTGAAAACAAAATTACATTGACTCAATGACACTTGTAAATTATCATGGTAAACCTGACCTTTTTGTTACTATGACCTGTCACTACATTGGAAAAAATAACTGAAAATTTGGAAATTTATGAAAATGCAATAGATAGACCAGATATTATAACAAAAGTATTTTATCAGGAAGGAGACGAATTCAAAAATTTAGTAATAAAAAAGAGAATGTTAAGAAATGTATTGCATATAGTTAAGTAATTGAAATTCAAAAACGAGGGATACCGCATATGCATATTTTGTTATTCTCAATTAAAAATGATAAATTTGACATTTCCGAAAAAGTCGATAAAATAATAAGTGCAGAAATCCCAAATAGAGATATTTATCCAAAATTATATAGTATTGTTAAACATTATATGATACACGGTCCCTGTGGTATGCAAAATATAAATTGTCCGTGTATGGATAAAAATACGAAACTATGTACTGAAAATTTACTAAAAAAATTTAATAATACAACAACATTTAAATCAAATGAATATCCTATACAAACGTGAAAATGATTTTTAAAAATAAATTTACAGAAAGAGTTGCAGATAATGGATTTGTTGTTCCTTATAATTCTCACTTATTATTGAAATTTTATGTACACATAAACGCAGAAGTAAATATTGGACCCAAAAAAATATTTTGCCCAAAAAAAATATGATTAAAAAAAATGTTAGGCCCAAAAAAAATATGATTAAAAAAAATGTTGGGCCCAAGAAATATAGATCCCAAAAAAATATAAGAATCAATAAAATATTGGACCCAAAAAAATATTCGGCCCAAAAAAATAGGAATCAAAAAAATATAGAACCCAAGAAAATCTAAGAATCAAAAAAATTTTGGACCCAAAAAAATATAGGGCCTAAAAAATATAAGAATTAGAAAAATATTGGGTCCAAGAAAATATAACAATCAGAAAAATATTGGGCCCAAAAAATTTAAAGCCCAAGAAAATATTGGACCCAAAAAAATAAAGGAATTAGAAAAATATAGAGTCCAAGAAAATGTAATAATCAAAAAAATATTCGACCCAAAGAATATAGAGCCCAAGAAAATATAAGAATCAACAATATATTGAGTCCATAAAAATATGGAGCCCAAGAAAATATAAGAATCAAAAAAATATTGGACCCAAAAAAATATAAGAACCAAAGAAAATAGGTCTCGAAAAAAAAGTAAGGCCCGAAAAATATAAGGCCTAGTAAAATATAGACTCTAGAAAAATATATAATATGGGATCCAAAAAAATATAAGGTTAAAAAAAAATAAGGCTCAAAAAATTGAGGCCAAAAAAAATATGAGGCTTAAAGAAAATAGGACTCAGAAAAATGTAGGTTCCGAAAAATATAGAGCTAAAAAAAATATAGGACCAAAAAAAATTATAGAACCCAAGAAAATATAAGTTTAAAAAAAATATTGGGCTAAAAAAATAAGAGGCCCAAAAAAATATAAAGCCTAAGAAAATATAAGGGTAAAGAAAAAGAAGGGCCCAAAAAAATAGGCATTGAATAAAAATTTAGGGCTCAAAATAATATAAGGCCCAAAAAGAAGTTTATGACTAATGAGTACTAATTATATTGAACCTAATAAAAAATTGCTACTTTTATTACCAAAAGATTCAGGTGCAGACGTGTTTTTACTTCATGCGTCGTGTTAATTTGTATCGCAGTTTGATACTACTCAAATATTTGACTATTTTGTGTACAGTGTTTAGTAATGGATTGAAACATTTTAATCATGGGTTAAAAAGACGATCTTTATCCACGTAAAAAAGCTGAAGTAAAGGCCCTCATTGATGCTAACATTTTTTCAAACCGCGAAATATCTCAAAGATTGAAGGTTTTTGAAGCTAGCGTACGACAAATAAAGAAGAAAATCAAATTAGCGGACGAATTGAGCCCGAAACGAAAGAAAAAATGCGACAGAAAGCCCATTTTTACTGCAAGGTAAGAAAGATACAAGGCGATTTCGGAATTTAGCTTAGGTTTTATTTTTTAGTTTACAAATCATGCTTTTAATACAGAAAATTTCCTGATATTTTATTTCCCATCTTTTTTTGATACCTACAGAAAACTTACAAATCCAAAAAATGTTACAAACTAAAAACTTAATTTGTAAACTACGAAATGAAAATTTAACTTGACGTCCGTAGTCGCCGTAAAGAATATTCACCTGCAAAACAGATTTGCTACCACAAAACTAATCACATCGCAACTCTAAGATGCTTATATAAATGTGTCTGAGTGCACTGTTCATAGAAAATTAAAAGATTTAAATTTCAAGATCTGCCGTCCCGCCAGGAAGCCCAAGTTAAGAGTTGCAATGAAAACAAAGCGTTTGAAGTGAGCCAAACAGTGGCATGATAAAAATGTGGACTTCTGGAGATCGGTAAGTTGATATAATTTAATCATAAATGATATTTTTAATATTATTTTCAATCGAATAAAGAAATATCAGCACAGACATTTAGGATTTTCATTTATTTTTATTTATTTTTTCAATATTCGACTGGTCTGCTTTGGCGATAAAAGCACATTTTAAGTTTTACAAAATAAAGCTCTGTTCGTGCGTCATCATCATGGAAAAAAGTTCCATCCTGACTGTATAGTTCAGACTGTTAAGCATCCTACGAAAGTGATAATCTGATCAGTCATCAGCGGCAAAGACACTGGACGTCTGTACGTGGTAAAAGGTATAATGAGGCAAGATCAGTACAAAGAAGTCTTACAAAATCAGTTGATTCTGCAACTCAGAGAATGGTTTTGGAATGAGAAACTATTTATTTTTATGCAAGATGGAGTTCCTTGCCATACGGCACGGTCTGTTAAAACTTTTTTGCAGGAGAAAAATATCCCTCTGTTAGATTGGCCAGGTAATAGCCCCGATATGAACCCAATTGCAAACGTGTGGGAGCTGATGAAAAGAGAAATAGCTAAAAATGTGATCACAAGTAAACCGCAACTCTTAGAAAAGATCGTTCATGCGTATATAGCATGCAGCGCAGAATTCAAGCTCTCATAGCGGTAAAAAGTGGCTCAACAAAACATTAACATTTTATTGCATGAATTCAAATTTTATTCAATAGTCAGTGATAACATATTTTTTCTATAATGATGTTTCATTTGTGTAACAATTAAATAATAAGGTAATTAATGAAAAAATATACATTGTACCTAATAAAAAAATTAAAGCCAAATAAAATCATCTGATAATTAAGATTCGACACAAAACCATATAGTGCGTCTAATAATTTGGCCAAGGACTGTATGCTGCAAGAATCAACTTTATAGCTATAGTTGTTCAAGAGTTATAGCAGTGGCTTGTCTGGCGTAATATTATGGCAGATTAGCCATTATTACCCGAAAACGACTGGAGCGACTTCTTTCAAAACGAAACAAATTAATGACAAACTAGACGAATATTCCCAAAGTCTTAATCATTAAATCTGAATTGTAAAGAGTTATTTTTTGTATCAAAAATTCTTATGTTCTGTTTTTCTGTATTTATTAATGCTTTATAGTTTTGTATCTATTCTCGCCCAATTAACCCATCGGCATCGAGGGGTATTTTAATGTTTGAAGCGTGGTATATAAATTTTCTCCCAACAACATTCAATTTGCATTTAACAAGCATTATATGATTTTCGTTAAGCATCTTGATTGTTTGTCTTTCTTCTTGTTGTTGTTTTATAGGATTGCAAGTATTAAGATACAATACTTTGTTTCAAATAAATAATATACCTACTCCTGTGTCTACTAGAAATTTTAATAATTTTCCTCTTTTTCCCGTGGATTAAATTCAGAGATGACAGTGTTTTCCATCTATTTGGAAGATTGTATTTTGTAATCCTGATCCTCTCAATAATTATAACGGTCAGGTGGGGTCTTTGACCATGGTGCTGAATCCTCTAGATAAGTTTTGTTCTTTGAGACACTAAGGCGAAAATTCACTCTGCGCATTCTGACAATGTCCTTTGTCATAGCTGGATGTATTACAATAGGAGCATGTAGGCTTATCATCTCTTTTAGCCAATCGAAGATAAGTTCAATTCAATATATATATATTGAATTGAACTTATCTTCATTTCTTCTCCTTCACATTTAGTACAATAATTTTAGGCAAAGCAAAGCCTTAGATGGTAAGTATGAGATTAAGCTAACGAGCTAGAGACTTTTGGGTTTTTATATTATGGTAAAAGACAGTTGCGTTATTTCGTATATATGATCCTATTGTTTCTTTTATTATTTTCGGGATAAGATTGATTAAATGTTACATGGGATGCAGTTTAGAGTTCGATCGGCTCTTGTGCGTCACATTCTCCCGATTGTATAGTGTTATTGTTCGCTATCATAGTTTTGAGGTAGAAGACTTGGCATATGATGCACACAGAGTTCAATCACTCTTGAGTATAATGTGCGAGATAAATATAAGTATGAATGTGCTATGAATGTTTGTCTTTGTTTACACCATTCCTTACTGTGTAATGAGATTTCACTATCCTGCCTCAATAATTCAATCTAAAATTATTAAAATCATTAATAACAATGCTTGCAAAAGTATTTTGAAGACCAGAAACATATTAAAAAAAATTTAGCTCAATGTACATCGCATATTCTCATTACGAGTAACTCCGATGGCATACTATTTTTTACTTGTCAAACTGTTTAAAAAAAAAAACATTTTTTTTCACCCTTTAAATGCTTAATACCATTGTCTGGTTTGTATTTATTTGCTTTGACGCTTACAACTCATATTTCGTTTTTATCGAAAAATTTGGAACTCTATCGATATACAAAAATAATAAGAATGTTGTGACTCCGTTAACATTTTCGTTATTGAATTTAAAGTAAATATAAAGTAAAAAGGTAATTAAGGTCAACCATGATTATATTTTTATTATTCACAGTAAATATTAAATATTAAGAGTCCGCTGTATCTCTGTCCTTTTCTAATTAAAAAATTGACTTTTTTCCCAAAATTATCAACAAGAGGCAAAAATAAAGAGATGGTTTCGATGTGTTTAATAAAATGTAATATTTTCTTTGATTAGTATGAATTTATTTTATTGCTTCGTTTTTAAGAAAAGTTGGAATAACTTAAATTAGAAATTAGTGTCAAATAATGGGATTTTCAAGTTATTCCAACTTTTCTTGAAAATAAAGCGGTGGAATTAAATTATTCTTATCAGAGAAAATATTACTTTCTATTACACGAATCGAAACCATCTCTTTATTTCTGCCTGAAGCTATTAGTTTTTATACAAAATAAATTTTAAATAGATTCGGTAAAACAGGTAACTGTGTTGGTATACAGCTGACTCTTAAGAAGAAAGCCAGTTTCAGTGAAACAAATTCAGTGACTCCATTTATTTCACACGAAAAATTTCCTCCAATCTTTTTCCACTTATTTGTACAATTGTAAAATAAACTTCAATTGGCCATATACTTTCATAATAAATTTATAAATAATGATTTATACCCTTGATTATCAATATTTGTTTAAATTCAATAAGGAAGTATATTCTTAAGAAAAATGAAAATATGAAATCAAAATTATAAAATTAAAATTTAGAAGAAACTGAATGCAAATTTGACCCCGAAGATGTAATAATAAAATAATAGCAAACTAGTAGACTAAGTTTAAAAAATATTACAGAATTTTATATTTTATTTTTAAACTAGCTCGCCACAGCGGCCCTTTGGGCCCTTTGGGCCGCTGTGGCTCGCACCTCGGGCCTTGCATCGCGAAGCGATGCAAGGCATGCAAAAAGCTCCGCTTCTTGCATATAAGGCAAAAACGCTCGCGCTTCGCGCTCGCTATTTGATAATTAAAGAATATTAAAACAAATCATTTACAAACGCAAAAGCCTTAAAAGTTAATCTTATTCCTTTTTTTCGTTGTATTTTTTACCGCATCTTTCAACAGGAGGTTTGAATTTATTGTATTTATTTGAAAAAACAAATTTATAATTATTTAAATTTTTCTTGTGAATTAAGTTGATTGATTTCAAAAAAATTTATGTTATGTGAAAAAGACATATTTTCATTAATGTATACTTTTTAAAGTTTTGGATAGGATAATCTATCAAAAGTTATAAGAAAAAAAATAGTTCAGTAGCTTAAAAGTAAAGTTTTGTATAAAGTTTTTATTTGATCTGAATCATTCCGACGGGGGATGATTTGAAACAATAATACAAATAAATATTGGCAGTTTAAAAAAAAATCATTCGAGCGGTTTTAAAACAGTTATCCCTTTAGAGGTTAAAAAAAATGTTTTTTTGGTGATAACTTGAAAAAAACGAATATTGAAAAAAAGTATATTAAATAAAATTTATAGAAAAAAATAAGATACATCTTTTTAATACTATATATATTATTTATAAAATAATATTTATCAAATTATCATTAAAAAGCCTTTAATTTCAACATTTTTCATGAACAATTTGAAAAATATTAACTTCAGAGAAAAATGTGTAATATAAAAAAGAATTATTTTTTTATATTCTATAACTTTTATCCAATATACTTTTTGAAAAAAAATCGTATTTTTCAAGTTATTACCAAAAATCCATTTTTTTGACCATTTAAAAGGCGCCTATTTAAAAACGCTTCCAACGATTTTTTTCAAAATAGGAACGTTTACTTGTGTTATTATTTGAAACAATTCCCCGTTTGAATTATTCAGATCGGATAAAAACTCGTCGAGAAAATTCATAAACTTGATTTCTCACACACATACATCCATACATACATTTTAAGGAAGCCTCGTAATAGTCTTATTTTGCTATAAAAATAAGTTTTTTATCATAAAAAAACATTTTAAAGGGTTACATTTTTCGCGATGTCAAAAATATAAGGCACTTCCGTATAGCGGTCGTGTCTAAAAAACTGAAAATTTGTATATAATAATAATTAATTGAAATAGTTTCAGTCCAACGGATCATAAATTAGCGACCTGCAGTGATGATGGTACTGTAAGAATCTGGGACTTTTTGCGGTGTCACGAAGAGCGCATTCTTAGAGGTAACCAATATCCTTTTAACGAAACCATCAAATAATGAATCAGGAATATTTTAAGTTGTTTTTTTAAATATTGTAGGTCATGGAGCTGATGTTAAATGTGTGCACTGGCATCCACAAAAAAGTTTGATTGCTTCTGGAAGCAAGGACAACCAGCAACCGGTAAAATTGTGGGATCCAAAAAGTGGGCAATCACTAGCAACTCTTCATGCCCATAAATCTACAGTCATGGATGTTAAATGGAATGAAAATGGTAATTGGATTGTTACAGCTTCTCGTGATCATTTACTTAAACTTTTTGATCTACGAAATCTTAACCAGGAGGTACAAACATTTCGTGGTCATAAAAAAGAAGCTTCAAGCGTAGCATGGCATCCAAGTCATGAGGGCTTATTTTGTAGCGGAGGTAGCGATGGAGCTATACTTTTTTGGCATGTTGGGTTCGTACATAAATTATAATTTTATCTTTTTTAATTTATTCGATGAACCATGTTTTTATTACGAAAGGTTTTTCGTGAATCTTTAAGAGGAGGTCACGTATCTCCGTCCTTTTTTAATCAGAGAATTGGTTTTTTTTACAAAAACTAATAACTTCAGCAAAAAATGAAGAGGAAGCCGTATCTTGTATCAAAAAAGCAATATTTCCTTTAATAAGAAAGAATTAATTAATTTTATTGCTTCGTTATTAAGAAAACCTTGAAAAACCGAATTGTTCACTTTAACCTCTATGATTTAAGTTTTTTAAGATTTTTTTGAAAACAAAGCGATAAAATTAATTCTTTCTTATTAAGGAAAATATTGCTTTTCTTGACACAAGATGCGACTTTCTCTTCATTTTCTGTTAAAGTTATTAGTTTTTATGAAAAAATCAATTCTTTGATTAGAAAAGAACCGAGATATGTGACCACTTAATACCTTTTTGTTTTCTCATAGAGAAAGCATTGTATCGATAAAAAAAAATTTTTTCTATTTTTTCATTGATTTGTACATATTTTTATTCAAGGAGTCAAAAAAAGTGGTTTACAGAAAATGTCTGTATGTATGTGCGTGTGTGTGTGTGTGTGAATTCAGTACGCCAGTCAGATCTCGAAATCTACCTGATGAATTTGCTTCAAATTATGCAAAAAATTTATTTTTTTTGTTCAACTGGTGCGGAAGCTATTGAAAATTAGTTTTCTTAGCGTAGTTTTCAGTTTAAAGCTATTTAAAAAATTTTTTTTTAATTTCGATTTTTCTTTTTTTTTTGTATTTTACGTAAACTACCTAAAAAATGTGCTTCAAATTTTATATGGAAATTATTTTTGATTGACAAAAGAAGAAAAACTTTTAAAACTAATTTTCTTAGTGCACTTTTGATTTTAGAGCATTTTTAAAATTGCTCTAAAATTTGTATGCATGTTATTTGCTACTGTCTAAAGAAAACAAGCTTTGGAGAACTAATTTTCTCAAAGCAGTTTTAATTTTAGAGCATTTTAAAAATTTTCAAAAAATTGTCATTTTTCATTCATCTTCTATTTTACGTGAACCATACCATAAATTAATCCAAAAATTTGTGTACCATCAATGCGCTATTGTCTGAAGAAAACAAGCTTTTGAAAACTAATTTTCTTAGCGTAATAACAATTTTAGAGAATTTTAAAGATTTTAAAAATAATTTCGATTCTTCTTTTTCCTTTCTCATAGAGAAAGCATTGTATCGGCGAAAAATATTATTTTCTGCGTGCGTGTATGTGTGTGTGTGTGCGTGTGTGTGTGTGTGTGTGCGTGCGTGCGTGCGTGCGCGCGCGCGCGCGTGTGTGTGTGTGTATATTCAGTAAGCCAACTAGATCTCGAAAACTACTCGATGGATTTGCTTCAAATTTTGCATAGAATTTATTTTTTTGTCTAACTTAGCTGGAAGCTATTGAGAATTGGTTTTCTTAGGGCAGTTTTGATTTCAGTCATAAAACAAAAAAAAATATTTCTATTTTTTATTTTTTTATTATTTTTTGTAAACTATCTAACGAATCTGTTAAAAAATTTTTTGGGAAATAATTTTCGATCCCTGAAATAAAATGAACTTTTGAAAATTGATTTCGTTAGCGCAGTTTTAATTTTAGAGCATTTTAAAAATTTTGAAAAAAATGTTTGTATTTATTTAGTCAATTAGAACTCGAAAAGTAATCGATAGATTTGCTTCAAATTTTCCATACAATTTTTTTTTTTGATTAACTTTTGCGGAAGCTATTGAAAATTGGTCTACTTTGTATAGTTTTTTTGAAATAGCTATTTAAAAAATTTTTTCAATTTTATATTTTTCATTTTTTTTATATTTTACGTAAACTACTCTATGAATTTTCTTAAAAATTTTCATGAAAATTATTTTTGATAGCTCAATTAAAATAAACTTTTCAAAACTGATTTTCTCAGCGCAGTTTTAATTTTAGAACATTTTGAATTTTTGAAAAAAATGTTTGTATTTATTTTGTCACTTACATCTCGAAAAGTACTCAATGGATTTGCATCCAATTTTCCATATTATTTATTTTTTCTATTGACCAGTATTGAAGCTATTGAAAATTAGTTTTCTTAGTGTAGTTTTAATTTTAAAGCCTTAAGAAAACATAAATTGAACATAAATAATCTAGGTTCCCGATTAGAAATGTAAATACGGAAAACATTCGTCCCGGATCCGTATCCTGAAGATAATATTCTGGTTCCGATCCGGAATCGAATCATTAACTTATTTGGGTGTGTCACCAGAGAAAGTTGTGTACTCTGTTAGGATACCTGATTTCAGTTTTGCTATTCAGGACTATGTCAGGATCGGAGTAGGACAGTCTGAAGTATAAAAAAGTACAATAGACTGAATACAAATCCGGTCCGGATGCGATGCAAATCCGGTGCGGATAAGGTTCACATTTGGTTTTAATATAGGTTTTTACGCAAAGATATATAACATAAAAGTAATGTATGAATAAAATTTATTCAGAACAGATTGCTATACATTTTAAATAGCTGTTAAGTTAGCTATCACTATCGATACAACTATTTTGATCCTCATCATATTTTTTATATTTAAGAGCATTAAGGTTAAGGTTATGGTTGAAGGTTATGCGCAATAGATATTATTATTACAAATATTTATGCACAAGAAAAAAAAAATCTATCGCTTTGTTTTTGAGAAAAGTAAGGAACGCGAAAATATTATAAACATAATCTTTTACTTCGGCGTTCCTTACTTTTCTCAAAAACAAATCGGTAGATTTTTTTTTTCTTGTGCATAGATATTCATAATAATAATATCTATTGCGATCAACCATTATTTTGAAGATACACCGATTAATACTTGAGTAAATAACAAACAACTCAATTGTTACTCGGTCGGTATCAGGTTCTACTCCGGCTTGTTTACAATAGATATTATTATTATGAATATCTATGCACAAGGAAAAAAAAATCTACCGATTTGTTTTTGAGAAAAGTAAGGAACGCCGAAGTAAAAGATTATGTTTATAATATTTTCGCGTTCCTTACTTTTCTCAAAAACAAATTTTTTTTTTCTTGTGCATAAATATTTGTAATAATAATATCTATTGCGCTTAACCTTCAATTTGCAGATACATCGTTTAATACTTGAGTAAATAACAAAAATGCCAATTAGACAAGGACAGCGAATCCGGCCTGCTCTTAATTCAATTAATTAAGATTCATTAAAGTTACAGTTGGCCGTTCTATGTTTCTGCTCGGGTTACAGCATATGACCCTAAATTTTTTATCACTGATGAAGGATTAAAATGTTAAATAAACTAAAATATATATTAAGTATAGACCGGATTCGCTGTCATTGTTTAATTTATTTTTCTGTTATTCATTTTAATATTATAACGACTGCGTAAGCGCTACTTTGAGATCGAAATGGTAACTTGACAATCTTCATTGCTCATGATTGAGATACATTTTTATATTAGAACATTATTTATGTTAGATTATTTTTTTTATCAGCTGTGATTTAGCTATGATATCCATTGTATGTTTTTACTAGAGTTGTGTGTTATTTATTTTTTTAATTGCATTAAAAGAAAAATTGTCGAAAATTAAAAATTTAACATATCCCACACAGCATGGAAGATTTCAATGGAACCTTCCATGCAGATTCTAGTAAGTCTTCACGGAATATTTCAAAATATTCCACTGGAATCTCTAATTTTTCTTCAATAGAAACTATGTTTTTACGTTGAATCCACATTTAAAAAAATTAAATTAAATTACACTAACTCAATGAGCTCTATGAGAAAGCATTGCGCCAAAGCAATTAGCAGCGTTTATTTTTTTTTTATTTTACGGAAAGTACTCAAAAGATTTGTTCTAAAATTCACAGGGAAATTATTTGTGACTGCCAAAAGAAGGGAAATTTTCTAAAACTGATTGTCCTTGTGTAGTTTTAATTTTTGAGCATTTTGAAAATTTTGAAAAGAAAATTGTATTTATTTAGCTAATTAGATCTCAAAAATTACTTGATGGAATTGCTTCAAATTTTGCATATCATCTATTTTTTTTGTCTCAGTAGCTGGGAAGCTATTGAAAATTGGTTTTCTTAGTGTAGTTTTAATTTTAAAACCATTTGAAAAATTGAAAAAAAAAATTTGGTTTTTCTCTTTTATTTTACGTGAATCACTTGAGGGATTCGCTTTGAAATTTGGATGAGAATTATTTGTAACTGTTCATAGAACTATGACTTTTAAAAACCAATTTGCTTAAGAGCAGGCCGGATTCGCTGTCCTTGTCTAATTGGCATTTTTGTTATTTACTCAAGTATTAATCGGTGTATCTGCAAATTGAAGGTTAAGCGCAATAGATATTATTATTACAAATATTTATGCACAAAAAAAAAAAATCTATCGCTTTGTTTTTGAGAAAAGTAAGGAACGCGAAAATATTATAAACATAATCTTTTACTTCGACGTTCCTTACTTTTCTCAAAAACAAATCGGTAGATTTTTTTTTTCTTGTGCATAGATATTCATAATAATAATATCTATTGCGATCGACCTTTATTTTGAAGATACACCGATTAATACTTGAGTAAATAACAAACAACTCAATTGTTACTCGGTCGGTATCAGGTTCTACTCCGGGCTGCTGTTAACGTATTTTTAAGAGCATGACGGAGCTACCCGCCTTCTAATAATATTTGCAATCCTAACTTACTAATAAACGGTGCGTTTAATCGAGTTTTTTTGCTAAAAAGAAAAAATTAGTAACATAAAACTCTAGTGTGGACAACTCAAGAAATCCACCAAAAAACTATACATGAAAAGTTATAATAAGAACTTTCAATGTATCGTATTTTAAGGTTAGGTTTGTCGAGTTTGACATCTATTTTCCATTCCAAGTTCATAAAAAAATAACAAGTCCAAATGATTTTTTATTTTAATAAAAATTATTGGTTTAGTATACCTTTAGTGCGGACAAGTCATTATATTTGTCTAATTTATAAATTTGAAAAGATATTGATAGAATAAATAAAACAAAACTCGATTGCTGCAGCTCCGACATCCCGTTAATTTAAAAATTTTCATTTTTCATTTTTTCCATTTTACGTAAACTACTCGATAGATTTGCTTTAAAATTTGTATATAAGTTATTTGCTACTGTCTTTATAAAACAAGCTTTTAAAAAACAATTTTTTCCGTGTAGCTCTTTGATCAGTTCTTTTGATTTTTGATTTAATGCTTTCACTAACTCTTTTCTTACTTTCCTACTTCCTCTTTGTCCTTTTATCTTAGATTGAGCCTTATTTTTACCCTATTTTCATCCATCCCTGATAATCTCTTCCTATTTCCTAATCACTCTCTTACACTCACTAATTTTTCTTAAATATGTTTTTTACATCGAAATCATATTAAAAAAAAAAAAATCAAATTACTCTAACTCGATGAGCTCTATAAGAAATTATTGCGCCAAAGCACTTGGCAGCGTTTTTCAACTTGAAAAGTTTATAAGTTTATATATATTTCCTCAAAAAACAACAGAAAAATATTTATTTTCTTATAGAGAAATAATGTTAGGAGTAGTACAGGTACCACCATGTGGCCTCGTAACAAACTCCCACTCCTGACCCCTCGCAGAGGTGAATGACCTGAGCGGCGTCAGGAGCGGGATGACCCACTATGACATCATAATATATATAAATATATATATTATGATGTCATGTGAGGGAGAGTCGGAGGAGTTTATTGTAACACTCCATAGTGGTACCTAGATTTAAGAAAACACACACACATACATGCACACATACATTTTTCATTTAAAAAGAAATATATATATAATTTTTTAAAAATATACAAATTAAAAAAAAAGGTACTTACCATTTTCCTTATAGTTTGTTCAACCCAATAGTTTTTTAACACAGATTATTTTTTTTCAACGTTTCCACTCCATTAGTTTTTTAAACGCTGTTTTTTATTCTTTAAACATTAGTTTTAAAAATTATTTTTTTAACACAGTTTTTATTTTTGAAGCACTATTTTTAAATCACAGTTTTTATTTTTGAAGCACTTTAAACACAATTCAATATTCAAATCGCTGACGGCGAAGTCACACGGCCGTTTCATATCGGCAACAAAACATTCTTGCCCAATTTATAGCTGTCAGGAATATTTCCTAATACACAGGGTCGGATGTTACGTCGGTATTCAGCACGACGTTAATATACGGCCGTGCAATCCAATTCAGTGAGCTTTGCTCACGATTTCGCCACCGGCAAAAATCCTCCACTGACACTAGATGTTCATATGAATAGATCCGTCAGTGGTCCTCCCATAACAGTAGAACCACTAACGTATTGTCGCCGAACCCCGCGAAATTGAAATTATTAAATTGTGGGTACATCCGCATATACCGAATCATTATTAAATGCGCGTACCCGATATGTTCCGGCGGTACAGTTGCCGGCTCTAACACGGGGAGAGGATTAGGGTCCTCTCCGTCACTCTCGCGTGGCTCTTCGTCGTCCGGCAACATCTTGGACACTAAAACCATGGTCTTGATTTTAATGTCATCCTCCTCCTATCTTAGTCATGTACCGATGATCTAATAACGTTAAAATTTGACGTATGAAAGAAAGTTTCTTTCTCACATGCAGTTTTCTGCTGAAAAAAATACACACTGCAATAGACAGTCATAAATTTATGAAACATCAATGTTAGCACTTTGAATCAATATTGTAACAATGCAACTGTGCTTTACCTATGGTAAATTGAAACAATACATTTAAAATTTTCGTAGAAATCGCAGAGTTAAAATTCGCATGTAGGTAAAAGGACTATGGCAGCATTTTAGTGTTATCTTCAAGGACACGGTATATGTACCAAAAACCACCTTGATATCTTTATTAGATCAATACATAATCGATCTTGATCTATTGGTCCTAGAGCAGTGATTTTTTGAACATATACTATTCAGGGGCATAAAAAATCAAATAAAATCATAAAATATCATTTATATTAATAATTGATCGATTTTAGAAATTGTAGTAACCGCACTAGTTATCATACACAGTACTTAAAGCATACGAACATATTTATCTTATCTGATAATTCATACACAAATTACAAATTTTAAAATTCACGAATTTTAGAAAAATAAAAAATTTTACGGTGCCATTCGATTTTTTGCTATTCAAATAACATATGTACCAAAAATCACCTTGATATCTTTATAAGATCAATAGATAGTCGATCATGTATCGATTCTTGATCTATTGATCCTAGAAAGCTGATTTTTTGAACATGTACTAATCTGAACATAAGAAATCAAATGGCATCATAAAAAATTGTAATCACCTGTTTGGTTGTGATTCGATACACGGAAAAACTTTTGAAAATAATTTCTGTTCGAAAAGAATAGAAATTGCTTTTAATGCACTCATGAACTATTAATATTTTCGATTATGACTTGTTTTTACATTCATTCATATCTGATATAAACATACTGTCTGTTTAGATTATAGAACGTTCTTAAGTATATGTACGTTGACTATGTTCGAGAGAAATGAACAGTCATTATATTCAGAGTTGATCTGGTTTTAGTTTCAACTCGAACTGAAATAACTAAATAAAATAATCGAAAAGATTTTGGCGTCGGACTTGTTATATTTTTAGTTTCTAAATTGAGGATTAATTGATAACTAAAAAATTGTTTGTAAATATATAACAAATTTTGTATTTAATCTGCGCTCGAAAGAACTTGAAATTAATTTTGGTGCGTACATAATCAACAAACATTTTCATCGATGACTTATTTTCATCCTCAAGACAATTGATGTAACTATAACATCTATTTAGATTATAAAACCTTTGCAAATATGTACGTGAACTATATTCGGAACAAATTAGCCGCCGTCATATTCAGACTTGATCAGGTTTTAGCTTCAACTCGAAATGAAAAAGTTTAGTTAAATAATTGAACAACCTTCATCATCAAACTTGTTCGAAATTTTTAAAATCTATTAAATAGCAAAAATTATTAGTATTACTGTAGAATTACAATTTTTTAGAAAAACAAATCTGATTAGAATAAACTATATATGACATCCAAAACTTAAAAATTATTAATAACTAATTTTATTCTTAAAATCTAATTATTTTAAATAACCGGGGGGCAGATGAGCATGTATCATTTCACGACAGAACTTGTTTGAAGCAGTTTTGGTCTGGTGCGTAGCGTACGCGCCTTTCCTTTTGAGTACGCGGGTTTTTTTATTGTTTTAATATTTTTTATTCCTTTTTTATTCATACTTTTCATATTTTCTATTTTTTTAATATTTAAATTAATTTTTATGGGTATATGATCTTTTTTTTTTAAATAAAAAACTTTTTGAAATAAATTAATTTTCGTACGTAGCAATTGAAAATAATTATAAATAAATAATAGTGAGGATTATTATTATTAGATATATTATTTTATAATACTATGGTTTAATTTATTGAAAATATATTATTTTATAAAATTTACATAATAAATAAATTAAATTATTCTATTAATTTATTTATGTTATAATTTATATATATATATACATACATACATACAGTACCGCTCAAAAGTTCGGAAACATTTTTATTAAAACCAGTCAAACTTTAAAAGGTCATAGCTCTAAAACGGATCTACCAATTGAAAAAATTAAAAGAAATTTTGGAAGATCTCGATAAATACTATCGATTCATGACAGGTGTATTGCCATTTTTTATTAAAAAATATAATATTCTGATGTATTGGAAAAAAAATTTTTTTCAATTTTTTTTTCAAATCAATAATTTGTAACTTTTTGGGAAATTGTTGCATCAAAAAAATATGTTAAGTATTTTAAAGAAGAGCAAATTTCCTAAAAGTTTGATATCTAGCAATTTTCTGCTACGTTTCGTATGTGCGAAGTTATAAACGTTCAAAAGATGAGCGTGGACAAAAAATACTTTTACAAGGACAGATCTATATGTAAACCTTTAAATTCAAACATTAATGTTTCGAAAATTTATAGACATACACAAATATATATATATGTATACAAATACACACGAAATATCCTAACAAATTTCAGTTTTTTTTATACTCTTGACTATAACATAACATTTGACATCTCTGCGTGATTGTGTTTATTTATATTTTGAAGTGTGATTAAATTTATGTTTCAAGGTATGATAATGATATTATTATTTGTTGAAAAAAATTGTAAAATAACGATATCTACTTTGTCCAAAATTTTTCTATTGTTTCTGACTATTGTTAAACTAAAAAAATGATGTAAAAATTAATTTATTTATTTATCCAAATTTTTTAAGAGCATTTAATTATGACATTGTTGATTTAAAAAAAAATGTTATAATTCGGTAGAAACTATCATTTATGTTAACTCTATGAAATGTTTGTATTTTCTAAAATATTAAATTAATACAATAATAAAGAGAATAAACTGAATCAACGAATAAAAAAGCATTTGTATAATTAGCTATACACCTTACTCAAATAAATTCTTATAAAAAAAGTCAACGTTTATAACTCCGCACATACCAAACGTAGGAAAAAGTTGCTGGATATTAAACATTTAGGAACTTTTCTCTTCTTTAAAATGATTCGCGTACTTTTTTGATCCAGTAATTTTTCAAATAATTACAGACGATTATTGAAAAAAAATTGAAAGAAAAAAATTTTTTTTTTATGTTAAAATATTATCATTTTTAATAGAAAAATGGCAATATATCTGACATAAATCGATAGTATTTATCAAGATCTTTCAAAATATCTTTTAATTTTTTAATTGGTCAAGCCTTTTTGGAGCTATAACCTTTTAAAGTTCGACTGGTTTCAATAAGAATGTTTCCAAACTTTTGAGCGGTACTGTATATATATATATATATATATATATATATATATATATTTTAACATAAAATAAATTATAACATAAATAAATTAATAGAATAATTTAATTTATTTATGATGTAAATTTTATAAAATAATATATTATCTATAAACTAAATTATACTATTATAAAATAATCATCACTATTATTTATTTATAATTATTTTCAATTGCTACATATAAAAAATAATTTATTTCAAAAAATGTTTTAATTAAAAAAAAAGATCATTAATTTTAATATTATTAAAGACCAAAACAGCTTCAAACAAATTCTGGCGTGAAATGATACATGCTCATCTGCCTTCCGGTTATTTAAAATAATTAAATATTAAGATTAAAATTAGTTATTAATAATTTTTAAGTTTTAGATGTTATGTATAGATTATTCTAATCAGATTTGTTTCTCTAAAAAATTGTAATTCTACAGCAATAATAATAATTTTTGTTATTTAATAGATTTTAGAAATTTTAAACAAGTTTGATGATGAACATTGTTCAATTATTTAATTAAACTTTTCCATTTCGAGTTGAAGCTAAAACCCAATCAAGTTTGAATATGACGGCGGCTCATTTGTTCCGAATATAGTTCACGTATATACCTGCAAATGTTTTATAATCTAAATAGATGATATGTTTACATCAATAATTTTTAAGATGAAAATAACTCAGCAATGAAAATGTTTGTGGATTATACATGCACCAAAATCAATTTCGAATTCTTTTAAACACAAATTAAATACAAAATTTGTTATGTATTCACAAATAATTTTTTTAGTTATCAAGTAATCCTCGATTTAGTAACTAAAAATATAGCAAGTCCGATGTCAAACTCTTTTCAGTTATTTTGTTTAGCTTTTACAGTTCGAGTTAAAGCCAAAACCCGATCAACTCTGGATATAAAAGCTATTCGTTTCGAGCTTAGTCAACGTACATACTCGAGAGTTTATCGAACGCATATAAGACTGGTTCTCAATTTCATTTCTGCTGAGAGTAATATCATCTCAATTTGAGTCTCATATTTTTTGAAGAAGGATATTAAAATTATTTGAGTAGTATTAAATTAAATTATATAATATTCCGCTAACGTTTAATACAAACTTCCATCAGAGATAACCGCAAGCTTGTCGAAAGATTCATTTGTAAGCTTTCGCCATAAGCTTTCCTAAATCTTTCAAAAAAGATTGATAAAAGCTTTCACGTAATCTTTCACGAAACATAAATGGAAGATTTAATGGAAGATTAATGTAAATAAAGATGGAAGATTACAGAAAGAATTTTCACCACCGTAAATGTAAGCTTTCTAGAAAGCCTTACAGGAAGATTCCACTGGAAGATTTCATGAACGTTTACAGTTAGCTAAATGTAATCTAGAAAAAAGGTTACTAAATAATTACGTGCAAGTTTCCTTGAAATATTTTTACAATCTTACAGTAACCTTTCAGCAAATCTTTCATAAATGTATTCAGAAAGGTTACATATAAGACAGTGAGAAGGATTACTGTAAGCTTCCCGAAAGATTCACGGGTTAGGTAATCGTGAAGGCTTACAGGAAGCTTACTGAAAAGATTCGTGTCATCTCTCGTAGAATATTTCGCTCTTTCATGAAAGATAACTGCAAGCTTTTCGAAAGTTTCATTAGTAAGCTTTCGCCAGAAGCCTTCGGAAATTTTTCAGAAGAGAATAATAAAAGCTTTCACGTAATCTTTTACGGAACATGAAAAAAAACTTTCATAGAAAATTAATGTATGTAACGATCAAAGATTATTAGAATATTTTTATTGCATTGAGAGTTTAAATTTATTTAAATATCATGAGCGACAAATTTCCAAACGTATCTAAATCCAAAAACTTAAAAAAAAGAATATATTCAGAGTGTCTAGTTCAAAGAATCACTAGAGCAACAAAATCCTTCAAGCCTCAGTAAGATCAAAAATATCTTTTAATTGTGCTCAAAGTCTCAATTGTTTTAACTATCAAGAACGACTTATTCCCAAATGCATTCCAATTAAAATCCATTTCACATAAAGAATTTCCTTTGTGCTTGGATGTAAAGATATTGAAGGTGACAAATTTTCTATAGCTACTTTAGTATCAGAAACATCGCATGACTTATTAGATACATTAAGAAAAAAAGTTTCCATTTTTACTCGGGCCCAATGGCCATATCCGGGTCTGGGTCAGGTTTTGGGACTTACGAACTATCCTATCTTAGAGTGACAAAAAAGCGACAAATCATGCAACCAGAATGGAGCTGCTAGCCCTAGCCGTTCCTGAGTTACTGCAGTGGATGCCGTAGCTTAATATTAAGCTACGGTAGCCATTGTTTTTTGGAAACGGCTGGAGCGACAAAATCCAGTGTTGGATTAAATGTCAGCGACAAATTAGCAACAAATTATCAAACATCGCATGACTTTTTAGATACATTAAGAAAAAAAGTTTCCATTTTCACTCGGGCCCAATGGCCATATCCGGGTCTGGGTCAGGTTTTGGGACTTACAAACTATTCTATCTTAGAGCGACAAATTATGCAACTAGAATGGAGTTGCTAACCCTAGCTGTTCCTGAGTTACAGTAGTGGATGCCGTAGCTTAATATTAAACTTCGGTAGCCATTGTTTCTCGGAAACGGCTGGAGCGACAAAATCCAGTGTTGGATTAAATGTCAGCGACAAATTAGCGACAAAATATGGTACTATTTCGAATTTGGCCCTATGAAGTGGATTCCGTAGCTTAATATACATGAATATCGATCTTGTTTATCATAAACCGTTGAACTCCTATGATGCGTTTTTCGGCGGTATAACTGGTAACACGATAAAATTATATGAATGCGAGGGCGATAAAAAAATTAAATACGTTGATATATGGTCATGATACCCTTCCATTTGCAAACGAGGTAAATATCTTGTGGGTCATCCAACGTTATATGTGGGTAATGAAACTAAAACTCTCATAGGGGATAACAACGATATCAGTAACGTTGAAGGTCTTATCATGGGTGATGTACTACCATCCAGAAATTTGTATTATCCTGTTTTACCAGTTAATATGCATGGAAAATTAATTTTTCCGCTTTGCTGTACGTGCTGTGAGCAAGTGATTTAAAAGGATTGTATGCGCGATAATATGATAGATCGGGTATTACACGGAACATGGGTATTGGAAGAGCTTACAAAAGTTGTAAAAATAGGATACGTGATTCAAAACGTTTACAAAATATGGCAATGTGAGATGGTATAATATAACTGTGACGCAAACAGGTGGTATTTTTACTGAGTACATCGATGAATACTTTAAGCAAAAAATCGAGGCTCCTGGCTACCCGTCGGAATGTATTACCGAAAATCATAAGGACCGATATATAGAGAACTTTGAACGTAAAGAGGGTATTCGTCTAAGTAAATCGATATAAATTTTGAGGCGGGTTCGAGGTCGGTAGCTTAACTATGTTTAAACTCGTTATGGGGGAAGCTCGCGCAACGAGAGAATATGGCTAAAACAGAGGTTGTTACAGAGCCAGCAAGATTGACATAACTACTTACCAATGCTCAGGTGGTTGTAAACAGTATCATCCCAGTCAATTATCAGATATTGTCCGTGAATTGGTAGTATCAGGATAAAGCTCTCTTGCAGTTATGCATGACAATTGTTGTAATTGCAGCTTTCACAACAGCACAAACTCGGCTCAAACTTTTCGATTATTTGAACATACAAGCATCGCGTGCACTGTAGTACGACACAGACTCAGTTTTCTATGTCAGTAAGAACGACGATCACGATTTACCGATCGGTACACTGCTTAGCAAACTTACTGATAAATTAGCGGAGAAAGGTGTTGGTACGTACATCTCATCTTTTGCTCCTGGCGGTCTGAAATTTTACGCATACAAGTGTAAACTTCTAGATGGTTCTGAAAAAACAGTATGTAAAATAAAAGGTATAAGACTAAATCATTCAAACAGTCAAAAAATTAATTTTGAAAGTATACACGAGTTAATATCGGGTAACACAGACAAAATTATTATATCTTCACCGGCAATAAGAAGGACAGATTTTCACGAAGTATCATCACTCTCAGAGACGAAAACTTGTAAAACCATATATGGTAAAAGAAGATTTATCAGATCGAAAAAAAGCTACTCGTACCGATATAGACACGAATAACAACTGAATTCCACATCGCCTGAGTAACTAAAGAGTGATAAAAACGCATGCGCAAAACAGTTTTCAATTCAAAGCACTTACGGGACCATTAGTGGTAGGGGGAGAAAGGTAATATTGCAGTGATGGGAGGAAATGAGCTCGTCTCTAATACCCTCGCAACTGTGCGAGCGAGCTGCGCATGCATTTCAGAAGCTAGCTGTTCGGGAGTGCTCACAAGTGTTGTGTGTTAATATTACGACAGTGTAAGGATGAGCTCTTTTCCAACGCTCTCACAGATACGCGAAACAAGCGGCACGAGATCGGGTACAGTTCAGATGGCGGATCGAGAGGATTGGTAAAATTATCGAAGCTGTGTTAGTGAAAAAGTACATGAATTTTACAGTCATAAACTATAACTATCAGAGTATTTTTTTGGAACATTTAGTGTGCTAACAGTTTCAGTGAAGAATAGTAGTGGTTATAGTAATGATTCATGGATATTAGATGGAAACATCCGTAGACATTTATGATTTGTAGACCTACCGGTTGTGGCAAAACAGTGTGTGTAAAAAAATTTCTAAAATACATCGATTGTATCCGCGATTCTTACAGGAAGCGTACTGAGACGCCACCTCCCGGCCTTTTGGATACCTTTTTTTAGATTGGAAACAAAATACTCCAGATGATTGTCGTTTTCGTGCATGCATCTTCCCCGATGACGGATATCAGTACGTTTACGTACCTCGAAAGCAATTCAAAGGCGTTGATTTAAGTTATCACCTTCCAGTCGTATCTTTGTAATGCAACGGAAAACTAGAGGTCCTATCGGGCCGAAGTATACAGATATTTTAAGAGTACCTTACTATTTTAACAGAGAGCAACGCGCTGCCAAGCTTCGTAAGGCCGACCCCAAATCGGTCAGTTACATTTGTGAGTGGGCTCTCAACGTGCTGCGTGGTAACGTTTCTCTCAAGTATTCACAAGTGTGAAACGCAGACAACAAAAAAATTTCACCAACGCTGAGTTGAAGTCGGTACAAACACGAGAAACTGCTGTTGGCAGGCTGGATGCCGAGATGAGTGATATCTTGAATTCTACGGATGATATGAGCGAGCGGGATAAATGTCAACGATATTTTCAAGCATTACAACGTTATCTACATTTAAAAAATATTAGTAACAAGAAGACAGAAACTACAAAGAAAGACGATGATATGCAAGATGCTGATATTATCAACGATGATCATAAAGATGATGCTGAGGCAGAGTCATAACGAGTCGTCAAAAAATTAGAAGATCGTGTGGATGCACGAATTGTGGAAAGTGTACCTTAAAGATACTGGTCCAATGCAGCGGATTTTTTACAATATTTACGTGGCAAAGGCATCGTCACTTGGGATAATAATAGCGCAACATGTATAGATGGCATTCCTATCTGTGGCGCAAATATTATCGACTTGGTTAACGATGCTATAAAGAAGAGACAACACGTGAATCCGGCAGGTCCTCGTCACTTCGCTCTGGCACTTCGACGTGTCAGAGTCTGGTAGTAGCAAATAAAAATCTGGTGATCGTAACGAACTCAGAGAGGAAGAACAAGGGCGTAAGAAGAGAAAGAGAAGAAAGGAAGTCGGTAGATTACTGAAATCAGCGGAAACATGGAGTCGCCTGGGCACGGCATTGTGAGAGTAGAGAAAGACGATGAAAGGGAAAAGTCTGTTATTGATCCTTTAATTAATTTAATGCCTTTTGAGATACATGTACTAGAATACAAATTTTGTGGACCCGGAACAAAACTGGCTGATCGTCTTAAACGTGATGACGTTGGGATTAATCCGCTTAATGAAGCGTGTCGTGAACATAACATAGCCTACGACAATAAGAAGTCTACAGATCGTCGTCAAGCTGATCAAATACTAGCAGAGAAAGCTTTTTCTCGGATACTTGGTAGTGAAAACCCACCCGATGAACGTACAGTTGCAATGATGACTGCTTGTTGTATGGTTAGCAAAATTACTTTTGGAAATTTTTTTTCGTGTATTAAGAAGGCTATAAAATGCAGGGATAAGAAAATAAAGAAGACAAAAGCGTGTATGATTCCGACGAAGAAGCAAGCAAAAGGAAAAAAATAAGAATAATGCAGAAACAATGAAGTAAGCGTTATTTTGGTTCTCCAAGACCAGAAGCATATGCGGGAGCTAATAAAATTATAACCTCTGTACGAAAGAAATATCCAGCTTATAAAGTGATCAACTGGCTTGAGAGTCAGGATGTTAACAATCTGCACAGATCTGTATGACACAGATCATTACAATGTTTGATATCGTGATGACGTCTGAGAGGCAGGTTTGATGGATATGAGAGCATTTGAAAACATTTTAAAAACAGTGCTAATCGAAAGCCCGTGATTATTCAAAGGGACAAGGGGAAAGAATTTCTAGGAAAGAAATTGCAAGAAGTGTTGAAGAAAAATGAATTTTATTTAGAATAGTATGAAGTCCTGATATCAAAGCAGCTGTAGCCGAAAGGTTTATAAGAACTACAAAGGAACGGATGTGGCGATATTTTACGCATAAAAACACTCGTCGATACGTTGATATTCTAGGAAAAATATTAGAGTTTTACAATCATAGCAAATACTCATCCATCAAGATGCAGTCAGCATCTCTTACGATTTACAACGCTCACAAAGCTCAAAAAAAAATTTAGAATCTGGATTTGCTTGATCCAAGTACCGAAAACCTAAATACACCATCGGTGACCTAGTGCTGGTCAGTCAAGCAGGAAACGTGTTTGCAAAAGGATACAAGAGTAGATGGACATTAGAACTGTTTAAAATTACTCGTATCTCAGTAGCGCACCAGCTACCGGTATACTTTTTAAAAGACTTAGCCGATGAGGATATTAAAGGGTGTTTCTACGAGCACGAGTTGAGTAGAGTTAAAAAAAGATTTAAATAACGCAAGTTTCGAAGTTGAAAAAATTTTTAAAAGTACTGGAAGTGGTCAGAATAAAAAATATCTTGTTAAATGGAAAGTGTACCCCGATAAATTTAATTCCTGGGTTGCAGCCAGCCAGATCAAAAAAACATCATAAAGAATCAATTTTACATTGTACTACCTAGTAATAGTAGTATGCATTATTTTCCTGACAATACTAGAACACGGTTCGTTACTCATCCACCACAACAAGGATGTTAGAGTGTTGCACTTTCGGAGATCCAAATTCCTATGACATTTCAACATGTTTCACTAAACAAGCACGGAAGATTTATCTGTGTAAAAAGTATACCACCATCGTCGCTGGGGACTAATAAAATTGTATCGGTCGTTTTATCTATGAATTTTATACCTCCAGGTGTTTACAAACATTTAGAAAGTCTCGTGGAGGAGATGAATAATCTAAGCTGTGCAAATGACCATCTACGTTCTCAGATAGAGCGTGGTGGATTGCAACGGGCCTAAAAAATGCATTTCTTTCTTGATTAAAATAAATTCAAAAATTTTTTTTTTTTTGGTACGATAAGTTAATTAAATAATTGAATAAATTAATCGTTAGAAATTTGCTTTTATGATAAATAAATTAGAAAATTCAGAAAGTAATTGTATAAATAATAAGGTTATCAAATTATTAAATTTTATGCAAATTAAAGTAAATTTAAATTTGAATGAAAAGCCCGCCGCATGATGGACATTACGTTCAATTCTCGGTCGCTGACGGATGAAAGACAGTTGTCGCGCTCTTTATCTATCACCATGAGTAAGAGAGAGAGGCAAAGAGACGCGACACTAACGCTTTGTTACCAGATCATAATCTTGAGTTATCTAAATAGAATTTAAAGTTTTAAATATAATATTAAAGCGTGTATGCGTTTTTTACTAATTCTTTTTATATGTTTAATTGATTTAACTTAACAATAAGTTGGTATAAGTCATTCTATACATCAAAAGGTCGGTCTGTATCTAAGATGACAGAATAAAGAGGGGGAGATTAAGACATTATGAAACTGTTATAAGCAGAGAGGAAGGGATCTCTGCGCATAAACTATCTAGAGTATTAATGTAAAAAGAGGGGGAGGAAGAGACTGGAAAGCAGAGAGAAAGCAGCGAACAGGCATTCGTGATCCGGACTTCGAAAAGAAATTTTGTTTAAGAGTTTTTCCTTTTTCATTTGTCTCTCGCATACAAAATAACGGAATAGTAAGTTAAATATAAGAAATTTAACGTAAAGTTTATTTCATTTATCGAGACATTCTGTTTATATCGCGATTGAAAAATATAATTTCTAAATATTAAAAATTTACAATTAGAATTCGTTTTATTTTTGTTTCTACTAGATTCTTTTTTTTTTTTTAGAAGAAAAATATATAATCTTGCGTATAAGTACGTTTCTTTTTTGCAAAGTTATTAAGTGTTAATATAAATAGAGTCAGTGTAAATCCACTAACCCACAATATAACACTTTTATGTTTGTAATATTATATTATATTTTTTTTTGAATAAGTAGGGGAAAGACTAGGCCTACGGCCGAAAAGCCCCGAGTGGTGACTCTTATTAGGGTCACTGCGAATTGCACAAAAAGCCTGATAGTGATGGGTATAAAAGGGTGCTGAAAAGCTGCCCTTTTCCTATGGACATCACGTACTTTCAAGTACCTGGTGCAGCATAGGTTGCCGTACACTAGGGATTAGGGCTCCTTTTATATGTTTCAGGTGGTTCAAGGTCCCTGGTTATTTATTTGCAAGACTTATGATATAAAAAAAAAAAAAGAAAAATAATTGAAAATAAAAAATGAAAATAATGAAATAGAGTGAATAAAGGGGAATAATTATATACAAAAAATGAAAATAAGAATCGAGATTGATAGAGTTTTGTTTAGATTAAAGGTGATCAAAAGGAAAAATCATATATATATTGATTTTTTTCTTTTTCCTTTTGTTTTGATTAACTACTGCATTTTGGGTTGTATTAGAATCACGCCAATATAAATTCATTGATTGTTATCGGGTTTTTGAATATATTGAAGCATTATATTTTTTTTTTGCTGAAATTAAAAATACTTAGATAAATTAATTGAATAGATGTAAAAAATATAGCAATAAATGAGTCATAACAAAAGATGTCATATTTGACCAACTCAAAATAAAATACATTGTTCTTTATTTTAAAATACCTTATACCTTATGTCAATTATATGTGGGTCTTAAATTAAATGTTATGTTGCATGCTAATATGTGCTGTCAAAAATGTAAATTTATCAAAAGAATTTTATTTTATGTAACATCAAAACACGAACCCAATGGATATTGCTGAGTGGTAAAGTCGGCGAGGATACTAACTTTACTAGAAGAAGGCAAGATTGGTTTTATTCTTTTGCTGCTCATTTAAAATTTATTAAATTAAAGAATAATTGTTATAATAATATATATATATATATATATATATATATATATAGATGAGATAAAAAAAGCAATAAGGTAAGACTAAATAATAATATAAAAAAAAAAAAGGTAAATATAGATATTTCAACTGTGCCAATCTTGCTATTAAAGTCTTCCATTTTGACGTTACATAAATGGTACCCCTGGTGGGACCCACACAATAAAAAATTGACAGTGGTAGTAAAATAAAGAAAAACTTTCTAACTTTCTCGATTCTTGTATAGGGTAACTCTGAAAATGCGAAATAGATGCGCAAATCAAAAATGAAAATCTTCTTTTATATTCGTTGCAGATGACAAGGAAATCTGTCGCGAGTTTTATTGAAGAGAGTGTGGCCGCGAAAAAACGTTACAGTGATTTGGTCAGAGTAAATGCTTCTCAAAAAGAGCGAATAAAGTTCTTGGAATTGGAAGCCGAAAAGGCCAATCTAAACTTCCAAATTATTCGGGAAAGCTTTCGGGAGCTAATCGAAGAACTTGAGGAGAAGTTTGGAGAATTTGACGTAAGATTGGGTAAAATTGAAGGTCGTTTAAGGTTCATCGACGAGGCATTTGTCCTTTTTGAAGACAAATTTAAGGATTATGACGAAGTCGAGGGATTTCTCACAGGGCGGACAAATGTGTTGAAGAGAAATCAAGATAGAATCACCAAATTTCTCATCGACTGTAAAGTTCTGCGTGTAAACCGAGGTTAGAGACAGTTAATTAACGTATGTTTATCTTTCGGTGCTGGTCGTTGTAGCGCAAATTTCCGTGTTTTGAATAAGTGTTTCTAACAAAATATAGATCGTTAACCTACGCGAAATCAACTAACATGACGAATAAAAAAAATAAACGTGGTCGTGGGCGTGGGAATGGATCACCGCAAGAAACTCCGCCGCGTGATGAAGAAAATTACGGAAACGAGGTTAATAGAACTTTAGAGAATCCGAACGTCGAGGAAATTGTACATAAGGAAAATGCGGACTTAGTGATACCGCCAACAAACCGACTGAGAAAAAAAGGAATAGGCTCATTGCCCGACATCTCATTAAATGCTCAATTAACGAAAGATGATTTTCAGGAGGCCCGCGGACTAGATGTCGATAATGGTCTTCGTCAAGTTAAAACGACGCGTAAGGTAACGCGACCGCGAAACAAGGCGGAAAAGGTGGACAGCGACCAGACATTAGCGCGTCTTAAGGTGCTGGAGGAACAGTGCGATTCTCTAGAGAGAATTAGTCAAAAATTATTGAAGATTAGCAACGAAAATAATGAAACGTGAATACAAAACGTAAATGACGTTCGAATCCTATCGAATGAAGTCGGAGATCTTGATTTTAAAACGAGGCAATTGGAACATGATGTAAATCGAATAGATAACCGTCACACAGGTTATACGCAAAGATTTGAAGGTCTTCGCAAAGGTCAAGATATTTTACGAGAGCAGATACGTCGTGACAAGGAAGAGTTGGTCTATATGGTTCAAATTAGGATGCGTCAGGGCGGTGCTGTACCAGGCATTGCTAAGCCAAAATTCGAATTGCCAACTTTTTCAGCAGCGACCTATGAAAAACCTGCTGCATATATAAAATCACTCCTTAATTACATTAAATTAACTGCGGTAGACAGTCAAGGAATAAAGGTACTAATTGATCAAGCCCTTAAAGGTCCAGCAAAGGATTGGTGGGAACATGTGGAGCCTCAGATTCAGAATGCTGAGCAATTCAGAACGGCATTTTTAAAAAGATTTTGGAACCAGAGTGTTCAAGATAAGGTACGTCAGGAACTCGAACTCGGTTATTATCAGGCCAAAGACAATTTAAGCAGGAGCGAATATGTGTACCGGCTATATAATAGTATAAGGCAGCTGGAAGATGCACCTCCTGAACAGTTTATAGTCCGAAGACTAGCCAAGCACTTCGATGAACAAGTGCAACAGGCAATCATCATGCAAGAAATAGGCAAAATTGATGATTTAATTAAACTATTAGATGCGCTTGATCAAGCAGGTGCACTTAACTATACCAGGAATAAGAAGGTTGAAGATCATCCAATGATCAATCCACCTTTGTTTAATGGTGTCTCAAAAAATTCGTACAACACGAATGTAAAAACATCAACGCCCGATCGGGAGTTCCAGAGGTCATATGATCGGCCTTATCAGTCTAGAAATAGAATATATCCATCGCATAATACATCGAAACCGGGGGTTCAACAAATCTCGATTATCGAAGAAGAAGAAATAAAACAGCAGGAAAACGAATAGACGTTGCACTTCCTGCCTCGGATAATATTAAAGGTTGTGCAACGACGTTGAATAATCTACCACAGAATTGGGGGGACAAGGAAGCTTCAACCGGATTCGAAAGAATTGTGATTAATACAGTCTTCGATGATATTAAGGATATGTTGACCGACGAACCTGAAATGGAGGACAGTCAACGATCATATCAAGTCACTAGGTGCCCCGAAATCCTTGTAAGCATAGAAGGAATTGAAACGAAGGTCTTAATCGACACAGGCAGTCGGATCACCTGCGTTTCCAAGGAGTTCTATGAAAAGCACTTTAACGTGCTGAAAAAGCAACCAACGTTACCCTTGGTTGGATTACAAGCAACCGGTTTTACAGGTGAAAAATCTGTAACTATAAAAAACAGTTCCGTGCCAAGGTCACGTTAGGGTGCGTAAGGGTCGAGACCAATTTTCTGGTAATTCCGAGACTGGTACGCCCATGTATTCTAGGAATAGACACGCAAAAGTCCATTAGGATGGTAATTGATACAGGAAATGGACTAATTCGTATACCTAAGAATAAAGAGGAATTCTTTGATATGCCTTACGATGAAGTCAGAATATCTGAAGGAGATAGATTAACGATAAATTCGATAACTCCGGAAATTGGCACGGATGGATATATAGATTTTGCATCTCAAGAAAGGGAAGAGTGCACCCCATTTACTTTACAGGTAAAGGAAAAGCTCGATTTAGTCTCAGAACTGAATACTGAACAAAGAGATCGGTTAAAAAATCTAATATTTGAATTCCGAGATGTCTTTCGTCCTGAACCGGGAAGAATCGAATCGTATGTGCATAAGCTAGTTTTAATCAATGATGCACCGTATTATAAGAAAGCATACCCAGAACCTATCAACCTAAGAGATAAAGTTACTAATGAGGTAAATCGTATGCTCAAATATGATATCATTGAGAGATCAACAAGTGATTTTATTAATCCAGTTGTACCCGTAAAAAAAGGTAATGGGACGCTCCGTTTATGCCTGGATGCTAGGGAGCTGAATAAACGATTGCAGGACGACCATGATGGCCCAGAGGCAATGGACGAAGTCCTGAAGAATTGCAAAAGCTTTAAGGTTATGTCCACTATTGACTTAACAGCGAGTTTTTGGCAAGTCCCACTACATGTGGACTCCAGGAAATACACAGCATTTCTAAATAATGGAAAGACTTATCAGTATAAAGTGGTACCGTTTGGCTTAAAGGTCAGTGGATCTGCACTTACAAGGGCAACCGAGCCGTTCTTACGGCCTATGAAGGAATTCGTCATGGATTTTGTAGACGATTGGGTCTGTATGTCCAATTCATTTGACGAACATTTGGATCACCTAAGAGAAATCTTTCAAACGGCGAGAAATGCTAATCTAACATTTAACTTCGACAAAGTTAAATTATTTCGGACGGAATTAAAATTCTTAGGGCATATTTTAACTACACAGGGACTTATGATAGACCCAGATAAAGTGGTAGCAATCGATGCTTTTACACCCCCGAGAACTGTCAAACAATTAAAAGGATTCCTTGGTTTAGTAAATTTTTGTGCTAAATTTACCCATGAATTGGCATCAGAAATGGTACCTTTACTTGAACTAACAAGGAAAGGCATTAAATGGCAATGGGAAGATAAACACCAGGAAGCTTTTACTAAAATTAAGGAGCTGTTCAAGCATGAGGTAATGCTATATCATCCTATTCGTAGCAAACCTTTTATTTTGTATACCGATGCGAGCTCTGTAGCATTAGGGGCTGCACTATGCCAGGAAGACCAGGATTCAGTCATGAGACTCGTAAGCTTGGCAAGCCGGACGTTAAAAGCAGCCGAATTAAATTATTTCACCACGGAGCTAGAAACACTAGCGATTGTATGGGCGTTGACCAAGTTTCGAACGTACGTGCTGGGAACACAAGTGATCGTGAGAACAGATCATAAGGCACTCGAGTTCCTCATGTCATGTAGATTTCTAAGTGGCAGGCTCCGGCGGTGGGCATTAGCGTTACAAGAATACGACCTGATTTTGGAATATATCCCAGGAACAAGAAACTGTCTTGCCGACGCATTAAGCCGTATCCAAGAGGATAAAATGTTGCCAGGCAGCGACGAAGTATCCATCGCGGTTATATTAGCACGAAAGCCGGACAAACTAATAAGTAGAATGCTGCAAAATCTCGGAGCTATACAAGAGAGAGATAAAAAATTATCAGAGATAATACATGAAATAAAGGGAGGTAAAAAAGACCCAACCTACAGTATGTCTGGTGATAAACTTATGAAAAAATGTAGAGATAAGTATAAATATGTGTTGACAAATGAAATAGTTAACCTATTGATTCAAGAGGTACACGAATTATATGGCCATATTGGATCATTAAAATGCTTCAAAATGATTCAAGAGACATTCTATTATCCAAAACTGAAAAAATTGGTGAATAGGAAAATACGTAGCTGCGACTCATGTCAACGCAACAAAGTATATACACAAGGAACAGCCGCCATGACGCAGCCAATTGTGCCGGATGGAGTCGGTGATCTGGTTTCTATTGATTTCTATGGCCCATTACCTGTGGGTAGAGGAGGAACCAAATACATTCTCTCTGCTATGGACGTGTTCTCTAAATACATTGTTCTCTTTCCCATAAGAAGGGCCGATACTAGAACAACCATAAGGAAAATGTTCGAGGAATATATACCAAACTATGGGAAACCTAAGCGAATCCAATCGGACCATGGTACTCAATTCACATCTGATCGATGGATAAAAAAACTAGAAGATGAGAATATTCGTCAGGTTTTCTCAGCGATTAGGCACCCCCAGAGTAACATGGTGGAAAGGACGAATAAAGAACTAGGGAGATTCTTTCGAACTCTGGTTGGCCATAAACATAGTTCGTGGGCGAACTGGGTGGGATTCATACAAGATTGTATGAATGAATCCTACCATGAAACTACAGAATATACACCCATGGAAATTCAACTTAATAAGAAACCCTCTAGGTTTTGGGAAAAATGGATCGAATATCGGCATGATGAAATGGTAACACATGAAAAAAAAGTAGCATTAGTATATGAACGAATTCAAAAAAAAGGAAAAAAGCGGGCTGACAAATGGAATAACCATACTAACTTAGTCTCATATCAAATCGGTGATCATGTTTTGGTGAAGGCGTGTAATATGTCAATTGGGGATCAAGGTATCGTAGGTAAATTCCTAGCCCTATATGAGGGACCGTATGTAGTTAGCAATGTATTGTCCTGTGCAACGTACGAATTAACAAACGAGAACAAAATAATCAGAGGAAAATTTCATGCTTCAGCTCTACGTCCGTACAATGGCCAGGTCGAGGAAGGAACGTCGGCTGATCCGACGACTCCACTGTAAAATAGTGAAAATACAAAAAAAAATCAACGCCATGATGTACGAAAAGGCATTGAAGGAGGTTCAAAAAGAGAAAATGAGGTCAGAGCTATTCAAAGGCAAATTTTCGTACGAGGGGAAGATAGCCCTCGCCAGGATCGAACTCGAAAGGGAAAGAAGAAAGGAAGCCTGCCGAGAGGTGGCAGCGTGGATAATTAAGCATTATCCAATTACCAGAAGCGAGCTGAAACCACCTCAAATTAACACCATCGGCCCATCCCAACCAAAAAAAGACATTATCGAACTCCCAGACGAGGACTATCTCGACCTCGACACAAATGAAACGTTTGATTAAAGTTCTGTTTGTAATTAAAGAAAAGTATATAAAACTTCTTGTTTAATACACTCTTCTCGATATACATTTTTCCTTGTCAACAAAAAATTTTTTCTTTTCATTTTAATGGGGGGACTATGCAACGGGCCTAAAAAATGCATTTCTTTCTTGATTAAAATAAATTCAAAAATTTTTTTTTTTTTGGTACGATAAGTTAATTAAATAATTGAATAAATTAATCGTTAGAAATTTGCTTTTATGATAAATAAATTAGAAAATTCAGAAAGTAATTGTATAAATAATAAGGTTATCAAATTATTAAATTTTATGCAAATTAAAGTAAATTTAAATTTGAATGAAAAGCCCGCCGCATGATGGACATTACGTTCAATTCTCGGTCGCTGACGGATGAAAGACAGTTGTCGCGCTCTTTATCTATCACCATGAGTAAGAGAGAGAGGCAAAGAGACGCGACACTAACGCTTTGTTACCAGATCATAATCTTGAGTTATCTCAATAGAATTTAAAGTTTTAAATATAATATTAAAGCATGTATGCGTTTTTTACTAATTCTTTTTATATGTTTAATTGATTTAACTTAACAATAAGTTGGTATAAGTCATTCTATACATCAAAAGGTCGGTCTGTATCTAAGATGACAGAATAAAGAGGGGGAGATTAAGACATTATGAAACTGTTATAAGCAGAGAGGAAGGGATCTCTGCGCATAAACTATCTAGAGTATTAATGTAAAAAGAGGGGGAGGAAGAGACTGGAAAGCAGAGAGAAAGCAGCGAACAGGCATTCGTGATCCGGACTTCGAAAAGAAATTTTGTTTAAGAGTTTTTCCTTTTTCATTTGTCTCTCGCATACAAAATAACGGAATAGTAAGTTAAATATAAGAAATTTAACGTAAAGTTTATTTCATTTATCGAGACATTCTGTTTATATCGCGATTGAAAAATATAATTTCTAAATATTAAAAATTTACAATTAGAATTCGTTTTATTTTTGTTTCTACTAGATTCTTTTTTTTTTTTTTAGAAGAAAAATATATAATCTTGCGTATAAGTACGTTTCTTTTTTGCAAAGTTATTAAGTGTTAATATAAATAGAGTCAGTGTAAATCCACTAACCCACAATATAACACTTTTATGTTTGTAATATTATATTATATTTTTTTTTGAATAAGTAGGGGAAAGACTAGGCCTACGGCCGAAAAGCCCCGAGTGGTGACTCTTATTAGGGTCACTGCGAATTGCACAAAAAGCCTGATAGTGATGGGTATAAAAGGGTGCTGAAAAGCTGCCCTTTTCCTATGGACATCACGTACTTTCAAGTACCTGGTGCAGCATAGGTTGCCGTACACTAGGGATTAGGGCTCCTTTTATATGTTTCAGGTGGTTCAAGGTCCCTGGTTATTTATTTGCAAGACTTATGATATAAAAAAAAAAAAGAAAAATAATTGAAAATAAAAAATGAAAATAATGAAATAGAGTGAATAAAGGGGAATAATTATATACAAAAAATGAAAATAAGAATCGAGATTGATAGAGTTTTGTTTAGATTAAAGGTGATCAAAAGGAAAAATCATATATATATTGATTTTTTTCTTTTTCCTTTTGTTTTGATTAACTACTGCATTTTGGGTTGTATTAGAATCACGCCAATATAAATTCATTGATTGTTATCGGGTTTTTGAATATATTGAAGCATTATATTTTTTTTTTGCTGAAATTAAAAATACTTAGATAAATTAATTGAATAGATGTAAAAAATATAGCAATAAATGAGTCATAACAAAAGATGTCATATTTGACCAACTCAAAATAAAATACATTGTTCTTTATTTTAAAATACCTTATACCTTATGTCAATTATATGTGGGTCTTAAATTAAATGTTATGTTGCATGCTAATATGTGCTGTCAAAAATGTAAATTTATCAAAAGAATTTTATTTTATGTAACATCAAAACACGAACCCAATGGATATTGCTGAGTGGTAAAGTCGGCGAGGATACTAACTTTACTAGAAGAAGGCAAGATTGGTCTTATTCTTTTGCTGCTCATTTAAAATTTATTAAATTAAAGAATAATTGTTATAATAATATATATATATATATATATATAGATGAGAAAAAAAAGCAATAAGGTAAGACTAAGTAATAATATAAAAAAAAAAAGGTAAATATAGATATTTCAACTGTGCCAATCTTGCTATTAAAGTCTTCCATTTTGACGTTACAGGATACGTATCAATCAGACGCGTTTGTTTAACAGAGAAATGTACGCCAATTGATCACGTTCTAGAGTTGTCAAGAAATTTGAGAAAAATTTTCGGGTTCAAAACTCGAAAAATCAAGCTATCAAGGTCGATAAAGAAGAACTCACTATAGCTAATTACCCTGCTAATCTTTCTAATGGGTTACCAACAACTCTAATGGTGTACAGTGACATCTGTGATTCTTATGTAATCGGAGATGTGCAAGGTAAATTATTAAAAGCGGTTTTCTTGAATGCTGAGGATTGCAAATATGGTGGTGTTAAAATAGAAAACTTTTCACCATCTATGTACATACCGCTATTGTCCAACTCTTTTTAAACCATTGAAATAGATATAAGAGATCAACAAGGTCAGCCAATACTATTTGATTTTGGCACCTTGACAGTGACGTTGCACTTTCATCGTATTGATTAATAAGAAAAGAGATGAATTATTACGAGGCATACTTTGACATGCAGATCGGTGGTGGTGGTAAAAATGGCAGGGGTATCGGAAGTATTTACGTTGGAGCCCTCTACCGAAGAGAGCATGATGGTGTAGGAAGTTCTCCAGCTTAGTTGTTTCATCGTACACTACCGCTACTTACGTGTAGCTCTGAAGCTGTGGGAAACACCCCCACTGTCTTTTGTGTTAAGCCTTTATATAACGAGATTATATTCATCAAAATGACAGTCATTCAGTCGACATTCGTATCGTAGAAAGCTATTAGGAAAAAAGAAAAAAAATGGCGCATCAGAAGAAGAACTTTAAACAGCCCATCTTTAATTCTTTTTACGGTTCGAACAAGTCATTTATGAACAGAATTTTAGTTGATCTTGAATATAATAAACTACGAATTGGCGAATTTCATCCAATGGTACGCCTACTCTTAAACGATTTTCAAGGAATAGCTTTTAATACGGATACGTGGTACGAGTTTAAGCTTACTTTTAGTGATACCGAAAAATATTTTGATAGTAATGCTGATGATTTGATGGAGAAAAAAGTATACGGAACTGCTCGATTCTGAGATATACTAGAAGTCATACTGATAGAGCTATTGAAATTGAAGAAAATTTCACCCCTATTTCTGGTGTGGTCAAAAGTTATCGACAAAACATTGTTATAAAAAAGGTGACTTTCGAGTATTTACAAGACATTGCATCCTACGTAGATGATAGGATTAAATATTTAACCACGCTTGTTAAAGGTGTTGTGTGTGTGCAGGAGAGATTGTTGATCTTGTTGAAAAATCATGCAGTGTTCGATATAGATCTCAAATAGATGACTCCCCTGAAGTTGGCTCAGTACTTTCTCTGTACTACAAAAATAACTATTGGATAATTTGCCGTAAATTATCCGTAAATTATCCGTGAAATCCAAGAGTATGAGCATCGTATGAGTATCGCAAGAGTATTAACCTATAATAAAATTTTCTGTACAACTATGCTATTACGATTATGGGTATTGAACCACCTTAAAAAAGTAAGTACACCGCCAACTTCAAAAAGAAGTTAGCGGCGTACCTTCAGAAATCAATGAAAAAAAAGACTTAGACCATCGTAAAATAGCTCAAAATTTGCCGCTTTTTTGCCGTAATCAATCTGTCAAATCCGAATTACCGATATCTTAGCTGAACGTTCTTCATCGTAATACTTTCATAATTCATGATCTTATTAGTATGGTATTATGTGAAATATCACTGCATAGTGAAAAGTAGGAAGTGGATAATTTGCCGTAAATTATTCGTAAATTATCCGTGAAATCCAATATTTTGCCACGTCATAATTTCCTTGAAAAAGTGAGTACACTGCCAACTTCGAAAAGAAGTTAGCGGCGTACCTTAAAAAATCGATGAAAAAAATGACTTAGACCATCGTAAAATAGCTGAAAATTTGCCGCTTTTTTGCCGTAATCAATCTGTCAAATCCGAATTACCGATATCTTAGCTGAACGTTCTTCATCGTAATACTTTCATTATTCATGATCTTATTGGTATGGTATTATGTGAAATATCACTGCAGAGTGAAAAGTAGGAAGTGGATAATTTGCCGTAAATTATCCGTAAATTATCCATGAAATCCAATATTTTTCCGCGGAATAATTTTCTTAAAAAAGTGAGTACACCGCCAACTTCAAAAAGAAGTTAGCAGCGTACCTTCAGAAATCAATTAAAAAAATGACTTAGACCATCGTAAAATAGCTAAAAATTTGCCGCTTTTTTTGCCGTAATCAATCTGTCAAATCCGAATTACCGATATCTTAGCTGAACGTTCTTCATCGTAATACTTTCATAATTCATGATCTTATTGGTATGGTATTATGTGAAATATCACTGCAGAGTGAAAAGTAGGAATAGGATAATTTGCCGTAAATTATCCGTAAATTATCCGTGAAATCCAATATTTTGCCACGTCATAATTTCCTTGAAAAAGTGAGTACACTGCCAACTTCGAAAAGAAGTTAGCGGCGTACCTTAAAAAATCGATGAAAAAATGACTTAGACCATCGTAAAATAGCTGAAAATTTGCCGCTTTTTTGCCGTAATCAATCTGTCAAATCCGAATTACCGATATCTTAGCTGAACGTTCTTCATCGTAATACTTTCATTATTCATGATCTTATTGGTATGGTATTATGTGAAATATCACTGCAGAGTGAAAAGTAGGAAGTGGATAATTTGCCGTAAATTATCCGTAAATTATCCATGAAATCCAATATTTTTCCGCGGAATAATTTTCTTAAAAAAGTGAGTACACCGCCAACTTCAAAAAGAAGTTAGCAGCGTACCTTCAGAAATCAATTAAAAAAATGACTTAGACCATCGTAAAATAGCTAAAAATTTGCCGCTTTTTTTGCCGTAATCAATCTGTCAAATCCGAATTACCGATATCTTAGCTGAACGTTCTTCATCGTAATACTTTCATAATTCATGATCTTATTGGTATGGTATTATGTGAAATATCACTGCAGAGTGAAAAGTAGGAATAGGATAATTTGCCGTAAATTATCCGTAAATTATCCGTGAAATCCAATATTTTTCCACGTCATAATTTCCTTGAAAAAGTGAGTACACTGCCAACTTCGAAAAGAAGTTAGCGGCGTACCTTCAGAAATCAATGAAAAAAATGACTTAGACCATCGTAAAATAGCTGAAAATTTGCCGCTTTTTTGCCGTAATCAATCTGTCAAATCCGAATTACCGATATCTTAGCTGAACGTTCTTCATCGTAATACTTTCATTATTCATGATCTTATTGGTATGGTATTATGTGAAATATCACTGCAGAGTGAAAAGTAGGAAGTGGATAATTTGCCGTAAATTATCCGTAAATTATCCATGAAATCCAATATTTTTCCGCGGAATAATTTTCTTAAAAAAGTGAGTACACCGCCAACTTCAAAAAGAAGTTAGCAGCGTACCTTCAGAAATCAATTAAAAGAATGACTTAGACCATCGTAAAATAGCTGAAAATTTGCCGCTTTTTTTGCCGTAATCAATCTGTCAAATCCGAATTACCGATATCTTAGCTGAACGTTCTTCATCGTAATACTTTCATAATTCATGATCTTATTGGTATGGTATTATGTGAAATATCACTGCAGAGTGAAAAGTAGGAATAGGATAATTTGCCGTAAATTATCCGTAAATTATCCGTGAAATCCAATATTTTGCCACGTCATAATTTCCTTGAAAAAGTGAGTACACTGCCAACTTCGAAAAGAAGTTAGCGGCGTACCTTAAAAAATCGATGAAAAAAATGACTTAGACCATCGTAAAATAGCTGAAAATTTGCTGCTTTTTTGCCGTAATCAATCTGTCAAATCCGAATTACCGATATCTTAGCTGAACGTTCTTCATCGTAATACTTTCATTATTCATGATCTTATTGGTATGGTATTATGTGAAATATCACTGCAGAGTGAAAAGTAGGAAGTGGATAATTTGCCGTAAATTATCTGTAAATTATCCATGAAATCTAATATTTTTCCGCGGAATAATTTTCTTAAAAAAGTGAGTACACCGCCAACTTCAAAAAGAAGTTAGCAGCGTACCTTCAGAAATCAATTAAAAAAATGACTTAGACCATGGTAAAATAGCTGAAAATTTGCCGCTTTTTTTGCCGTAATCAATCTGTCAAATCCGAATTACCGATATCTTAGCTGAACGTTCTTCATCGTAATACTTTCATAATTCATGATCTTATTGGTATGGTATTATGTGAAATATCACTGCAGAGTGAAAAGTAGGAATAGGATAATTTGCCGTAAATTATCCGTAAATTATCCGTGAAATCCAATATTTTGCCACGTCATAATTTCCTTGAAAAAGTGAGTACACTGCCAACTTCGAAAAGAAGTTAGCGGCGTACCTTCAGAAATCAATGAAAAAAATGACTTAGACCATAGTAAAATAGCTGAAAATTTACCGCTTTTTTGCCGTAATCAATCTGTCAAATCCGAATTACCGATATCTTAGCTGAACGTTCTTCATCGTAATACTTTCATTATTCATGATCTTATTGGTATGGTATTATGTGAAATATCACTGCAGAGTGAAAAGTAGGAAGTGGATAATTTGCCGTAAATTATCCGTAAATTATCCATGAAATCCAATATTTTTCCGCGGAATAATTTTCTTAAAAAAGTGAGTACACCACCAACTTCAAAAAGAAGTTAGCAGCGTACCTTCAGAAATCAATTAAAAAAATGACTTAGACCATCGTAAAATAGCTGAAAATTTGCCGCTTTTTTGCCGTAATCAATCTGTCAAATCCGAATTACCGATATCTTAGCTGAACGTTCTTCATCGTAATACTTTCATAATTCATGATCTTATTGGTATGGTATTATGTGAAATATCACTGCAGAGTGAAAAGTAGGAATAGGATAATTTGCCGTAAATTATCCATAAATTATCCGTGAAATCCAATATTTTGCCACGTCATAATTTCCTTGAAAAAGTGAGTACACTGCCAACTTCGAAAAGAAGTTAGCGGCGTACCTTCAGAAATCAATGAAAAAAATGACTTAGACCATCGTAAAATCGCTGAAAATTTGCCGCTTTTTTGCCGTAATCAATCTGTCAAATCCGAATTACCGATATCTTAGCTGAACGTTCTTCATCGTAATACTTTCATTATTCATGATCTTATTGGTATGGTATTATGTGAAATATCACTGCAGAGTGAAAAGTAGGAAGTGGATAATTTGCCGTAAATTATCCGTAAATTATCCATGAAATCCAATATTTTTCCGCGGAATAATTTTCTTAAAAAAGTGAGTACACCGCCAACTTCAAAAAGAAGTTAGCAGCGTACGTTCAGAAATCAATTAAAAAAATGACTTAGACCATCGTATAATAGCTCAAAATTTGCCGCTTTTTTGCCGTAATCAATCTATCAAATACGAATTACCGATATCTTAGCTGAACGCTCTTCATCGTAATACTTTCATAATTCATGATCTTATTAGTATGGTATTATGTATAATATCACTGCACAGTGAAAAGTAAGAAGTGGATAATTTGCCGTAAATTATCCGTAAATTATCCGTGAAATCCAATATTTTCCCGCAGCATAATTTCCTTAAGGTGGTTCAATAGTAAATTACTTGTGATACCATGATTATTAAACTTTGTGAGATTGTTTATTAAGGTTCGATACAAATTTTATGAAAATTTGAGACCCCGTTTACGACTTTATTTTTTCAAATGAACACCCTGAAAATTAACTTTTTAACATTGGTTAATATGGTAATCTATCGAAAGTTGATACATTTCGTGCCATATCTTTGTGAATTGTGATACGAAAATATTCAAAAACTGGCCAGAGATAGTTAAGATAATTACTTTTTGATTGATATGCAAAAATTGTTACGTTGACGCCCATTTAGAAAAAATATTCAATCAGAAACTACAATATTTTGCATTCTTAGTACGTCTACCAGTTTAGCTGATGTATGGCGGCCCTGTTTCAAAACATTTTTCATAAGCAATCTACGAATAGGTTATATTATACATAAATAGCCAAGCAGCTACGGGCCAAAAAGCTGAATCGTGCTGAGCTGTACACGCGCAAGAGTATTAACCTATAATAAAATTTTCTGTACAACTATGCTATTACGATTATGGGTATTGAACCACCTTAAAAAGTGAGTTCACCGCCAACTTTAAAAAGAAGTTAGCGGCATACCTTCAGAAATCAATGAGAAAAATGACTTAGACCATCGTAAAATAGCTGAAAATTTGCCGCTTTTTGCCGTAGTCAATCTCTCCAATCAGAATAACTAATATATTATTTGAATATTATTTACCCTCATATTTTGATAATTATTAATCTTATCGGTATGGTATTACATGAAAAATCACTGAAAATCACTGTGTAGTTAAAAATGACCAGTGGATAATTCGCCTGAAAATATCCTGAAATTATTTATGAAATCAGATATGTTATCGCGGCATAACACAATGAAAAAAGTGAGTTACTGAAAACTTCAGAAAAAATTTAGCAAGGTACCTATAGGATTCAAGGAACAAAATGATTTGTATGAAGAATTCTAGGCATTAAGTGAACGTTTTTATCGTAATACTTCAATAATTTCCATTCTTATTGGCATGGTATTATGTGAAATATTACTGCAAAGTAATAATTAACTGATTGAAAATTTTTCGTGAATCATTTATGCATTATGCATAAAGTAAAATATTTTGCTACAGCATATTGTCGCGAAAAAAGCTGGTACCACAACCACTTTAAAAATATTGAACGGAGTGTCATTATAAAATCGATGTAAAGACTAAACTTTAGCTGATAATCAGTCGCTTTTTTCGATAATCTATCATAATAGATAGATAATATTTTAGATAATAGATAAGGCTGATTCCATTTCAAATCGAACAGTCAGTATACACTCAAGTCACCAATTACTGCGCTAATGGAGTATGTTATTCTATCCTAAAAATAAGGGTATACGTATTTTTTTATTTTGCTGAAATATCAAAATTGCATCAGATATGCACTTTTGAAAATTGCATACAAAAACTAAATGTTAAAACTGAAAATGTTGAGAATAACTTTAGAGAGCTATCGTTTTACCAATTTCCAATGAATTTTGATAAACCTTTTTTTATTTTATTTCGTTTTGAGCCCTCTTCAACTCCGTGCAAGAAATTTAAAAAAAAACTAAAAATGACTGAGATATATGCATTTTACCAAAAACTGCACTTTTTATGCACATGCATTTTTCTCGAAAAGGCCATTTTTTTTTGCTGAAATTTTTTTTGCTGATAGAGGACCAAAATACCTATCTAATAGTACTTGTTTGATCCCGGGTTTTTTTGTTTGGAGCGAGAAAAAAATTCACAAATTTTGTTGGTGAAAAATGCTTGTATATACGTTCGGAAGTCTTAAGCAGTCGACATTTAAATATTATCCTTCGTTTAGCATTATCCAGGAACAACGACGTGGACGTAGAAGGATTCTGTTCCCTTCAGGGTGCTTTTTTAGAGTGAGTTCCCCTTGCCTCTCACTGTTGGGATGCGTCAAAAAAATAATTATAGATAATTATTTTTTTTTTTTTTGCGCTTATTATTTTTAGTTTTAAATGTAGTCTCACGACGCTTGGCTTTTTTTTCTTGTTTTTTCACTTCATTTAGTGCATGTATAGCTGTCCTGCCAATAAATATATGTGATTTTAATTCCCCAAGTTTTTTTAACCACATATGACTTTTTTGAATTCCATTATATTTAGAAACCCCACTCCATTCAATATTTTTCTTTTTCTAAATCTTTCAATCTCATTTATTGGTAGTAAAATGATTTTTATTGCATTGGTGTAACTTTGAACCCAATTTATAAAATCGTCAGCATTTTGTATCGATTCTTCATGAACTCTTTTCAAGTTATGTGAAGTAGCATAATGCTTTAGAAGCCCACCTATTCCATCAACGGCTCCTTTCCCATGACCAGTCGCAGAAAATAACCATTTCATTTCATAAAACCAATGTTTGAATTAATGTAGTTGAAAACGATTTTTAAATTGGCTTGGAGCTCCATCTGATATGATAGTGACTTTAGTAACTAAATAATTCTTTTTCATAAGATTGATAATTTTATTTATTGCTAGCAGTGCATATGCAGTATCATGCTTTTTGTCGTCACTAACTATCGCAAAACTTTGTGTTATCTCTCCTTGGTAACAGACTGCAGTAAAAATAGAAATTTGGTTATTTACCCAATGATTTCCTTGAACCGCTTTATTATTTATTACAGACCAATTTTCTGCAAAGTCAACGTGGATGATTAACTTAGTAGGATCAGCTTTACCTTCTTCTTTTTCTGTTTTTATAGCTTCACGTTGAATATTTTTTATGTATATATGAGTACTTGCTTTCAATGCGCAGATTGAAAGTTTTTCTTTAAAAACTGTTAAGCTTATTGTTCGTTTAATAAGATTACCATTATCCCACAAAGCAAACGTAATTTCATCTTCACAATTTTGTTTCAGTTTTAACAATTCTAATGTGATACCCGCACCACCGGGACAATCTTTGCATTCTGCAAGAAACATGAATCAGATGGTTCAGAACACAACATTGTGTTAGTTATTTCTGAACGAATTGAATCTAATTCGGAATTCTTATCGCCTCTAAAACGAATCAAACTTGTAAGAAACAGTTCAAAATTTTCGCAATGTACACAAAGACAAGCTTCCTTCACAGGGCTAGTTAAGACGAAACTTGGTCTTAGACTATAGAATTTCGATTTTCCTATTTGTAAGTTTGGATTTTCTTTTCTTAATTGACTATATGTTTCTTTTAAGCTTCGAGTAAGAACCCGTTTGACTTTTTTAGTTTTTGTGTTATTAATTTTAACAATTACGACATCAGATTTATTTGGACTTTGTCTACTACAATTAAAATCATCATTTAAAAAATATTCCATAACGATATTTTTTGTGCTTTCATCAATAGGATGACCAGTATATAAATCTGGCTCCGAATAAACTCCTTTATTTTTCACGAGATTTCTTGATTTATGTATCATATACTCGCTTATATTCGGGAATAGTGAGCAAACTTTTATTTTGCTTAATTTTGAAGGTAGTAGAGTTAGAAGTTTTATTTTCTCCGAAATAGAAGAGCATTTTTCTGAAGCCAATTTAAAATTTTCTAAAAATTCATTCCAATAGTTTTCAGTGGAATTTTCGTCCGATTCTATTGATTCAACTGAAATGCCATACGCATCTTCTAATTTACTTCCAACAGTAGCAGAAAAAGCTGAAATTAAGGATTTTTTCTTTTTAGATACGTAATTTCCTCTAAAATTTTCAGGTATTGCAGTTTTTCTTTTTAGGGGTGAGATGCATTCAGGTAAAACTGAATTAATACTCTCGTTTAATTCCTCTATTCGTTCGGGTGTCTTCGGAATAAAATCATCATCTCTTCCGCTAAAAAGTTCAGTGATGACTCAAGATCACTTAAAATCATTTTTGATATGCGTTTATGGCAATTTTTACATACATTAGTAGATGGCAATATATTTAAATCTGGATGAAGCTGTGCCAAATTAATGGCTAAATCTTCCAACGGTCTAAAACGTGAATTACTGCTCATATTAACTACCTTTTTATGCATTTGAAAAAAAATCGGGAAATTTTCAGCTATTTTACGATGGTTTAAGTCATTTTTTCATTGATTTCTGAAGGTACGTCGCTAACTTCTTTTCGAAGTTGGCAGTATACTCACTTTTTCAAGGAAATTATCACGTGGCAAAATATTGGAATTTACGCATAATTTAGGGATAATTTACGGCAAATTATCCTATTTCTACTTTTCACTCTGCAGTGATATTTCACATAATACCATACCAATAAGATCATGAATTATGAAAGTATTACGATGAAGAACGTTCAGCTAAGATATCGGTAATTCGGATTTGACAGATTAATTACGGCAAAAAAGCGGCAAATTTTCAGCTATTTTACGATGGTCTAAGTCATTTTTTCATTGATTTCTGAAGGTACGCCGCTAACTTCTTTTCGAAGTTGGCAGTGTACTCACTTTTTCAAGGAAATTATGAAGTGGCAAAATATTAGATTTTACGCATAATTTACGGATAATTTACGGCTAATTATCCTATTCCTACTTTTCACTCTGCAGTGATATTTCACATAATACCATACCAATAAGATCATGAATTATGAAAGTATTACGATGAAGAACGTTCAGCTAAGATATCGGTAATTCAGATTTGACAGATTGATTACGGCAAAAAAGCGGCAAATTTTCAGCTATTTTACGATGGTCTAAATCATTTTTTCATTGATTTCTGAAGGTACGCCGCTAACTTCTTTTCGAAGTTGGCAGTGTACTCACTTTTTCAAGGAAATTATGACGTGCCAAAATATTGGATTTTACGCATAATTTACGGATAATTTACGGCAAATTATCCACTTCCTACTTTTCACTATGCAGTGATATTTCACATAATACCATACTAATAAGTTCATGAATTATGAAAGTATTACGATGAAGAACGTTCAGCTAAGATATCGGTAATTCGGATTTGACAGATTGATTACGGCAAAAAAGCGGCAAATTTTGAGCTATTTTACGATGGTCTAAGTCATTTTTTTAATTGATTTCTGAAGGTACGCCGCTAACTTCTTTTTGAAGTTGGCGGTGTACTTACTTTTTTAAGGAAGTTATGTCGCGGCAAAATATTGGATTTCACGGATAATTTACGGATAATTTACGGCAAATTATCCAATAGTTATTTTTATAGTACAGAGAAAGTACTGAGCCAACTTCAGGGGAGTAAATAGATGAATATTGTGCGGGCTATGTGAAACGAGCAGTACTCGAGTGTGATAATGATATAAATGCGTCTTTAATTACAAGCGTGGAAAATAAAATAAAAGAACCTGAAAATTGTATTTTTAAAACCGAAATAATTCGTGTGTTTCACGAAATCACAGCGCTTCGTGTTGATTCAATTGTAGCTGCGTTAAATGATGTATTTGTAAAATAATTATAAATTTATTCACTATATTTATAAAATAATATTATACACTATACTTATAAAATAAGTTTTGTTCACTATACATATACTGGCATTGTATCCACTATATATTTTATAAAACAATAAACGAGAAAATATAAAGTATACTCACCATCTTCTTCTTTCTCGACCAATATTGCACCTCATCCTAATAAAGTCGTTTTTTTTTCAAAGTTACAAAATATTTTATTGATCAAATAAATTAATTCAAAATTTTGCTTGATTAATTTGAATAGTTTGATAAACTTTACCGAAAATTTTGAAATTTTTTCTTTATTTATATATTTTTATAAATATTATTAAAAAAGTTTGTCATCTCTGGATGAAATTATATGTATATATAACCACGTGACGTCACAATGACTCACTCAGCTCTTGACGCCACTCAGAGGTCATTCATCTCCGGGGAGGGTGAGGAGTGGGGAAAATTCCAAATATCTTACATGAGATTATATAAATTTACTGTTTTAATTCTATGAAAACTTTTCATTTGCATGTTTTTGTATGGTAAAGCCGAATTATTAGTTTATTTAATAATTATTTTTTTAGTTGAATAGATCTTAAAAAATTTCGATATCAAGAAAATTGTTTTACTTGTGTCTTTAATGATTTATATATTTAAAATTTAAAAAAATAAAGAGGTTTTCAAGGTTCCTTGAGTTGCAAAAAAAATTGCAATTGTATGATATAATATATTATATACTAAGGGCGCAAAATAGGGGATATTGGTTCAAGTGTAAGCTTGTCGCCTTCGCTTCGCTTAGGCGTCAAATTCACACAATGGCTACAAATCCTTGTTATGCCCGTGGTGCATATACTATTTTTTAACCCGAGGAACGAGAAAAACGTATTTTTGACTCACTTTTGCGAGCGCGAAAATAGTACATTCTGTCCTGCTTTTTGCGGGCGCGAAAATTATTCTCGCCCGCATAAAGTGTGCTGAAATGTACTATATTGAGCTCGCAAAAGTGAGCCGCTAATACGTATTCCGCGCTAAGAGGGTTAAAAAAAGTTTTGAAACCACTTTTTTATAACAATAAATTGAAATCATAGGGAAATAATTATAAGACTTAAAGTGCTTTAAAAGTTCCAAAATTATCGGTTCACTTAAAAAACTCACATAAAAAACTTTTATTTAAACTTTTAAGATTTTTCCTCAACAGATGGTGACCTAGAATTTGACTTTGACTATAACATTGAAGATCATTTCTGAATATTAGGCATGACTACTACCCGGAAGAGCCTTATATTTTTACCTGAGCGAAAAATTTAACTTTTCGAAATATGTTATATTGTGATAAAAAATTATTTCAATCACAATTGTACATTATGTACCAAGGGCGCAAGATCGGAAATGTTGGCCCGCGCGTGAGTTTTTCGCCTGATCGAAGCAAGGGCGCTAAATTTATACGAGAGACATACATTTCTGTCGCGCCCGTGGTAAATATACTAATTTTTAACCCGTGAAGTGAAGAAACACTTTTTCGCCCGTTTGAGCGGGGGAGGGGGGAAGCTACTTTGCGTTCAGAGGGTTGAAAAATTAATTTATTAATCTTAAGTAAATTATCGAAGAAAAAATATTTAATTTAAATCACCAAGCATTAAAAATTAAGATACTGAAATGATATTTAATTTTCATTACTATATTCTTATTGAAATGTAATAGAAAGATTAAGATTTAATTGATTTACAAAAATATTTGACATCAGCCTGGGAATATTATGGGTAAAAAATTTTTCATCATAAATGGATTGCAAAAAGACAAATCACATTTCTAACAGAACTTATAGGTTCATATGTATTAACTTAGTTTTTATTACACGCTATTTATATTTCAACACAAATATATGAATGTCCATCTATCTATCTACTTAGATTAACCCACTCACAGCCTCTTGGCTTTGTGTGCATTAGACCTTTTTCTTCACGCCTTAATTCAACTTTTTTCGATAGAGCAAACTTCCTGAGCGAACCGTTTTAATTAGATCTCTAATTCAGGCCGAGAATATAAAAGTTGCTACGATAGGCTCTAGCATAGCCTGGCGAATAGAATTGTTTTCGATTTTTATCTCACATTTCATAGGCCTAACCAACTACACCAACACCAACAAAATTTTTCTCTTTTCATTGTTGATCACTAAAAATCACCTAATCAATCGACAAAGTTGAATAGATCTTAGCAGTTACCTATCCAAGTAAAAACAGCGCCGGGTGAGGTGCAGTTCTGTAATCCCACCAATGTGCCGATTTTTATATGTTCTTATTAGAAAATTAGAACACTTACGTTGTTTATTTTATCAAATCGTATTTTTTTTTTGATTTACTTAGCTTATGAATGTAACTTTTAGCTATTTACATTGCTAATTCTTTCGTTCCAACTTTCTTTTCACTATTATCAACAGCATTGAATAATACAATAAAATTCTTTATAGCAACTAGGATAAACGTAATAAAAACTACTCACGTCTATTTCTTTGATTACCATACGATAATAAACTCACATATTTTATTATATTAATAAAGTGCGTGATTTTAGGATCCTAATATATTTTCTTTTTCTTACTGATTCATAAAGTATTTCTTCTGATAAAGTGCTTAAAGTGTTGCTCGTGGAGGTGCTTATTAAAAAGTGCTCGTAGAATGTGCGTATAAAAGTACCTCTTAATCTTGATTCGATCTGTCTTTTTATATTGATGATCCTTGCTTTCGTTTAAAAATAATTATTTTATAATATGAATTTTGAATTGATGTCAATCGATGGAGCAATGCTTATTATGCATTTTGATTCTTATTGAATGATATGGTTGATGTGGTAAATCTGGTTCATGTAACCTTCACACGATTCTTGTTTTGTTGATTCTGTAAATCGCATTACACTTTCTTTATATATATATATATATATATATATATATATATATATATTGTAACCGCCGTGGGGATCAGGTGGCCGTACTAATTTAGCTAAATGTATAGCTAGAGGCATAATTGGTTATTACACTAAAATATACACATAAAACAAAAAAAAAGAAATCAGCTAGAATATACAAAATTTATAGATTTTATTAAATGACAAACACTAGCTAGACACTGAAAAGGGCGCCAGTCGCGTGATGCGGACGCGACACCGTAAGTTATCTTAATCGTATAAATATTAAGCCATGCGGCGAAAAGAGAGTCAACGATGCGTTCGATTATTTGATGTGGTGTATTTGATTCGGAATTTACACAAATAAGTAGCTTGAACGAAAGTTAGAATGAAAACTGGACGTACTAATTAATACCGTGCACGTGGTCACCAGCACACACGCGTACAGAGCAAGAAAAATAACAATGTATTTTAATCGTTAACGCTTAACAGAAATCGAGGCTATTTTAAAGCATTTATGCTTTTAACACTCACACAAAAATTACTATCCTTTACACTCAGAAACCGCAATCACGAGATGTATACAAGACCCATTTTCGCTCTATACAATCGGTTGCGCAAGCACACAAAAACGCCATGTCGACTGACCTGTATACGCAAACGGCAGAAGGAATGAGCATCTCAAGATCGATGCATTTCCTTCTTCATGCGGCACGCTATGCGCGCCACCTTATACTCTTGCCTTTTCCGTATACTTGACTGCTAGAGTCAGGCCATGTGTAGACTAGGCACGTTGGTTAAGCTTTACTGTATATTAATGGTTTCGTGATGTGCTGTGCACGCGGGTATAGTTAGTGGCTTGGGGTTGGCTTTCGCTTGACCGGCGTTGTCTCTCTCTTAACCGCGCGCGAATTTAAGTTCTTTCTTCCGCCGCATATATTATCGTATTATAAAAGCGAGGTTTAAGTAACATGGCAATTTTGCCATGTTACAACATAAATTAGTTTTTTATTTTGATATTTATATTTAGAGATCCAACATTAGTAAAATATAACTTTATTAGTAAGTGAGTTATTACTTCAATTTTTCGAAAATGTTACACTATTGTCTGTGATTTGTATCGTACTTTAACATAAATCCAGTTGAAATATTCACTGATTAATTGTAATTTTTGTCTTTATTTTGACAAATACACTCGGCACAATAATTAGCGAGTCTCCTGAAATTTTCAAAAAAATTTGCATTTTTCAAACAGTCATAACTCCGTCAATTTTTATCGAAATTATTCCTTTTTTTTTTAAATTCAAGGTTAAAAGTTTTTGACTATTACATTCGAAATATTTTTCAATCAGAACAGATGGCGCTGTTGTCAATTGTTTAAACTTATCAAATTTCGTAAAAAAATAATTCAACTTTAAACCATTGTATCGGCTTCAAAATTGTAAATTCAGGATGTTTTTGCAACAGAATTTGAAAATTTGGGATCCCCTGAAAAATTAAAAAAAAAAAAAACATCAAAATGCAATGATTTTTCATAAGACTATATGCATTTAAAAAAACGCTGCCACGTGCTTTGGCGGAATGCTTTCTCATAGAGTTCTTTGAGTTTCATTAATTTTTTTATATTTATTTAAATGTGATATTAATATTAAAAAATTGTCTAACATTAATATTTACTCATATTGTACTTTATAAATTTCGAACATATATGCTAGCTGTTTGCTTTTTCAACATTTATAATTTATTTTAAATCATCAAGTAATACAAAAAAATTTGTTCTATTGAAAAAATGATATAATGTAGTAATAAAAAGAATGATGACAACAAAATTTCTAATCTTTATAAAATGTAATCATATTTATATATAAATACAGTTCATGTTTATGGCTCTATAAAAAAAACTACTCTATGAATACCAATTTTCAATAGCTTCCCGTCTAGTTATACAAAAACATAGATGGTATACAAAATTTGAAGCAAATCCATCGAGTAATTTTCGAGATCTAACTGGTTAAATAAATAACATTTTCTTTTCAAAATTTCTTTTTCAAAATTTTAAAAATGCTCTAAAATTAAAACTATGCTATGAAAATCAATTTTTGAAAATTTCCCTTCTTTTGGCAGTCGCAAATAATTTCCCTGCAATTTTTAGAACAAATCTATCGAGTACTTTACGTAGAATAAAAAAAAATAAGAAAAGAAGAATCAAAATTTTTTTTTAAATCTTTGAAATTCTCTAAAATTGTAACCACACTAAGAAAATTAGTTTCCAAAAGCTTATTTTTTTCAGACAATAGCGAATTAATTGTATGAAAATTTTGGAGAAAATTTATAGTATGGTTAACGCAAAAAAGAAAATAAATGAAAAATAAAAATTTTTTTGAAAATTTTCAAAGTGCTCTATAATTAAAACTGTGCTGAGAAAATTAGTATTCCAAAGCTTGTTTTCTTCAGACAGTAGCGAATAAATTGCATACAAATTTTGGAGCAAATCTATCAAATGGTTTTCGTAAAATAGAAAAAAATTAGAAATAAAAATTTTTGAAAAAATTTTAAAAATGCTCTAAAATTAAAAGTGCGCTAAGAAAATTAGTTTACAAAATTTTTAATAATTTTGGCAGTCGAAATAAAGTTCCATACAAATTTTCGAACGAATTCTTCGAGTAGTTTACGTAAAATACAAAAAAAATGAAAAATCGAATTTTTTTAAAAATTCTTAAAATGATTCTAAAAAAAAAAAACTGCGCTAAGAAAACCAATTCCCAATAGCTTCCGCACCAGTTCATCAAAAAATTGAATTGTATGGAAAATTTGAAGTAAATCCATCGAGTAGTTTTTAAGATTTTATTGGCTTAATAAATAGAAACATTTTTTTCAAAAATTTCAAAATGCTCTAAAATTAAAACTGAGCTAAGAAAATCAGTTTTTAAAAATTTATTTTATCCGGGCAATCAGAAATAAATTCCATGCAAATTTTGAAGCAAATTCATCGAGTAGTAAACAAAAAAAATCCAAAAAACGAAAAATCGAATTTTTTTTTTTTTTTTTAAAAACTTTAAAATGAAAACTACGCTGGAAGAACCAAATTATCAATAGCTTCCCAGCAAGTTGGTCACAAAACTAAATTTCATGCAAAATTAGAAGCAAATCCATCGATTAGTTCTCGAGATACAGTTTACTAACTGAATTCATACATCCACACACACACACACACACACATACATACATACAGACATTTTCTGGAAACCACTTTTTTCGACTCACCGAGTTCAAATATGTACAAATTAATGAAAAAATAGAAAAAAATTTTTTTTACCGATACAATGCTTTCTCTATGAGAAAGCAAAAAAGAGGTTTTTTTAGTTTTTTTATCATAACTCTGACTGTATTCGTCGAAATAAGTTCTTTTTTTTTTAAATTAAAGCTGAAAACTTTAGCTTTTTAAATCTGTCATTCATAAAAATTTTTTAGCATCAAACAAAGCCGACTTCAAAAAAATGCACTAAACGGTTACAAATAATTCATGATTTTCGATAATTATACGCATACTACGCATCTAACTTAACACATGTGTAGCAAACATATTACAGATTATCTAATTACTCGTAAACAGCACAAATAATTAGATAATCTGTAATATATTTGCTACAAGTGTGTTAAGTTGGATGCGTAGTATGCGTATAATTATTGGAAATCATAAATTATTTGACTCTGTTTAGTGCATTTTTTTGAAGTCTTTCATTACTAATTCATAACGCATGCATTAGTACACTATACCAAGCAATGTATTATAGGAAAGAGAGAAGGCTCAACGGCACAGTGTCGTTGTGTGTGCATGTATACATATTCAAGCTCAGGTAAGAGAGAGAGAGAGAGAGAGAGAATGATAAAGACAGAAAGAGACGTAAAGAGAGGGAGAGAGAGAGAGAGACAGACTTTGACTTATTTATTTGCCCTTGGAGTATAACCCTGTCTGGCACTAAAGAATCAGTTACAATGACGTATAACAATTTATAATAATAATAATAATAATAATAATAATAATAATAATAATAATAATAATAATAATAATAATAATAGGCTTATAAGGCTCATCTACATTAATAGTATTCACATACTCAGAAACAGAAGTGGCAAGTGGATTAAAATCAATCCTACCAAAGTATCGATTAAGCTAGTTTATAGGAAATGAATGTCGTGAGTCATTATCAGTAGAACATATACTAAGGTTCTTGAGCTCTCTACAGATCTTTCGCGAGTCCGTAATACTCCATAGTCTGCCATAGTAATATAACAGTTTGGCTGATTCAATGCACTCATGTGCCTTGTCTCGAGCAGTCCTATAGAATAGTAAGTAAGTATGCAGTGAAGTACGTTTGTAATGTCTATAAAGTCGATCTCTCTCATTAATCAAGCGTCGATGTTCAGAGGCGATACACAGACGATGAGTCCTACCCTGTCTGACCTTGCTGATAGGCACGAATTGTGCAATTGCCTCATTGAAATGGTTGTAGAGACATTCAAAGCGAGCAGAAAGAGAGGAATCACTGTCACGTGTTTCACACCTTAAAGAGCGAAAATACTGAAGGAGTACAACATCATCAACAGACTTATAATCCAGAAACGTAAAGTCTTTAAGCATAGGTTTGGAGAGAGAGAACTTAAACTGAAAAGTTCCAGATATAGCTAAAAGATCGTATCAATTAGTCTATTTACATTATTATGTGCAGCAAGTGGATTGTCCTTGCGCTTAGTCAACACAGGAGCAGTAATTACAGCGTTAGAACCACGATCAGTATCAAGACTATTTATCAGAGAGGAGGCATTAAATTTAAAACTATAATCAGTCACATGAGATCTTAGTCATCGTTAGTTTTCTTGAAGATTATTAAAAAAAGCATGATCAGCTACAGTATGGATGGCACGAAGTTTGGCCTTCGCAGAAATCTTCATAGAAACTGTTAGAGACCTGACGAATGGTTTAGGGATGTTTTTCTCACGAGATATTTTATGACCAGACTTGAGCAGTTCAAAAGTCTCCTTGGGCCACAAAGCTCTCAGAAATACCTTATCATTCTCACCACCTACACCAAAAAGCTGAAGACATGATTTAAAGCACAGCTTTGCAGCTGCAGCCATGACTGAGTCTCTGACGGTAGCAGAAATACATTTAAACACAAACTTACGAGACGGTAAATTAAAAGAAGAGGATTAAGAATTATTTGCAGTATCTGAGGCCTGCGCCTGGTCGACATCCATTTCAGAACCATCAGAATTATCAGAATTATCAGGCCTAGCAAGTGGTGACCACTGGCGGGTGCTGACAATAAATGCCTGACTAAATTGGAAGCCAATTGCACTGAAAACAGTGTTTAAAACATCATGATCAGGAATAGCAACCGACAAAGGAATGCCTGAAATAAGAATCTCACACTTATCTATTTGAGTAGCATTGTGAATAAGAGCCAGGTCCGACTTTATGGCAATGATTTCAGCCTCATGCTGCTTAAGCAGAACACGAAGATCATGCTGATCCTCACAATTTAAAGCTAATTCGTTTTTAATCTCCTCATGATGTTCATTGGCCTATTTCTTAAGTATAGCTGTTTGTTGGGCATTTAGTTCCAACTGTTTCTTTTTTAACACCTCTAGAATTTTACTCAAGTTAGACATACCGTTGGAAGTAGGAGCAACGTTTAAAGGAGGACAAGCGGATGGTGACTCAGGAGAGAGAAAAACTCCAACCGTTTTAGAAACAGCGTGTGAGACTGATGATGTTGACGCCTCAGCACAACGCCGCCTCAGCAGTGGCTCAGTGAATGGAGAGAGTGGAGAGATCACACGCTTAGTCGAGATCTGACTGGTCGAGGGAAAAGATGATTGTGCCTCAGACTGAGAAACAGCACACGAAGGAACAGCAGCGACAGTACTGTCACTAGTCGACTGCACGATAGACCCCTGTAGGCCTGCTTCGTTATGAACAGAGATATCTATGCAGCTATCACAGATGATACGAGTAGACGATACAAACCAATGATTAGAACAGCAATCCACCTGAAAAATAGAGCTGCACCGTGAGCAAAGTTTAGTGAATGACGACCTATCTAAAAATAGCCCACAGCACGCACACACTCGACCCATGAATGACGAACGCTAAAAATTGGCATAACAAACAGCACTTACCAAGCAAATCACAGTTACAAGGGCAGATGACAATGCACAGTAAAAATCAGAAGTAAAGTCGCAGTTGAATTGAAGTTTAAATAATGATGAATTGGTTGATGACGGAAGGTTACGGGATGTCTTGTAATATAGCACTCATGTTATTCTCCAAATTTGAGAGCAGATGAAATCCAGTGAATAATGCAGGTGACGTATCACCGTCGGTATACAGGCCTTAACATGAGATCTAAACTTCGAAAACTGAACGCTTGGAGCGCGACGAAGATACAACTTCGAAAATTGGGCTGCACTTAACCTCCAAATTTCGCACGTGGCCAACAATAATTATTAATTATAGTCTCAAAGACACTCGCACAGATGAAAACTATTATCCAGGCAGAACCTCTGCAATTTTCGCTTGCAGCAACACAAGGTCGATATGTATCTTTCCACTGTCGTTGATACGTACTACTTACTCAGGGGTACTTCACCACCCTGAACTTGAGACCCAAGCAATTTCACGGTGTCACGATGATGGTCTAAATTGTTCCTCAGCCTCCTCTCAACCCAAAATACTATCATCAAAACAGGACAAACCTCCAAATTCGAGCTCTTTTTACATTCGAACAAACTCAGCACGTATTACTGAGAAGTAGACAACTAGCGGCACAAAGAAGCAACCACAACCTTAAACCTCACTCGTACTTAACCTCAAAATTGGCACCAGCACAAAAAGAATCAATAGTTTTGTTATTGCAGAACTGAATAAATTGTTGATTCATATATCAGTCAAAGCTCTGCAGTTTGCGCTTGCAGAAAATCTGTAACAAAATGCCTGTGGGCAAAAAATGCAGTAAACACAGACAGGTTAATAAGGAGCTTGAAGAAAACGATGCTAGTCTACTTACGGAGAGATAGAGAGAGAGAGGGAGAGAGAGAGAGAGAGAGAGAGAGAGAGAGACAGAGGGAGAGTATAGCAGGCGAAGTATAAGGGAGGTAAATGAGAAAACGAAACATCCAGTTTTTCTTAATTTGATAATTCGCTCATACAAACCGAATATTGGCCCAATAATTATAGGACACGTATGGGACCTTTCTGCAGACGTCCTCTATCAGATAAAAAAAAGTTTTTTCGAATCGGTTTAGAAATGACAGAGTTATGAGGTAACAGACATAAAAAAAAAAATAATTGAATTAAGAACCTCTTTTTCTTGAAGTCGGTTAAAAACCCTATTAGCAAGATTGATAGAAAATAAACGCATGAATAAACAATACGAATAAACGTGGAAAACTGCTATACATGGAACAAGCATACGCACTCATGCATAAAAGTGTTATTGTATTGTTTGACACTTGTCAATGCATAGCCGGTTTTATACAAAATTATTACAAAAATTTATCTGAGTTTTAACAAAATTAAACATTAGATCCATACTGATTGCATCACTGCCGGTATTAGCATTACCCAGGATGTACCGAGTGGAGGCTGCCCGGTCGAAATTACATCCCTTAATTTTTTTTTTTTTTTTCTAAAAAAAGTTTTGAATAATAGATTGACAAAGTTAAAGCTTTCAGCTTTAATTTAAAAAAAAGAACCACAGTCAAAGTTATGATCGAAAAACTAAAAAAACCTCTTTTTTAAATGCCCATAACCTTGTGAAAAATCATTGCATTTCGATTTTGTTTTTAATTTTTCAGGAGATTGTAAATTTTCAAATTTTGTTTCAAAAACATTCTGAACTAACAATTTTAAAGCCGATTCAATACTTCAAACTTGAATTTTTTTTTTGCGAAATTGTTGACAACAGCGTCATCTGTTCTTATTGAAAAATATTTTGAATGCAATAGTCAAAAAGTTGAACTTTTGACCTTGATTAAAAAAAAAAAAAAATATTTTCGATAAAAACTGACGGAATTAAAACTGTTTGAAAAATGCAAATTTTTTAGAAAATTTTAAGTGACCCGCTAATTGTTGTGCCGAGTGTATGTTCTCTAAATAATCTTAGAGTTTAGAATGAATTTTACTACGTTCTCTCGTTCTATGTAGAACGTATAATAAAGTTCATTATTTCTTTTTTTTTGCTTTACAAAATTTTTTTGTTTAAAAAATCAGTTTTACGAATACATGTCAGGCAATGTTTGTTCGCATACCTTAAATTCAGAGACAAAAGTAGTTATCATTAAATGTTAGATTCCTTTTACAAGATATTTATTTTGAATGAAAAATAAAGATAAAAGTATAAGTAAAAGCGCTGCTTGGTGCTTTGGCGTAATGCTTTCTTTTAGAGCTCATTAAGTTAGAATAATTTGATTTTATTTTTTTAAATGTGATTTCAATGAAAAAACATTAAAAAAAAATTAGTGAGTGTGAGAGAGTGATTAGGAAATAGGAAGAGATTATCATGGATGGATGAAAATAGGGTAAAAATAAGGATCAATCTGGGATATAAGGACAGAGCAAGTGAGGAAGTAAAAGAAGAGTTAGTGAAAACGTTAAATCAGAAATAAAAAAAAGTGATCAAAGAGCTACACTGAGTAAATTATTTTTAAAAGCGTGTTTTATAAAGACAGTAGCACATAACTTGTATACAAATTTTAGACCGAATCTATCGAGTAGTTTACGTAAAATGGAAAAAAAATGGAAAATAAAAATTTTTTAAAAAAATTAAAAAAATATTCTAAAATTAAAACTCTGATAAAGAAATCGGTTTTTACAAGCCATCTTTATTTTGGCAGTTGCAAATAATTCCCATGCAAATTTTAAAGCAAATTTTAATAAGTAATTTACGTAAAATGAAAAAAAATGAAAAATCGACATTTTTTTTTAAATTTCTTGAAATGTCTCTATAAAAAAACTACGCTATAAAAACTAATTTTCAGTAGCTTCCCGTCTACTTAGACAGTATAATAGATAGTATGCAATATTTGAAGCAAATCCATCGAGTAGTTTTCGAAATCTAATTGGCTAAATAAATAACATTTTCTTTTCAAAATTTCTTTTCCAAAATTTTCAAAATGCTCTAAAATTAAAACTACGTTAAGAAAATCAATTTTCGAAAATTTCCCTTCTTTTAGCAGTCGCAAATAATTTTTCTGGAAATTTTAGAACAAATCTATCGAGTACTTTACATAAAATAATAAAAATAAAAAAACAAAAATTGAAATTTTTTTTTGAATCTTTAAAATTCTATAAAATCGTAACCACATTAAGAAGATTAGTTTTTAAAAGCTTATTCTCTTCAGACAATAGCGAATAACGTGCGTACAAAATTTGGGGCAAATCTATCGAACGGTTTTCGTAAAATAAAAAAAAAATGAAAAATTAAAATGAAAAAAAAATTTTTTAGATGTTCTAAAATTAAAAGTGCGCTAAGAAAATTAGTTTTCAAAAGTTTTTCTCCTTTTGGCAGTCGAAAATAAGTTTCATACAAATTTCCAAGCAAATTCTTCGTATAGTTCACGTAAAGTACAAAAAAAATGGTAAATAGAAATTTCGTTAAAATTCTTAAAATGGCTCTAAAAAAAATCACGCTTAGAAAACCAATTTACAATAGCTTCCTGCTCAGTTGGATAAAAAAATAAATTATATGCAAAATTTGAAACAGATCCATCGAGTAGTTCTCAAGATCTAATTAACGTACTGAATTAATACACCCACGCACGCGCACACACACATAGACATTTTCTGGAACCCACTTTTTTCGACTCGCTGAGTCCATGTATGTACAAATTAATGAAAAAATAAAAAAAAAATTTTTTTATCGATACAATGCTTCCTCTATGAGAAAGCAAAAGATGCATTGATATAAGTAAAATTTTAAATTTCAAATGTTATAATATACGTTTCATAAATAGAGAATGTATATAATGATTTTACATGATTGTTAACTATTATATTTATTTAAATTAATTGATTCAAATTTCTTAATTTTTAATTTAGATTTCATTTATTGTTGTGTCACGTATCCACTTTTTTACCTTTTTTAAAAAATAATTTTTTTTACTCTATTTTTATATTTTGTTTTATTTTTATCATAATTTTAAGAATTATAAATTTAAGTAACCATCTGATAATTATTTACAATCAGAGGTTTGGAAATCAAAGTGCAAACAAGTATCTTTTCGATATGCTACATTTTCTTTTTAGGATAACAAAGATAAATGAATGTATTTTGTATGGAAAAGTATTTTCTAAAAACCCACACTACAAATTATCTGTGTATGTACAAGACCCGTGATAAAATAAAAAAACCAACTCACCTTAAAATATTTCCTTCGTTTACCAATATTTTTTTTTATTATTTAATTACGTCGAGACAGATTAGTGTACAGACGCGCTAAGGGAAATACTTGTACCGGCGCGCCATACCATAAAATTGTCTAGACAGATTACAATACCTGCGTCAAATGATAGAAAAACCCGTAAATAAAATTTCAAAATTTTTCGTTATGAAAATTAAAATAAAAATATTAGTAATAATATAGTTGTTAATAAACAATTTTAAATGATTGATTATTTTAAAACAAGTGTCAATTTCATCTTAATCTCTATTAAAATATTTTCCAAACAAAACTTGTGTAACAATAATCATTCAATTAAAATTTAGAAATAATTGTAACTCAAAAATATTGCGGATTTTGAGATAACATAAAAAATTAACGTTTTCTGTTTACACTGAGAAGGAAGTTTAATAACCGTTAAAATATCTGTATGTTTGATTTTGAGTTTTCTTAGTATTTATATATATATATATTAAGAAAAAATTTAATATAAATAAAGCTAATAACTTCATATATTCAATATACAATATATGCTTTAATAGCTAATATACCAAGTTAACGGTTATGGAGTCTTTCAGTGTATATAATTGTTAAAACTATAATAAACTATAAAAACCTATATTCTCAAAAGAAACAAGTAACAATGATTTTAGTTAAATAAACGTAAGATAATTTTATTCCTATTTTTAGTTTAAGTCAAGTTGTTAATTTTCTTTCTCTTTGATTATAAATTTAAGAAAACATATATATGCACATATATAAACATATATATTAAATATAACATTCTTTTTCCCTTTAGCATCATTCTATATGTATTTTTCCTTTTTTTTTTGTGTCTTTGCAAATTAAATAAAAATTTAAGTTGTTCATAATTCAAATGTATATATATATGCATATATATATATTTATACCTACTTTAATTAAAATATCCTGCATAAGTTCGTTTTAAAATAATTCTTTTATAATTAATATTAATATTTCAACTTTAAAGACAATATATATATATTTCGATAAATAAAGCTTTATAATAATTACATAATCAAATTCAAGTTAGCGAACACCATTATGTTTAAGTATCGATTTTATTTTTGTAAACAACAATGTAGTTGCTTATTATTCCTGTTGATCGATATCGGAGAGATGAGTTGAACATTGGAAAAATACCCTAGGGATATTTCAAGGACGAAGTTGACAACCCTAAAAAAGAAGAAGATAGAAGATCAAAACAGAGCCGCCCTCACCGTACTACACAGAGAGAGGGAAATTTTCACAAAATCGTCGGCACAGCTGCCTGGAATCCCTTAAAAGGACAGCTAAATGACCTCGATGCATGCATTTTTCTCCAAGGCCCAGTACGACAAGGATCTACAGGCATTCAACATTTCAATCTACAAAATTTCAAACACTCAATCTTCAAGCATTTTAGTATCCAATCTACGAGCATTCAAAGTTCAAAGCATACAACATTCAATCTACAATTCAAGGTTTCGATCTACATCTACAAGTATTCAAAGTTTCCAACACTTCATCTACAAGTTTCACCTTCAAGCTTCCAAGCAAATTTTTTTGATTTCCAAAAAGGGTCCCAGATAAAATTCAACTCTCTCTCTCTCGCATATACATCAAAGGAATAAGTAAGCACAATTTATTTTCTTTATTTTAATAAAAGCTCAATTTATTGAATTTAATTTCTTTTATTTCAATTTCACTGAATTACTTTCAATTTAAATATTTTTTTTTCTTGTTGTTCATTCTATTTTGTCTTATTTGATATCTAAATATAATTATTTTCTAAATTCTTTTATATTCAAATAGATAACTTTGAAATAATTTTTTTTATATATATAAAAAAGGAATTTACATAATTGCCAAGATTTTCTCTTTATTTTATTTTAACTTAGAAATTTTATTATCAAAAGAATAATTATAAATATTTAAATTTCTATTATTAGTTTTCTTTCGATTTTTACTCGTTATTGAAATTACTTATATGCAGATTAAACAAAATTTAAAACAGATTTTATTATCAAAGAATAATTATAAATATTTAATTTTTTTTATTATTACAAATTATCTGTCAATTTTTATTCAATTTTATTTTTTTTATTGAATTTACTTATATGTACATTAAACAAAATTTAAAACAAATTTTAAACTAAAAATTTACCTCGATTTGCGTATCCCCAGTGCGATCGCAACAGACCACCAGATCATTCAATTTATGTGAGTGATCAACGGTGTTAGAGGTTTAATACAAAAATATTAAATTACAAAGCAACGGTCTCAAGATTTCCATCTACGAATTGAACCACCGAAACACTATTAGACGCAAGTCTAGGTGTTAAAATAAACGAATTCTCGGCGTCAAAATAAGGTAATGACCATCAGGTCCTTGCCAAGTTCACGATAACACGTGGACATCACAGTTGATTAAATCAATTCATTTAAATCTAAATATTTCTTATTATTTAAATTGATTGATTTAAGTTAATGGACTCCTTAAATCGAAAATGTGTGAATTTACAAGCCACCTTTTGAAAATTTACAGATTTTTCTTATTTTATAGAAATTGTTCATTAATAAAAAAATTAATGATATTTACAAATAGATATGAGATGAATGAGTTAGCACGTAACTAGAGTTGATTATAGAAATTACAAAATCTTTATCATTTTTAAATATACCTGAAAGAGAAAAAGATATTAAATTTTTTTTCTAGAATATTTATAATTTTTGTTTACTATATAATAATAAGGATCAAATATGATTTTCATTTGTTTGATGTTATTTGGTATTTTTAATGGTAAAATATTAATGTATTTAAACATATTATCATTAATTTTTTGATTGACTATATCTTGTTGGTTAACTGTAAGTGTGGTATAGCTAATAGGTATTGTAAAACATATTTCACTATTTAATTGTTCTTGTTTTATTTTAATATTACTTTGTTCAATATTTTTATCAAATATTATTTTATATTGATTTTTATTTAAATTATTAGAGCTGTTTTGTATTTTCAAAAATTCGTATGAAAAATTATTTTCGTAATTAATTGTTTCATTTATGATTCCTGGCTTTCACCAGAACAAAGATAAAAAGATTATAAAAAAGAATTTACTTGTGTGTTTTATTGGAAAGTTAATTTATGAATGTTAATGTGTTTATTTATTTGAATAATTAAATTATGATAAACCACAATTTTCTTTTTAAATTTTTGTTGTAAAATTTTCTTTTAATTATCGCAATGAACTATATAAAAGTAATTTCAAGGAAGTAAATAAATTTATTTAATACTTTTTAGTGTATTTTCTCCATTATCAAAGCGTGTTTTTGAAATGTTTTTTATTTTTAGATTTATTAGGACATATTGAGAAAGAAAATTACTTTTATAATTTTTGAAAACTATGTAATTATGTATAGGTAATTTCATTATGTTATTACTAAACTCTTATTTACCTCAACTATACTGTTCCAAATTTTATACGCAAGTTGTGACTACTTGCCGTAAAGGAATTTGAATTTAAAAATATTTACAAATAATTTTCATGCTATTTTAAATTTTTAATTACTTTAAATACGTAATAAATAGTTAATATTTTCTGATAAAAAATACTCAAAACGTGATAGAACTCAAATTTATTGGTAACATCATAAATACATTTTCACAAATGATATCTGATAAAAATGTACGTTTATTTCACTACTAACTAGGAGAGTATCAGACCTCCGGATCACGGATTTTGCTCAAACTTTAGGATAAGTTTTCAGATGTCAAAATATGAAAGGAAACAGAATTTTAGATCCCAACGCTCAATATTTCCCTAGTTACAGGCAATTAGGGAAAATCACTAAAAAAGTTACTAGATTTTCAAACACATATAGTTTCTTAGCATTAATAGCTAGGAGCTTGAAACTTTTTTAAATGAAAGCTGAGCTCAAATACTTTCGAAATAGTAGTTATAGCATGTCAAAATATTATTTTTTCCTAAAGTTATAGCGTGATAAACATTGAGCCTGATTTCAGCTTTTGTTATTAATTATTGTTTTAAAAAGTAAAATCAGGCTCAATGTTTATCACGCTATAACCTTAGGAAAAAATAATATTTTGACATGCTATAACTACTATTTCAAAAGGATTTGAGCTCAGCTTTCATTTAAAACAAGCTTCTAGCTATCAATGCTAAGGAACTATATGCGTTTGAAAATCTAGTCACTTTTATAGTGATTTTCTTTAATTGCCTGTAACTAGGGAAATATTGAGCGTTGGGATCTAAAATTCTGTTTCCTTTCATATTTTGACATCTGAAAACTTATCCCAAAGTTTGAGCAAAATCCGTGATCCGGAGGTCTGATACTCTCCTAGTAAGTGTGTTAAAAGAAAGAAAATCTTATGATTGATTAAAAATGACTGTTTTTTTATACTTTTCCGTAAATTAAAGTGTTTTTAGAAATATTTTTCTTTGTCGTTTAAATTTATTTGTTCTTTATAAAAAAATATCGTTCTTTATAAAAATCAAATCAACTTATGCAGTTTTTGTGTATTTTAAATACTAATTTTTCACCTATCAGGTAATCTAAAAAATCTACTTGTTAAGACCGAACTTGATTCGGTCGTTGAGTTCTTAAACAAAAATTATTTATTTTCATTGGGAACCAGTCTACCATCCCAGGACTCACCTTGTCACTCTGTTTATGAATAATCTATTAATATATATATCTAATACCGATCAATTTATTAATGTCAAATAATTTATTTGTTTTATTTATTATATTTTTATACTATTGAAATTTTCAAACTATTAATTAGTATTACTAAGTCGATGATGAGTTACGCCGTGCGCACGTTTAGACGTGTCACACATCACGATTAAATACACGTCCGCGCGAGTGACGCTGTGCGCACACTCTCTTGTGTCACTTCGTTCAACCGAATATATCACATAAGGCTTGGACTGGTTGTGCGCTTTGTTACGCGTTTTGGTGCGAGTGACGCTGTGCGCACATTTGACTACTGAGTGTCTTCGTCACTTGCCGTTGTTATTTGTCTCATTTGTTATGAATTTGGTCATATTTATATTAATATATATATATATATATATATATATATATATATATATATATATATATATATGTGTGTGTATTTATCAAATATGTGTATATATGTAAGATTATTTATTTAATTAAATTAAATAACACACAAACATTATTATAATTGATTCTTATTCATTTAAAGATTTTTTATTATTCTTTATTCTAGATATTAATCTTACAATAATTATTGTAGAGTTAAGAAAAATTTTTGAATGATTTTACATCAATTTTCTGAATATTAACAGAGAATAGTCGTATAATTTTATTATTCTATTTCACTATTTACGTTTTAACTATTGTTAGTTTGGTTCGTAAATCTCGTTAATATAAGTCAACTCACTAATTAGGAGAGAAAGAGTAGAATTTGTGTTCGACTCGATCGTCCTGATGTTTTCTATACTCGGACTCCTTAAACTACACGGTGAAAATGTCCGTGGCAAGATAAAGTTGGGCTTCCTCCTTTAATCGCTCGAGCGTTCGGTTAATATTTCAGATTATTACCTCGAACGTCACGTTGATTCACCTTCGGTCTCAAGTTTTCACTCGTTGTCACTATTAACTAATTTTATTTTAATTCAAAATTTTTTAATTAAATTTGAATCTTATATCTTAGTGTTTTCTTATTTTTATTTATTAGTAGAGTAAGGCTCTAATCTACCCATTAATATTTTTTAATATTAAAATAACTTAAGAAATGAAGACTTAAAGTAACACTGATTTTCCCAGTGGACCTGGCAGAGCCAACTCTTGCGGTTGCCGTCTTGTTGTGACTAAAGGCAGTGAAGTGACGTAGAGGTTTGTTTTTATTACCTCGCGCCCGGACGATCGAGAGATGGAAGCTCCAATCAAACCTTGACATGTAGTCAAAATTTTCAGGACAGGAATCGTTTAACTTCCTAAAAGTTTATTAGCCTGCTTACTAACAAATTTTTCCTTTATTCTCCGTTTCTCCTGTATACTTGTATACAGTTGAACACTTTAATCAAATTTAACTCTTTTTCAGTTTCAGACTTCACTCAAAAACTTTTAAAAATTTTATAGTTTCTCATAGAATAGAATCGTCTGCTCGTCCTTAAATCTTTTGGTCGCTGCCCTTACTTTTGTATAAAAATATTTAGTTTAGTAATTATAACAAAAATTTAGATTAGACAAGGACAGAACTATACGACCGCTTCTTAACAAAAAAATTTTAAAAATGAAAATATTCCATTATCTTAAATTCTCAACCTCTAAATTTTTTTGTATATTTTGGAACCTAAAACCTTGAATTCTTACCGTTAAATAGAAAAAATCAATAAGTCTGGGAATATGTTTCATTTGGTTTCCAATGCGAAGAGTCGGAACGAGCGACAAAGTAGTTGATTCGCTATGCTTGGATTCGGCTTTCTGCATCATTCAATGCGAAGAGTCGCAGCGAGCCACAACGCAGCTCTCTGCTAGGATCAATGTCATCTTCCATACAGAAAGTTTGAATGATTGGCTGCGATATTATTACGCACTCTCATATTGCGATTTTCTATCATTACTAGCTGCGAACGTTGTCCACATTATTCATGATGATTAACTTTGCAGCGCATGAATTTGACTTTTTTCAGTATAGTTAGTAAGAATATTGTAAAATTAAGTCATTTTTTAAGAAACAAAAGAAAGTGCAATGCGATTTACAAAATCAACAAAATAAGAACAGTGTAGAGGCTACATGAACCAGATTTATTACATTAATCATATAATTCAATAAGAATCAAAATGCATAATAAGCATTGCTTCATCGATTAACATCAATCCAAAATTCAATTCATAAAACAATTTTTCCTAAACAAAAACAGGGATCATCAATATAAAAAGACAGACCAAATCAAGATTAAGAGGTACTTATACACGCACATTCTACGAGAACTTTTCAATAAGCACTTCCACGAGCACCACTTTAAGCACTTTACCAGAAGAAATACTTTATCAATCACTAAAAAAAAGAAAATATATTAGGATCCTAAAATCGCGCACTTTATTAATATAATAAAATATGTGAGTTTATTATCGTATTGTAAATCAAACATATCTGTTAAAAATTCAAGCTTTTAAATAAATTTTAGTAAAAGAATTAACAAGTACTAAAAAACCATCAGTTGCCGGACTATTTTCAACCTCAATCTAGTGAGATAATAGGTAAGGTTTCAAACAAAGTATATACTTATATTTATATAAGTATACTTGATTGTGAGAAACAGTTCATAGCAATTAAAACTGTTAGAGTTTTCTACCACAAGACACATTTTTTATCATAATTTAATCATTCAAATAAATAAGCACATTAACATTAACATAAATTAACTTTCCACTCAAATACACAAGTAAATTCTCTCTTTTTATCTTTTTATCTTTGTTTTGGCGAAAGCAGGACTTTACATTGGTTCCGGTACAAAATTTTAATTGAGAGGACTGTATGAAGTATATTTAAAGCTTATTATAATAAGAATATAATATTCGATTCCATGTAAAACTCATCAAGTGCGAAAAATAATGAAATAAATATAAAGGCCAAAGGTTGCTGAATTCAAAAGCACAATAAAGTACAAATAAATAGAAACATAAATAAATGCATAAAATAAATAAAATCCAATGAATCAAATAAATAAGTAAATTCAATAAAGAAATAAATCAAGTAAATAATTGAATCAAATAAATAAAATTAAATATATAAGATGCAAATACATAAATAAAATAAAATATATAAAGTGCTAATACATGAATAAAATTAAAAGAATAATAATTACAATAAAATATATAAAATAAAATATACAAGTGCAAGTAAAAATAAATGAATAATTTCCATAAAATAAATGAATAAATCAATAAATAAATATATAATAAAGTGCAAATAAATAAATAGAATACATAAAATGAAACTAAATAAATAAAATAAACCAAGTGCAATTAAAATAAAATACTATCAAATAAATATACATGAATTACATATAGTGCATCCTTAAATAAATGAATAAAATATCTTGTTAAATTACATAATCAGTAAACGAATAAATCGTTGAACCATATAAAGTGCTGAAATAATGAATAAATCCGAAAAATCTATGAATAAATACATTTAATAAATAAATAAATATATCCGAAGCACAAATTATATCGAGCAAAGTGTATTATTGAATCAATAAAGAAATGAAATATAAGTGCAATAATAACCAAACAAATCAAATAATTAACGCAAAAAGTGTCAAATGAATAAAGTGTATCTTAAAAAAAATACATATATTTAAATAGACAGATAAAATAAATCATCTAATTACATAAAGTGGTAAAAAAATTATAATAAATAAATAACACAGGCCCACAAAATGAAAAAAAATGTCTGAACTTTTGACCGGACATACATATTCCCATGTATTTTTCGACGCTGAATCCGAATCTGTAATAAAAATATAGGGTTTTCCTACCTTTTCTCAGAGTTTTATTGAAAAAACCTCATTTTTTACGGTTTTTTTGCGGTTTTTCGAGTCTAGAAAAAACAAATCATGAGATACGGTTAATTGGACTTCAAAATCGAATTCTACGGGAAAAAATACACGGGAAACTATACCTTCAAATTTTTTTAACGCGATTCTAGTCCTCTGTATGGGGCTGAAAAGATGAGAAAATCGGTAAAAGTCGAAATTTTGCCTAAAATGGATTTAAACAATATTAAAATTTAATCATGCGTCTTTTGAAGAGTCGATAAACATTGGAAATACTATCCTGGGGGTTTTTCAGATTGCTGATCATGAATTTGAAGTCAGATTGTGTAAAAACTACTTCTAGAGGGCGGTAACAAGAACTGTATATGGTAAATTTATCGATTTTTTTAAAAATTTTACGTCTGAAATACTAATTTTAGAGTCTTTCACAGCATTGACTGTAAATTCAAGATATTAACTTAGCCTATTGTGTACGTTAAACTTAACATTTTGTCTATGTTTGTCTCTCTCTCTCTCTCTCTCTCTCTCTCTCTCTCTCGATGTTTTTTTAAATTGGCTTACGCTTACGTACACGTTTCTCTTCGAATGACCGATGTAGTGGATTTCTGACACGTTTTTGTCCTTTTTTCGCAGCTGTTTCTCTTTTTATCATCCAGCAGTAATCTGCTAACATGTTGATACCCCAGTTTCCTTGAAATCTACGTTCAAACTCCTTTAAATCTTGGTGAAATCGTTCACCATGCTCTTCACTAAAGTCTCCGTTATTTTCAGGAAACTGATCAACGTGTGAATCAAGAAAATGAAGTTTTAAGTTCATTAGACAACCCAATTTTTCAAAATTACGTACCATTCTTTTCACAATAGCTTTATAATTCGTGTCTTTGGCATTACCCAAAAATTTCGTCGATACCTCTTTAAAACTTAACCATGCTGCCTTTTCAACAAATAAAACTCCGAAACTTTGTAAAGCCCTTAAGCGCACGCAACTTTACAAGCTCCCCACCATTGTAAGAGAGATGGAGAGAAGCTCTGCGCGTATAAAAGCACGAGTCTCGCAGACTCGCATGCCTTATTCTTGAATCAACTCTAACGGGTAACACATCGGGACATACGAGTGCTTAAGCTTAACGCCCTTTGTTATTTAAGGTTTTTATTAAAAAAGAATTTGAAATTGAGCTCTATTGACTGTGGGGACATACAAGCGCTCTAGGCTTAACCCCCAGGTTAATATCGAGAGCTATTAAATAAAATAAAATAAATTTCATTGAGCTTACGTCTCTAAAGAGCTTTTCCTTTTTCTCTCACCGGAGAGTTTTCTTTCCTTTTTGTAATCAAACATATATGTATTTATTTAAAATAAAAGAATATTTAAGACAATTTATATATATTTCCTTTTATTATTTCTAATAATAAATATACTAAAATTTACATACTAACAAAGGAAACGTCCAGCTTTATAAATAAGCTGGCGTTTCACCAATAAAATATTTAACAGCTACCCTCCAATCTGGCCTATTGCCCGAACAGAGTTTGTGTAGTTTGTTAAAAAAGGAACCTAGCAGCTACACTCCAATCCATCCTACTGCCCGAACGGAGCTTTTTGTAGTTTTTTAGTTAAGTATTTAATAGCTACCCTCCAATCTGGCCTACTACCGGAACAGAGTTTTTTGTAGTTTGTTAGTAAAGTATTTAATAGCTACCTTCTAATCCGACCCACTGTCCGAACGGAGCTTGCGTAGTTTATTAAATACATTTAAAAAAATTATACAAATCGCATACGTAAAATTAAAAATCTATGTAAGATTAGCATCGCGTTTATACAGTATTTAATCCAGCATCGAATTTGGACCATGATTTATTTATTTTTTTAAAGTAACCATTTCCCACTTGGGTACGTTACAGTAAGTATTATTTTAAATCATATTAAAACTTGACCACACATTATTGATTTTAGTATTTTTTCAAGTGTATTTTTGTTATAATTAAATTCCCACTTTTTTATTATCTATAATATTAAAGCCTTGTTTTAGAGATATACTAGATTTTTTTTATATTTGATTGTATTAAAGATTGTATTAGTTTAAATTTTTTAAAAAATATTTTTTATTTTTGAGATATTGTAGATATTTTTTTAAAGCTAACTCGCCGTAATTTCACCTTTTTAAAGGTTTTTTGTGGAGAGATATCACAACTTTTTCAAAGTCGAAAGTTCTTATCTCAATAGATTTATTAACTTTACCGATAATCTAATACTTTAATATCATAAAACCAGTTTTATAGCTAATTGTATCAACTTAATTTTTATATATTTATTATTATTATAAATTATTTGTTTTCGAAAAAATTTTAATTTTATTTTCTTCTACACTTTCAAATCAATCAACTATTATAAAACTTATTTTGTTACTAAATATCGTATGAAAAACTAATTAATTAATTGAGAATGTTATAAAATATTCAAATATTACTTTTTTATTTATTATTGTTTTTTTTTAATACCGAATCGGTATTACCGACTTTTGAATTTTGCAATTGTTGAATTTTGTGTACGGGACGTTTTACTGCGCACGCGCGAACTAATAACATGAACACCCGTGATTTCGCGGCAGCTTGTCAGCTATATAGAACAAGACATTAAATTGTTATATTGCTTATTTACGCGTCTTTATACATTTAGCATGTTCTGAATGCATTCGCCTAAATACATGCGTTCATTATTAACTTATATTCTCTTTCTTTTTCTCACTCTCTATTGTAGGGGTTGTGGTTAGTGTGCATGTTGGGTTGGATGGATGCGTTTATATTTAATGTTAAACAGGTACAAAATCTTGATAATCCAATTTATCCAAAAGATAATCCCTAAATAGGTATCCCCAGGAGGGACTAAAACAAACAGATTTAGTTTATAAGTATTTATTTTAATACTCAATCGCCAGTCACTGCCAGATAGCTGTGTACAGTTCTCTAGCTAGTACACCACCGATCGTGATGATTTAGCCGGTTCGTTTCTCTACTTAAGACTGATCTTGCGCTTGTGCATTTACATTTATATCGTGGTTAATTCTCTCTTCTCTCCGAAGCCAAAATCCCGTCATTCTCTGACATCCGTCAGAAAACTGAAACAACCCGATACAGAAAAGAAATCGACAGACTAACCTGTAATAATATAAAAAAATCATGAGAACTTGACTTTTGGCCATGTGTTTTTGTTATCAGATGAAACATTAGATCATTTTATGTATACTTGTAATCAAATAATCTGTAAATATTGAAACATAATCATTAACTTAAAGTTTTAATCTTTGAACATCACAAATTCAAAGTAAATGAGGAAAGCTATAGCTCTTCGCTAACTCGCCATAAGGAGCGCTAACGCGCTTCCTGATAAGTAATATAAATATTGAATATTGAAAGGGGGAGAGGGGAGTGGGAGAAAGTATAAGGTTCGAAATCTTACAGGAAGCTTTCATGGGAAGCTTCCAGTAAGCTTAAAATGTCTGGGACAAACTAGCTGTCAGAAATATTCCAAGAAAGATTGTTATAATCTTCTAAGGAATCTTTCAGAAAGCTTTCCCGAAAGACAATGGTAAGCTTTCAAGGAATCTGAATAAAAAATTAAAGTAAAATATTTACAAAGCTTTCTAGAGTCCTACATATATATTCCTTGAAACCTTATAAAAAGCTTCCATGGAAGCTTTCAGTAAGCTTAAAATGTCTGAGACAGATAACTACTAAGCTTCTAGAATCTGATACACTTTTAAAGATCTATTTTATCGTTCATTTAACTTACAAATTATTGTATACAGTAAATAATCAACATTATTACGCATATAACTCATAAAACATGCGTTTTAAAAACGCATGAAACGCAAGAGAAATTTTCGACCTGATCGGGGCTCGAACCCATGACCCTACAAATTACGATACTTAACATTATTACGCATATAACTCACAAAACATGCGTTTCAAAAACGCATGAAACGCAAGAAAAATTTTCGACCTGATCGGGCTCGAACCCATGACCCTACAGATTACGAAGCATCAACGCTACCTATTACGCTACGGTACGCTTGTTACGAACACTGATCATTTCTTATTTATATAGTTTACGTAACATAAACTTTGTCTTTTATATTCTTTCCAGCATTTGTAAAATTAAATGAAAAAATTATTAATAATTTATTGCGAATTTCAAAATTATTCTTCTTGTATAAAAAAAATAATTTTTAGTTAGAAAATTTTGTATGATAAAACTAATTATCAATCAATCCATTATTTACATGAATGTTTATTAATTATTTAAAACCATATAAAAAGAAGATTAAAAATGTCTACTTTACCGACATTTCCTTTTTTGTTCCGAGAAATATCCCACAAAATGTTGTTGAAAAGAAACATCTACCTTTCTTGGAAGCTGACTGGAAGCTTTATGTGTTATCTAACTGATGAACCTTACAGGAAGTTAACAGGTATGTTATATGGCGATATCTCTGGAACTTTTTAATTTTGAGATGTCGACCTGACAACAATTGAAAAGTCCATAATACAAGTTTCTGGAGTGGCACACACTTTAATGAGGGCTTAAATTACTCGTTTCTTGTAGTAGAATATGTAATTAAATTTTGGTATCGATTGGAAAATTGGTACTCACGGTTCATAATTTTATACGTCAAAAATGATACTTTTTTTTATTTTTCAACGTGTGTTTCTTGAGCTATTAAAAAAGTACCATTCTTTCGATCATTCAAAAATTTTCCGAGCATAATGGATATGGTACACTGAAAAAAAAATCCGAATCCAGCGCTGCAAAGTTGATAGTATTAGCGGGATACGAACAACACTCAAAGCATAAGTATACACAAAATCGTAGTAGGTTTATGCGTGACTATACCGCAGTCGATCATTGCGACCGTCTGTACAGTATAGTAACGCGAATCCGAGTGGAGCGCTGCGACTGCATTACCAAGTCAATCGCTTCGACTCGTCGGCATCATCCATGCCGACAGCCGAAATCGGGCACAACTTTTAGCGTTGCGTGGACGCTTGCTTCGACTCGTCGGCGTCTCGCTTGCCGCAAGCCGAGACCGAGCACAGAGACAACGTTGCGAGTTCGTATACTTCGACTTTCTAGATTCTAGTACTGCAAAAGTCGATATTAATACTTTACGTCAATTTAAATTATGTGTTAATTTAATTTTCATTCAAAAAGTATTTATATGATTACTAAACAAGTAAATGTTTTAATTCTTTAATATTATTTAGATTAAATTTTATTTATTAAAATATTATATGAAACGTTTATTAAATTAAGTAAGGACTAATGATTCGTTATACTTTAATATTTACTCGAATTTCAAAAATTAGATATCTTGTTTAAGTATATTCATTAATTATTTATAATAAAATGAAGTTGATCAATATTTTACATGAAAATATTTACTAACAAGGAGAGTGTTTCACCTTCGGGTCACCGTTTTTGCTCAAATTTTGGGAATGTTTTCTAGATGCAGAAATATGGAGAAAGCCAAAATTTTAGAGGCCATCGCTCAATATTTTCCTAGTTACAGGCCATTGAAGAAAATCACTAAAAAAGTTACTAGATTTTCAAACGCTTATAGTTCCTCAGCATTATTAGCTAGAAGCTTAAACCTTTTTTTAAATGAAAGCTGAGCTTAAATCCTTTCGAAATAGCACCTGTACCATCTCAAAATATTATTTTTTCCCAAAGGTAGAGCGTAATAAAGATCGGACCTGAATTATTTGTTTAAAACATTAATTAATAATAAAAGCTAAAATTGGGTTCAATCTTTATTATGCTATAACTTTGGGAAAAAATAATATTTCGATATGCTATAACTACTATTTCGAAAAGATCTGAGCTCAGCTTTCATTTAAAAAAAGGTTTAAGCTTCTAGCTAATAATTCTGAGGAACTATAAGCGTTTAAAAATCTAGTAACTTTTTTAGCGATTTTCTTCGATGGCCTGTAACTAGGGAAATATTGAGCGTTGGCCTCTCAAATTTTGGCTTTCTTCATATTTCTGCATCCAGAAAACATTCCCAAAATTTGAGCAAAAATGGTGACCCGAAGGTGAAACACTCTCCTTGTAAGTCGACTTAATCAGTTAATATAATTTAATGAATATCTATCTATCTATCTAAATGATATCTGATAAAAAATGTATCCGTATATTTTCTTCAAAATTAAGGAGAGAAAAAAGATCTTATAATCAATTATAAAATGAATATTTTTCTGACTCTTTTAAAAATTAAGAAGTTTTCAGTTATTTCCCCGTTGAAAATGAGAAAATTAATAAGGCAAGAAAAATATTTATTTCTGATATAAAAATAATAAAAATTGTTAAAGAACGACAGTTGTCTCATCTTTAAGACTTAAATATATTCGTTCATTCGTTGTCGAAATTTTATGATGGATGAATAAACATATTTATGTTATAATGTGACATATAAAAAAAATTACTTTTATTTCGAATTTTAATATTATTTTCTATTACCTAGTTATTAACTCTGTCAGAAAAGAATATGAAGCACCTAGATAATTTTTTTTAAATCAGTAAATTATTACTAATCTATGTTTTCTCACGGCTTTGAAAAAATCTTTAATAAAAATAATAATCTTGAATGCACATGAAAAGTTATAAATTTCTAATTTATTATTGGCTAATACGTACTTATCTATTTTAAATAAAATTAAAGCACAGTACCTTGTGAGCATTCTTTTCAGATAATTAAAAATCTATATATAATTATAATAGATGGATCTAAGTCTCTTATCTAATGAATATTTTAGTAAAAAAATAATTTTAGTGATTAATATTAATACAAATCTTCCAGAATAATAAGTTCAAAAACTGTACGACTATAAAGCAAACGAAAAAGTTTTAAATTAAGACATAAATGCTTATAACTTTAGAAAAATTGAGCGCTAGACCAAACTGACGCGGCTTATTTTATAATTTAAAAAAAAAAAAAATCCTCAAGTTAAGAGAAAAACCGAAACTCAAATGCAATGCTCTCCTTGTGAGTTAATTTCAAAATCAAATTCATGCACAGGTTAATTAAATATTTCTTTCATTTGATAGTTCTAGCTGAGAAATAAATTTTGTTAAATTAATATCATTTTTAGTAACGTTTATTTATAATTTGCATTATGCCTATTGTAAATTATAAATTTGCATTTCTAATATTTTATAAGAATCTTTAAATTTACTAACATTTTTTTGACGAAATTGTTATATTGTTTAATTAACCAGACTCCTTTTTTTTGTAATGGACAAAGCTAAACGTTTGATTAAAAAATAATTTATGCATTCTAGCAGTAAATTTTTCGTGGTCAAAACATTTTTTATACAAAAGTAATTTAGGCATAGACGAAAATATTGTAAATAGAAAAAGATGAAGATTTATGAGGAATAAAACCAGAATTTAATTGTAGAATTTCGACCGAAACATAATTAATGAGATATTTTATTGATTTAATAAAGTCGTTTTATCATTAAAGATTTTTATTTACATTTGATTGAAAAAAGCAAATACTTGCTAATTTAAATAAAATATTTTTACTTAAAGAATATATTTTTCTTGAGTCAAATATAATTCATTTCAGGAAGTCAATTTTTAAATGAAATGTGTAGATATGTCAATAAAATATTTTTTACATTTAAAAAAAGATTTTATTATTTGAAAATTCTATGTATACTTCTGAGTAAAATAATGATATACTTTATATATAAACGATATTCAATCAAACATTAATTAATTTGGAATAAGTATTTTCTTATTCTAAAATTGTAATTTCTTTGTTTTAAAAAATGAAACTTCACTAATAAGGAGAGCAGTGCATCTTTAGATCACGAATATTTGCTCAAACCTTGAGATAAGTTTTCGAATGGCAAAATATGGGAAAAGCTAAATTTATAGACACTAACGCTCAGTATTTCCCTAATAACAGACAATTGAAGAATATCAATAAAAAAATAATTAGATTTTCAAACACTTATAGTTTATAAGCATTAATAGCTACAAGCTTAAAATTCTTTTTAAATAAAAGTTGAGCCCAAATCCTTTATAAATAGAATTTGCAGTATATAAAAATATTTTTTCCCCAAGTTATAGCGCATTAAAGGTAAGATCTGAATTTCTTTTTCAAATCTTTCATTAATAATAAAAGCTGAAATTTCGTCCAATCTTTATTACGCTGTGACTTTTGGAAAAAAAAAATTTTTATATCGTGCAAGTGCTATTTTGAAAGGATTTAAGCATAGTTTTTATTTTAGTTTTATTTATGCTTAAGAGGCGGTCGGAACCAAATCGGTGACTTAGTTCGGTGCTTGTAATAAATGCTTATAATAATTTATTAATTTATTAATATGGTAAAAATATAGTCATTTCCTCTAGTCATGTATATAAAGAATAATTTAAAATAGTTAAAGCCACAAAAATATACAAAATATTGTTATAAAGCGAAAAATGCCACCTAACAATCGACACGACAGTTTTTTGCATGCGGTATATGTCAAGTCAGTTTGATATTTGTAATAAATGCTTATAATAATTAATTCACTTATTCATATGGTAAAAATATAGTCATTTCCTCTAGTCATGTATATGAAGAATAATTTTAAATAGTTTAAGCCATAAAAATATACAAAATATTATCGTAAAGCGAAAAATGCTGACTTGATATATACCGCAAGTCACCGATTTGGTTCCGACCGCCTCTTAATAGCTATAAGTATTTACAAATCAAGTAAATTTTTTATTGATATTCTTTAATTGACTGGACTAGGGAAATATTTAGCGTTTGTGACTATAAATTTAGCTTTTTTTATATTTTGTTCTCTGAAAATTTATCACAAAGTTTGAGACAAATCCGTGATTCAAAGATATGATAATCACCTAGCAAATTTATTTAAAAATTAAATCTATGCACAAGTATATGAGATATTACTTTCATTGAATATATCCTATACAATTATTAAGAAAAAGAATTATATTATCATGTAATTAACTTAAAGAGACGTATAAATTACTGTTTAGTTAAATGAATGACATCGAACATTCAATTAAAAATATAGGTTATTATACAGTGCTAAATATTTATTTCATTTGAAAAAATATTATTTATTTATAATTTTAATAAAATATCATTAATTTAGATACATAAGTTTTAATTTAAAATCATTGATACCTTAAATTTAAAAATATTTATTTATAATTACATTCATGAAATAAAGTTTTAATAAAATATTTGTCTGAGATTAGAAAAGAATTCTCACATAATTTTATAAAGTATAATTCAAAACAAAAATAAAAATTCATAAATTTGTTATCCATTAGCATATTTATGGAATGAAAAATCATTCGATGTTATTGATTTGAAAGCTGTCACGCTAATTATTAAAAAAAAGCTTAAATTATATAAATTATTGACTAATTGTGCCGGGCCCTAATATGTTAGAATCGCAAGAGTCTACAAAGTGCCTATATGCATTTACAACTTAATGAAATGTACTGCAAGTACGAGAAAAACCAAAGTGAAAGAGGTGGTACACATATGTACCACTGCCCCTCAAAGGGTTAACTGATTAAGTCGACTTAGTAAATATTTTCATGTAAAATATTGATCAACTTCATTTTATTATAAATAATTAATGAATATACTTAAACAAGATATCTAATTTTTGAAATTCGAGTAAATATTAAAGTATCACGAATCATTAGTCCTTATTTAATTCAATAAACGTTTCATATATTTTAATAAATAAAATTTAATCTAAATAATATTAAAGAATTAAAACATTTACTTGTTTAATAATCATATAAATACTTTTTGAATGAAAATTAAATTAACACATAATTGAAATTGACGTAAAGTATTAATATCGACTTTCGCAGTACTAGAATCTAGAAAGTCGAAGTATACGAACTCGCAACGTTGTCTCTGTGCTCGGTCTCGGCTTGCGGCAAGCGAGACGCCGACAAGTCGAAGCAAGCGACCACGCAACGCTAAAAGTTGTGCCCAATTTCGGCTGTCAGCATGGATGATGCCGACGAGTCGAAGCGATTGACTTGGCAATACAGTCGCAGCGCTCCACTCGGATTCGCGTTACTATACTGTACAGACGGTCGCAATGATTGACTGCGGTATAGTCACGCATAAACCTACTACGATTTTGTGTATACTTATGCTTCGAGTGTTGTTCGCATCCCGCTAATACGATCAACTTCGCAGCGCTGGATTCGGGTTTTTTTTTCAGTGTAAAAAGAACAGTTTGAGCCTACCCTGGTACATGTGCCTCTCTATAGGTAGCTGTTTGACTATTTTTAATGTAAGTGTAATTTTCACCTAAAAAGAACACATTAAAAATAGTCAAACAGCTATCTAAAGAGGAGCACATGTACCAGGGTAGGCTTGAGCTGTGGTTTTTACCATATTCATTATGCTTAAAAAATTTGAGAATGATCGGAAGAATGGTACTTTTTTTTATAGCTCAAGAAACACACGTAGAAAAATATAAAAAGAGTATCATTTTTGACGCATAAAATTATGTACCGTAAGTACCAATTTTCCAATCGATACCGAAATTCAATTACATATTCTACTACAAGAAACGAGTAATTTAAGCCCTTATTGAAGTATGTGCCACTCCAGAAACTTGTATTATAGACTCTTCAATTATTGTCAGGTTGACATCTCAAAATTAAAAAGTTTCAGAGATATCCCCATATGCAAGATTTAATTAACGTTTCGTGGAATATTCCTTAATCATTTATATGAAGCTTTCAAGAAAGCTTCCCGAAAGTGTTCTTAGTTAGCTTACTAGTGAATCTTTCAGAAAGCTTACTGCAATCTTTCTAGTTAGTTTTCTTGAAACCTTTGCTAATCCATTTATTAAGACTTTTGCGTAAGGTTACAGAAATATAGCAAAAAGATTTCACGGAATATTACATGTAAGTATTTAGGAAGCATTTTTTGGACTCATATTATGCTTACTGTAAGCTTATGTTAATTTTTGAAAAGGTGAATGGAAGCTTCCACTGAAATATTATATAAAAAATTGTCCTTGTAAGCTATGTTGTTATGTGGGTGGTCCTTGCATGAATCTTTAATGAAAGGTTCTATTAATGTTTCATGAAAGATTACGTTAAAGCTTTTATTAATCTTTCTCGGAAGATTCTCGGAAGTTCGACGTAACCTTACTAATGAAACTTTCAGTAAGCTTGCAGTTATCTTCTATAAAAGATTCTATTTAAAGTGAACGAAATATTCCATGAAAGAAGGCATGAATTTTTTTAGAAAGCTTCCTGAAAGCTTCCAAGATTACCTAACTGATGAATTTTTCGGGAAGCTTACAGTAATTTTTTTCAATATCTTCCATGTAACCTCTGCGTATTCATCTATGGAATGTTTTCTGTAAGGTCACTGTAAGATTCCATAAAGATTTTAGGGAATATCGCACGTTAGCAATTAGTTAACTTCTTTTTAGATTACATTTATCTTACTTTAAGCTTTCATGGAATCTTTCATTTGAGTTTTTCCGTAACATTCATTGAAAAAGTTTTTATTCACAGTTGTTAAATATCTTTCAGGAATCTTCCATCGATTCTTACATTAATTTTCAATGAAAGGTCCCATTAATGTTCCATGAAAGATAACATAAAAGCATTTATTAACCTTTCTCGTAAGATGCTTGAAAGCTTTCGACGTAACCTTGCTAATGAATCATTCAATAAGTTTCCAATTATCTTTCATGAAATATTCTATTTAAGGTGAGCGGAATATTCTATCAAAGAAAGCATGAATCTTTTTAGAAAGCTTCCTGTAGGCTTCCACGATTACCTAACTGATGAATCTTTCAGGAAGCTTACAGTAATCTTTCTCAATATCTTTCATGCAACCTTTGCGTATTTATCCATGGAAGTTTTTCTGTAAGGTTACTATAAGATTACAAAAAGATTTAATGAAACATTGCACGTAAGCTCTTATTATTTATTTATGCTAACTTTTAGTTTACTTTTAGATTACATAAAATATTACAACGAAATATTAATGAAAGATTCAGTAAGCTTTCAGAAAGGTTAATGGAAGCTTCCTCTGGATTATTACGTGAACGTTTCACAGAAAGCTTCCTTGGAAGCTTTCGTGCTGTGTGGGCAATAAAATCAGTTCTTTATTATTAAATAATGTATTCCTTTTTTCAACACGGGATGCGGCTTTCTCTTTTGTTTGTCAAAATTAAAAGTTTAAAAAAAAATCAATCTTTTGATTAGAAAAGAACAGATAATACGACTTTTTCTTAACAGTTGTAGAAATTCTTCAAGTAATCTTCCATCGTTACATATATTAATTCTCTATGAAAGTTTTTTTTATGTTCCGTAAAAGAATACGTGAAAGCTTTTATTAATCTCTTTTGGAAAATTTCCGAAGGCTTCTGGCGAAAGCTTACTAATGAAACTTTCGGGAAGCTTGCAGTTATCTCTCATGAAAGATTGTATTAAACGTTAGCGGAATATTCTATGAAAGATGACACGAATCTTTTCAGTAAGCTTCCTGTAAGCCTTCATGATTACCTAACTGATGAATCTTTTGGGAAGCTTACAGTAATCTTTCTTACTATCTTACATGTAACCTTTCTGAATACATTCATAGAAGATTTGCTGAAAAGTTACTGAATATTGTAAAAATATTTCAAGGAATCTTGCACGTAATTATTTAGTAACCTTTTTTCTAGATTACATTTAGCTAACTGTAAACTTTCATGAAATCTTCCAGTGGAGGCTTTCTGTCAGGCTTTCTAGAAAGCTTACATTAACGGTGGTAAAAATTCTTTCTGTAATCTTTCATCTTTATTTACATTAATCTTTCATTAAATCTTTCATTTATGTTTCGTGAAAGATTACGTGAAAGCTTTTATTAACCTATTTTAAAAGATTTAGGATGGCTTATGGCGAAAGCTTACAAATGAATCTTTCGGGAAGCTTGCAGTTATCTTTCATGAAAGATTGTATTAAACGTTAGCGGAATATGCTATGAAAGATGACACGAATCTTTTCAGTAAGCTTGCTGTAAGGAAGATAGAGAGATAGAGAGAGATAAAGAGCGAGAAAGACAGAAAGGACGATAGAGGGGTAGTGAAGGGGAGAGAAAGAGAGAGAAAGCGGTAAAAGGGAGAGAAACAGAGAGAGAAAGTGGGGGGGGGGAGAAAGAAAGAGAGAAAGAGGCACGAGAAAGGGACAGAGAAAGAGAGAAAGCGAAAGAGGTGGAAAGAAAGAGAGATATTGAGAGCAAGAGAAAGAGAGAGAAAGGAAAAGAGGGGAAAAGAGAGAGAGAGAGATTAAGAGCAAGAGAGAAAGAGAGAGAGAGGGATTGAGAGCAAGATAGATAGATAGATAACCAAATTTATTATATGTACATTATGTTGTACAATTAAGTACAGTAATACATTAGAATAATAAAATTAATATAAAGCAAATAATAATAAACAGTAAAAAGAAAACAGAAATCAAGCAAATATATAAGTAAAATAAACTTTACAGCAATAAAATCAATACAATATAAAACAGTTTTATAAATTAGCATGAAGCAGAGGTCCACTCTCCAAGGCAAGGTAGTGTGCAAATGAGGATGTCTTGAATGTCATGAGCGGGGATGAGTTGCGTAATGTCGCAGGAAGATCATTCCATAGCCGCGAGGAAGTGACCAGGAACGATCGTAGGCGATAGTCAGTGAATGAAAAAGGAATGGTCAAAGGTTTCACATCACCCTTCAAGGACCTCATTGGCCGGCTCCACTGATACATAGAATACAAATAAGATGGAGTACAAGATAAGAACATCTTATACAGAAACGTAGAAGAAAAATAGTTTCTTCTACCCGCAGTGGATAACCACACTAATGAGAACCTATAAGCAGAGATGTGCTCACGCCTACCTACACCAAAGATGTAACGTATATCAGAGTTGATGATCCACTAAAGTCTAAGGTCAAGCTCAGCCGAGAGGTCACAGTAATCCAGAAGTGGAAACAGCAATGTTTTTATAAGATGTATACGAAGAGCAAACGTGGTGCTCTTTCTAAAGAAGTTTAATCTGTAATGCAGAGAAAATGACCTATTACACACTTGTGTAACGTGCTCTCTCCAGTTAAGCTTACTGTCCAACCAAACACCCAGACTACGAACAGAGGACTCAAATCTAATATTAGCACCGTTTAACGGAACGCCAGTTACAGGTGATGAGGACAGCATATTTATATCAAAATAGGAGCCAATAATTATTGCCTTCGTTTTGTCAATATTCAATTTCAGATGGTTATCAGAGGCCCAATTTGAAATGAGAACAGCATGATCACTCATAAGATTAGTATAAGCGCTAAGTTCAGAAATCGGAAAATGCATATAGACTTGCAAGTCGTCGGCATATATCAAATGCTGTACACCAGAGTGAAAGTTGGCAGCAACGTCATTAATATAAATGGAGAATAAAAGTGGTCCAAGCACAGAACCCTGGGGTACTTCTGTATTCAGAGTAACAAAGTCAGATGCATCACCATCAGAGTCAATAACAGACTGCCGTCTATCAGATAAGTAAGAGGCAAACCACCTGACAACAGTGTGCGAGACATCGAGAGAAGTTAGTTTCCGAAACAGAGTGACATGGCACACAGTGTCAAATGCCCTGCTAAAATCAAATAATAGAAGCATAGTTACATAACGTCTGTCCATGTTGAGTCTAATATTCTCTGTTAGTTTGAGCAAAGCTGTTTGGGTACTATGTCCAGTTCTAAACCCAGTCTGATGAGAATCCAACAGATGTCTGGTGGACAAGTAATAATATAGTTGTTGATGGACGAGACGCTCAAGAACCTTGGACATGAATGACAACAAGGAAATAGGTCGTATATCACTCATAGTGCGTGGAAAAGAGACCTTGTTGATTGTGGTAATCAATGAGATCTTCCAACATGAGGGAAACACACACTCACGAAACGAACCAAGGACTGAGGGACCGCATCAAATCCCCTAGCCTGAGAAGTAAAATGACATATTGCCATCCTGACCTCCTCCAAAGTAACCTCATTAAACCTGAATAAAGGCTTATAAGACTCATCTACATTAACAGTATTCACATACTCAGAAACAGAAGGGGCAAGTGGATCAAACGCAATCCCACCAAATTATCGATTAAGCTCATTTATAGAAAATGAGTGTCGCGAGTTATTATCAGTAGAACATATACCAAGGTTCCTGAGCTCCCTCCCGATCTGTCGCGAGTCCGTAACACCCGATAGTCTGTCATAGTAATATAACAGCTTAGCCGATTCAATGCACTCATGTGCCTTGTCCCGAGCAGTCATATAGCATAGTAAGTCAGTATACAGTCGAGCACGTTTGTAGTGTCTATAAAGTCGATCTCTCTCATTGATCAAGCGACGATGTTCAGAGGTGATCCACGGACGATGAGCCCTACCCTGCCTGACCTTCCTGATTGGCACGAATTGTGCAATTGCCTCATTGAGATGATTGTAAAGACATTCAACGCGAGCTGTAAGAGAGGAATCACCATCACATGTAGCGCACCTTAAAGAGCGAAAATACTGAAGGAGTGCAACATCATCAACAGACTTATAATCCAGAAAGCTAAAGTCTTTAAGCATAGGTTTAGAAAGAGAGGACTTAACAGTCGCAGCTATGAAATCGTGGCCGTCAATGAATGGAATATCAGTCTTCCAAAAGTCAAGTACAATGTCGTTGGCATCGACAAGACACAAATCAAGCCAGGTGTCAGAAGAATAAGTATGATGAGTTGTGCCATAAGGAATCAAGAAAAGTGCATTCTCAGTAATCACACCTCTAAGAAACTTAGAGTCATCAGAATCAACGCACAAGTTAGTATTAAAATCACCAAGGATGATCTTCAAACTATAATTATGCATATACGATGTTAAATCAGGTATGAAATCTGTGTTAGCCAAGAAGGGAGCATGTGGTGGCTTGTAGACTACACCAACAAAAATAGGTGAAGCCAAGTCCAGAGAATTGACCTCACAAAACAAATATTCAGGAAGACCAGGCTTACCACTCCATTTACCAGAAGAAGAACAAAGGCGCTGCGAAGTAATAGAGTTGTGAATATATAAAGCAACACCACCGCCTCTAGTGTTACGATCCTGCCTGTGAAGCAAGTAGTCATCAAGATCTATCAGAAAGTCACCAACAATCTGGCCCAGCTTGGTCTCAGTTACAGCTATAACATGGAAGTAAGAGCGAGAAGCCAGAAAGAATCTTATCATCTCAATGTGTGCTCTAATAGAGTTAGCATTGAAATGATAAACTCTGAGACCATCCTTTGCAGTGAAATGATTATTAATGAGTGATGAAACAGATTATTAGTAGAGAGTGGTGTATTAGAGAGGAGTGGAGAAGAGAGTGGACTTACCCCAGTACTAGAAGCTACGGTGCTGGACTGACGCTGACCAGCTTCGCCTTGACTAAAAAAGCATCCAGGTCCTCAACAGAAGCAACTTGGGTCGAAGCATCCTCATTCTTTCTTCTCACAAAAATTCTTCCATTTTTCACGAATGAAAGAAAATTTAGTTTCTTGTCTTTCGATTTTGTAAGCACTTTCATCTTCAGCTGATGCAGTGAGGGAGGAAGGAATTCGTTGATGTTGATTAACGAAGGTGAAAGAGCAGTGACGCATTTAGCTCCATAAAGAAGATTCTCACCAATCTGAGAAGTATGAAGTCTCCTAGTCTTAATCTTAGCAGCTATGATCCCACGTGCAAGTGCAGGACTCTTTATTGTTACAAGCAGTGGCACAGTTGAGAAGCGGCGATCATTCTGCCGTGTAGATGGGGACATCACTTCAGATGATGTACCAGCATGAATAACAGCAGTAGTAGAAGAAGTTGAGGTGAAAGAGTCAGAAACCGAACGTCATAGTGGCCGAACAGATTATATATCCTCAATTGAGAAACTAGCATCCAAAGCAGAAAAGACAGCAGATACACCTGCCTTAAGATTAGAAAATTCCGATGGCACAAGACCACCCAGTACCAAGTCAGAAGCCCTTTCAATACGAAGTTGCTGCAAGATAGAGATAGAGAGATTTCCAATAAGAATTTCGAAATGTTTCTTATTTACCTGAAAATAAGGATCATTGTATTTCTCGGAAATTGTATTAATAGTAAGCACGAGTTTGCACAATGCATATTAATAAATCAACAATTTTGCATTATATGATTTAATTTAATATAATTTATATTCGCAATTAAGCGAGTCACAGAGAGAGATAGAGAGGGAGAGAGAGAGAGAGAGAGAGAGAGAGAGAGAGAGAGAGAGAGAGAGAGAGAGAGAGAGAGAGAGAGAGAGAGAGAGAGAGAGAGGGAGAGGGAGGGAGGGAGAGAGAGAGAGAGAGAGAGGAAGAGTTAACGTGACATTGTGCAGTTAATAAGTGATTAGAGTTAATTTTACATGTGCTAAGTGCGGGCTTTTTTCGCGGGTTTTTGAGTAGTAGTGGTTTGGATTGATTTTTTTGTATACGTTACCTGAATTATTATTCAAAAATAATTGTAAGAATGTAAGACTGTGAGAGAAGTATCTGATAAATCTTTTAATTTTGGTATGTCGACTCGCAATGAAGGATCATTGTGTTACAGAAACAGCTTTAATAATCTGCGCGCGTTTTTGTAATGCATTATAATCAAGTAATACATTTTCACATCAATTTATTACTATCATAATAATGTTCCTGTTGTGTTAAATAGCGAGAGAATGATTAAGAGCGAGAGAGAGAGAGATTTTCCTATAAGAATTTTGGATCAATCGATATGTAGACTCGTGTAAAAGTATCATTGTATATTTAGAAATTGCATTAGCAACATTAACATATATGCACGTCTTTGCGTACAGCATATTAATTAATTAATTATAATCATTTCAATTTATTCAATTTATTGATTAAAAGTCTAATTATTTCAGAGAGTTAGTGTGTGAGGAGGTAAGAGCGTGAGAGTGAGAGAGTGAGAGTTATAGTTAAAGTGAATGAGATTTTTTTAAAGATTTTCGAATGTTCGGTACGCGTGTTACAGGATTATCGCATATTTGAGAAATCGCATTATTATGAGTACGTACTGTGTTTGATAATTGATAATTGACGAATAATTAATAATTGATAATTGACAATCAATTTATAATTGATAATTGACAGTTAATTAATAATTGATAATTGACAATCAATTAGTAATAGATAATTTAATTATATATAATATTTATTATGTTTGAAATTATTAGAGTAGGCGAGTAAGAACGTGCGTAGGCGAGGGAGAGAGAGAGTGAGATAGTCAAAGCGAAATTGGCGGGTGAGAAAAAAAAATTTCGAATGGAAAATTTTCACAGGATAAAGAGTCCTAGAGTAAGGATCAGCGGAAAAGTGGTCCCAATTTGTTTAAATCGATTTTGTTCAAACATATTTGCAAAAATTCTTTATTTTGATTCGAACAAAGCTTTTTTACATTCTTTGAGCGATTCTAAAGAAAAAAGTATATCTGTGATTTTGTTTCTAAAGTTAACGGTTTTTGAGCTATTAATAAATAAAGACGTAAAAATCACAAAAATGCCCGTTTTTAAAGCTCCGAAACAATACTAAAATTTGAATATTTTTAGGTTGGCAAAGTTTTAGAGAAAAATTCACATACTTTTTAGTAAAATCCCAAAGAGCAATTTCATATTATTTTAAAGTGTTATTTTTCAGTTGTTAACCTTTTAAGGACGGGGCTGGTCGATATATCGACCACCAATTTTATCAGGCACTCCATGTGATATATTTTTTCATTTTATGCACAAATATTGTTTAAAAAAAAAGTCGAATTTCAACGTCAAAATCCCCGTCCTTAAAAGGTTAATTAAGCGCGTATATGCAGTATCTTTGTGTCAAAGCGCACATAGCTGAGTATATCGTCTGCTAAACATCTAAATTTTACCTTGAAACTTTGACAACCTAAAAATATTCAAATTTTAGTATCGTTTCAGAGCTTTGAAAATGAGCATTTTTGTGATTTTTAACATATTTATTTATTAACAACTCAAAAACCGTCAATTTTAGAAAAAAATCACAGAAATACTTTTTTGTTTAGAATCGCTCAAAAAATCTAGAAAAGCTTTGTTTGAATCAAAATAAACCACTTTCGGAATTTGTTTAAACAAAATCGATTTAAATGAATTGGGACCACTTTTTCGCTAAGCAAACTGCAGATCCTTATTCTAGGACACTTTTCAAGGTCATCCCGTGAAAATTTTCCATTCGAAAATTTTTTTTGCACACCCGCCAATTTTGCCTCGACTAAGAGTAAAAGTGTCCATTTAAAGTTGCATGGGTTTTTGACGCATGTTTATGCGTGGGTCTTTTTCGTAGCAGTTACTATTGTATATAATAAATATCATGCATAATTTTTTTTTCTTCTATCATTCGTGTTAATGTACGTTTACGTAATTATTTGGTTTGTTATTACAGTATTATAGAGTTAGTTTGAGTGGTAGTAGTTTTAGTTATTTATTTTCGTGGAATTAATAGTTTTTTTATCGTATATTTGCTTTGATTATGCGCGTTAACGCATGTATTTTTCTACGGTATATTGTGCATGATTTTTTACGAATTTCTCATTTAAATATTTAATTCATGTATTGAATTTGTACGTAACTATTTACGAATAAAGGGTACCCCCCGTTAAGATAGTAAAAATTGCCATATCCCTGAAATTTTTGTTTGACCTGGTAACTTTGTTTTAGATTGAAACTAAATAGTTTTTGTCATATTTGCAGACCGCGACCCCCTCCCCCTGTCCACAGCATGAAAAAAATGATTTTCTTACTATTTATTTGATTTCTCTGAACGTAGTCGGTAAAAGAACCCCAATAAAATCGTGCTCATAGTTTAAATCTTTATAGGTCTTGTAGAATTTTTCCATAAAGATTTGATGATCTTATATAACCTACAAGAATGGAAAAAAATTAAAACGCTTACTATTTTTACGGGAAATGCGGTACAGGGCCAATTCTTGCAAAAAAACTTTTTTTTTGTTTAAAAGTACTTGCCTGAATTTCATCAGATATTTTTTGGAGGTGCGCCATACTCAAAAATGCAAAAAACTCATTTTTTGGACGTTTTTGGCTGATTTTAGCTCATTTGCAGACTTTGTATTATTATTTATATAATGAAATTGTATTCTAGAACTTTATTTATGAATTTAATTATGCAATCAAGTCAGAAAAATAAGATTGACAATTATTTGCATCATATTTTTGCACGGATCCACATTTTAGGTTAGGTATTTAAACAGTTCTTTCATTATTTTGTTGATCTTTCACTACTTTATATGTGATAAAATCTTTTAAATATTATATTACTTTAATAAAAGAAAATGTTTCGATAAATAAGTCATTTCACGGTACATCTATGTTAAGTGCGGTCAAAATATCGATTTGAGATTACATATGAGTTAATGAATTTATATTTTGAAAGTGAAACTCATCAATACAAACATTAGAATCATGATTTATTAATATGAACTTTGACTTTGGCATTTTTAACACTATGTAATCTAAATCTGCACTTAAGTCACACTTTTGCGAGAGCTATGTGGTCTATTTTTACACTCTATAAAAAAATGTGAGCATGCGAGTACATTGAAATCTTGTTTACATGTCTCATATTAATATTACAATATTAAATATACTTTTGTGAAAAAGCACATATTATTCACAATTATTTTATGACATATGCAATCGTTTTAAAGATTATAAATAAAGTTTACACTTACGTCATGTATTGTATTATATTATCTCCATTGACATAGGTACGAATTCAGTAACGTAACTCAAGTAACAATCGTTAGGCTGGAAGTTATAGTCTTTACTTAGTTCTCAGATATTCTATCTATGTTTTTCTTACCCTTTTTCCATAAGAAGAACAAAGATAGAATATTTTAGAACTGAGTAACGACTATAGCTTCTAGCCTTAGACTTGAGTTGGGTCTATGAATTCGAGCCATAAAAAAACATTATGTTAAACGCTATTTCATCACTAAAGAAAAGTAACATGTAAAATATTTTGTAAATAAAATAACGAATAATAGTATTGAAACAGTATTACAAATATTAGTATGAAAAATAAAATCCTATATTTATTAATTTGATATATTATGTAAGGATTTATTTCTAACGAATAAAATCAACAATATTGAATATTTCTAATACTTTTACTTATTAATTAAATGATCCTATTAATTAGTAACAATACTTTTATATTTAAACTAATATATCAATGTTGACTATAACGATTCTTATTAGTTACATGTACTGTAACGGTAATTTACTACACGTTACAAAAGAAATTAGATTTTTTAATTCCAATTTAACTTTAACTAAGTCTATGTATTTTTGTTAGAATACGGATCTGCTAGAATTTATATTAACTATGATAAACTAGCAACAGATTCCGGTAAAGCTAGTTAGTATGTTAGATTGATGTGCGACAGAGCATTTTTCCATCAGCTCGTCGCTGCGCGTCTCTCTCTCTCTCTCTTACCTGATCGAGAGACGCGATGCCGCTAGCACAGTTCTCCTTATTTTTGTTCGGTTTAAATTTCCTAGTTAAACCTATTAAATATTTTATATAGAAACATATGTATTTTACTATAATAGAAAAATAAGGACCGCGGAGGCGTCGGAGTAAGCAACGGGAAATATATTTTTATGTTATATATAGTCAGGCAATATAAATGAATTGAAAGCACGTTTTAATAGAAAAACGGAATTGATTTATTATAAGACAAATAAGAATATAAAGATGAAATATAAATTGAACAAGAATGTAATAATATAATATATGAAATGTAATGTACGCGTCTAACGAGAGAGTGAGCAAAGGGAGGGCGCGTCGCGAACTAAATAGTACTCGCTTATGACGCTGATCGGTTATATCACCGATGATACAATATACCCGCACAAGTATCTCTCGAGGAAGAGACACTTGGATATCGCACAGTATAATTATACTTACAATAACGCACTGACCAGCTTACACTAATTACCTACGTGCACGTAGACGCCGCTCGCCCGTTATCGAAGCTTCTCCCCTGTACGTAACCAATACGTAAATGCTCTGGAGTAGATCGGTGGAACACGTCTCTTCCCTATCCTTGAATTCCGCTGAGCTCTGCCAACGTGGTTGCCTGGACGTAGATCGGTGGAATCCTAGGCACGCCGATCAACGTATTTGTTGGCACTTAATGGCTGACCGCTAAGACGCGCGAAAAGCGGTCAAGCAAAACTCTACAGAAAGAATTTCTGAGAGTTGCAACCAGCCAATATAATATAATACGCTCGTCGATATAAATTAACGACTTTTATTTAAGACAACGTTTCGCGCTATCAGTTGCGAACTTAGTCTAACGTATTATACGACCACGTGGCGAAATTCTCTAATGAGCACAGTGCGGCTTAGGTTTCGTGCTAACGCAACGGTAGCCGGAAACTCTCTCAAGCGCCTCACGGCCGGTGAGCTTCTCTCTCGCGTGCTGGTCGTCAAGATACGTACTTCTTTACTCGTCTTAGACGAGACATATTACCGAGCGTGTATCCTATATTAATACCTAAGCGCGCAAGATTCAAACATGGTAGAATACCGTTACAGTACGTAGTTTTATTAGTTCATAATAGTAGACCTTTTTACTTTGATAAAATTAGTTAATAAACTTTACAATTGTTTCTTTATATACACTAGATAGAAACTTAAGTATATAATAATTTATAAATCTATGTGTTTGGAATGTTCCTATTTGTATACATATGCACTAAAAAAATAAAACTTAAAAATAAATTTACGAAGATACCACTGATAATAAACAATATGAATACCACATAATATTTTGCCAACAGTGAGAATTAAACAAGTTTTAAGGTTATCGATGATATTAATGACTATATATAATCAAAGGTTTTGGATTTATTATCTCAACCTTATACAAATTATATTTCGAATATTTCGTCCTAATGTTTTATCGAAAGATTCTTAAACATCTACAATAATAATTATAAAGAACCATTTAATATCGAATCAATTTTTATTATACAGTGTTATTCTAATATTGTAATATAGCTTATAAAATAATATTATCGTCTAAAACTAAAATTTCGTTAGAAATAAATCCTTACATAATATATCAAATTAATAAATATAAGATTTTATTTTTCATACTAATATTTGTAATACTGTTTCAATACTATTATTCGTTATTTTATTTACAAAATATTTTACATGTTACTTTTCTTTAGTGATGAAATAGCGTTTAACATAATGTTTTTTTATGGCTCGAATTTATAGACCCAACTCAAGTCTAAGGCTAGAAGCTATAGTCGTTACTCAGTTCTAAAATATTCTATCTTTGTTCTTCTTATGGAAAAAGGGTAAGAAAAACATAGATAGAATATCTGAGAACTAAGTAAAGACTATAACTTCCAGCCTAACGATTGTTACTTGAGTTACGTTACTGAATTCGTACCTATGTCAATGGAGATAATATTATACAATACATGACGTAAGTGCAAACTTTAATTATAATTTTTAAAACGATTGAATATGTCATAAAATAATTGTGAATAATATGTGCTTTTTCACAAAAATATATTTAATATTGTGACATTAATATGAGACATGTAAACAAGATTTCAATGTACTCGCATGCTCACATTTTTTTATAGAGTGTAAAAATAGACCACATAGCTCTCGCAAAAGTGTGACTTAAGTGCAGATTTAGATCACATAGTGTTAAAAATGCCAAAGTCAAGGTTAATATTAATAAATCATGATTCTAATGTTTGTATTGATGAGTTTCACTTACGAAATATAAATTCATTAACTCATATGTAATCTCAAATTGATATTTTGACCGTACTTAACATAGATGTACCGTGAAATGACTTATTTATCGAAACATTTTCTTTTATTAAAGTAATATAATATTTAAAAGATTTTATCACATATAAAGTAGTGAAAGATCAACAAAATAATGAAAGAACTGTTTAAATACCTAACCTAAAATGTGGATCCGTGCAAAAATATGATGCAAATAATTGTCAATCTTATTTTTCTGATTTGATTGCATAATTAAATTCATAAATAAAGTTCTAGAATACAATTTCATAATATAAATAATAATACAAAGTCTGCAAATGAGCTACAATCAGCCAAAAACGTCCAAAAAATGAGTTTTTTGCATTTTTAAGTATGGTGCACCTTCAGAAAATATCTGATAAAATTCAGGCAAGTACTTTTAAACAAAAAACAAGTTTTTTTGCAAGAATTGGCCCTGTACCGCATTTCCCGTAAAAATAGGAAGAGTTTTTATTTTTTTTCCATTCTTTTAAGTTATACAAGATCATCAAATCTCTATGAAAAAATTCTACAAGATCTGTAAAGATTTAAACTATAAGCACAATTTTCTTGGGGTTTTTTTAATGACTAGGTTCGGAGAAATAAATTAAATAGTGAGAAAGTCATTTTTTTCATGTTGTGGACAGGGGGAGGGGGGTCGCAGTCTGCAAATATGACAAAAACTATTCATTCTCGATTCAAAACAAAGTTACCAGGTCAAATAAAAATTTCAGGGACAGGGCAATTTCGACTATCTTAACGGGGGGTACCCTTTAGTTGTTAATAAATTGATTTATTATGTGACTGTTTATTAATATTCATTATTCCTAATTTTTATTCTTATTGAGAGGACGCTGTATCTCTCTATCCTTTTCTAATTGAAAAATGTAATTTTTTTGGAAATCTAGTGATTATTGATTGAAATTGAGACTTGTCCGCTACTTGTTTAGTAAAAAGCCATATTTTCTCTGATGAGGACCAATGAATTTTGTTACTTTTTTTTCAAGTAAAGTTCGACATACTTAAAAAATCTTAAGTTAGGCTAAAGAATACGTTATTTAAGGAGGTTGGTCACCAGTTACATCATAAGAAATTCATTATGTTAAGAATGCTTTAAAATTTTCATTACAATTTAAAAACAACATCATAAATAAGTGATAAAAATTTCAAAACGATTCACTGTTTCCAAATTGAAATACAGAACTATAAAATTACAATTTTGAAGAAATTTACGTCATAATTGCAATTTTGAAGTTGTCCATCTCAATTTAGAAACAGTGAATCGTTTTGAAATTTTTACCACTTGTTAATGATATTGTTTTTAAATTGTGAAAAAAATTTTAAAGCATTCTTAACATAATGAATTTCTTATGATGTAACTGGTGACTAACCTCCTAAAGTATGTCAAACTTTACTTGAAAAAAAAGCAACAAAATTAATTGGTCCTCATCAGAGAAAATATTCATTTTTACTAAACAAGTAGCGGACAAGTCTTAATTTCTATCAATAATCACTAGATTTTTCAAAAAATTACATTTTTCAATTAGAAAAGGATAGAGAGATACAGCGTCGCCTTAAATTAGTTTTGTATATAAACTTGCATTATATTTTTTTTTCGTTAAAACGTTTTTTGTAATATTATAAATAATATATACGTCATTAATAATATATTTTGAATATTGGGATTATTAGTGGATTATTCATTAATAGTGAACGTTATTATGATTATTATATAAAATGTTATTTGCAGGTGATAAGTGGACTAGTGCAATTGCACGATTTTAATTCAATATGCGAGATAGGATTATTTTTAATTTATGAGTTTTTATTTGCGTATGAGCATTTGTTATTTATAAAACAATTAATAAATTTAGTTGTAAAATCAATTTATCAGTTAGATATTTATTTGCTACATTTATTATGTATTATCTGAATATATTGATGTTTTTATAATACATTTGCATATTAATTTATATATATGTGTTTCGCTCATTTTTTAAAATAAAAATATAAATATATTGACGGCTATACGTAGATATTCATTTTTAGATTTTGTCGAAGATTATTACTTCCATCAGAATCAAATAAAATATTATTTTAAATTTTATGTTAACAAAGACTATCATTTTGAACGATTTGCGACAAAAAGAATTAAATTTTAAAGTATATTGACGACAACTACCATATTAATATTTATGTAAACGGAGATTATCGCTTTTGAACGATATACGACAAAAGGAATTCAATTTGACTAATGATTTTTTTTGTTTATTTATTTTAAAGGTGACACTTATCTAAGGCTAATTCTATTTCAAATCGAACAGCCTATATACACTTAAGTTACCCATCACTGCACCGATGGAAAAATATTATTCTACTCTAAAAATAAGGAGACAGGTATTTCTTTTTCGCTGAAATATCAAAATTGCATAAAATATGCACATTTGAAAATTGTATATAGAAACTAAATGCTCAAACTGAAAAAGTTGAGAATAACTTTAGAGGGCTATCGTTTTACCAATCTTTAGTGAATTTTGGTTAACCTTTTTTTGTTTTATTCTGTTTTGAGCCCTTTTCAATTCAGTGCAAGAAATTAAAAAAAAAAATTAAAAAATGATTGAGATATATGCATTTTACCAAAAAAAGCAATCTACATTTAATCGCTGTTGCATGCTTCGCTCATCATTTGTATGTATGTATATACTATCAATAGTGATATATATATATATATATATATATATATATATATATATATATATATATATATTGTAACGTTTGGCTTTTCTGGCGGTTGCCGTAGACAACTCGTTGACGTCGGTGGCATCAGACTTTTACTTTTACCTGAGGGTTGAAGCTGGAAGATGGTCGGTCGGAGGTTCGAATAAGCCAAAGTTCAAAACTTATAAACTAAATTGAAATTACTGAATAAAAAAATGAATTTAATAATGAAAAGTTAACTGTAATAAAAGAAATGTATAAAAATTTAACTGTAATTAATGGAAAGAGAAATTTACTATTGCGTTTAAATAATAATTCAATTGATGAAATAACAAATCTTAAAACTAAAGCGGTAAATGACGGGGCAGATTTACGGGACAGGTTTAGCGGAACTGGTAAATGAGTATGAGGCGTGCATTTTATATTTTTCACAATAAATATTCTTTGCATTTATTGAGTTGATCTTAAAACTAATACAAGGTTGATCAATTAAATGATAATCTCGGAAAAATTGGCCGGAAACGGCGGTACGCAAAAATATGAATAATCAAAATAACACAAAAATTAAATTATATCTTTTAGGCGGTCGGTGTTAGTTTTACCGGTAATGCAGTTTAACAAAATTATACTTAACAATAAATTCCGAACGGTATCGGTTACAAACTAAAAGAAAAGATAGACTATTTACAGGTTACGAGATATAATTGATCTCTTTCTGGCGGTCGGTATTTATTTTTACCGATGGCGTGGTTTTTAACAATCTTATTATTAATAAATTCCGAATGGTATCGGTTACAATCTAGCGTAAAAGAAAAATAAACTATTTACAGGCTACAATATTATCGACGGTTAGCACGGTTGGAATCTACTTTACCGGCGACGGATAATATGAGCGGTGTCTCCGTGACATTCGGTACAGGCTTAAGGTACAGGCTGGTGTCAGAGGGAGGCAGGAAAGGTTACCTCCAAGTCTTAACGTAGACATGGAGGGGATGTACTAGTCGTGCGTACTCGCATCGACTAGCGGAGGACCTACCTCGACCGAGAAGGTGGTGGTAGTTGTCAGGAATCAGTGTCGGGCAACCCCACCCTTACACTGACGGAGAGATTGGAGGCTAACGTAGGGCAATCCCACCCTTACGTAGCTTAAGACAGGAATACGGGTAAAGGTAACTCCCACTGTGTCGAGCAATCCCACTCTTACAAAATGGAAGGGGAGACGAGTCCGATGCTGGCTCGGCGGCTTGCTTATATATGCTATGGAGCTCGCTATTCCCGTTGCGGGAGTAGCGCCTCGTAGCGGCTAAGTATATGAACTATGTCTAGCGCGATTTTTGAATCGTCGCAATATATATATATATATATATATATATATATATATATATATATATATATATATATATATGGGACGTTTCACGTCAACTCACCTAACAAAAAAATAGAATTCGTCGAAAATCTGTGAAAATGTTCTATTTGATACCCAAAATATACAAAAAAAATTTTAGAGGTCCAGGTCAAAGGGGTCAGGATTTAAACGTGATGGAATTTTTCGAATGATCCAAATTTTTTACTAAATAAATATTTTAATGAATTTTTTCCTCAAAAACTCAATTTTTCGTTAAAACTTAATAGAATACTTTTTCTTGGAAATCAGATGTAGAATTCACCTGAATTTTTGCAAATTATAATATACTGATTTTTATGCTTACTTGATCGATTTAAACATACTATTTAGTATATCTAAAAATCGAGCAGGTTAAATTGGCTTTTCAAAGTCTTATTTTTTTTGTTTTTTTATGAGGAAAAAATATACGAAGCCTCCAGTTGGGCAGCCTTCTCAAAGTTACTTAATTGTACAAAAATGTCTGAAAAAATCGTTATTTTGGATCAATGATGAGATTTGTGATTTTTTTTCTGAAAAAGTATTGATTTTTGGGACAAATTTATGAAAAGGTTGAGTGAAATGCCATTTTATTTCTTGATTGCCGCAAAATCTATCTATTTTTTTGCGGTGGTTCTCCGTATTTAATAGAGCGTAAAGCTCTTGCAGTTCATTTTTAGCGCCTACGAAATTTTTCCCGTTATCCGAATAAATATTTTTTGGTTTTCCTCGTCTAGCTGTGAACCTTTTTAAAGCTGCGAGAAAGCCTTCTGTGGTCAAGTCTGATACTAACTCTAAATGCACAGCCTTGGTGACGAGACAGACAAAGACAGAAACATATACTTTGATCTGCTTTTGATTTCTGTATTTCTTTTCTTTGATATAAAAAGGGCCGCAATAATCAATACCTACATTGCTGAATACTCTGTCTTGTGTGAGTCTAACCTTTGGCAAATCGCCCATCAAATATTCTGTGGTAGGAGGATTTGCGCGAAAGCATCGAATGCAACTCCTCAAGACTTTCTTTATTTGATGTTTTCCATCTAGTAGCCAATATTTTTGACGTAATAGACACAATGTACACGGAAAAAGGTAAATACCATTAAAATCAATACTACACGTAGTATGTATTATTTCTGTGATAAAGTATTGAAAAAAAATGTAATAGTATAATTTTAATCAATACTATACTTCAAATTTTAACTACTAATGCTGGCATAACTATATTACGAACTGAGTGCATGAATTTCCGCTACGTAGTACCTATTTTTTCGGTACTAGGACTGATATTTCACCTATCCGATCCAGGGGTAAAATTTTGCAGAGAATACAATTGCTATATATAGAACTGATTTTCCCATACTAGAATTAAAAATTGATGATTCTAAAATCATTTTTATAATATACAACCCTTTTAAATTACTAATAATTAATTTTCAACTTAACAGGATGTCAGAGCTGTTAGAATCGATTTTTGCTTTTTTTATTTTGTTGACATCTTTTTAAATTCATTAATCAAACAAATATTCTAACTTATCCGCACTATAGCTATGTTAGTACAATCATTTTTGTTAAAATAAAAAGTCATTTGAATTTATTTCTTTTATAAACTTAGATTGAAAGTTAGATCAAGCTTGACAAACCTAACCTCGAAATACTATACATCGTAAGTTTGTATATAACTTTTTATGTATAGCATCTCGGTGGATTTCATGAGTTGTCCGCACTCAAGCTTAATCTTACAAATTTCTTTATTGTAGCAAAAAAATTCATCTGCTTTTTCCCGTTTATAATAATCAACTCAAGTTTAAAATTAATAATTAGTAGTTTGAAATTTTTACATATTATATGATCGATATTATATTTATTGATTGCTAAAAATTTATATACAATTTAATGGTTTTTACATTATGATAAATTAGCTGTATTGAAGTTTCATATTCGACAGCGCCGCAGTAAATATTGTATAGGTAATATGTTAGTAAAAGATAATGTAGTCCCGTAGTACGGAAAAATTCGGTACTATACCACACAATTCTTGGGACGAGTCGCGTTAAAAAATGTACTTATATAGGTCGTTTTAAAATATATACTGAGTATCAATTAAAAAACGACTAGTAATATTCTTTCTAGTACTGACTCAAATTAGTACATTCTTTTCAGGTATTTTCCTTTTTCCGTGTAGTTTGTACGCCAGTGTGATGATTTTTTATGTGTATTTCTTGAATGATTAAACTTGTTACGTGATTTGAACGCGGTAACAATACTGGATGTTGTTGGTCGTAATTTAAATTTGTATTTTTTAATCGACCGCCAACTCTCAGTAGTCCATCCTTATCAAGAAATGGATTTAAAGAAAGTAACCTACTTTCCTTTTTTAGTTCTTTCTTTAGCAAAAGGCACTTTAATTCTTTTTCAAAATGAACCTTTTGAATATGCCTCATGATATCTCTGTCTGCATCTATCAAATCTTGAGCTTGCAAGCTCTTGTTATACATTTTTGAGCGCTTGAGATAAGAGACATAAGCTACAAATCTTTTCAATTTTATAAATGATGAAAACTTCTCATAAATTTCAAAGGTTGTATTTGATAAAGGATTTTCATTATTCTTGTTCATACTTGATAATAAACAAATATCTTTGCGCATTTCTGGAAGGTCTTTGTTTAATCCAGGTATCATCGTTTGTGGCCATTCTTTCTCTTTGAGAGTAAGCCATTGAGGTCCATTGAACCACAGTTTATTGTTTAAGAAATCAGCAGGTAACTGACCTCTTAACAGTGCATCGGCAGGATTATCTTCTGAACGCACATGTCTCCACTTGTGCGGCTCTGACACATTTTCAATTTCAGAGACGCGGTTAGCCACGAATGTTTTTAGCAGGTGAGGTGAAGTTTTTATCTAATGTAATGTTATTGAAGAATCTGACCAAAAAATTATCTTTTCGAAAGAAACATCTATTCCTTTTATTATCTGTTTATATAAATTTGTTAATAATAATGCGACACAAAGTTCGAGGCTTTGTATGGTCTTTTCTTTTAATGGTGCTACTCGAGATTTTGCGCCAAGTAAAATTGTAATTACCTTGCCTTCTTCTGAAGTAGAACGCAAGTAGACACACGCACCGTAACCCTTATTGCACGCATCGCAGAAGCCATGCAATTGTACTGCATTTTTTTTTGAAGCTATTGATTTTCTTGGAAATGATATATTGTTTATTAATGGAAGCTGAGTACAAAACTCGTTCCATCGTGTGTATACGCTCATTGGTACTGATTCGTCCCAATGTAGCCCTTCTTTCCATAAATCTTGCATACTCTTTGCATACAAGATTATTGGTCCTAATAAACCAAGTGGGTCAAAAATTTTTGCTATTTCTGAAAGAATGGCTCTTTTGGATCTCGCTATTTTATTATCATCAAAATTAACTGTATATGTTATATTGTCTGGTTTTGCGCTCCACAAAATTCCGAGAGTTTTCAATGTTTGATTTGAATCTAGGTGTAAGTGAGTGTCTAAATCATTTTCATTTAATCCATGCAATATTCGCGCATCGTTTGCTGCCCATTGACGTAAAGGAAAGCCACCTAATTTTAAAAGATTTGTCATTTCGTCTCTTATTATAAGTGCTTGTTTAATTGTTTCGGCACCTGTGAGTAAGTTGTCGACATACAAATCTTTTTTTAAGATTGCAGCAGCAATTTTATATTTCTTCCCTTCATCCTCAGCTAATTTTATTAAGCTTTGTATTGCCAAATAAGGGACTGGTCCCAAGCCAAACGTTACTGTATTTAGTTGGTAAGTTTTTATTTCTTCACCTTCCTTCCAGAGTATGCGTTGGTACTGTCTATCCTTTTCACGTATCAGCACTTGCCGATGCATTTTCTCAATATCTGCTGATAAGACGTACTTGTGCGTACGGAATCGAAGAAGATGATTAAAAATATCGTCCTGTATTGTAGGTCCGACTAATAATATATCGTTTAGCGAGAGGCCATTACTAGTTTTCACAGATGCATTGAATACTACGCGTAATTTAGTAGTTGCGCTTGACTCTTTTATAACTGCATGATGAGGTAAGTAAAACCCTTGATTTGACACGCCAGTAATTTCAGACATATGTCCGAGAGTTTTATACTCTTCGATTACAGTATTATATTTTTCGAACAAATCTTATCCAAATATTATCCATCCTAAGCGAGTTTTTTGTAGATATAATTCTGTGTTTTTTCCCGCGATTTTATATTGTCCTACACAAAAAAGCGAAAGAGTTGGGCCTGATCCTAATAAAATATCAACTAGGGCAGGCTTATAAAATTCTGGATCCGCAAGTTTTATGTTTGAGGGTATTGTTATGTTTTCGCGTGAAAACAGCTTCGCTGGGAACGGCATTGGAGATATTTGATATTGTTAAAAATTCAAATTTTCTCGCATAATTATTTTGCGACGATTGTACGGTTGCAGTGACTATATTTTTTGTCATCGTTGACATATTATTGAGCGCGCCTATAAGAATACTACATTTTTTCTTTGGAAGCACAAGTTTGTTCGCTAACCCTTCGCTAATTAAATTAATTGTAGAGCACGTATCTAATAATGCGCGGCATTTGATTGATTTATTATTTTGATCAATGATATTAATTTGCGCTGTGGTTAATATTTGATTCATTGGTGCTTGGGCTGTTGACGCTATACAACGTGCTTGTATTCCTATAGGGCATTCGAGTCATTCTTTTCTTTCCGAAGCGTTATGATCATGTAATAAGTAATTTTCAACCTTATCACAGACCATACACTTCGAAAATTTGCATTCTTTGCCTGCATGTTCTCGAAAACATAATAAGCATACCGAAGCTTGTTTAGCTATCTCTATTCTTTTTGAAATCGATGCGTCTTTGAATTTTTTACAACGGTATAATTGATGTGTCTCTTTACATGCAGGACATTTAAAACCTGAAGACGTTAGAAAAGTTTGTCTAGATGCGCCTTTATTTTTCTTTTTATTTATTGAACCACCAATATTATTTTTTTGTTGGGGTTCTGGCGTTTTATCTATCATTTCTGTTTCTCTTTTAGATAAACGCGCGGCAGCTTTATACAAAAAATCTATCAATTTTTCGAGTTTTGGGAACGTTCCGTGTTCAATATTTTCTTCCCACTTATCCGCGGTGCATTTATGCAATTTATTTTCTATATTTTGTACGAGAATTTCTTCGGTTACATTTACACCGAACGCGGACAGAGATTTTATGTGTTGCAGTGTATCGTCTGCTAGCTTGCGCAGGCCTTCAGCTGATTCGCGTTGTTGAATAGGCAACGACAAAAGCAAATTTAGATGTTTAGATATAATAAGTCGTTCATTCGCATACGCCTTTTGTAAAATATTCCACGCGCGTTGATAATTTTCAGCTGTAGTTGCGAGATTTTTTATTTTTTGTTTAGCCTCACTTGTTACTGCTCCTTTTAAATATTGGAGCTTTTGAACATTAGAAAGATCTTTGTCCGCATCTATTAACGCCGAAAATGTATCTTTGAACGAGAGCCAATCTTCATATTTTCCGCTGAAGGTTGGGAGCGCAGTTTCAGGAAGTCTCACGCGTCTTTTATTATTATGACTAGTACGACTGGAATCATTATCAACCGTACTATTTGTCGATAGTAGCGACGGAATAACTTCAATTTCATTTTGTTGCACGAAACTTTGTACCGGTTTTAATTTATCAGCAGCGGCGAGCACTTCGTAATAATTTTCTTGAATCCCAAAGCGTTCGGTAGCTAACTGTTCGACATTTGCTTCATCTAGTAATTCAAGTTCGTCGCATATGGCATCAAAATTTTTAAATGTATCATTTAATTTTGTTATACGTCTATTGTAATCTTCAAATGAAACCGGTTCTTCATTCGCTGTATTTTTATCGACAAAACTTCGAAAATGCGTAATTTGCTTTCTAAAACACCACTTTTTTGTTTTAATTCTTTAATGCGCGCCTCATTCGTCATTTTTATTTAGGATTGGGAAATACGAGGGAAATGGCGATTCTTATAAACAACGAGCTTACCTTATTTTTTATGCTGTCGTGAATATGAATTCTCTCCTTTAATTTTTTATATCCTCAACCCTTGAATTTGGCTGCTAGACTCAACGATCGTCCTTCTTTATTGATTGATGTTGGGCCTGACGTGGTAGTTGATAAGAATCAATTAAAAGAGCAACCGAAATTTTCCCATGCTCTTATGCAGCAATATATATTCTTTTCTTTGCTGCTATTGATTGAGTCACAAAGCACTTTAAATATTTATGTATGACACCTTGTAATTTTTCTTATTTTTCGTAACACTTGCACAATGAAAAATGTCACAGAAAAGTTTTTGTCTTTTTGTTTACTTTTATTTAATCACACACTGATTTTATCAAGCTTGAAGGACCATGGAAAATATTATTAAACCCCGACTTAACGTGATTTGATGGTTTTTGTTATATTTTTAATAATATTATATATCGTAAATATTATTAGGATTTTTTAAATAATATAGAAAAAATGTTTATTACAAGGTATTTAATAAAAGATAAAATTAACTGGTAAAAAATATAATATATTAAATAAAATAAAATAAGTGTAAATACAAAGTTTTAGTGTAAGTGCTGAAATATTATGTTGACAGTTTGGAGTGTCGGTAATGACTGACTAAACTTTTGACAAGAGTGAAAACTCTTGGAAAAGAGTTGCTTTCTTAAGCCAACCTCTTATTATAAAAAATAGTTAAAATATTTTCTTATTGGCTGAAAAGTTTTTATGAATATAATAAGGGGGCAGGACCTTTCAAAATCGTCGTCGACAATTTAGACACGATTTGACCGTAGGTCATCTTTTACTTAGTCCGCGTGTCGACCATATGTGCGCGCTCGAAACGCGAGAACATTTCTGTACCCTTTTTTTTATACGGGTTCTCATCTAACAATAAGACTTAGTTGGCTGAAGAAAACTTACATTAGGGTACAAAAAATTTGAAGGATTTATATCTTTATTTTGTCAAAACTAAAAATCTTTAAAATGAGAATTACCAGATGTACAAAAATAAAGTTCAAAATGCAATTTAAGTTATTTATGATATGAAAGTAATATTTTCCTTTCCTTAAATATGACAAAACGGTTCTCAAAATTTTATGTAATGAAAGAAACCATTTTTTCCAAAACAATATACTATTGATAAATTTTTACAGAGTAGAAATTCAGTAATAAATGAATATTATTTTCTAAATAATTAGAGAAAATATAAAAAGTGTAGTATACGCATGAACACATATATATGTTAATTTGTAATATAAAAATAAATACTTAAAAATGGAAAAACATAAATCTATTCGCGTATATCTATAGTATGTATGTTTTGATGTACACATGGCGAAAAGGATATTTTTCCAAATGTTAACCTTAAATGGATTAAAGATCGAAACACTGCATATTTTACCACATACATTAGACAATTCCAAATTATAAAACAAATTTCGCATTATCGTCACTTATTACTTTATGACATAATTGTAGTAAACAAACAATATTACTTTCTTTTTTCATGACCTGGATTATAATTTTTTGATATTTTTATTTTTCAGTTCAATAATCATATAGAATCTAATATTGTTAATTTAAATTATCTTTGTAATAAAATTTTAGTTGTTATCATTGGAATTTCACATAAATAACCTATATAAAAAAAAAACAAAATAATCATGATGCGAAACTCAATGCATGATTCGAAGTTTTCTTACATCTGTGGTAAAATATGCAGCGCTGCTATTTGAGATATATATTCGGAAAAATATTCTTTTCGCCAAGTGTACAAACAATAGGAGGCCAACTCGCGGACAAATGCATCACTTAACCAAAACAGCATATTGGAACTGTTATATAGAAGCTAGTTATTCTTACGATTGATTTGAAAGGTACTTCTCGAGCTTGTGAAAAAGTAAACAAAACTGTGTCCGAAATTTACTCTTCTAAAAGAATTTCATGTCCTGATTTTTTTCAAATGCATAAGAAGTTTATAAGAGTAGTAATTTACGTTTTAGACCGTTGAAAGATTTAACCATTAATTTGGCACGTAATTTCCACTTAAATTTTCAGGTATTACAGTTTGTCTTTTTAGGGGTGAGATGCATCCAGGTAAAACTGTATTAAAACTCTCGTTTAATTGCTCTATTCGTTTAGGTGTCTATGCAATAAAATTATTATCTTTTCCAGTCATTTCAGTTCGGTCATTTCATTTTCAGATGTAGACTTAAGATCACTTAAGAGGGCGCTGGATCTCTCTATCCTTTTTTACTTAAAAAATGTAGGTTTTTGGAAAAACTGGTGATTATTGATAAAAATTAAGAGTTGTCCGCAACTTGTACAGTAAAAAGCAATATTTTTTCTAATGAAGGACAAATTAATTTTGATGCTTTGTTTTCAAGAAAAATTTGACATACTTAAAAAATCATAACTTAGGCTAGAGAATATTATTTTTTAAGTATGTCAAACTTTTCTTGAAAATAAAGTATCAAAATTAATTTGTTCTTATCAGAAAAATATTGTTTTCTACTGTACGAATTGCGGACAACTCTTAAGTTTTATCAATAATCACTAGTTTTTCCGAAAACCTACATTTTTTAATTAGAAAAGGATAGAGAGACCCAATTAGTAGATGACAGTATCTTGAAATCTGGATAAAGTGGAGCCAAATTGATGGCTAAATCTTCCAACAGTTTAAAACGTAAATTACTGCTCTTATAAACTAGCTTCTTATGCATTTGAAAAAAATCAGGACATGAAATTCTTTTAGAAGAGTAAATTTCGGACATTGTGATTGCACAGTTTGGTTTCTTTTTCACAAGCTCGAGAAGTACCTTTCGAATTAGTCGTAAGAATAACTAGCTTTTATATAACATTTCCAATATGCTGTTTTGGTTATGTGATGTATTTGTCCACGAGTTGGCCTCTTATTGTTTGTACATCGAAACATACATAATATAGATATATACAAATAGAATTATTTTTTTTCATTTTTAAGTATTGATTTTGATACTACGAATTCACATATATAGATGTACACACGTATATATCTATTGATAGTATATACATAGATACAAATGTAAACAAAAGATTAGCGGAGCATGCGACAGCGATTAAATGTAGATTGTTAAAGACTTTTGAACGTATATACAAGCATTTTTCAACAATAAAATTTGTTATTTATTTTCTCGCTCCAAACAAAGAAATACGGGATCAAACAGGTATCATTACATAGGTAATTTGCTCCTCCAAAAAATTTTTAAACATCATCAAGAAATTAATAAATATTTTTCAAAAATTATTCTGATTAAAAAACGTTAATATAAACATAATAGATTAAAGATAATATGTTTACATCATTAATATTATACATTTAAGAATCATTTTTTTTCAATAATTAATTTGTTTAGAATTTATATGGAATAGAATAATTTACACTTTGTTAAAACTATTTGGGAATTATTATCAAATATGAAATAACGTAAAATATCAATAACTACAGTAATACTTTACGTGATTTTTTACAGCGAATTCATCGATAAGCATTTTCCCGTTAAAGAGTCCGATTAGACTTTTTTTGGAAATCCAACGTGGATTCCCAATCAGAATTCCAATGAAATTTGCAATTGTAAATTCTGAAGAAAATTTTAATCATAAACATAAGGAATGACAAATTTTTAATATATTTTTTTAAATATTTTGTTTAGAATCTATGTTGGATTTTTAATAATTATAGTAAATAATGGAAAATTTAAAAATCTGAAATATTTCACATATTGAAAGAGTAATTTGTAAACTCAAAAATAAAACCTAACCCAAAATCCGAAGTTGCCTTAATGATTTAAAAATTTTTCAATTGCCTTAAAGGGGCGGCACTAGTTGATTGACGTAGGAGCGGCAGCAGCCATAGTCCAGCTCTGTTTGTGTATGCAATTTTCAAATGAGCATATCTTATGCAATTTTAATATTTCAGCAAAAAAAAATACATGTCTCCTTATTTTCAGAGTAGAATAACATACTCCATCGGTGCAGTGATTGGTGACTTGAGTGTATACAGGCTCTTCCATTTGAAATGGAATCAGCTCTAATGAACTTTCACGGTATTTAACTGTGTTTGAATCTCGCGCGCTTAGGTAATATAATATGACACGCGCTTGGCCATATGACTCGTCTAAGATAAGTTAAGAAGCTCGTATACTGATAACCGGCATGCGAAAGAGAAGGAAGCCAGCTGCGAGGCGTTTCAGAGAGAGTTTCCAGCTATCGTTGCATCAACAAGAAGCCTGAGCCGCGCTGTATATAATAAAAGATTTTGCTACGTGGCCTTATAATACGTTAGACTAAGTTCGCATTGAATAGGCCAAATTAATTATCTTGAATAAAAGTCGAAAGTTCATATCGACTATTGTATCGTATTATATTTGCTGAATGTGAACTCTCAGAAATCCTTTCTGTAGAGTTTTGCTTGGTCGCTTTTTACCCGTTTTACCGGTCAGCCATAAAGTGCAAGAAAATACGTTGATCAGCGAGTAACGGATTTCACCGATTGACAACAGAAGGGCAACGTTGATAAAGCTCAGTAAAATTCATCGATCGGCGTAAGACGTGTTTCACCTATCTTCGTTAGAGCATCTACGTGTCGTCTACGCACGAGGCAAAAGCTATGGTAACAGGTGAGTGGCGCCCACGTGCACTTAGCAAATTAGTGTAAGCTAGCCAGTGCATCGTTGTAAGTACGATTATACTGCGTGACATCCAAGTATCTTTTTCCAAAGAGATACTTTTCCGGGTAAAATTGTATCATCTGTTGTATAACCGATCAGCGTCATAAGCGATTGCTATTTAGTTTGCGACGCACCCTCCCTTTGCTCTTTTTCTTTGATAAGACGCGTATTTTACATTACCCCACACAGCATGAGAGGTTGCTGCAAGGTTTCAGTAATGATAATTTGATTACTGAAGGGCAGGCCGAACTCTCTGTCTTTGTCTAATAGTGTTTTCCATCTTTTATATAAAAACCATCAGTTTTAACAGGAAAAAAATAGCAGCCCCCGCTAGATATTAATATGATGAGTAAATTTTATAATCATAACCAGTGATGGATTTCGAAGATGCTTATATGATATCCAACAGCCAACTTCAGAGTATATACTACAGAATAATATATTCTGCTTATACTCTAATTCTACGGTATACTCTGAAGTTGGCTAAAGGATATTCTAATATATAGATATACATAAATGTATAAAGCATCCTCGAAATCCATCACTGATCATAACGATATAATTTTATCGCGTAATTTTTGAGTATGATTTGACCTACCAAAATTTTATAAAAGAAGCTAGATTGTATTTACGGCAGTTCGTAGGTCAAATCATACTCAAACATCAAGTGATAAAATTATTTCGTCATGATTATAAAATTTACTTATTATATTAATATTTAGTGGGGGCTACTATTTTTTTCTTATTAAAACTGGTGGTGTTCATATAAAAGATGAAAAACACTATTAGACAGAGACAGATAGTTCGGCCTCCTCTGAAACCTTACGGCAACCTTTCATGCTGTCTGGGACACACACTAAACATTTTCATTCTCACTAGATTCATGTTTTATTTTATTATAACTCTATTTTTCTGATTAATGAATAAAATTAACTGATAGCCATTGATTTAAATTAATTTTTAATAAAATGCGTACTTTAATATTGACCTGTTCTAAAAAGGAAACCAATCGAGGTGTCCGCCTCCGATTTTCCTAAATTTTGTATATGTTGTAGAGAACCGAAAAATAAGAGAAAACGTTTTTTTTTTAATTTGCCCAATCCCTTATCAAAGGGGTGAAAACTGCTCTTAAAGTTTATCTCCGGAAACGTTTTTTTTTTAATATCTTAAGATCTGATCGGTATTGTGAAATGAAACAAAATGGAAAATATTTGTCTTTAAATGATGTAACCAGCTGGTACAGTTTGGTCTTCGTGGGTGGCAACCTTTCCTTTTTATTTTAGAAAAACCTTATTTTCTAAAGTATTTCTGCATATAATATTTGTAATAACATCAATTCATTTGTATGAAAATCATTTTTTGACTTCAAATAAAAAAATTAAGTTTACGTGTTTCAGGGTTTTTGCAAACCAACACGTTATCAGGGGTAAACAATCCTTTAGGCGCAAAATACTTTCACACCATTAAAATTAACACACGGGAAAAAAATTCATGCTAATAGAGCATGTGAACTGCCACCTACGCGAGTATATAAAACATTGATACAAATATAAATATATATATATATATATATGATAAGCATGAGAAGCTCTATCAGCATTGGATTATTTTATGCTGAAAAAGATGGTATGGAGAGTAAATAAAGCATGAACGGCATTTACTAATGACTCACGTGGTATATTTCGATGACTGCCCACTCTTATATCTTTTGTTTGCTCGTGCCGTATTCTCTCTTTACTCGAGTCGCCTTCTTCTTTGGGTGGCGACGCGAGCAAACACGGCTGTTCTATATCCAAAATCATGTCGCAAAATTCTATAACGTATTTTCGTTGCGTGAATCTTTTTTTCTTCTCTTTTCTTTTTTTATGAGAGAAGAGACATTATAAATATAATCTGTTGAACTTTGTAACTATTAATAATTAATTTTCACCTTGAAATTTAATTATTTTAAACAGCTGGGGGTCAGATAAGCATGTACGATTTTACGCCAAAGATGTTTCGAAGTAGTGTTGGTCTAGTGCGTAACGTTCGCGCTTTTCCTTTTGAGTACGCGTGTTCAACTCTCGGCTAGGGTCACTTTAAAAAAAATTTTTTTTTATATTGTTTTGATATTTTTTATTCCTAAAAAGGAATAAAAATATTTATTTTTTTTTAGATTGAGTATTTTTTTAATAATTTTAAAATCTAATTTTTCACAAGTATGCTCGTTTTTTTTTAATGAAAATTTTTTGAATAAATTATTCTCTATAGGAAATAATAATAAATATTGAGAATTAAATAATAGTGATGTTTATTTTATAATACTATAGTTTAGTTTATTTATAATTTAGTTTATAAAATTTACAATAAATTACAATAAATAAATAAGACTAAGATATTTATTTATGTTATAATTTATATTATATATTGATATATGTTTATGAAGACAAAATTGATTCATAGTATTGTAAACATCACTATTATTTATTTATTAATATTTTTAATTATTTTGTATATAAAATAATTTATTTAAAAATATTGATTAAAAAAACGAGCATACTTAATATACTTGTGAAGAAATAGATTTTAAAATGAATAAAAAATAGGAAATATAAAAAATATAAGAAAAAATACGTATCTATTATTTTTTCGTATTCTATCTGACGGATATAATACATTTTTTTCATGAAACAACTCAATTCTATTGAAAATAAATTTCATCTTTTTTTTTAAGCTAACAGCCTTTCTACCGGGTTAAAATAAAACACACACAGTTATCCAGAATGAATATTTCAGAATGAAAATAAATTTCATTCAAATATTATTTTATTTTATTTAATGAATTTGTAATAAAATAATACACCTGTATGTATTGTAACGCGGTTTTTTTTCGTCTTTTAATAAAATTTTTTTTTTCGTGTCTTAATGAGAGATCGAAAATGTTGTTTATATTCACATCTTCTCTCTCACTCCAAGACTACCTTTTATCTCTTTCTATCCTCTTCAAACTTAATAGAACGAAAATGTTAATTACCTTACCGCACACTCAAACGCTGCATACACATACACACCAGGAACACGCCATTAAAACCCAGGATACTAATCCACCTGGTTGTTGATTTTCTTGTTCCCGGTGCTGATGCTTAAAATCCGTCAACCAGTAACACGTGAGACCGTGTTTTTGAGGTTATGCCCAGGTGGAGACACTCACTAACACAAACCAAGGCACATATACACACATTGTTACACACACGTCACTCATGATTCACGACGAAAGCATCGAGCAGACGACTATCACTACCACACCTCCAGGAGGTGGCGAAACGGCGCCGACGGCACAAAATATATATGAACACGTGCTCGCGCGAATATGCTATTGTGGTGCTCGCGTAGAGTTAATTAAAAAGTAGAAAGAGAGAGAGAGAGATAGACAGAAATAGACTGCTATAATAACTAAAGTCGATAAAGTAGGATAGACGCATATGATAAAGAGATAGCATACGTATAAAAAACTTAATTATAATAGAGAGAGATGATAGATTAACAGATAGGAATTGAAATGAGTCACATTATAGGTGGCGCGCAAAGACTAAAAATATTCAAACATAATTTAAATAATAATTTCTGTTTACTTGTCATAAATATCTTTTTGTATATTTTTATAGATGACGCTACAGTACAAATGAATAAATTAACATGAAAATTATACGAAATAATTAAAAATGAAAATCCTTAATAGAATAAAGATTTAAGCGAATCTAAAAATAACAAATAATCAGAAATTATTGTTTATAATATTAATTAATACTCATTTATATTATTCGATAAAAATGAAACTTTTTATTGTAATGAGACAAAGAATTAATTATTTATAGAGAAAATAAAATAAACTGTAATCAAATTAAGCGCGCAGATGGCGTAATAGGTATATTGTAAAAATACTACACTAGTAACAGGAAATAACCTGTAATTTGACTAGCGAGTAGTAAACTACACCAGAATAAAATGACGAAAATAACCTTACTTGATTAGTGAGTCGCGAAAGAGACAGAGATAATAGAGGTAGCGTAATAAGAGTAATAAAGAGAGCAATAGAGTAGGAGAAGTAACCAACGCTCTGCGTTCACTTCTTTCTTCCTTGTGCCTCATTATCGTTTCGTTAGCCTTGCTATACAGTTGTCTTTCGCTAGTTCTTTTCAAATTAAAATTTTCTTTCGTCTGTTATTAAAGTTATTGTTAGTTGATTATTATTGTTAAATTGTTGTTAAAGTTCAAAGATTGTTGTTGTTAAACTTTTTGTTATTTGTTAATTGAAAATCGGTCGCGTGGGGATCAAATTCAACCGCCAACGATTACCATCATATTAAGGGGTCCACAACACCAATTGCCGGCCATTTTGGAGATTGCTTGTATAGATTTTTGGGGTTTTTGCTGCTGCTTTTTGGATTGAAAGGATTAAATGATGACTAAAGTAGAACATAGTAACGAGCAGAAAAAGGTATAATTTGTATTAAAAATTAATTTTTTTTATTTAAAATTGTGATAAAGAAGCTAATAGTGCGCGAAGTTGGAAAAATAAATTCTCTCTCTCTCTCGTATCGAATTAATAGTAGCGTATACATTAATTGAATTTGCTGCTATTATTTAATAACTAAGAGATTAGAAATTTAATTAGTTCTCTTTTTTTTTGTCGGGATTCTTGAAGATTCTAACGGAAAATTCACGGCAGGCTATACAAATAGCCACGTGGTTCTCTAACCTAAAAATAATTCGCGGTCATCATTGTAGCGTAGCGAAAATTTAAAGTGTTTGTTTTATTTAAGTAGTGAGATAAAATTTGTTATTAAATTAAATGGTGAAAATTAATTTTGAGATTTCCTTTCGTATTCCTAAACTAAAATATCGAAGTGTAAGAAGAAATTTGGCAATTTAATAAGTAATATTCCTAACGAGAGCGCGGTGGTGTAATGGATAGAGCTCTTGCCTTCAACGCGGAGGGCATGGGTTCGAATCCTGGCCAGGTACCTCTAACTTTTTTTTTGAAAGAAAATTAGTGTACGTGCCATTTATATCGTAACTCTCAAAAATCCGATCTCATTGGGTATCGGTTGATTGTTGGTCACAAAAAAGTGGCTGATCATCCATCGGTAGTCAAAGTTTTCGGTATGGTAGGTCTGACAGTCTAGCCTGATGTTATGTGATAAACAGATACCGGGCGGGGACTCCCTCGACCTCACCATGAAAAAAGGTTAATCATATAGAGGACAATATCCTTCATATATTAATCTTTAAAAAAAAAAAAAAAAAAAAAAAAAAAATATTCCTATAAAGATGACTATTTCTTTCTATTGAAGTATATTGGATGAAAATACAATTTCAATTATTTATAATTTAAAAAAATAATAGTTCATAATTAATTCTAGAAACTTTTCTCTTTTTTTTTAAGTTTTCTTTTACTTAACTTTTGTCTTATTGAATTTATAAAATTATCCATTTATTATCAACTTAGTATTAATATCCTAAAGTGATTAAAGGTTCATTTTATTGGTGGAAATTCTAACTTTGTGAGAGATTAAGAAAAGATAGTTGTTTGATAAATTCTTTACAAACTATTTTTCTTTTTGATAACTTTTCTTTGATCTAGAATTAATTTTCTTACAATTGTGAAGATAGTAAATTATTAAAAGCAAATAATTTTAATTATATTAAAAATCAAAAGTCATAGTAGTATTTAGTTTCTGGATATTTATATATACGAAATATATATATTACGTTGCTATAAAAGATATAACCTCGCTTCTACAAAACGCCTACTGAAGATTAGAGAGAGGAAGACTCAGAAGAAACTTGATACTAGCGCCACCAATTGGAAAATTGCGTAATCTGGGATACGCACTGCTGTTCGAGCCCCACCCTTACATAACCTAAAATATATATTGAGCACGTGTTGCATCCGTTACTCAATTTTTTTTAATATTAATAGATTCAGATTATTATTATTGCTTACTAGTTTAAACTAATAATTTTCTTTTCTATAATTTAATATATATTTTAATTGATTTCAATATTTTCTTATTATTTTAATTTGATCTAGATTTATTTAAAGAAATTGTCCATGGCTTAACCTAAATTCTTTTAATTAAATTACTTAAAGTTTATTCAGTGAATTTTACTCCATATAATTAGATATTTGTTATCTTATTTATTGAAGTGATCTTATAATTGATTAGAATATTAAAGGTAGAGTATTTAATTCCCTTGTTATATTATTATTATTAATTTTGTAGGCTGGTAAATCTCAGAATTTAGGAATTATAAGCTAATTATTATTTCGCATTTAACTAGATATATTTATAATATCCCAAATAAAAACCTCCCTTACAGTATGTATATGAAATATTTCATGATCACTGACACAATTAAGAAATAAAAATTGATAAAATTCAGGGAATAAGTTCTAATTGGATCCCAAAATAGAAAAAATAAATTTTATAGCTCTAGTTTGAAATCTTTTTTTAAATTAATGTTTTAATGAATTTTTGATTCAAAACTAAGATTTACTAGATTTGTAAATACTCATAGCTATTAAGCATTAATAAAACTTAAATAAAAACTATTCTTAAATCCTTTTGAAATAGCACTTGCACGATATAAAAAATTTTTTTTAATGTGTAGATATGTCAATAAAATATTTTTTACATTAAAAAAAAGATTTCATTCTTCGAAAATTCCATGCATACTTCTTAGTAAAATAATAATATACTTTATTTACAAATGATATTACTAATAAAGGTTACTATTCAATATACAAAAAAACTTAATAGAAAACTTGCCTGAATGATTTTATCATTTTCAACGGGGAAATAACTGAAAACTTCTTAATTTGCAAAAGAGTCAGAAAAATATTCATTTTATAATCGACTATAAGATTTTTTTTCTCTCCTTAATTTTAAAGAAAACATATGAATACATTTTCTATCAGATATAGTTTAGATAGATAGCTAGATAGGTATTCATTAGATTATATTAACTGATTAAGTTGACTTACTAGGAGAGTATCAGACCTCCGGATCACGGATTTTGCTTAAACGTTGGGATAAGTTTTCAGATGTCAAAATATGGAAGGAAACAAAATTTTAGACCCCAACGCTTAATATTTCCCTAGTTACAGGTAATTAAAGAAAATCACTAAAAAAGTTACTAGATTTTCAAACGCATATAGTTCCTTAGCATTGATAGCTAGGAGCTTGAAACTTTTTTTAAATGAAAGCTGAGCTCAAATCCTTCCGAAATAGTAGTTATAGCATGTCAAAATATTATTTTTTCCCAAAGTTATAGCGTGATAAACATTAGACCCAATTTCAGCTTTTGTTATTAATTAATGTTTTAAAAAGAAAAATCAGGTCCAATGTTTATCACGCTATAACTTTGGGAAAAAATAATATTTTGACATGCTATAACTACTATTTCGAAAGGATTTTAGCTCAGCTTTCATTTAAAAAAAGTTTCAAGCTCCTAGCTATCAATGCTAAGGAACTATATGCGTTTGAAAATCTAGTAACTTTTTGAGTGATTTTCTTTAATTACCTGTAACTAGGGAAATATTAAGCGTTGGGGTCTAAAATTTTGTTTCCTTCCATATTTTGACATCTGAAAACTTATCCCAACGTTTAAGCAAAATCCGTGATCCGGAGGTCTGATACTCTCCTAGTTAGTAAATATTTTCATGTAAAATATTGATCAACTTTATTTTATTATAAATAATTAATGAATATACTTAAGCAAGATATCTCATTTTTGAAATTCAAGTAAATATTAAACTATAACGAAACATTAGTCATTTAATTTAATAAACGTTTCATATAGTATGTTAATAAATAAAATTTAATCTAAATAATATAAAGAATTAAAACATTTACTTGTTTAGTAATCATATAAACACTTTTTGGATGAAAATTAAATTAACACATAATTTAAATTGACACAAAGTATTAATATCGACTTTCGCAGTACTAGAATCTAGAAAGTCAAAGTATACGAACTCGTAACGTTGTCTCTGTGCTTGATTTCGGCTTGCAGCATGCGAGATGCCGACGAGTCGAAGCAAGCAACTACGCAACACTAAAAGTTGTGCTCGGTTTCGGTTGTCGGCATGGGAGATGCCGACGAGTCAAAGCGATTAACCCGGCAATGCCGTCGCAGCGCTCTTCTCGGATTTATGTTACTATCTTGTACAGACGGTCGCAATGATTGACTGCGGTATGATTACGCATAAACCTACTACGATTTTATGTATTCTTATGCTTCGAATATTGTTCGCATGTTGTCATATAATTATTTATTCCTCTATTTATCTCATGCTGTTATATTTTGAACATTAAAATAACGAAATTGTCAAATTCTTTGTCAGTAATTTTTATTCCTTAAATAGAAAATTGAGCCTATAGACAAATCAGTTTGGAATAAATAAAATATCCATGATTATTTATTCTGATTATACGCACCATATACCTTGAAATATTTATTTCAATGGTACTAATTGTAAGTATACGTGCTCAAGGGGCTCCTAAACCCAGATAATGCTGTTATTATAAAAAATCCTAAAGCAAGTCAATTTTGATTTTTAATCTTAATAATAATTATTTAATTTTATTGCAAATATTGTATACAAGAATAATTAAAAAAAAAAAATTTTCTGAAATAAAATATAAGCGTAGTTAATTTGTCATTTCAAAGAAATATATTTTTCATTTTCTTTCATTTTAAATTTTAATCTAAACTTGCGACATTAAAAAAAAAACTTTTTAAGGGGTACGTTTTGACCCTTTAAAAATAGAAAATTGAGCCCATTAAAAAAATTAAACCAAATAAAAATAAATTATGCATTATATATAACTTAAAATATTAATTTTAATGGTTTGAAAGTATTTTGCGCCTAAAGGATTGTTTATCCCTGATGACGTGTTTATTTGCAAAAACCCTGAAACACGTAAAATTAATTTTTTTATTTCAAGTCAAAAAATGATTTTTATAATAATTAATTAATTTTATTGCAAATATTAGATGCAGAAATACTTTAAAAAATAAGGTTTTTCTAAAATAAAAAGTAAGAGTTGCCACCCTTGAGGACCAAACTATACTTGCTGGTTATATCATTTAAAGAGAAATATTTTCCATTTTGCTTCATTTCAAAATATCAAATAGAACTTAAGATATTAAAAAAAACGTTTCCGGAAGTAAACTTTAAGAGCGGTTTCCACCTCTTCAATAAGTGATTGGGACGATTAAAAAAAAAACGTTTCTCTTATTTTTCGGTCTTCTACAGTACCTGAAAAATTCAGGAAAATCGAAGATGGACACCTCGATCGGTTTCTTTGTAAGTACCTTACCGCGACGCCTCTGCGGTTTTCGTTTTATATATAGCTTTAATATTAAAGAATAACTTATGTTTATTTAATGAATTAAAATAAAAAGGAACGTGGAGAACTGAGTAGTCACGGCTTCGTGTCTTTTGATCAGGCAAGAGTGAGAGAGACAGTGTAAGTTATACAGACATTCCGGCATTATAGTGCGCGCCCAGGAGAGACGCTGAGCAAGCGACAAGTTGTAAGAGTGTTTTATAATTTGAAGTATCTCTGTATATAGAGAAAAACATTGCGAGATCAATCAGGTTCTAATAAGAACGCGTGATAATGTACTACAAAGTAATCGAATTATTCTTGCTTAACAATAAAATTGATTTAATCCTTAAATTTTATTTTCTAACGAATGTACACCGTCACAAAACAAACATCATATCTATTTTAAGGAATTAAATGAAATGAATACATATTCTTAAATGTAAAAAATATATATAATAATTCAAGATTAAAAAATAGTACTATACGGCTTGAATTTATAGTCCACACTTAGCACTTCAACATCATTCTATCTTACTCTTTTATCATAAAAAAAATAAAGACAAAATGATGTTTGAGTGCCGAGTGACGACTATAAATTCAAGCCTAATGTTTAGATTAACTCTTTTAAGTTGAAGACAATATTATAAAAATTCATAAACCATGCAAAAACTGAAAATTAAATGAAAATTGGTCTGAGACTAACATTTTTGTGACAGATAAAATTTTTATTAAAGAAACATTTTAAAATTTAAGAAAAATGCAAAAGGCATTTTACAGAATACCTCCTCTAACTAGAGAATGGGATTCCAAAGAGAAGGGGAATAACCCCAACTTAATTTTAGAATAGAGATTCAAGCAAAAGACCAAGTATAAAACAGCAAGGCGGAAATATGCGAACATTAATCATTTTAAAAATATTCATTAAGAAACATACAATAATTTATAGTAACTTGAATTATTTAATAGTCACGGTAGTCTTCGACTAATTTTGACAGTGAAGTTTTTGCACCTCAGATTTTCCCTTTGGATATGATTCTAGCAGAGATTAGTAGAGATCGCCAATGAGCATAGGCGAAAGCGTGCCCGTTGAAATACAATGTAAACTACTGCCGCCACATGGACAAACGCCCGAACTATACGTGCAAAGCCCCTCCACGTCTTTACACGCGCGTAGAGAAGCAAGCGAGAGGGGATGAGACAAACAAACAAAACACGCAACTTCCAGTGGCGTAGGTAAACTTACAGCAAGCCCGCTTTAGCTCGTTTTCGCCGCGATGCATTATACCTTTCTTTCACACGGAAAACATTTGGCACGTTAAGGGAGTGTGCTTGTGAGACATCGTGCGTCTGCTGCATCGGCATCGAAAAATACGGTGCCGATGTTACTTCGTAACAGTGGTTATCTCTGTAGAATGTCAACGCTTGCCTCGAGGTGCACGAGGGGCGCTACTGTGTAAAACAAGGCAGAGTCACAAATGTTAAGCGTGCGTTGCTATAGCTTTAACTGCCACGCCGTCTTGACACCTGAAATCTAGTGCCGGCATCGTGCCGCTCAACCTAGTCACCGTCGCTGTACGTGCGAAATGTTTTCCGTGCAATATGATTAACCGTCCTCAAAATTTATTGATTAATTACATATTTTTATTTCAAACATAAATAGTTTTTTTTATGATAAAAATTGTTAAAATAATAAAACAAATAATAATAAATAAAATCTTTTGGAGGGCAATGAACATATGTAACTTTTTATGCTATTCAATTAAGAGGAGGTCACGTATCTCTGTCCTTTTCTAATCAAAGAATTGAGTTTTTTACAGAAACTAATAACTCCAGCAAAAAATGAAGAGAAAGCCGCATCTCGTAACAAAAAAAGCAATATTTTCTTTGATAAGAAAGAATTAATTTTATTGCTTCGTTTTCAAGAAAACCTTGAAAAACTTAAATCATAGAGGTTAGGGAGGACAATTTGGTTTTTCAAGGTTTTCTTGAGAACGAAGCAATAAAATTAATTTTTTGTTATCAAAGAAAATATTGCTTTTTTGATACACGATGCGGCTTTCTCTTCATTTTTTGATAAAGTTATTATTTTTTGTAAAAAAATCATTTCTTTGATTAGAAAAGGACAGAGATACGTGACCTCCTCTTAAGGTGTACAGTAGCCGTGGTCACTAAGTTTTTACGCACCTAATCGTACTAATTTTGCCAAGTTCAAACCTGATGTTCCACCTTTTTTTTCTTCTTCCGTTCTCCTTTTAAATATTATATTTTTATTATCAATTTTTTAAAAATTTGTAAAATCTTTTTTGTTCCTTAAAAAAGGACTTTTTCTGAATTTATATAAATGTATGACAACATTTTCAACTCATTTAATAAAAATAAAAAAAAATATAAATAAATCTAATTTTATTTAGTAAAAGTAAAATAATAAATGTACCTAAAACACTAAATAATTTTACGAATTTAAACTTCATAGCGTATTATAAATGAAAATTACATTCAATATCATGAATATTTTTAAAAATTGAATTTTTAATCTTTATTTTATTAATTATTATATTTTTATATAAATTTTTATTTCCAAAACAAAAAAATTAAAAATTCTCTTCAATGAACGTAATAATTTTCAGTTCTAACTAACCAAAATTTTAGTTTTGACTAAACTTTGAGTATTGAATTATTTTTGTCCGTTTAAAAAGTGACATTTTCTAAACTTACATAAGAGCATGATAACATTTTTTTCAATTAATTTTTAAAAGATAACATTTTATTTTAATATTTGTAAAATATAAAAGACGAAAAATCTCAATTTTTCAAAAATTACATTAACGGTTTAAAAATTGACGTTACACAGAGATTAATTATATAAGAAATTGAATATTCTTTCAGAAAAATAACTATTTTGCATCTTATGTGACTGCTTGTTCTGAATTACTTTTTTGTAATAAAATAACTTAAAAAAATTTTAAATGTTTTTCATGCAAATTAGTATTTAAATAATAAAGAGTTGAATGGTTCTTCAAGCTGAAATTATATGAATTTTAGATAAACACACAATACTGATTTAATTAACAGATTATTGAGACCCAAAATGATCACTTTAAATGAGATTGTCTTGAAGAAATGATACTAATTTTGCCAAGTTCAAACCTGATGTTTCATTTTTTTATTCGTTCTTTTTTTAAATATTATATTTTTATAATTAAGGAAAGAGGAAAAAATAAAATTGAGAATTCATTTAACACATTGAATCCTATTTTATTTCAAACATATAAAAAAAAATATATTTTACAAATACGGATGAAAAAGAGTTTTAATGTCAATATTACATGGCTATATAACTAATATTAATATGAATTAAAAACGTAGCTAGCTCTGTAATTTTTTCCTGCTAAATAAGATATTAAAGATTTAAAAAATTATTTATAAATTATAGTTGTTTTTTTATTCTCACTCAATTGCGAATAGAAAAATCTTTTTTGTTCCTTAAAAAAAGGACCTTTTCTAAATTTATTTAAATTTATGACAACATTTTTAACTCATTTAATAAAAATAGAAAAAAATGTATAGATGAATCTAATTTTATTTAGTAAAAGTAAAATAATAAATGTACCTAAAATAATAAATAATTTTACAAATTTAAGCTTCAATAAAGCGCATTATCAATGAAAATTACGTTAAATATCATTCATATTTTAAAAAATTTGACTTTTTTCATCTTTTTCTATTAAATATCATATTGCTTTCTCATAGAAAAAGCATTGTATTGATAAAAAATTTCTTTTTCTATTTTTTCATTAATTTGTACATATTTAGACTCAGGGAATCGAAAAAGGTGGTTTCCAGAAAATGTCTGTATGTATGTGTGTGTGTGTGTGTGTGTGTATGATTTCAGTACGCCAAAAATCAAGAACTTCTCGATGGATTTGCTTCAAATTTTGCATGCAATTAATTTTTTTGTCTAACTGGAGGGGGGGGGGAAGATATCGAAAATTGATCTTCTTAGCTCAGTTTTTTTTAGAGCCATTTTAAGAATTTTGAAAAAATTTTGGTTTTTCATGTTTTTGGTATTTTACGTGAACTACACGAAGAATTTTCTTGAAAATTTGTATAGACATTATTTGCGAGTGCCGAAAAAAGAAAAACTTTTACTAACTGATTTTCTTAGCGCACTTTTAATTTTAGAGCAATTTGAAAATAAAAAAAAAAATTTTTCTTCATTTTTCTTTTATTTTATGAAAACCATTCGATAGATTTGCTCTAAAATTTGTATGCAAGTTATTTGCTACTGTCTGATGAAAATTAGCTTTGAAAAACTCATTTCTTTAGCGCAGTTTTAATTTTAGAGTATTTAGAAAATTTTTGAAAAAATGTTTATTTTTCATTTTTTTTTATATTACACAAAAACCATTTGTTAGATTTGCTCTAAAATCATCATGGAAATTATTTGTTATTGCCTTAATAAAACAAGCTTTGGAAAACTTATTTTCTTAGCGCAGTTTTAATTTAAAAAAACTTTGAAATTAAAAAAAAAAAAATTTTTCATTTTTTTTGGGTCTTACGTAAACTACTTTAAAAATTTATTTAAAAATTTGTATAATAATTATTTGCTTTGTTCAAATAATAAAAACCTTTGAAAACTGATTCTCTTGGCATACTATTAATTTTAGAGCATTTTGAAAATTTTCAGAAAAGTTGTTATTTATTATTATTTTTCTATTTTATGAAAACTATCGATAAATTTGCTCCAAAATTTGTATGCAAGTTATTCGCTATTGTCTAAAGAAAATAAGCTTTGGAAAACTTATTTTCTTAGCGCAATTTTAATTTAAGAAAATTTTGAAAAAATGTTTATTTTTCATTTTTTTCTATATTACACTAAAACCATTCGATAGATTTGCTATAAAATTATTATGAAAATTATTCGTTATTGCCTTAATGAAACAAGCTTTGGAAAACTTATTTTCTTAGCGCAGTTATAATTTTAGAGCATTTTAAAAATTTTGAAAAAAATTTATTTTAAATTTTTCATTTTTTTTGGATCTTACGTAAACTACTCTAAGAATTTGCTTAAAAATGTATATAGAAATTATTTGATACTATCAAATTAATAAAAATATTTGAAAACTGATTTGTATGCAAGTTATTTGCTACTGTCTGAAGAAAACAAGTTTTGGAAAACTAATTTTCTCAGTGCAGTTTTAATTTAAGAGAATTTTGAAAATTTTCATACAAATTTTTATTTTTTATTTATCTTCTTTCTTAGCGTGGTTACGATTAGAAATTTCGTTGTCATCGTTCTTTTAAAGTACAAATTTATAAATAAATATTAATGTTAGACAATTTTTTTATATTAAAATCACATCTAAATAAATATAAAAAAATTAATGAAACTCAAAGAGCTCTATGAGAAAGCATCCCACCAAAGCACCTGGCAGCGTTTTTTTATATTATCATCAATTTTTAATTTCAAAACAAAAAATTTGATTTTTATTTATGAAAATCATAATTTAACTTCTTACAAAACATTAAATAAAATTTTCATTATATTTTAAATAGTCTAATTCATCTGGTCTCTCAAAAACTGTCATTTTCTAAACTTATATAGAAGCATAATAATAGTACCTTATGCATAAGTGCGAAAGTACATTGCGCACGCGGTGCATATACTATTTTATAACACGAGTTATAAAATTATTTTTAATTCATTTAATAAAAATTTAACATAAAATATTCATAAATATCATTTTATTTTAGATACATAAAAGAATGAAGAAATGCTTTTATTAAAAGTATATCCTTTTTAATATCAGTGTAAATCTGATGATATCAGGTCGATAATTTGATTTTGGAAAAATGAAACTTTACGAAACTTTGAAAATTTCATCAAAGTGCAATGAAAACGACTTTGAATTATACTAATTTTATTAAGAGCAGGCCGGATTCGCTGTCCTTGTCTAATTGGCATTTTTGCTATTTACTCAAGTATTAATCGGTGTATCTGCAAATTGAAGGTTAAGTGCAACAGATATTATTATTACAAATATTTATGCACAAGAAAAAAAAAATCTATCGCTTTGTTTTTGAGAAAAGTAAGGAACGCGAAAATATTATAAACATAATCTTCTACTTCGGCGTTCCTTACTTTTCTCAAAAACAAATCGGTAGATTCTTTTTTTCTTGTGCATAGATATTCATAATAATAATATCTATTGCGATCAACCTTTATTTTGAAGATACACCGATTAATACTTGAGTAAATAACAAACAACTCAATTGTTACTCGGTCGGTATCAGGTTCTACTCCGGCCTACCGTTAAAATTGATATAAAATTTTCATTATTCCAAAAATTAAAAAAAAGTAGATTTCAATTTTTTTTTGTAATTATTATAATGGTTCCAAACTTTAAAACATGATATGAAAAGCATTTAAAATTTGTTTCAGTTTGACAATTAATTAGGAAAAAAAGTTATCTATGTTTTAAACTTTTGAAAGTCGTAGCAGAGATTAGTAGAGATCGCCGATGAGTATAGGCGAGAGCGTGCCCGTTAAAATTCAATGTAAACTACTGCCGCCATATGAACAAATGCCCGAACTATACGCGCAAAGCCCTTCCACGTCTACACATGCGTAGAAAAGCAAGCGAGAGGGGAGAAGACAAACACACGAAACACGCGATTTCCAGTGGTGTAGGTAAACTTACGGCAAACCCGCTTTAGCTTGTTTTCGCCGCGATACTTTATAGCTTTATTTCAATGTAATTGGCCGTCCCGAAAATTTGTTGAATAATTACATATTTTTATTTAAAACAGATCCATATTTTAATAATAAAAATCATAAAAGTAATCAAACAAATAAATAATAATAAATAAAATTTTTTGGGGGCGATGAACATATGTAACTTTTTACCCTGTTCAACTAATGTATGCGGTGGCTGTAGTCACTGAGTTTTTACGCACATCGCCCTTATTCTAATTTTGCCAAGTTCAAAACTGATGTTCCACCTATTTTTTATTTTTTTTTTATTTTTAAATATTATATATTTTTATAATCAATTTTTATAGCGAAAAAAATAAAGTTTAAAATTCATTTAACACTTTAAATTCTATTTTATTTCAAAAATATAAAAAAATATATTTACAGATAGGGGTAGAAAAAAGTTTTAATGTCAATATTACATGGATATATGGTCAATGTCCCAATTGCTACTCGCTGTTAGAAATGAACCTATTACTAACCGCTCAATGTTATTTAGATACAAAAAAAAATTTTTAACAATGAACGGCTAGTAATAGGTTCGTGAGTAGCAATTGGGACATTGACCATATGACTTATATCAATATAAAATAAAAACGTAGCTAGTTCTGTAATTTTTTTCTGCTAAATAAAAAATATTAAAGATTGAAAAAAATTATTATAAATTATGTGACGTTGCAAATTTACCCGAAACGTCCAAATTCAAAAATTTATAATTTTATTCTCCCTATTCTTTACCTAGACTCTCTCAGGGGGGTTATTCACTAACTTTTTAACGATAACGATTGACTTAATGTTTCGACATCGAAAAGCGTTAAGGACTTTACTCTTTCAAGTAATCGATAAACACATATGAAAAAATGTTTTAGTTTTTTATATTAAATCTTTTACAACAGGCATTTACAACATGAATATTCAAAATTAAAATAATTTCAAATAATTATTACATCAAAATTAACATGATCACAAAAAAAATTGTTTTCGACATATTTATGAGCAAATAAATTATAATTTTACTAGTTTTTTGTAGATTTATATTAGATCTTGTATTCTCCACACATTCAGTATTAGGATTTCAAATGGACAGTTGATTGGGACATTATGAAAACTTAAGTAATATTTTATAACTTGTTCAATTATATATGCTAATAATTATATATCCAAAATAATAATTAAAAAAAATATCATGATCCATTCATTTTAAATCCCATACAGAGAAAAAAGGAATTTTAACAGTATTTGTCTTAAAACACACAACACATAACATTCATATTAGAAATATATCTGTATTTATGCTTCTGTTATATATTCTTCTAACTCAACATTATTCAAGCCAACATTTTCATTTTGAAAGACGAAATTTTGAAAACCAATATTTTGAAGTTCTGCAGCAAACTTAACAATTCAATCCAGAAACTGTAGATGTTACTATAGAATATAAAATGCAAATTTAGAATAATGTATGATTTTATTAAAAAACGTTTTTTATTGGTGATAAGATAAGTTTATTTAAAAAAATATTTACATATAATTCACTTTATAATCTGCAGATCCAATTGAATCTTAAATTATACACAATTTATCATTTAATCATGTATGATTACAAATAATTTTTATGATCACTAATGTAAATAATAATAAAATAATGTTCCCTTTACCTATATATATATATATATATATATATATATATATATATATATAGATATATATATAGGTATATACATACACTGACAGAAAAGATATCTCGATCCTCTTGGATATAACTTAAAATCTGTGAAGCAAGAGATTAATTTAAACATCTAGTTACCTACATCTAAGAAATTATTTTTCTATTTGAATGATAACATCAAATCGGAGTAATTCTTTTGCTTCTAGAAATCTTTTCTGTCAATGTATATACATATGCTATGCATAATATAATGTTTTACAGTTTAACGTACGATTTACAACCAAGCTCCAAATTGGTTGTAAAATTTGTCGATAAAATCGACTTTGCGCTTCAGTTTAGAAGATTTTCGTCGTAACGTCAACATGATCTCTGATAACGTTCGCGGTATTCGATAGTATTTGCTGAAAAATGATTACTGCGCATGCGCGCGTCGGCGTTAAGCTTGCCGTTAGACGTTACGGTATTACAGAGGAGATTCGACCAAAAATCAGCTCGTGCTCGGGGCGCACCAGCTCTCGTTAACCGCGTTCAATAATAAAAAAAAACAATTATTATTTAGAATTTTCAACACTACGTCATGCACGGCAAACACACACAAGGAATTTAAAAAAAAAAAAAATGTTTTCTACATAAATGATTTAACACTCTTTTATTAGATTTAAAATAGTTTTATTCTACTTTCATTTTTTTTTTTTTTTTCTAATCACAATGAAATTTTTTTGTTTTAAATAACTTCTTTTTAATCCACACATATAACGCTCTCACGCTCTCTCTCTCTCTCTCCCAACTAACGCGCGCCACTAATATTCTGCTCGACTTACAAATTTTCTCTACGCGTGACCCCGCTATGACGATACATACACTTTACAATATAAAGACTCTCCTTTGACTTATCGCACAAATTCTCTCTCTTTTTCATGCATAAATGCTAAATTTCCTATCACGCTCTCTCCTTACAACACTTATCTTATTCTTTCCTTTTATATTAAGTATAATCAAGAAGTTACACACGTTTAACATAAACAAAAAAAATCTCTCTATCACTTACACATTGCACGAAATACAAAGAATTAAGAAATAAATAAAATAAAAGTAAATTCACCACAACACGTCACGCTATAAAGATCGCTCTCCCCCTTTTCCTCGAATTATATTTCTCTCTCACTCACACTACCGGCTCCAACGACGCTTCGATGGCGCAACCGTTCTCTTTCTTTCCGCGTGGTTCTAAATTCGTTTTTTTTTTCTCTTTTTGTTTTTCACTCTCTCGTTTCTTTTCTATTAACATATATATACTTTTTCTCTTTTCACGTTATCACGCGTAAAACAACAATATCTCATACAAACGTTATCTAAAAGTTTTACTCTATTTCGCCATTAAATCTATTCTTACTTTTAGCGAAGAAGGTAGCAACTACGCGTGCGGCTTAAATTTTATAATATTACCTTACAGTCGAGAGAAGCGAAATCCTAGTGGATTCTGTCCAGACGAAGTTGATTTTGTCGCTGTGGCTTCCTTTCGTTCTCCCCTTCGCTTCTCTCTTGTCGAGGCTCAGGACGCACGGTGATTCGTATAAAAAAAAACCTCTTAGACGCTACTAACACTTGCAATAATTATCACTTCCACGACGCTACACACACAATCTCGAAATAATACAAACAAAACTAATCACACGCAAAAACAATACAAAGAAAACTCGGCAATTAAAATATCTATTAAATTTCCCCTTAATCACACACCCAAACTCTTTATAATTTTAATCACGAAATAAAACTCTGCACGTCACGCCACGCTAATTCCACGAATTTACACACAAAAAGAACCCTTTTCAAAACTCTACTACTCTCACGACACGTCTATTCTCTGCTGCGGCCCGATGTACACTAACGCTTCGCCTGGCGAATTTCGACCCGTAACGTCTTTCTCGATTGCATCAGCCAATCGCTACGCTTACATTTGGCGGGCTAGCAATATTTCCGGGCGCGAAAAACTGTAACTTACTCATATATATAATAATTTAACATTTCCCTTTTGCAATTAACTTTAAAACAAAACCTAATATTATTACAACTTAGTTTTCTTTTTCCTTTTACAATTTTAAAGATAAATTCGTATACATAAAAAACGTTCGTTAAATCTCTCCCCGTCCGGCGACATGTACAAGAACGGCGCGCGCAACTCGTACATCACTCGGCCGTACTCTCTTTCTCTCCTTCTCTTTCACACTCACACACATATCTACGCACTCTCTCTTTTACTTAATTTCGCTTTTACAATAGTTTATATATATTTTAACATAACGCACGCTTTCAATATTCTAATTCTAACTTTTACAACTATAATTTAACACAACGCATTAATATAAAAACTCTTCTTTCTTCATTTTCTGTCTTCTTTCTTTCGGCGGCATTCGGTTCTTCTCGGCGCTAGTTTCTTTCGGTATGGCGGCGGGACTATTTTAATGATAGAATTCCCTCAAACATAAAAAAAAACAAAATAACCTTTTAGCAAATTGCATATATATTTTATTAATTATCCAAACAACAGCAGAATTATTTAACTTCTTTTAAATTTAATTTAACATCACTTACCCTTCTTTTTCTCACAATAAAAAAAATTAAAAAGCCTAAAAATTTCAAAAATTTTTGTGACGCGAAAACCCGCGTCGCAATTATAGTCGTATTTTATTCTCACTTCTTTGCGAATAATAAAACCTTTTTTGTTCTTTAAAAAAAGGTTCTTTTCTAAATTTATATAAATGTATGACATTTTTAACTCATTTAATAAAAATAGAAAATAAATGTGAATAAATCTAATTTCAATTTAGAAAAGTAAAAAGGATCTTTTCTAAATTTATTTAAATGTATGACATTTTTAACTCATTTAATAAAGATAGAAAATAAATATGAATAAATCTAATTTCATTTGAGAAAAGTAAAATAATAAATAAATCTGAAAAAATAAATAATTTTACGAATGTAAACTTTATTAAAGTGCATTTTAAATAAAAATTACATTGAATATTATTAATATTTTAAAAACTGGACTATTTCTTCTTTCTTTTATTAAATATCATATTTTTATAATATCATTAAGGCGACTACGGAAGTTCGGTTCGATTTCATTTTGTAGTTTACAAATTACTCTTTCAGTTTCTAAAATTTTTTGAATTTTTTAATTTTCCACCATTTATTATAATCTGTAGAATGGTGGAAAATTAAAAAATCTGAAAAATTTCACATATTGAAAGAGTAATTTGTAAACTCAAAAATAAAACCTAACCTAAAATCCGAAGTCGCCTTAATTTTTATTTTCAAAACAAAAAAATTGTTTTAACAAATATATTAATTTAAGTTCTCACAAGACAGATTGAATAAAATTTTCATTACATTTTAAATAGCTTAATTCTTTTAGTCTCTTAAAAACTGGCATTTTCTAAACTTATATAGGAGCTTGATAACATTATTTTCAATCTATTTAATGAAAATTCAACATAAAATGTTGATAAAAATCATTTTATTTTAGACACATAAATAAATAAAGAAATGCTTTTATTAAAAGTATATTAATATCAGTATATCCTTTTTAATATCATTTTTTAGTATAGCAGCAAATCTTGATATCAGGTTTTATTTTTTTATATAATGTTTTGAATAAACATTATATAGAGTTTAAATTAAGTTTACAAAAATCTTACAAAAAGAATTACAAAATTTAATTCGAATGAAAAATTTTCAAATGAACAAGGAGAAGAAAGGTCCCTATCTTCGGAAAACGAATTTGGTTAAAACTAAAGAATCTGATTTTTTTTGAAAAAAATTTAATGAAAAAAGGTTTTGGATATAAAAATACCGATATTTAATAAAAAATATAGTGAAAAGAAGCGCTTATCGGAACTTGAATAGCTAAACAACTAAAATTCTTACAAGAAAATGTGCGATAGATCAAAGAAAGTACTTAAATATATTAATTACGCTATATTGCATCAAAAAAGGTTATGTCGTTCAAAAGTTACGAATTACGAACGATCAAAATATACTCATGAAATGGAGTAAAAAATTTATCATATATTATATGCTAAAACTATTAATTAATATGTAATAATTTTCAATTAAGCATAACTTTTTAACCACATTAAGCTTTTTTAAGCTAATAAGGCTTAAATTAAAGTATTTAATTTGTACTTTTTTAATATTTAATACATTTTGTTGTAAGATTTTTAGTTGCTCGATCATTTAAGACAACTTCTTTTCATTATATTATTGAAAAATGTGTATATTTTTGTTTCTGAAATCTATTTAAGCAAAAGAAAAAATACGGGTTAATTTTTTCATCACGAAATCATATCTTGTAGTTTCAACCGAATTTGTTTCTTGAAGGTGGAGATGATTTCTCCTTATGAGTAGGTTTTGATCATTAGTTATTTAAATATGAAAAAAATATTTATACTCAAGATATAATTGCCTAATTAATTATTACAAGTACTTTAAATGAACTTTCAGTTTAAAGTTTCAAAAGTTTTTTTTTGTATTATATTTGTTAGAAAAAATTTATAGTATTGAAAAAATTTCAAATTTAGTAAATGTTTAGGTGCAATATCAATATAATTAACATTTTATTAAAAAAAATACAATAAAATAACGTTTAAAACTGTTTTAATAATAAAATTATCAATAAATTTTTTTTTTACATATCGTCGGCTTGGATTAAAATTCGGCTACTTCAAAAAAGCTTTTAGGTAAATTTTAAAATGAAAATTTCAATAAAAAAATTTATAAAGAACATTTATCTTTTTAATAATGAAATGTATAATTCTATGTAATAAGACAATTTGAATAATAAAGTACATATATTTGATGTAAATTTGATGAAATTTTTTTTTTAAAGCATACAAAAATTTTACGTTAAGTTTACGTACTTATGTGATACGATTTCCAATGAAAATAATTTTCACAAATTACACAAAACAATGCAATACTATCAAATATATTATTCTCAAATTTTATTGAATCATACTTGGAAAAGTAACTAAACAAATCCATCTTTAAAAATCAAACGAATACATTTTATTTTTCAGTTAACTTTATAATATTATAAGTCTTTTAAATTTTGTAACTGTTGAAATAAAATGTTATTTTTTAAAAATTAATTAAAAAGAATGTTATCATGCCCCTATATAACTTTAGAAAATGTCACTTTTTAACGGACAGAAATAATTCAACTATTCAAAGTTTAGTCAAAATTTTGTTTAGTAAAAACTGAAAATTATTACGTTTGTTAAAGAAAATCATCAATTTTTTTGTTTTGGAAATAAAAATCAATTATATTATTACATCCAAAAAATTGCTCGATCCTATGCAGACGGTCTTTGAGAAAAATCCTTCTACGCAGACTGCTGTACTTAAGCTTACAGACGATATAAGGTCAGGTCTAGACAGAAAACTTGTCACGTTATATCTACTTTTTGACTTTAGTAAGGCAATCGACACGATCTCTCCCTCCAAACTTCTTGCAAGGCTTAGATCGATAAGGTTCTCTAGGGCCGCACTCAGATGGATTAACTCCTATTTATCAGGTAGGAAACAAATGGTTTCCACACATTTAAAGGAGGAATCGTATTGGCTAACAACCAATCTAAGAGTACCTCAGGGTTCGGTGCTGGGGCCTCTGTTGTTTTGCCTTTACATAAATGACGTTCGTGACGCACTGGACTCTGGTTGCGTCGGGCATCTGCTGTATGCGGATGATCTTTAAATTTAAACACAGGTCCCTTATGATGATGTGGACGAGGGGAATCGTATTTTACATAGGGTGGCCATGGCGGTGTCATGGTGGGCTGCTGGTGTTTCTCTCACTTTGAATGCTAGTGAAACAAAGGCAATCGTCTTTGGAAGTAATCGTTTTATTAAAAATTTTTATTCGGGTGAGCCAAGGACGATTGACCTGGGGAGCGGTATCGGTATTCCTTTCTCTGACACCGTTACGAGCCTTGGTATTATACTCGACTCTAAACTGTCGTGGGAACCGCATATTAATATGTTGACTAAAAAATTCAATAGAGTGATTTATAGCCTGCGGTTTTTCCGTCGGTACACCACTGAGGCTCTGCATAAGCAGCTCGCAACCGCTCTACTGTTCCCACATCTTGATTACTGCTCAGTGGTTTTGCTCGATGCTTCGCAGGAGTTACGAAGACGGCTACAGACAATGCAAAATTCATGTGTGAGATATGTATTAGGCGTGAGGATGGGTGATCACATCTCTCCCCATAGACATGCTTTGGGTTGGCTATGTACTGATTCAAGGAGACAGTATTTTATGGCTGTACTTATGTACGCTCTTTTTGTAATTATAATACAAAATAAAACAATATCTAAAGTATATTATAAAAATATGATATTTAATAAAAGAAAGAAAAAAAGTCTAATTTTTAAAATATTAATGGTATTTGATGTAATTTTTATTTAAAATGCGCTTTAATAAAGTTTACATTCGTAAAATTATTTATTTTTTCAGATTCATTTATTATTTTACTTTTCTCAAATGAAATTAGATTTATTTATATTTATTTTCTATTTTTATGAAATGAGTTTAAAATGTCATACATTTAAATAAATTTAGAAAAGTAGTCCAATCAATAGAGCAAAAAAAAGGCTCCTTTAGACATTAATTAAAGGCTTAATGAAACCTATATAGAGTTGTTAAGGGCGATGAAAAAACATACCCTATATAAAATGTAACCAAAAAAAAAACGGTAGAAAATGCTCCAGGAGGCTGCAAAGTTGGCTACAACAGCTTTTTTAATTCTCTGAAGCAACCTATGCATTTTAGCAAAAAAGTAATTAATAAAAGTATTGGAGAATAAAAAAACCTACAATTTGAGTACTGCCGCGATTATTTTCGTCAATTAGTTATTGCAAAAAAGCCAAAAAACCATCAAAAATGGCCATTTCTTAGATATCAATTATTTATTGCAAAAATAATTTTTTAAATATTTTTAAACTTTTAAAAGGAAGCCTTCATGAATATGAATAGAAAGAGAGGTTGTAAAAGCAAATTGGTTAATTTGTTGCTGAGATATTCCCTATTATTTATCCCAACACGCATCATGTTTATTGCTATAATTTTTTTTTGGCTGAACATATTGAGTTGCATAAGGGCTTAAACTCTTCATGAAGGTTTAAATTTTCATATTTTGTTAAGAGCAAATGAGAAAATTAAATTGCAATATTTTTTATAACGCTTTAAAAAAAAGGGTGTTCTTTTTTATAAATAAATGAAGCTGGGGCTTTATTTATAACTTTTACGAATTTGCTATTTGAATATTCATATAGCTGTGTTCGAAACGAAGATTTAAAAAAAAAAAAAGAATTCTCTAAGGCCAATAGGAGCAGAGATAAGATTTTTTTTTCTAAAAAATCACAGTTACTTTGTTTATAACAATTAAGATACGAATCAAGCGTCATTTTTTAGTTGAAGAATTATATTTTAAAACTCTATGATTAAATTTTGAAAAATGCGACTCTTTATTATTAAAACTAAAAAAATAATAACATACAAACAATAACGTCAAGGTCGGAGTCGTGGTGGGGATGCTTATCTTTGCGCGTGAGGGAAGTTAACGAAGGATCCCGTTCCAATAAAATTCGTAAAAATTAACCGTATCTCCGTAAATAATAGACCGATTTTGATGTTTCTTTTTTTAATCTGGGGAAGCTTGAAAAATTATTAATATTGGTGCAAATAGTTTTTCAAAATAGGGTAAATTTATTTTAAAACAACTGTACCTAATACGGACACCTTAAACGCAAATGATTATTGTGGCTCACTAAATCAATATTTTTAGACGTGTAATATCTTAATTTAAAGCTAAAAGAAAGAACTTTAAAATGAGATATCATGAGTTTCATGACGATCAATATTTACGAAATGCGCGCGGATTTATGTAAATGTTGTAAATGAACTTACCTTATTATTCCTCGTAATAATTACATTTGGAACCTGGAGATAAATTTAATTAAAATTTTTATTATTTCTATATTTTAACTAATTATTATAATTAATTTTTAGTTTTAATAAATAAAAAAATAATTATTAATAATTGCAAAAATTTTAATAGTAATAATAAAAATTGTTATCTCGATTTTTTTTTTTATTTGTTTTTCATGCAAAAAAATTTTTTCATCATTAAATATATTTTTATTTTTTTTCTAAAACTAAACCATTAAGTTCATTTACAACATTTACGTAAATCCGCGCGCATTTCGTAAATATTGATCGTAATGAAACTCATGATATCTCATTTCAAAGTTCTTTCTTTTAGCTTTAAAATGAGACATTACACGTCTAAAAATATTGATTTAGTGAGCCACAATAATCATTTGCGTTTAAGGTATCCGTATTAGGTACAGTTGTTTTAAATTAAATACACCCTATTTTGAAAAACTATTTGCACCAATATTAATAATTTTTCAAGCTACCCTAGATTAAAAAAAGAAACATCAAAATTGGTCTATTATTTACGGAGATACGGTTAATTTTTACGAATTTTATTGGAACGGGATCCTTCGTTAACTTCTCTCACGCGCAAAGATAAGCATCCCCACCACGACTCCGACCTTGACGTTATTGTTTGTATGTTATTATTTTTTAGTTTTAATAATAAAAAGTCGCATTTTTAAAATCGAATCATAGAGTTTTAAAATATAAGTCTTCAACTAAAAAATGACGCTTGATTCGTATCTTAATTGTTATAAACAAAGTAACTGTGATTTTTTAGAAAAAAAAATCTTATCTCAGCTCCTATTGGCCTTAGAGAGTTCTTTTTTTTTTTTAAATCTTCGTTTCGAACACAGCTATATGAATATTCAAATAGCAAATTCGTAAAAGTTATAAATAAAGCCCCAGCTTCATTTATTTATAAAAAAAACACCCTTTTTTTTAAAGCGTTATAAAAAATATTGCAATTTAATTTTCTCATTTGCTCTTAACAAAATATGAAAATTTAAACCTTCAAGAAGAGTTTAAGCCCTTATGCAACTCAATATGTTCAGCCAAAAAAAAATTATAGCAATAAACATGATGCGTGTTGGGATAAATAATAGGGAATATCTCAGCAACAAATTAACCAATTTGCTTTTACAACCTCTATTTCTATTCATATTCATGAAGGCTTCCTTTTAAAAGTTTAAAAATATTTAAAAAATTATTTTTGCAATAAATAATTGATATCTAAGAAATGGCCATTTTTGATGGTTTTTTGGCTTTTTTGCAATAACTAATTGACGAAAATAATCGCGGCAGTACTCAAATTGTAGGTTTTTTTATTCTCCAATACTTTCATTAATTACTTTTTTTGCTAAAATGCATAGGTTGCTTCAGAGAATTAAAAAAGCTGTTTTAGCCAACTTTGCAGCCTCCTGGAGCATTTTCTACCGTTTTTCTTTTGGTTACATTTTATATAGGGTATGTTTTTTCATCGCCCTTAACAACTCTATATAGGTTTCATTAAGCCTTTAATTAATGTTCTCAAAATGTCTCTATTGATTGGACTAAAGATCCTTTTTACTCTTCTAAATTGAAATTAGATTTATTTATATTTATTTTCTATTTTTATTAAATGAGTTAAAAATGTCATACATTTATATAAATTGAGAAAAGGACCTTTTTTTAAAAAACAAAAAAGATTATTATTCGAAATTGCGTGAGAATAAAAAACAACTATAATTTATAATAATTTTCTCAATCTTTAATAGTTTTTATTTAGCAGGAAAACATTACAGAACTAGCTACGTTTTTATTTTATATTGATATAAGTTATATATCCATGTAATATTGACATTAAAATTTTTTTCTACCTCTATCTGTAAATATATTTTTTTATATTTTCGAAATAAAATAGAATTTGAAGTGTTGAATAAATTTTTAATTTTATTTTGCCGCTATAAAAATTGATTATAAAAATATATATTATTTAAAAATAAAACATAAAAAAAAGGTGGAACATTGGGTTTGAACTTGGCAAAATTAGAATAACAGCGAGGTGCGTAACTTAGTGACCACAGCCACAGCATACATTAGTTTAATAGGGTAAAAAGTTACATATGTTCATCGCTCCCCAAAAGATTTTATTTATCATAATTTGTTTAAATATACCTTGAGGATTTTTAGTATTAAAAAATATATTTATGTTTCAAATAAAAATTTGTGATTATTTAATGAATGTTCGGGACGGTTAGTCACATTTAAATAAAGCTATAACGTACCGCGGCGAAAACGAGCTAAAGCGGGCTTGCCGTATTAATTTTGTTATTTAATCACGAAAACTGTTAAGATAATTTTAAAAAATAAACTTTGTGGCATGGATGCGATAAAAATATGTAATTTGGTTTAAATAAAAAATGTACAATGGCTGTATTGACTAAATTTTAGGGTACGTTGCAGCAATTAAAAATTTTTCCAAGTTCAAATCTAATGCTTTGCCTTTTTTTATTAAAAAAAAAATTAATAATATGCTTATAAATAAAAATTAAAACATTACAATAAGAAAAATTTCTAACAAAAAATATTTCTGCCGTTACAGCCGTTTAAAATAGAATAACCGTTGACTGCAAGCAGTTTCTAAACATGTGTTAATAAACGCTTTTTAGACATAAAATTTTTAACTCAGACTTTCTATCCTTTGCATGGCTAGTATAAAAAAATCAAAGCTTTTTTTAAAATCCTTAAACGCAGTTAAATGCAGAATTTAGATACAATTCTATTGACATAAAAGATTCATTTAAAAAAAAAATTTGAAATAAAATATTTTTTATTACAATAATTAGCAATAAAAATTTTAAAAACGTTTTTTTTATAGATTATTTCTTAATTTTAATTTAATGAAAATTTCTATTTGACATTTATTTTGTCCTCTCTTTTTAACCCTTTCAGAACCAATGTACATTACAATGTACATTGACATTTTTTGGTTTTTTTGAAATTGTGCAAAAGTGGCTTCAAATTTTGTAAAAAAAATATGTGTATTAGATTGAAGTGGACTATTTCCGATCTCAAACTGAGGGCCTAAGTTATTATATCTTTGATAGAAACTGAGAAAACTTGAAAAAAAAAAAAAAAAAATTTTATCGCAAAAATTGCTTAATGAATGAACCCTTATCATCGCTAAATGGTTATCAGAACTTTTCATGATGAAATAATAATTCCGTTCTGAAAGGGTTAAACTCTTCTTTATGTAATAGATCCATTTTACATAAGTTATTCGTGGAATTAATTATTCTGACAGATTTTCTTTTATAATTGTAGCTAAAGCTTATTTATTTTCATTTTGATGAAGTAATATAAAATATCATTATTCTATTTTATATATTTTAAAGATAAATACGTTCATGAATATAATATATTTAAATAACGTTTATAAATATAATTTATAAATAGATCAAATAAATTTATGCATAACATTTAAAAACAATTGATGAAATATTAATTAAACCCTAGACATGAATAAATTAATAATGTACTTAAAAAGAGCATATCATTTGAAAATTGTTTAAAACCTTATGAGAAACATGTTTGATAATAGAAAATGTTTAATGGAAAGTATTAAAACATAATAATGAAATAAAAACGTTTAAGACATCAAGAGGTCACGTATTTCTGTTCTTTTCTAATCAAAAAATTGAGTTTTTTACAGAAACTAATAACTTTAGCAAAAAATGAAGGGAAAGCCGCATCTCGTATCGAAAAAAGAAATTTTTGCTTTGATAAAAAATAATTAATTTTATTGCTTTGTTTTCTAGAAAACCTTGAGAAACTCAAATCATAGAGGTTAGGGTGGACAATTTGGTTTTTCAAGGTTTTCTTGAGAACGAAGCAATAAAATTAATTTTTTTTATAGTAGATAAACTATGGGGTTTCTGGCCCACTGCATTTCTAACCCACCTACATTACTAACCCAATGACTTTCTCGCCCAGTGGGTTAGAGAGTCAGGTGGGTTAGAAATGTAGGTGGGTTAGAAATGCTGTGGACCAAGAACTCCATAGCGAGTGCGAGAAGGCGAGCCGCCGGCAGCCGGCTGCGGGTTGTTGACTGCGAGGCAGTATTGACACAGGGGAGACTATAGCTCAAGCAAGCTACAAACGATATAGTGTTTTTAGGGGAATCCACGAAGTCAATCACATGCTTTAAGCGCAATATCTTATACTACTACATATTCAAGCATCTAAAACTTTTTATATTTCATATCTTTAGATGGTGTTTGTAATTTATATTTTTCATAATACTCTTTCCATGTGGTTTTCTCATCTTTTACCTTTTTATCAGGAGAAAGAAGAGGTGTGTACTCTGAAGAATTTTTAGTGCTGTAACTCGATGTCTGTCCCATCATGAAATGAATCTGAATTATGATGTGTATGCTTTTTATAGGAAGTGGTGAGAGCCCCAACCATCGCCCTCCACCTGTGAGATACATCCATTAATCATTATCTCTCCTTTTTACTTCCTATGGTAGCATAAATTAACTTATTTATTTTTAGTAAAGTATTTTTTCATAAGTCTGACATTGTGCAGAGCACAACGAGCTTTGTACGTATCATTGTGATTTGGACAAACAGTCACAAGCTTTATTTTATCAGTTGGTAGAAAACCCATTTCTGTGATGTCGCATACTTTAAACTTAAAACGCTCTAGCCATTTTTTTCTTATACTATCCACGACAAAAATTTTGGTCGTATTACGTAAGGCTTCTCTAAAAATATTGCCTACGTCAGTATAGGGAATGGTACCAGAGTTCCATGACAAACCATGGTAGTAATACTTTAACCACGTATTTTGTTCTTTGTACTCATCCGAAAGTCTACGCCAGGAATATGGCTTGTCGAAAAGGAGTACCAGAGACTCGGTATCATCGTTGAGCGGCATTATCGCTAACTCTTTAAGAATGTAGTCATCACCAGACTGTTTGAAACCTTGCATATCCACCAAGTACTCCATGCTGATTAATAACTTTTTTACAGTACTAATTCACTATCTTTATTTAGACGAGTGTCTTCCCAGTCCATAACCCAATCACTGAAATCACTGAAATACAACTTCTGTATTGATTTAACGTTGTTAACAGCACACGTATTTTTATACATGCAATTATGATCTGAACAAGAGTCTTTTTTAGTTAGCCGTTGATCAAAATTTGGAATACCCAGTTCACTGATATCGACAACTTTGAAATCAAATTTCTCCAACCACTCTTTTTCACTTGACCTATCACAAAAACTTGTGTAGCGTTCTGCAGAGTCTGGCGAGGAATTTTTTTTATTTTAGTATACTCATGATCTCCAGAATTCCAAGCTAGTCCATGATAGCAAAGCTCGAGCTAGAGATTTTAACGCTTGTATTTCGTAGTTAACTTTTTCCATGGAAAAGGTGGTTTGAAAAGATGTACTGTAGGTTCAGCCGACTCAACGAGAGGAACAGCAGCCAACTCTTTTAAAACCAACTCTTTACCTGGCTTTTTAAAACCTTGTAAGTCCACTGCGTATTCTATCTTGTTAAAGAATGAGATCCCAGCTCGCGCTCACTTTCTTATATTTAACTATCTCCACTCCTTCGCAGACTATCCCCACTTTTTTAGACTAATTTTCTGACATCACTGCTTATAGCGTTGTATCCATAATTCTATCATGTAAGATTAATGTAAGACAGTAAGCTAAAGTTCCAACTGGAAAGTTTTGTTTGGTCTCGAATTCAAGACGATCATCAACTGGAGCACTCTTCAGAGAATCATTTTGTTTTGAACAATCGATGACTATCAGTGGCATGTGATTGATATAATCTGATTTTTTCAGCATTGGCTCGGACTCCTTTCCATAGTATGCATTTTGGAAATTAGCATACATATCGTATAATATTGCATACTGATTATTGACAATATCAAGATTCATATTTCCGTAAGGATAGTATTGAGAATTGAGAAATAGTTTCACATTGCTCAAATTGCAATGATCAAACTGACTAGTGTTAGCAGTTTTTTGTCCTTTTCGATTTGTCTGGAAACCAAGAATGATAAAACGAGGCTTCTCCAGCTGATTAGATGTTTTGACTGTCCATACATGTCTCGTTGATGCCGGTAATAATGGATATTCGTATAATTCCCAGGAACGAAAACTCGTTGAGATAGGTTTTTTTTTTCGATTTGTCGAAGCATGTGAATTTTACATTCATTGGATAACTGTATGTGAGGCATAAGCCACTCGATCCTTAAAAGATCAATTTTGAAATCTTCGTAAGCATTAGTAGCATTCGGTGTTTGTATTACTGCGTTAATATCGTTCCTGGATCTCGTGAGGATAAGTTCATGTTCAACATTGACTATAATTTTGCAATAATCTTTGGCAAAGCCTAAAATCATACTGAGAGGTATGAAAATATCAAAATAGCTATTGTTATTAATGATCTTCCGAGTTTCCGTTATATCAGTCCAACCAGCATTTTCTATAATCGAACTCTGACTAGGGTTGAGTGATACCCAACCCTTCATAACAGTGGTCAATCCCACATTCTTACAGCGATCGATCTCTATAGCATTAATTTCATAGCGAACTTCCTCGAATAGATGACAGATGCCGTTATTAACTAAGTTAGTTCTTACTAAAGCAGTGCCATCTTGTTAAGTTAATTTTCCCACTATGTGCAGAGAACTCCGCGAAGGCAAAAGATTTAAATCTTGATGTTGAATTGATATGCGAATTTCATTACTATTATTGAAATTTGACGAGGTGTAAGGCTGGTACGCGTGCACCTCACAGTGAGCTATTGACTCATCCAATCTTACTCTTATCCTTATGTTTAGAATTTCCTCCATTTCTTTGAAAACAGCAAAAAATTAAGCACGTAATTTTCCACCAGGAGCTCTTATTTTTAAGCCTTGCCTTTTCAAAAATCGAATGTTCTGCCGTGTTAATACTTTGACTTGTCGATGACGACTGATGTTCGAATGCCATCTTGATTTACTTATATACCCTTTGTTATTTTTATGGTCATAAACCACACCCATTTTTTATACTGATTTAATATGTAATCTAATTGTAATAGTTTCTCCACGGAAGTTTATTAAATTCCCGTCTTGATCGGCTATGCGCACTTGTAAATGATCTATGCTCTTGACGATGATTGGAAGGTAAATGACCTCTGATAGAACTTCAATGATCTTATATCCTGGTGGGACTGCAGGAAAGAATTCATGTATCGTGTGCACTTGCCGACCGTTTATATAGGCACTAGAGACGATATTGCACTCAACTCGAAGAGCGTTGACCTTCAGGATAGCTACAGGTAAGTCTGAATGATTCGTGACGTCAGCAGGAAGTACACGTTTTGCGAAGCTTAATAAAGATCCTATTGAACGTTCTTGTCGAAAATCAATCAGGTGATTACACTTTATTTCACTACGAAGTGTATTATTGTTATGTTTAATACTGATTGATATACTTTTTGCCGTCAATGTTTCACTGAGATGGTTCTCTATATCTTCGATCTCATAACTACCAGTCGGTAAAACAATTTCTTCCTGTCCAATGTGGAATAGATTACTACCCTTGTCGATATTAGGTATAGAATTGAATGTCATAAAAGCAACTAATCCAAGAACGTAATTCTTGCCAGGTAAGAGTTTAATCGGTGGAAAATACTGTTCTTCCAGTACAGATGATGTGCCTGAAAGACTCAAAGTCAATGAATCTGCCATGATTGTCGAACCTATAATGAACAAATACTTATCACTCTTTTCTTTATATATCAAGAGTGTTGCTCAAAAATCTTAGACAAAGATGACCGCAGTTAAAAGTATCAAAGTCTTGATATCTCTCAGGATTGTACTTGATGTTGTCTACTTTGAGATATGTCATTAAATCCAAAGGAGATTGAAGATTACTGAAGCTATCGAAATACACAACATCGTTTCCTCATTCGCGATATGCTACCCAGTGCGTTCCAGGTCCATCCGCATCATCGAGATTAACAATAGCTGATTCTCTATAGCGTGGCCCGCTAATAGGCATAGCATTCCTCATGAATACTCATTGAAAATTTGAGATTTTTAGGATTTTTGCATACTTGATGAGATCAGCATCGGTGAGTGCTCTTTGAGGTAATTTTACTTTGAGGATCTTTTTTTTTTTTTAAAGAATTCTTTGGTTTCATACGAAGACCAAGACCAGTCTTACATGGTTTCAAGTAAAGACCTTTACCAAGAGCTATTTCTTCCATCTCTATATTATGTCTTTTATTTTTTTCTAATTGTTGTTTAGCAGCTTTGAAATCGTTTACCTCTTTAGCGATTCCAGCGGCACCTCCAGCTATACCACCGACAGCACTTAAACCTGCAAAGATCGAGGAATAGTAAGAAACTTTCTACTTTCTTTGGAACTGGTAAAGTACGTGGAATTTTTACATTTTTTTTACCACCAGCTTTTTCAACAGCATTACGTGCACCTTTTAGAGCCGACAAAATGGCTTTTCGAGCACATTTTGTAGGAACAATTAATTATGATGCAGCCTTTACTATTGTATTGAAAGTTGTAGAAGACTTCTTCCTCCTCCTAACCTTCTTCATACCCATTCCGAATTTAGACTTTACTTTCATAATGTTTTTAATTGCAAATGCAGCATCTTTTTCTCCAAAGCTAGCGTCTTTCGATGAAATTATTTGATTAGCTTTTTCGGCTGAAATTCTATCAGAAGCGTTTCTAGCTTCTACGTTTTCACGATTCTGTGAATAAGCAATGTCGTGCTCTTTACAAGCTCCATCGAGAAAATTGATTCCTGGATCACCTCTAGCTAAACGTTTAGCTAATATTGTACAGGGTCCACAGTATTGGTAGCCGGGTATATGAAGTACGATTGGAAGACTATTATGAAGCTTGTTGACAAAACCGCGACCACGTCGGTGTCTATATATGATCATCACACTTCGAAGACTAAATGAAGACTGAAGCATTGGGTATGAAAGCCCTGTATTTATAGCTGGTCAAGCATTCGTACGTCAGACGTGCTGTCATAATGAATTTCAAAGAACAATCTGTTAAGCTTCCGATAGAAAATTTCGACACTATCGTGAAGCATGAGAAGAAATTAAAGAGGCATGGAGACTTACTTCCAAACAGTATTCGAGCTGTGTTTTGCTGTCTATCAAATTGTGGTAAAAATAATAGTCTGTTAGCACTAATAACGCATCCCAACGGTCTCAGGTTCGAAAACGTTCATGTGTACTCCAAGTCTTTGAATCAACCAAAGTTCAAGTTTTTGAAGGATCTCCTAGAGCTTTTAGAAGGTGTACAATACTTTCCCTTTAGTGAGCACGAATCTGTTGTAGCCCCTGATAATGCGCTTCCAAATTCTGTCATGATTTTTGATGATGTAGCCTGTGAAAAACAAGATAATATCAGAGCTTACTTCTGTATGGGTAGACACAAAGATGTTGATTGTTTCTATCTCTGTCAATCTTATGCTTGAATTCCAAAACATCTATTTAGAGACAATGTCAATTTGTTGGTGATTTTTCGTCAAGATGACGTCAATTTGAGACATTTATACGACGATCACGTCAATTCTGACATGACTTACGCCCAATTCAAAGAATTGTGCTCCAAGTGTTGGGCTGACGATAAATATGGATTTTTAATGATCGACAAAGATAGTTCGATCAATTCTGGTAGATATAGAAAAGGCTTTGATTGTTTTGCTATAAATATAGCGCGCACATAGTCCTAAAAAAACAATTCATCATTGTACGCTGAAGTGTCAACATGGCTGACATTAAACGAAAGAAAGATGTTCTACATCAACTTGTGCAAGCACGCAATGCAGTTAAACGAAAATATAACTTTCTGAAGTTTGAAAAAGAGAATATTGAAAGAGCATTTGGCGAGACATTCAAACCTATCATTGATCCTCTTCAGAAACTCGTTGCTACTACTGAAAAAAAATGATTTTATACGTGACGTAGCAAAAAATAAAAAAAAAAGGTCATAAAAAACAATGATACTGATTCCTCCTTCTTGCAGCCTTCGTCTCCTTCCTCTTCATCCATTGATGATGCTATAGATACGTCATCAAACGATACTATTCGACAAGTTGATACGGAATTTGAATCAGCTACAAGTGAGCAGGAATTAGAAAAAAAAGAAGATGATTTATTGCTTGATAATAAGTACATTCATATGCTCAATGAGGAACAATCAAAACAATTGGATAACGTTTATGGCGTGCGCAAGGAAGGTAATAGTTACTTAATTGGTGACTCACCTCTATTTTTCGAAGATAAAAACATTCGTATTGAAGATAAAAAATATCCAAAAACCAAAGGATTATTAGAATTGTTAATTACGAAAAATTCAGATAAAGGTCAGATTAACACTAATGATATGCAAAATTACAAGAAGATTCTTGAAACTACTAATGCTTACAAACGACGTTACAAAAGTAATGAGATTATTCGTACGCACAAAAGTAAGAAATTCGACAGTATCATTAGTCCTTTGTTTTCATTGAAAAAAAGAGGAGGATCGTTACCTCGATATAAAATTGCAAGAAGAGATACGAGAATGGATTACATATACTGGGATGATCCAAACGAACTAGTTGATAGACTTTGATTACTCATTGCTGAAAGAGAAGCTGGAAACCCTAGCTATACAAATGAGATACATTCAATTATCGAAGAGTTACGTGAAGGTGGCTATATATATTAAGGTGTAGACACCTATACCATGCATTATCAAAATGAGTGTCGACGTATTCGGACGTAATCTCAAACGAAGTGAGGGTAGTCGAGGACCTCCAGGTATTGGATATAAAATCACATCTGATGGTCAGTATGACTTGGAGAATAAGAGACTTTGTAATCTCGCATCACCTAATCAACTCAATAAAGCTGTAAATTTAGATACTTTACAGCGTATCGTACGTTTGGAAGTTCAAAGATTATTAGATTCAATATCTAGTGTGAGAAGTGATCTTAATAACCTAGATAAAATTGTAGAGGTGCATAGAGACGGGCTAGATAAGAAATTTGTACAAAGCCAGATGGAAATTGAGACTATAAAAGAGGCATTATACCTATTAGTGCAAAATAGTCAATCGATGACCATCGATGGAACAACGTCAAAGAGTAGTAGAAGAGCTTCATAAACCCGCCAGACGTCACTATCCTCGTCGAAAGTTTGATATGCGAGGTTTGGACGAGACATGGCAAGCTGATCTGGTAGAGATGCAGCCTTATCTCGAGAAAACAAAAGCTACAAATATATGCTTACAGTTATAGATATTTTTTCCAAATACGCGTAGGCAGTCCCAGTTAAAAATAAAACTGGCGTAGAAGTCTCTGCAGCAATGAAATCTATATTATCAAAAGGTAGAGTGTCTAAGAATCTACAAACCGACAGAGGCAAGGAATTCTATAATTCAGATTTTCAAAATCTGATGCACAAGTACAAGATTAATTTATACTCAGCATACAGCAGTTTGAAGGCATCGATCTGCGAACGTTTCAATCGCACTTGAAAAAATCTTATGTGGGAAAAGTTCGGCTCACGTGGTAATTACAAATGGTTGGATATCTTACCTGAATTAATAGCAGCTTATAATGAACGTAAGCATCTTACCATCGGAATGAAGCCTAAAGATGTAACAGCTGCTAATGAAGCCCAAGTTTTGTTGAAATTTGCTCATAAACGCGGAACCAAGAAGTAGACAAAGTTTAAGGTTGGTGACAAAGTCCGAGTTAGCAATGCGAAGCACATCTTCGAGAAAGGATGTACTCCAAATTGGTCGACGGAGATATTCACAGTTTTACGGGCAGCAGCCACTGACCCAACGATGTATCATTTGAAAGATTATCAAGATCAACCCATCTCTGGTAGTTTCTATGCAGAGGAACTGCAGAAGGTCAAGTATCCAGACGTTTACCTCGTAGAAAAAGTTGTCAAAAGACGTGGAAATCAAGTATCTGTGAAATGGCTAGGTTTTGATAGTTCTCATAATAGTTGTGTTAATAAAACAGATATTTAATGAAATTTTGTATTAATTATAAAAAAAGTTTAAAAAAGAAAATTGTATTTTTTTTTAAGTATAATAAAGAATGTTATTTTCATAAACGATTATTATATAAATGTGAACACACAAATTGAGTGAGAAATCAAAGAGTATTTATTTAAAAAAACTTATTTTACATGCTTTGTTGACTAGTATAGCTAGTCAGCTAAAGTTTTAATATTTATCATAACATATACACTATTAAACGCATACACGCACACTTATGTACACTTAAACACTAAAAAATTTAATCTTGTAATCACTTTTGTAGGTTATAAATAGTTCAAGTTTGTTTGCTGCTGCAGACATCTTATTGAATAAATCATCGTTTTTCACTAAAGCATCAGATATTCGCTTAGGCAAGAATATATTAAACTGATTGTCGATGACAGCTACAGTTTTACATCCATATCTGGTAGTCACCCTTTTGAGCGCAAACACCATGTAGTTATGACCTTCATCGAGCTCAGTCAACCTTTTAGTTGGAAGAAAGCCTCCTTGAGCGATATTATTGATCTCGCTAAGATCCATCTATAACAAAAAGATTTAAAAAAAAAATTATTAAATATTTAGAATTTATCTTGTTTGCTAAAGAAAAGTAAAGAAAAAAATATTTTACTAACCTCGACTCAGTTTTTCCAAAAGTTTCTACTCCTTTTAGTTGCTGGTTCTGGAAGCTCAGGTCTCTGGTGCAGACTTATTCCTACAATTGTGATTGGAGATGTTCTTGATGGCTCTTCAGTTGACTGAATGAGATCTGGCGTGTGAGACCGCCGCTCATATAGATCTCTCCCCACCTCTACTCCTTCTCCCTTCTCTTGCGGGTTTTGCGGCGGCTTAAACGCGGTGGAACCTTCCCACTCTTCCTGCAATTCTTCAATGGCGTCAAGCCCCTATAAATAGTGACCCCAAAGTAGAGTGTCCGTAGAGCCAATCAACATACACCGTTTGTCGTCGTGAGCACTTAGAGCGATCTTTGTAGACTTCTCGGTGTACAGAACATGATGATCAGATCTGATGTTTCGCTGCTCTCGTTCCAAAGTTTCATTTTTGCGTAAGCATTTGATATAATCATTGAAGGTGATGGTCGCCTTCACTACAGAGCTCTTGACACCTTTAGCTTTCTTGATAGGCTTCTTATTTTCAACTCTCATGCAGTACATTCTGCTTCTCAATCCAATAAACTCCAACATGATTTCACCGTTGCATTCATCTTTCATCAAGCCAATGATTTTCTTGTTGACTCGAGGCATGTTGGATTGATTATTCTCAGGATAGTCAGATGTGCCAAACTCGTTAATATCTTCCTTCATGATGTGATACATATTGACGTTGGTAATCTCATACACTAGGCTGTCAGTATCAGTGTACAATATTTTGCACTTATCTCCAATACGATTTCGCATGTAATCATAATGAAACCTATACACTTGTGTTTTAGATAAGTCCAGAACGCAAAGTACTACGTATATAGGTTTCTGAATACTAATTTTCGTTTTCGTGAGTTGTATTGCAACGAGATTTTCATCAAAAATAGTGCAACTATAAAAATTCGGTTTGGAGATAAGTGCCTCAGCACCATAGCGACCGTTCCATTTACAGACCATTCTAATATCTGCGTGTTTTCGCTCGTTTTCCATCGTTTTGCCATAAACTGCATTGTTGAACAGTTTGAATAAAATCTTCTCGAACTCATTTTTAGCGTTCTTACGCTTTTCACTGTTCAAATCGATATATGGTTTTAACCATGCCTTCTGATCAAATTGCAAGGCTCGATGAATTTTTTTGAGTTGCAGTCCATGTTTAAGCGCTTGTTGGAGTGCTGTGTAGTGTATAACATAACGCTTTTTGTCATAGAGCGTGGTCATGAGCTTCTTCTGTTTGGATTCTGGCGGTGTCATGTGCTCAGCACAGAACGAAAGATCTTTGTGAGCATCATGAAGCGTAGCTGGATACTCTAAATCAACTTCGAGGATATATCCAATCGAGTTATCTTCAGGAACATCGAAAAAGTTTGGTTGATCAACGTCGAGCACCCACTTGAAGCCACCATAAGGTAGAGATTTGGTCATAGCCCAACCGTATAGGTTATTGACATCAAAATGCATCAGATATTTCTCATCCTCGACAGCCTTGTAACCCTCTTTCATGTATGGGTTATTCGCTTTTGCATAACGATTCGAGCATTGGCTGATGCCTCCACGTTTTCCACGTTCAATGAACATAAGCATATCAATGTCTGTCAAGAGCTCCAATTCAACCTATAAAATTATCAATTGATTAATACATCATTATGATTGCTAGCTGTGATAAATTTATTACCCGAGTGAACTTAAGCATGGTATCCCATGATAGGCCTGGAGTAGTATAATAGTAAGCTGGATCCAAATCATAAGCCTCGAGACAATTGCTTCGAAAGTTTTCAAAAACTTCAGCTAACAGCAATACATCTTTTTTAAGGTATAAATCCGAGTATTGACCAAGAGTTTGGATCTGAAAAACTTGCCAAACATTCTTTGCATGTTTGTAGTCCTCAAGAGTGATATCGTCTTCGTACAAGCTGCTGAAGAAATCTGCTCTCGACGGTAGGTCAGTCTCATCAAGCTTATCTAAGGATGACACATAGTCATAAGGAAAAACACCTTTTCTTTTCAGTAAAGTGATTTGCTCTGAAGAGAATCCATCATCCTGATGAAATATTCGATCAACAGTGTCGAGCCTCTCCAAGTATGATGCAAGTTTTTCTAGAGACGATGGCATGAACTGGAACGAATCAAGAAATCGTAAATTCATATCTGTACCCTTTACGAATTTGGTAAAAGAGATGTACTTTTTTTTCGTTTGAAGCAAAAGATACACTCGTCCTGGAAAACTGAGCGTCAACTCTTTGATAAACAAATGTGCATCATAACCACTCAAGTTGTGGAAAATTACTGGTATAGTTCGCGAGTCTATGTAATTTAGATTACACGAGTTATGTGCAAGACCTCTGTATCTGAAAATAATTTTTTTTTTATAATTTATCAAATATATTTTATATAATATTGTGAAAAAATCAAAATACTTACTCTTCAGTGAAATGACAATGATCTCGAACCTTATGATCATCTGGTCTAAAAATTTTTGTGCAAATATAGCATGAACGAGCTCTAGCAAAATCTACTTTTTCTTGATCTGTCAATTCCTTCATAGGTCGAGGATTCTGATACATCTCGTTCAATTCCAAAGCTAAAGAATGAAGATTTTTTACGAAATACTTGGCTGGAGCTTCATCTTTTTTCTTTGCTGTCGATAGCTTTTGTATACTGAACGAGTCTCGTCATAGCTGCATTTGACAAAAAATCCTATACTAAAAGCTTCGTGATGTTGATATTTCCGCTCGTCATCGACTGGATGTAGTAGGCACTCAAAGTCAGCATACACCACAAAAGATACTTGATTATTGTAAGCAAAGTTTTTAAACCGTAACACATTGTCCTTTTCACTAGGAAGCACAATTTTACATTCGTTCATTTTCTCGCAGTCGATTGCATGTACAACCAGTTTTTCAGCTGTGTAGAAGAAATGTAAACAGCGATCACAAATATGTATTCTACTTCTACGAGAAGTACACTGACTTTTCACTAATCGAGAAAGATTTTTTATCCAAACATAATGAAAGGTGTGTGGTTTATCAAAATCATCAAGTCGATTTTCTTCCACCTTATCGTCTTCATCGATATAAAAATTTTCCACAAGAAGCAAGTTAACGTGTTTATTTTTCTTCTGCTCTGTGAGATGAAGTGGTAAAACTTCATAGGTTTCGCGTTTCTTTTTCAAGATGTACACATTCACAGAAATATCATTTTGCTTTTCGAATTTCTCAACTTATTTTGGTTGGACTGGGAATTGTATTCCACTAAAATCATACTCCTTTTCATATTTTAAATAAGATGAGACGCGTTCCATATGTTTCTGTACTGGATGCATTGCAGATATGATGGCCCATTTCAAACACTGTTCGTCTTGATTCTGAACATTTACACATGCTTTCTTTTTCTTAATGAATTCAGACAAATTTATAAAAGAACTACCAGTCATGGGATTGTACTTGTTTATATTGACTGTTAAATTAATGATGGATCGCAAAGACCAGCCTGAATCCTGTTCTTCAAATTCTTCCATTTCAGTGCTGATAACTTGTTCAATGTTTTTCATAAACCACTCGTTCAAGTCAGTTGAAGAGTAGATCGGAATTGCCTTTGTATTAAAGTATTTGATATCAGAAAGTTCACTATCATTCTTAACTACTGCATAGTTGGCGCTCAACACAGTATTCACTTTCACCGAATTCTGCTCTTCGAGTGTCTTTTGTACTTGAGGAATAAAAAGCTTTTTTGCATCTTTTAAAAAAGTCTTAATGTCAGTGTGATTAGAATTAGTAACTACGCCACTTTTAATTCGATTTTCGAAAGCGCTGTTTACATTGTTCCAAGTTACTGCTTGAGCGTTGGCAGTACCTCTGTCCTCAACTGCTACACCTCCACCAACCACTACATTGTTCTCAGAGACTGGTCTCTCATTAGCTTTATCACTCGTATGTGAATTCTCAAGAGCAGGTATTTCATTGACTACATCAGCCTCGAGCATTGGCAACTGTCGCAACAAATGTAAAATACTTTGAATCAATGTTCTAGCAGCTTGAAGTTTCTGCTTGTTCGCCACTGACAGACTTGGATCTTGAGCCAAGATGTTTGCCTTGTTAAGGTTTTCTTCACCAAGACTCAACCATCTCCTTATGTCATTAGCATTAGCTTCACCAGCTAATGCATAATTATACGACTTGAGAAGCAGGAGAGATATGTCCTTGAAGTACTGGGCCATGATCTGCTTCTCACTGCTTCAAACGATGAATTGTGATTTTTTCGCTCAACTCGTCGCCTTTTATCTCCGCTCACGATTGACTGGGGCTAAAAAGTACTGTGGTGGGGGAAAAGCAAAAGTAATGTGGGCAGGGAAGGGGGACTAGAAGCAAGTGGGGATTAAGTCGAGATCGCGAGAGTATTTAAGAAGATGCTCGCAGAATTACAAATCATTCTTTTACAGAGATCACTGAAGAAACCATCAAAATGAAATACATCGTCGACGTCCAGGGTTTCAAAATAACATTGAACGAGTTCGTTTTCAAGGAGGTCGCCATAGTAGCTCTCGAAGAAGACGCCATTCCATTGGTCTTCTTATTCAAGCCACCTTATAAATGGGAGCTCTTGTTGGAAAAGAACAAGAGTGAAAACCGATGGCTTGAGCTCAATTTTCATGGTACACTATGGAGATGGCGCAACGTCGCTTACAAAGATGATAGTAGAACTCTTCGCACCATCCTTGATGGTGCGGACGTCTACGTCAAGGGAATCGAGAAAGCCAATTGGATGAGAAGAATACTGCCTGATCGGTACTACCAAAACTTATACTAAATTTGAATAATTAAAAGAAATATACTTACCTTTCATATTTTTTTTTATTACAGATTGGTTCACAACATCGAGGACGATGGATGCCCTTCGTTCAAAGAGCTTCCGATGAATAGTAGCCCATGCAGCAACCATCTGCGACACATCGACGCAGTGTGTGCATTTAGAAATGTACAAGCTATGAAACGATGGATGCTCGACAATCGGATGCACAAAGAAATTAATATGTACTGTTAATTCTTTGTTATTAATAAATGGTTTTTTATTTTTGAAAAATTGTTGTTCTTATTAAACTTACCATTCTCTAAATTTAATATTTTATACTTAAGAGTAATAAATTATTTATATTCTAATCTATTTTATTATACATTCATTAAAAAGTTAATGTAATTTTGCATGTTCTATGGAGTCTCAGTTCCACTTTTACTAAAAACTTTTTTTTTTTTAATTTCAAAGTAAATTGTTTGTAAAAAAGTAAAGCTATAGTTTCAAAATTATTTTTTTTTTCTCAAAAATACTAAATAGTAGTTAAAATCTTAGAGTTCTAAGTTAGATTCAAAGATATGAGATGTGTTTAAGAAATTAAATTAAATTTAGCAAAAGTATAAATAATAGTTCTTTCGTTCAAAGATCTTATTTAAGTTTATAACTTTTTTTGATGAAATATAAAAATATGACAGCTATGCTTTTGACAATTATTCTTTATTAATCTACTATTTAAAACAAACTATTAATCAAATTTTTATAGCTGTAAGTCCATTAGATCAAGAGAGAGGTATAGAATAATTCTTAAAATAAAGTTCGCTTAAGATCGTCTCTTCAAATAATAAGTTTTAGAGCTTTCTAACAACTTTAAGAAACTTAAATCATGTTTATAAAGTATTTTTTACATAATTTAATTTCAAATATTAACTTAACCATAGTCGAAAAATGTTCAAGTGTAAATTTACTTGTTTTTCTTCAAAAAAGCTAATTTTATGACAACTTTTTTTTCTGGAATTTGAAAATAATCTCAATATAGGTAAATCAAATATTTTTTATTAATCTACAAGTAGGAACTAACTTTGAGTTAAAATTTCAAAGCTGTAAGGCTCTTAGATAAAAAGATATGGAATAAACTTTAAAATTTTGTCGACAAAGGTCATTTTTTCAAATAATGAGTTTTGAAGCTTATAAATATCTTTAATAAGCTAAAACCATGTTTTTAAAGTATATTTTCATTTCTTTAATTTAAATTAATCATTACAACAAAATGACTAGATATGAATTAACTTTTGTTTTTTCAAAAAAAACTCATTTCAGTTGCAACTTTTTTTTCTGAAATTTTTAATTACTCTAGCTATGGCTTCAACAAATATTTTTTATTGATCTACAAGTTGAAACTAAATTTGAGTTATAATTTCAAAGCTGTAATGCTATTAGATCAAAAGATATGGAATAAACTTTAAAATTTTGTCGACAAAGGTTATTTTTTCAAATAATGAGTTTTGAAGCTTATAAATATCTTTAATAAGTTGCAACCATGTTTTTAAAGTATATTTTTATTTCATTTAATTTAAATTAATCATTACAACAAAATGTCTAGATATGAATTAACTTTTATTTTTCAAAAATACTTAATTCAGTTGAAACTTTTTTTTCTGAAATATTAAAGTATACTAGCTATGGTTACAACAATTATTTTCCATTAATCTACTAGTTAAAACTAACTTTGAGTTAAAATTTTAAAGCTATAAGATTCTTAGATCAAAAGATATGGAATAATCTTTAAAATTTCATCGATAAAAGTCATTTTTTTTAGATAATGAGTTTTGAAGCTTACGAATACATTTAAGAAGCTCAAACCATGTTTTTAAAGTATTTTTTATTTAATTGAATTCAAATATCTAATTAATCATTACAACAAAATGATTAGATGTGAATTAACTTTTATTTTTCAAAAAATATTCATTTCAGTTAAAAATTTGTTTTCTGAAATTTTTAAAATATATATCAGCTATTGTTTTAACAGAGATTTTCACTAAATCTACAAGTTAAAACAAACCACTAGAGTGAATCTCAAAGGTACAAATCTTCAAGAGAATCATAAATATATATATATATATATATATATATATATATATATATATATATATATATATATAGATATATATATATATATATATATAGATATATATATATAGATATATATATATATATAATTAAAAATACATAAAATATTAAACAAAAAGAATTTTAATAGTTTTATTATTTAAAAAAAATGAATTTATTGTTGCAACGTTTAAAATAATTTGTAGCCCTGAAAAGGGCTGATTAAATCATTACCCTGGTAGCACAATCTGACGCAAGTATCAGAGCGCAGATCTTATATAACATGCTTCCCAAATCAATAAGAGTTCTGCAGTCAGAACATTGCATCAGATACTTGCAGCAGATTTGCATCATACTTACAGCAGATAAAGTGCACCCTAAGTGTCTCATAGGATGCACGGATCTTCGCAGCAGACTTGCATCATACTTATAAAGGTCACGTGCAGCAGACACTTTGCAGCAGATGTGCGCCATACTTGCAGCAGATAAAGTGCACCCTAAGAGTGTCATGGGATGCACGGATCTTCGCAGCAGACTTGCATCATACTTATAAAGGTCACGTGCAGTAGACACTTTGCAGCAGATGTGCGCCATACTTACAGCAGATAAAGTGCACCCTAAGAGTCTCATGTAATGCTAAAGATGCCATGCACAAAGTTGCTGCAATTATGACGCCCGAGCTCGTGATCAAATCATTCAGATTAAGCACCCTTAATTGCACAAGACAATCTAATTCTGCTGCTCAGTGTCTGACGTACGTGTTCGAATGCAATTTCATCGCAATTCTGCTGAAAGTCCCCGTGCAGTTAAAAATCCCTGTGTAACTGCACTAAAGCTGCTGCAAGTCTGATGCAAGTATGTCGCAATTAATTTGCTAAAGATGCCATGCACAAAGCTGCTGCAATTATGACGCCCGAGCTCGTGATCAAATCATTCAGATTAAGCACCCTTAATTGCACAAGACAATCAAATTCTGCTGCTCAGTGTCTGACGTACGTGTTCGAATGCAATTTCATCGCAATTCTGCTGAAAGTCCCCGTGCAGTTAAAAATCCTTGTGAAACTGCACTAAAGCTGCTGCAAGTCTGATGCAAGTATGTCGCAATTAATTTGCTAAAGATGCCATGCACAAAGCTGCTGCAATTATGACGCCCGAGCTCGTGATCAAATCATTCAGATTAAGCACCCTTAATTGCACAAGACAATCAAATTCTGCTGCTCAGTGTCTGACGTACGTGTTCGAATGCAATTTCATCGCAATTCTGCTGAAAGTCCCCGTGCAGTTAAAAATCCTTGTGTAAGTGCACTAAAGCCGCTGCAAGTCTGATGCAAGTATGTCGCAATTAATCTGCTAAAAATGCCATGCACAAAGCTGCTGCAATTATGACGCCCGAGCTCGTGATCAAATCATTCAGATTAAGCACGCTTAATTGCACAAGACAATGTAATTATGCTGCTCAGTGTCTGACGTACGTGCTCGAATGCAATTTCATCGCATTCCTGCTGAAAGTCCCAGTGCATTTGGAAACCCTCTTGTAAGTGCACTAAAGCTTGCGCAAGTCTAACGTAATTATGATGCTTAGAGCCGGGTGCAATCATCTTAGCGCAGAAATATAGTTGAAATGGGAAGCATGTTAGTTAAGATCTGCTGTAGTTTGACTGACAGACAGAGAAATTGCAGCAGAATTGCACAAGAATTGAAAAAGTTGTGCTACCAGGGTAGGGTTCAGAAGGTTAGCCGTCTTCTTCTCCTTGGCGGCTCAACATCTTCGTCTTCATCACCATCAAGAGTGATGATTTTAGCTAATATTTGTATTTCAACAACCGGTGGTTGAACTACAGGTGATTGAGTACTTTACGTCGATACGAAGACATGAAGGAAGAAGAAGAGGAGATAGAAGACACATCTATACCTTCTCCAGATTTTTCACTGGTGAAGAACATCGAGCCTTCATCATCATCACCTGAGATCATCAAAGAAGTGTTGCGATCAACACCTAAAAGGAAATTAGAAGAGGAAGAAGAAGACCAAAGACGAAAACGCTTAAAAAATATTAAACATAAATTAAATTATACAGTTTAAAAACTAATAAAATCAGCTCTTTTTAGGGCTACAATGGTAATATAATCGGTCCTTTTCATGGCCTCAATGGTAAAAACAATCGGCCCTTTTCAGGGCCACAATGGTAAAAAATAATGAGAATTTGACATAAAATTCCTTTTAAGATTTTTTAGTTAAGTTTTGAGTTTATTGAATTTGTACCCTAGTGGAAATCAGTTTTGCTAATAACTGCAAGCAAATGCTAATAACTGTTATAAATAGTTTGGTTTGAGACATAAGTAGCGGTTATTTGCAGTTAATAGTAGTTATTTGCAGTTTTTAATAGTTATTAACATTTATAAGCACAACAATTTTGTACAATACAATTTTAAAAAATTAAGATAATAGTAACAGTTATTTTTTTACTTTTGCAGTTATTTACCGTTATTTGCGGTTATTTGCAATTATTTTCTGATTTTGTTTATTATTTGCAGAAACTTGCAGTTATTTATAGTTATTAACGGGATGTCGGAGCTGCTGGACACAATTTTTACTTCTATTATTTTATTGATATCTTTTTAAATTCGTAATTTAAACAATTGTAATGACTTGTCCGCACTAAAGCTATGTTAATACAATAATTTTTGTTAAAATAAAAAATCATTTGGACTTGATATTTTTTTATAAGCTTGGAATGGAAATTAGATATCAAGCTCGATAAACCTAATCTCAAAATACTATATTTCGAAAAATTGTTTATAACTTTTTATGTACGGTATTTTGGTAAATTCTGTAAGTTGTCCACACTCAAGTTTAGTATTACAAATTTTCTTACTGTAATGAAAGAACTCGATCTAACGCACCGTTCACTCGTGAACTTAGAATTAAAATGTTAATGAATTATTTTAGGAGGTCTGTCATGCCCTTGATAGTTATTCATAAAAATTTATTGTCTTGAAAATTTTTTTCTATATATAAAAAATTAGAAAATTTTTTAAAAAGCGTATAATTGTTAATACCTGTAAATAATTGCAAGAAATTGCAAATAACCGTAAATAAACGCAAACAACTGCTAATAAATGTTAATCAAATAGCAAATAACTGCTTATGAATGCTAATAATTGCTAATAATTGCTAATAACTGCTAATAACTGACAATAACTGCTATTAACTGCAAATAACCGCTACTTCTGTCTTAAAATAAACTATTTATAACAGTTATTAGCAGCTTTTAGCAGTTATTTGCAGTTATTAGCAATTATTAGCAATTATTTTTAATTATTAACAGTTATTAGCAAAACCGATTTCCACTAGGGTATATAAATGATTTTAATTTTTGTAAGCATTTTTCTAGTCAGAATAATAAATCTAAAAATATATAATATCAAACATTTTTAAAGCCTCAAAATTCCACACGCATCAAATAACATACTCAAAGTTCCGGATACAACATTAGAAAGAGCCTAAAAATTCTGTGACTGACTATTAGAATTTTAAGGCTGTTCCTCAAAATTCCGAAAAAGCTGCAAAATGCTGTAAATATCACGAAAAAAAACCTTAAAAGTCTGGATCGATATATAGTCTTAATAGTAGCCTTAATAATATATAGCCTTTGTACCCTCCGAATATAAAGGGTACAACCATCGCTGATGCCTGAGCTCGTCACCTTACTAGATACCTCTAGTAGATTTTATTCGTACTTATGCTCATCAATTCAAATATGACAGGTTAATACCTTTTGCAGCATTTATATACAGCACCATTTTGCACGCAGCTACTGGATACACCCTTTTTGAGTTAGTACATGGAAGAATTGCTTGGTTTCCCTTATGTATACCAGAAAAGGAAAAGCTAGTTTCATTCAACCAATAATTAAGTGACTTTATATCGAGACTAAGTGATATCAAGGTACAGGCCAGAAAAAAATAATCAATAAAATAGGCACTAAGGAATAAGGTTAAGGTATTTAGATCAGAAATTGGCGCATAAAAAATGATTCTTGAACCGCCAAACCTGACAAGGATTATTTGAAATCACTTAGGGTGATGGATGTTCTAGCTAAAAATATCTTTGTAGAAACCTCTATTGACAAGACAATACTAAATAATATTGATAAATTGGAACCAATGTTTAACCAAGAACAATTCATATTTATAATTATTACGAGAAAAATGTTCTGGACACCCAAAACTATAATAATACTGTTAATGATGCTTGCACCTGGGTACCAACAGTATAGAAAGACGTAAATGTATCCGAACCCTGGCATCTATTATGAAAAATAGGCGCCTTAAGGCTAAAACGCCTTAAGGCGCCTATTTTTCATACCACGCTGAGTGAAAATTAATCATTCATGTGAATACTAATAAAGTCATCGAAAAGTATGATATTTTAGGGTCAATTAACCAAACCTATACCAATTGCATAAGGCAATTAACCTTCAGGCGGCCGGGGTGGCACCTTTTGGGGTCACCCCAGCCGCCTGAAGGTTAACTAAAAAAATGCCGGCCAAGAATGACAGATAAAACTTCGGAATACCTAGAAATAGTGATGAAACACGATGGTCGAAATGCAGCAAAAAAAATCCTATTTATGAAGCCTTACCGCTTAAACTAGACAAATGGAAAACGCTGAACCAAAGCACTGACATCGTAAAGGATTTCGTAAAAACAGCAATTACTCTATTATGAGGCAAAATCAATGAGACCTCATTAATATCAGAAATAATTACGCGATTGACCAACGAGATATTCATCGATACCCACCCAGTATATTTGACTAAAAAAAATAGCTAAAATATCTAAGATAGATACGATTTGTTAGAAGGAGAGGCTATGTGTGATATTATACCTTTCCATTGTTAAAAGAGAATCATACTCCATGTACCGTATTGTGACGTCACAAATGAATTATTATGTATTTATTGCATATTATGACGCACTTTTCTTGTACTGTACGAGTATTTTTTATCAATCTACCATATGATCAGTAATGCACAGAAATTGTTATTTAAAATTCACAATTCAATAACTAACACCGACAAATGGCGAATTTGGCTGTTACAACTAGTCCATAGAGTGCGGTCTTTGCACTCAATAAACTAATTGCACTTAAGTGTAGAGTATTTGGCATGCCAGTAAGCTGAGCTAGACCGTACACTACAGAGACGTCTTGCTCTGTAGATTCAGGTCCGTATGCACGAGCTTACTCTTTAGAATTTATCTTAGTAATTATGACCTGAAAAGGAAATAAAAAGGAAAATATGCTCAAGGTTAACTTATTGCCTCTCGATACCATTCCAGATTGTCTTCGACAAACGCGACAATCTATTTAATGATTTTTAATTAAACACTTAAAAGCGCGGTATAATTTCTCACGCACCTGTAAGGTATTTCTCAAATGTGCTTAAATCGCCTCTTTATCGTGTTTAAGTTGATAGCGCGTGAAAAAACACTAGAAAGCACTATCACTAAAAACTATTTATTACGATTGAGAAACACAAGTACCATTTTAATGCGAACGGGTAAAGAGTAGCTCTTTCGGCCAACTCCTTTGCCATTATAAGCACTCAAATAGCAATAAAATGTACGACTATACACAGAATTAAGCTTAAAGATCTTTATTGACTCGAGGATGGAATAAGAGTGCGGAGAACAAGCTTTTCGGTAAGATACTTCGCATTTGCGGTGCTTGCCGCCACAGAGTAGGGATATTATACATTGTAAGGTATACGCATTACTCTTGATCGTCGCTTGACTGTCGGAATTAGGGACGTAGTTGCGCGTTCATGGAAGCTCGTTCGTCACTTTCCTATATCTCCTCTCGCCGCTGATCAATGGAATTGCTCTCTCTTCGCGAGAATCATATATGAGAGGTCTCAGTATATATCCACAATTCACGACACTGTGCTGGAAGAACCAACATTTAGGATACGCTTAAATCAAACCAACGGATTTCTTCATTGCGTTGAATGGAAAAATAAAATATTACCTAAAATTTGATTATGACTACTTCCATGAGCGCACAAACCAACCGTATAGTCCTACTTACGAAATCAAAGGACTATTGTTAGACACGTCGACATCAAGTGACTGCAAGCTTATTATGCTCACTCAACCCAACGAGAATAATTTCCAGCATTGCAACATTATATACGTGACAAACCCTTCGTCTCAATGGAGTTATCTTGATACCGGAGCGATATGACTATACTCACTAACTAATAAAATTACAGTAAAGATTATCTTTGGTCCACGAAAAGAAGAAATTCTACAACTGAACAGCACCGGTAAAGTATATATAGCCGACAATTGCATAGGAAGAACTACTTAAGTCACCCTTGTAGGCAAGAGTATCAAAATGAGTAGTGAAAAGTACACTTATCAACCGCAATTCCAGTAAAAACTTACAGATCTACTGCTGATAATAATATCCAAGATCTATATCAAAGAACATACTTTACCAGAAATACTGTAACTTAAGCTGGATAATGAATTAAAAGAAAAAAGTCTCATGCACATATCGGATCGACGCAAAGACATAGTCCAGCATAATAGGGAAGACAATAACATCAGAAGCTTCTTTATACTGAAGTTATGGACTAGGGAGCATACCATGATTGTCGTTACTGGATGACTACCAGTAAAATTCAAGGACTTAGTACGCGTAGATCAACACCGCAAGGGTGTACATGATCACGATTAAATAGAACTGGTTGATGAAGATATAGAAGAAACTGACCAATCCACAAACCCTTCAACTGCTCTTACTTCCCAATCTAACTCTGAAAATAAAACACTTACTACAAGTAATAAAACTACAGTCACTGACCCAGAGCAAACAGCGCTTGTTGACTCCTAATTAATCCTCTTACGTGACTATAGAGAACAACCGCTTCTGAAATGAATCAATACTTCAGTTGTCGATTTAACTTTTATTAGAATAAGTAGATTCCACATTGAGATACCACCATAAAATCAACCACTAACATTTAATTTAATAATTTCTCTTTCAGCTACCGTTTAGAATATATCAAATTTAACCATGACAACCAAAATTTTTTTATCAGGAGCTCAACCCAAAGTGAGATTCTAGTATTAGAAAACCATGACAGCCGTTAGCTGTGAAAAATAATAGAAGAATTAAAACCACAGGGATCTATCGAACAAGTGATTACTATACGACGGGATGCGGATAAGTCAACTAAAACCCAAGTTAAATTTTTTCCAGCTAAAGCTATAAAAATCTAACCAATTGTTAATAAACCCTTGAAAAAATCTAACCAATCGTTAATAAACCCTTGCAAAAATCTAACAAATCGTTAATAAACCCTTTCAAAAACCTCATCCAACTAAAGTTAAGCAATCCTGTGACTTCAAACCCCAAAAGGATCTTGATAATTCTTTTTCACAACTCAAATTAACTGCCCAAATCCCGGTGGATCCAAATAGTTTACTCTGCATAATACCTACTCCAGAGAGTAAGAATCAGATTTTTAGGGCTTCCAGATATTTTGGCTCAATTGATTATTTGTACTTTACCAATAGAACGCCTACAAAAACGTTATGGATGTATTCAATTTATAAAAGACTGAGATGCTAATGAAGCATATTATAATGCTGAACAAAAATACAGAGTGCGTTTTGTCGATTCGCAAAAACCTTCTAAAAGCAACCTCTTATCTAACACCAAAATCGAACGATGTAATATGTATAAATACATCATTACATATCGATTCAAGGATATCCATACATTATTGTGCAGAGCTCGGCGAACTCAACGCATTCAACATGATGAACACCAAGGCTCCATAAACTTCAGGGAATCGAACAACTGTACCCTTTGCAAGAAGTCTATTAGACTTAGCAAATATTCCGAACATGATTAAAACAGCATGTATAGTTTGGACCTAGTGGTGACTTCTACCTTTGATCGACTTGATCCCTTGAGTCATACACCGAACAAAAGCACCAAGAAAATAAAACTATCTAACTTCAAAAGTTACAGCAAGAAAAAAAAGCCCGAGGAACTTCAAAATATTACAGACGGTACGACCAACAAATCGCCCTACTAGGCAAATGATCAACAGTCCAACATAGCAGTAAACCAAACCATGACCACTACTGAAACAGATTAAATTCAATATGCAATAGATTACCTAATGCAAATTAATATGCATGACCAAACCACTTGACCCAACCAATCACTCTAGCCAGAGTTGACACCACAAGGCTAATCTTAAGTTGAATTAACTGTGGCTAATTCGTATAACTAACGCCCTAGTAAGTCATTCGGCCTTCTCTATAATCTGTCTAATTCACTTACAATTGCATGCAATTCTAAGCATCACAAGTTTATTTCAAGTAACAGCCTTAGACACTTAAATAACCTTAGCAAAACCTTGCATGAAAATGGTAACTAAATAAATCTCTGGACCTATATATAATATACACGTTATGTTTCAGCACCAAAGAACCCACGAAGAAGCAAATTTAAAGCTATAAATATTAATCCATATGTTTAGACCACTAACCACTTCATTTTATCAGGTTATCGACCGTAGTCTACCTCCAATCTATGTAATGGGACAACAAAACAAAAAAGGATCGTAAATGAAAAAGGATCCCGCTTCTCTTGTGAAGACTTAACAACTATAAAATAAACGGCGTCTACAACTATACCTACGCTTGACAGTAACTCAAAACTTGAATCAATTAGCAACAATACGTGAATATCATTTGTAATATTTTTGTACAATATCTAACTAGATTCACCGACCTATTGAAAGAAAGTTACGCATCTCCGTCCGCTTTTAATCAAAGAATTAATTTTTTGCAAAAACTATTAACTTCAGAAAAAAAATTAAGAGGATGCCGCCTCTCGTATCAAACAAAGCAAAATTTTCTTTGATAAGAAAATATTTATTTTATTGCTTCGTTTTAAAAAAAACCTTAATTAAACCAAATTATTTGACCTAACCTATGCGTTTTCAGTTTTTCAAGATTTTCTTGAAAACAAAGCGATAAAATCAATTATCTCCCATCAATGAAAATATTGTTTTTTTGATACGAAATGCGGCTTCCTCTTTATTTTTTGCAAAATTTATAAATTTTTGTAAAAAAATCGATTTTTTTATTAGAAAAGGACAGATGTACTCGACATGCTCTTAACAATCCTAAAAGTATGATTCCTCGACCATTGCCTATTATGAATATTCTACACTAATGATTCTTAATATTTTCCTATAACAATAATGTCTACATGTCAAATGACTAGCTCATTTAGACTACCAATCCTCAATTGACTGATACTGAGTTAACACCTATTTCCTTCTTATTTGTATACCTATATTAACAACCGAGACCAAGTTGGATATTAGTAGGGTAATAGATATAATATTGATTGCAGATACTCCTGTGTTGCTTTCTGCTCTCTGCCGACCAGCTGACTCTTGTCGAGGACGATAAGATTCCTAAGTAAAAAGGGAGAGAGGGTGTTGAGTGACGCGTTTTTAGTTTTTAATTTTTAACGAAAGTTATTCAAATAAAATATTTTTCATCTTACTAAAATATTAATTTCAGAAAACCTTCAATACGAAGTAAGATTTCTTTTCTATAAGATTGAAAAATGATCATATTTCCTCTACCAAACTTCCTGCGATAAGAAATGTATACATTCCTTTCCCAGGCTAACCTGACTCGTTAGGTGAATCCTGGATCGGAAGATCTAGAGCTCAACCAACAATTAACCAATTAAGATATACCATGTTTTCTCTTGCTTTCCCCACGCACGAAGAACGCGTGAAAAAAGTAAGAGAGAAAAAAACTAAATATGCACAATTCATTCGAGAAGTGAAACCTACATCATTGAGCAGTTTATCAACAAGGTGTACCCAACTAAAAGCAGAGAGCGACGGAGCAGTGACCGTTTAGATAAGCGTTACAGTAAAATAATTCAACATACTTACAAGTATCCACAATGAACTCATAACTTTAGCTAACTTTTTTGTTTGAGACATAAAGTTAATGAAATTAATTATTATATAATCAAGTAAATTTTTAATTAAGCTGCAAAAATATTATTCGATAAAAAAGTGGTAATCTTGAGTAACTAACAAGTGAAATTTAGCTTTTAATTTTGTATAAAAAACTTACAATTGGATAAACATAATAAAATGTCAAATAAATAGCGAGTTAGATATAATTATAGATAAATATTCAATTGAATCATCATAACATATAAAAATGAAATAATACGGTAGTTAATATGTTTAAGTGAATCATGATCTCAGCCAATTTAACCCTTTGAGGGGTGGTGGTACATATATGTACCACCTCTTTCGCCTTGGTTTTTCTCGTACTTGCAGTACATTTTGTCAACTTGTAAATGCTTACAAACACTTTCTAGACTCTTGCGACTGTAAGGTATTAAGGCCCGGCACAATTTATTAATAATTTATATAATTTAAGTTTTTTTTTAAACAATTAACGTAGAAAAACGCGTTTTTTCAGATAAAAATGTGCTCCTCAAAGGGTTAAAAACAGTATAATATAAATAATTTCAAATCTCATATAATGAAAAATTTTTTAGAAAAAAAAACCGATTTCAAAAAAAATTTTTTCGGAAAAATAAAAACCGACTAAGAAGTCGAAATTTATAAATATATTGCTATAAAAAGCAAATATTAATACCTTCCAATCAATCAATTATTCAAATTTAATTTTTAGAAGTCGGTGCCAAAATTTTAATTGATTAATTGTTTATATTTAATTTTTTAATTGATTGAAATTTCCTAATTACATCATCAACAGTAATATCGTAAAAATAGTAGATGTCATACTTAATTTTTATAATAATTTTTTAAATAGAACATGTTGCTAATCGGCAACGAGAGATCATGTTACAGTTACCAATTAGGTAACTAAAAAGTGTAGTTAAAGTGAGTTTCCCGTATGAAAAATACCCACCTTGCGGACTTGTATCAAAAATAACTATTTTCATACAAATTTAGCTTCAGTGTTCGTACCGTTCTGAAGCTAAATAAAATATTACTTTTTTCACTTCTGTTAATAAAGTAATTCTTAAATCATAAAAATTTTTTTATTTTTTAACAAAAATATCAAGTTATTCAATAAATTATATTGTTTTAACCTTTTTTTTATTTTTTTACAACTTCAATTTATTCGATTCACGTGAAAATGCTGCTGCTATTGAAGCTTAATCTGTTTGATAACGTCAGATCTATCCAACGTTTCCACTCGAACCTAAAGGGGCAGCATCTCAAATTTTGAAAATTTTATATTTGAGAAAAAAAGCTTCAAAGTCTTTAGTTATTATACCTTAAAGTTATTAAATCTATACTTATCTATGATAGAATAAATTTAACCTGCTATCTGTTGTTTATATTAACCTTTGACGGGACGTTGAAACTGCTGGAATTGATTTTTGCTTTTATTTTATTGATATCTTTTTAAATTCATAATTTGTAACGAGGAATATATTTATTTAATATTAAAATATATCCGTGGATCTCACATGTTTTTATGTGCATGAAACGCGCGTAGTTACTATTAACAAACCTAATGCAATACAATATTGATCAGATTTGACTGTAACTGAAATTACATAATTCCTAACCAAGAATGAAAAAATCACTCAATTTATTAGCAGAACTTCTCGCAGAAGTTCTGCACCCTGAACGTCTGGTACGACGAAACCAACTGTAACGGTCATAGAGATCAGATGGCCGCACTAATGTATATATGTATAGCTAGAAAGAAAATAACTACACTAGCGAAATACACACACAAAAAATGAAGAAGTTTAAATATTATGAGATTATACGATTTATTAAAATAAACGACTAAGCACTAGGTATACACAAAAAGGGCGTCAGTTATTGACTGCAACCATTCATCTCTTTACTCCTCTCATGAGTTCCATGTAGGCATCGCAAGTATATAAGCTTACTAACCTACAGTGCGACTCCCAAGACGAAGAGAGAGACTATAGTATTCTTATATATAGAATACTCCCATATTGCCATTTTTGTCATAAATTTAAACAAATTTAATTACTTGTTTGCACTGCAGCTGTTTTTTTTATTCAACTAAAGCTATGTTAAAACAATCATTTCTGTTAAAATCAAATAAAATCAAATAAATAATAATTTCGACTTGTTATTTATTTTATAAACGTAGATTGGAAATTAGATATCAAGCTCGACAAAGCTAATCTCAAAATACTGTACGTTGAAGGTTTCTATATAATATTTTATTTATAGTATTTTAGTACTCAATTCTTTTTTCATTGTGGCAATGAAACTTTGTATTTGTTTCGACAGTGATAAGTTTAACTATCACTACACTGAGAGAAAATTCATGCCAATAGAGCCTTAAGTTTACGTATCCAAAGTTAGTAAGTAATATCCTATGCTTTCATAACAGCGCCATATACTCTTACGAGGTTTATGCTATCCACAAACAGCTTGTTTACATGCTTTGGTAACTCCCCACTCTAATATCCTTCGATAGCTGGCGCTGTATCCTCTCATGGGACGTGACGGGAGTAAAGGTGGCTTGTCTACTATTCTTTCTTTACTGCTAACTATAACATTCTTCCATCACTCAAGTCGCCTCCTGTTTTGGGTGGCGACGCGAGCAAACACGGCTGGTCTATATCTAAAATCATGTCGCAAGTTTCGTTAACGTATTTTCGTTGCCTGAATCTTTTTTTTCTTTTCTTTTCTTTTTTTATAAGGGAAGGGATATTATAAATATAATCTGTTAAACTTTGTAACTATTAATAATTAATTTTTAACTTAATATTTAATTATTTTAAACAGCTGGGGAGCAGATGAGCATGTACGATTTTACGCCAGAGATGTTTCGAAGTAGTGTTGGTCTAGTGCGTAACGTTCGCGCTTTTCCTTTTGAGTGCGCGAGTTCAACACTCGACTAGATCACTTTTCTTAAACTTTTTTTTTATTATTTCAATAGTTTTTATTACTTTTTTTTAATTATATTCTTTATATTTTCTATTTTTTTATTAATTTTAAAATCTTTTTTTTTCATAAGTTACTTAAAGTATGCTCGTTTTTTTAATTAATATTTTTAAATAAATTATTTCATATACGAAATAATTAAAAATATTAATAAATAATAGTTATGTTTACGATACTATAGATTAATTTTGTCTTTATAAACATATATCAGTATATAATATAAATTATAACATAATTAAATACCTCAGTTTTATTTATTTATTGTAATTTATTGTAAATTTTACAAACTAAATTATAAATAAATTAAACTATACTATTATAAAATGAACATCACTATTATTTATTTATCAATATTTGTAATTACTACCTATAAAGAAGAATTTATTTCTTTTAACTTTTCATTGAAAAAAACGAGCATACTTGTGAAAAATTAGATTTTAAAATTATTAGAAAATACAAAATAAAAAAAAAATAAAAATAATAAGGAATAAAAAATATTAACCCTTTCGTGCATATAAGGAACTGACAATCATAACGTTTCTGAAACTAGAAAATTTCGATGTCCGGCATCGAGCTGAATCCAAATCTGAAGTCAGATTTTCGAAATTATAATAATTGGGCCCAATACCGAGGGGGCCCACTCTTAATATGCAAAGTTTTAAAAAATAAAAAATACCATCGTATTCTACACGAAATTTTAAGAAGAAGTCATTCTTGTCATTTTTTTGATAAGACATACCAATTTCGAGTAAAAAATTATTGAATTTCTAGGATATTGGACCCTTGAGTAAAAGCAGACCCAATATCCTACACGTTCAATAATTTTTTACTCGAAATTGGTGTGTCTAATCAGAAAAATGATAAAAACAATTTCTTCTTGAAATTTTACGCAGAATACGTTGGTATTTTTTTTCAAAATATTTAATTTTAAGATTGGGCCCCCTCGGTATTGGGCCCAATTATTATAATTTCGAAAATCTGACTCCAGATTTGGATTCAGCTCGATGCCGGACATCGAAATTTTCTAGTTTCAGAAACGTTATGATTGTCAGTTCCTTATATGCACAAAAGGGTTAAAACAATAAAAAAAAATTAAAAAAAAGTGACCCTAGCCGATAGTTGAACACGCGTACTCAAAAGGAATAGCGCGAACGTTACGCACTAGACCAACGCTACTTCAAAGTATCTCTGGCGTAAAATCGTACATGCTCATCTGCCCCCCAACTGTTTAAAATAATTGAATTTTAAGTTAAAAATTAATTATTAATAGTTACAAAGTTTAACAGATTATATTTATGTCTCTTCCCTCATTAAAAAAGAAAAGAAAAGAAAAAAAAGATTCACGCAACGAAAATAAGTTAACGAAATTTGCGATATGATTTTGGATATAGACCAGCCGTGTTTGCTCGCGTCGCCACCCAAAAGAGGAGATGACTCGAACAAACAAAGGATATGAGAGTGGGGAGTCATCGAAGTATACCACACGAGTCATCAGTGAATGTTGTTCATGCTTTATATACTCCCCATACAATCTTTTTTAGCATAAGGTAATCCAATACTGATAGAGCTTCTCATGCCTGTCATATTTGTATCTATATTTTATATACTCGCATAAATGGCAGTTCGCATGCTCTATTAGCATGATTTTTCTCTCCGTGTAGCCATTTGAATTACTCATATGTAGCTTGAATCAATTAAAAACTGAAAATTGATAATGTAGAATATTCGTTTTTGATTATATTTTGAAATTCAAATTAAAAATTTAGAAATAGAATTTATAATAAAAATGTATATTTTAATTCACATCATATGTTAAATATATATTTATTTGTCATCATGAATAAAATCATACATTTACATGAATTGCTTTCTCATAGAGAAAGTATTGTATCGATAAAAAAATTTTTTTTCTATTTTTTCATTAAGTTGTACATATTTGGACTCAAGGAGTCGAAAAAAGTGTTTAAAAAGTCTGTATGTGTGTGTGTGTGTGAATTCAGTACGCCAATTAGATCTCGAAAACTACTCGATAGATTTGCTTCAAATTTTGCATACAATTTATTTTTTTGTCTAACTCGGCGGCAAACTATTGGAAATTGGTTTTCTTTGTGTATTTTTTTTTTAATCATTTTAAGAATTTGGAAAAAATGTCGATTTTTCATTTTTTTTTGTATTTTACGTAAACTACTCGAAGAAATTGCTTGAAAATTTGTATGGAACTTATTTTCGACTGCCAAAAGAAGAAAAACTTTTGAAAACTGATTTTCTTAGAGTACTTTTAATTTTAGAGCATTTTTGAAATTTTTTAAAAAATTATTATTCTTTATTTTTTTCTATTTTATTAAAACTATTCAATAGATTTGCTCCAAAATTTGTATGCAAGTTATTTGCTACAGTCTGAAGAAAACAAGCTTTGAAAAACTAATTTTCTCAGCGCAGTTTTAATTTTAGAGCATTTTAAAACATTTCAAAAAAAATGTTATTATTCATTTATCTATTATTTCGAGTAAACCATACTATAAATTTTCTCCAAAATTTTTATACAATTGATTTGCTGTTGTCTGAAGAAAATAAGCAAAAACTAATTTTCATGGCGTGGTTACAATTTTAGGAAATTTTAAAGATTTTTTAAAAAATTTCGATTTTTCGTTTCTTATTTTTTTTGAATTTATTAGCTGTTGTTCCGTTTTAGACCTCACTTGAAAATTAATAAAAATTTTATATTTTTTCATAGAACAGTATCGTTTGCTCGTCCTGAAATCTATTGGGTTATACCCTTACTTTTGTATAACAATATTTAATTTATAAATAATAACGGAAATTTAGATTAGACAAGGATAGAGCTATACAAATATTGTATCTGTTACTGAGATCTCTAATTCTGAAAATAAAAATAAGGGCAGGATGTCTGCTGGGCCTGAGATCGTTGGCGGTCCGAGTATTGCGTTCTCATTGTTGGTTAGACTTTCTGGAGATGACTTGGCGCAGAAGGTATTTATGGCTAGGCGTAGATTAACGGGTTTTTCGACAGCGGATCTGGATCCCTCCCTCCTCGGCAGTTTTTCTACCACCAAGCACCATTCTCAAATATATATAAATGAGTATCTTGAAAAAGATAAATATATTAAATTTAAAAATCTTAAAAAGTATGCTAAAGGAAAAGGTTGCAAGTTTGTTTGGCATAGAGGTGGTAAATTTATGGTGAGGAGGGAGAGAGGGGAGAGAGCGCACAAATTTGAAAGTGAACATGATTTGAATGAAATATTAGATAAATCTAAATGTATTGTACAGAAAAATGTTAAAGTAACTGATTTTGAGAAACACGATGAAGCTCTAACAAATAATGGAACTACTAATAATGATAAATGTAAACCTCATAATAGTGGGATGAGCTCGAATCAGGAATTAATTAAAAATCATGCAATATCCTTAGATAGAGCCTCTCCCCAATGACTGCGCTGGTCCTCTTCGGAGAGTCGAATAGGGAGGAGGGGTGAACTGCGCGCGTGCTTTCTGAATGTGACCTCTTTGAGAGCTCATATTGGGCAGGTGCGTGAACTTTTAAGTGGCTATCATTCTTACGACATATTTGAAGTTGCTGAGACCTGGCTGGGTCCGTCTGTATCGGATGACGTCATTCGAGTCGGGGGGTACAAAGTGTTTAGACAGGACAGAAACTTGCGTGGTGGAGGAGTTGCCTTGTATATTAAGGATAATCTAAAATGCACTATTTTGGCCACTTCGGAGACGCAAACTAGTAATAGTAGCGGTAAGCCGGAGGTGCCTGAATATATTTTCTGTTCTGTGCAAGTTGGCGGCTCCGAGCCCGTGCTGGTTTCTGTCATTTATCGTCCTCCTGCTGTTTCGTTTACTAGAAACTCTAATTTGTTGATTGATTTGAGAAATTTTTGTTCGGACTATTCCCATAAAATTATAATGGGGGACTTGAATGCCGATCTCCTCAAAGAGAGTAGTGATGCTAAGTTTCTTAGTAAGCTGTCGGCTGAGCTTTCGTTACAGTTGGTCCAGCACGGTGCTACGCATCATACTCCTACGTCTCACACGTGGATTGACCTGATCTTTGTTGATGACAACGACGTGGTGCTTGATGCACGGAACCTACCGGCGAGCTTTCACAGTCGGCATAATTTAATTGACGTCTGTTTGCCTTGCAACACTATAACTTTTGATCAAAAACCTATCATGTATAGGAACTATAAAAATATTTGTCCAACTGCATTGGGAGAGAAACTTGCCGGCTGTGATTGGTCGCCGCTTATGACTGACGCGGTTGACCCTGAATCTGCACTTGGTTGCCTCTGTGACAATCTCACTGCTGCAATCGAGAATTTGGCGCCGTTGAAAGCGCTCAAGCCTAATAAGAATAAGTTTCCATGGGTAGATGAAGAATTGTCGCGGATGCGGCGTAAGAGAGATGCTACATATCGTAGATACAAACGGACAGAGGACAAGCAGTATCTCCTTGAATTTCTGCGGTTGCGTAGGGTGGTAGACGAACGCACGGACCATGCTAAGACTGCTTATATTCACAATAGACTGTTTGATGCTCTTGCGGGTGGTAATGTCTGGAAGGAGTTGAGAGACCTGGGACTGCTATCCGGACCTCAAGGGATTTGAATGGATTCACTCCGGATGAGCTTAATGCGCACTTTGCTGGGGTGTCAGTCTCGCCGCAGGAGGATAGTGAAGAGCGATTGAGAATTCTTTCTCAATGCAATGAAAGTGGGTTTACCTTTAAACCAATTAGTTTTAATGATGTTGTTCTTGCAATTTCACATTTTTCCTCACAGGCTTGTGGTGAGGATGGCATTCCGCAAAGCGTGATAGTTAAAGCTTTACCATTTATTGGTGAACATCTTGTGACTCTGTTCAACTCCTCTTTTGCACGGGGGGTCTTCCCTTGCCGTTGGAAGCAAGCACGTATTATACCATTGAAAAAGTGTGCTGCACCTAAGCAACCAAAAGATTTTAGGCCTATAGCCATCTTATGTTTTCTTTCAAAGGTTCTTGAGAAGATCGCCCATGACCAACTGCAGGAGTACATTACATCCAAAAAATTGCTCGATCCTATGCAGACGGGCTTCAGGAAAAACCATTCTACGCAGACTGCTGTACTTAAGCTTACGGACGATATAAGGTCAGGTCTAGACAGGAAACTTGTCACGTTACTGCTACTTTTTGACTTTAGTAAGGCATTCGACACGATCTCTCCCTCGAAACTTCTTACGAGGCTTAGATCGATGGGGTTCTCCAGGGCCGCACTCGGATGGATTAACTCCTATTTATCAGGTAGGAAACAAATGGTTTCCACACATTTGAAGGAGGAATCGAATTAGCTAACAACCAATCTAGGAGTACCTCAGGGTTCGGTGCTGGGGCCTCTGTTGTTTTGCCTTTACATAAATGACGTACGTGACGCACTGGACTCTGGTTGCGTCGGGCATCTGCTGTATGCGGATGATCTTCAAATTTATACACAGGTCCCTTATGATGATGTGGACGAGGGGATTCGTATTTTACAGAGGGCGGCCAGGGCGGTGTCGGGGTGGGCTGCTGGTGTTTCTCTCACTTTGAATGCTAGTAAAACAAAGGCGATCGTCTTTGGAAGTAATCGTTTTATTAAAAATTTTTATTCGGGTGAGCCAAGGACGATTGACCTGGGGAGCGGTATCGGTATTCCTTTCTCTGACACCGTTACGAGCCTTGGTGTTGTACTCGACTCTAAACTGTCGTGGGAACCGCATATTAATATGCTGACTAAAAAATTCAATAGAGTGATTTATAGCCTGCGGTTTTTCCGTCGGTACACCACTGAGGCTCTGCGTAAGCAACTCGCAACCGCCCTGCTGTTTCCACATCTTGATTATTGCTCAGTGGTTTTGCTCGATGCTTCGCAGGAGTTACGAAGACGGCTACAGACAATGCAAAATTCATGTGTGAGATATGTATTAGGCGTGAGAATGGGTGATCACATCTCTCCCCATAGACATGCTTTGGGTTGGCTACGTACTGATTCGAGGAGACAGTATTTTATGGCTGTACTTATGTACAAAATCGTACGTATGAATACTCCCGAATATCTAGTGGGTCTCTTCACTAGATATATACATAGAGCGACCACTAGGGGTGAGATTAAAGATCTTGCGGTGCCCTTCATGCGCACTGAGACTGGAAGAAATTCTTTTCAAGTTCAAGGTGCGCATTTTTGGAACTCCCTACCTGCTGATATTAAAAATCTTCCATCAATCGGCAGGTTTAACCCTTTGAGGGGCACATTTTTATCTGAAAAAACGCGTTTTTCCACGTTAATTGTTTAAAAAAAAACTTAAATTATATAAATTATTAATAAATTGTGCCGGGCCTTAATACCTTACAGTCGCAAGAGTCTAGAAAGTGTTTGTAAGCATTTACAAGTTGACAAAATGTACTGCAAGTACGAGAAAAACCAAGGCGAAAGAGGTGGTACATATATGTACCACCACCCCTCAAAGGGTTAAAGCCGCTCTGAGGAGGTTTTTACTCGACCTCGATTAAACAGTATTATTTTTGGACTATATCATATGTGTTAATTTATTATGTGATGTACCCTTTATAGATTTAAGGCATGATTGTATTTATTGGCGTGTATGTAGGATGTGTGTGCATAGAGTGAATGATTATATTTTTATCAAATTGACTTGTATATTACTGTACATTCAACTTGCTGTGATTTTAACTTACTGTATACTGCTGATATTTCGACTGCGCTCTTTACACGCTTGATTTTATGTAATTATTTTGACTGATAGATATTGAGACTGATTTTTAACTATATTATTTATACTTTTTGCATGTATTTATTCGTGTTATCTGTGATATCGCTTTTATTTAATTTATTGACTTACTATTACAGTATTACTATCTCTATTATGTTTTATGACTGTGATATCATACTGTACTATTTTGATTTTATATGTACAAGGCTATTTAAAGTATTTTTATGTATTTTTTCAACTTTATTTGTAATTTTTCACGCTTTTTTGTAATTATAATACAAAATAAACAATATCTAATCTAATCTAATCTATACGGCCTCCTCTTAATGGATTTGTTTCAAATTTTGCATACTATCTATTATTTTGTATAAGTAGGCAGGAAGCTATTGAAAATTGGTTTTCATAGTGTAGTTTTTTTATAGAGCCATTTTAAGAATTTTAAACAAATTTTCGATTTTTCATTTTTTACTTTTATTTTACGAAAATTACTTGATGAATTTGTTTTAAAATTTTCATGAGAATTATTCGCACCTGTCAAAAGAAGTATGACTTTTAAAAACCAATTTTCTTAGCATAGTTTTAATTTAAAAAAATTTTATTTTTTCATTTCTCATCTATTTTACGTAAACTACTCGATAGATCTGCTCTAAAATTTATATGCAAGTTATTTGCTACTGTCTATATAAAACAAGCTTAAAAAGAATAATTTTGTTAGTGTAGGTCTTTAATTACTTTGTTTTATTTCTGATTCAACGCTTTCACTAACTCTTTTCTTATGTCCTCACTTCCTTTCTGTCCTTCTATCTTAGATTGATCCTCATTTTTACCCTATTTTTATTCATCCCTAACTCTCTCTTCCTATTTCCTAATCACTCTCTTACACTCACTAATTTTTCTTAAATAGAAATGATGTTTTTTACATTGAAATCATATTTTAAAAAAATCGAATCATTCTACTTAATAAGCTCTATGAGAAAACATTGCGCCAAAGCACTTGGCATCGTTTTTAATATACATTGGTGACATAAAAATCTTGGTCTTTTCTTCAAAGTGTTTGGTAGTATGACCATGTGTATAAGCAGCAAGAACACTAACTATTTTGCTAGAGTTTATAGCTGCTACACAAATCACATCAATTTTAAATCCTAGTCCTTGAAAAGATGATTCATTACATTGACTCTTATTATCGCTCACATTATATCTATAATTTTTTCCAACTCAGGAAATAGAATGTTGATGTCAACAAAACTTTTACCAATAAATTTTCTTAACTCATTAAGTCTGCGGAATACGCAATTCTCAATTGATATTTGAGAATTATTCTCTGCAGTAAAGAAATGAAATAAAAATTCCAAACATACTTATTTTACTATTTTTGAGGGTGCTCTTTCGATTCTTTTAGTGAAAATTGTATTTTAATGACACAAAAAACGAATATGGCACGTTTTAAATAAAAAATGAACAAAATTTCGTGTATTTTTTTTGCACCTCAATGAAGTCGCGGGGTCGATGTCAAGTTACAACTCAAAGTGCACAAAATCTGTGAATTTCAACTAGAAATTTTCGTTGTTTCGCTTTAAATCATACTAATATCCTTAAAACTCCAATACAAAATTGAATATTATTTATGAAATTTATAACTCTCTTGGTATGATTGTCCTGAAAATGTATGTATAGGGGTTTTTCGAGTCGCTTATAACATACTGAAGTGTGATTTTCAAAATACAATTTGGTAAGTCTAACTAACCAAGTGGAGGTGTACGACAAGTTTTTTTTTATTTACTTTATTTTATATTTTTTGTATTAAAAAAAATTTTTTATTCTTTTTTTCCTTTATTTTTATTTTATTTTCCGGATTAAAAAGAAAAATTTTTACTATACTTTTATTATTTTGTTTTTATTATTTATTCATAAATTGGTACATTACTGAACAAGCTTGTTGGGAAATAGAATGGATATTACTGAATGATCTTTTGCACTATATCTTTTAAAGATCAACGTAGAAATCACTCCTGTAGCTGATGAAGCTATAGAGACCTACTTAAAATCCATCACACTAATATAATTGATTTCACTCTTTTGATTATGTTTTGAAATAAATGTGTCTCTGAGAGCTCATTTATTAATTATGTTTTTAGCTGATACTCTGTTATCTCAAATAGTTCCTATAGATTTCAGTTCCAATTTTTTTAGGTGTAACATGATATAAACGCTAGTAAAATAATTGTCATGATACAAATAATGTTTCGATTCATCAGAGAAGGATGTATCCTTGAAAAATTTATCCAATAGATGTATGACAACTTTTGTACCGAGGGCACATTTGTTTAGTTTATCAACTTCTGGTTCCTTTTCATAATACAGATCAAGATCAGATAAATATCCATTTCCTGAACAAAGTTCTCCTAATTTGAAACCGATCGGTTTTAAATTTGGGGAACTTTGTTCAGTATCGGTTTTCCGTGTATAAATTGCTTAAAGCTGGTTCGGGCACAAGACTTAGCCATCATTTCATCAATCGATAACGCAGATTTAAAAAAAACCAAATATTTGAATATTCTTACGGAACCTGTTTAACGATACCCGAACTTGCCAAGCTTTATCATCTTTTTCTTCATCGCTAGTTTTTGAATAATTCATGATCGATTTTATTTCAAAAAAAGTATCGCGTCGTATAGCAGATCGAACGAGTTTGCAACATGAAAAAGAGTCGATCGGCCAATAATCTTTTTGAGATTTACGTTCGTTGAAACTTGAGAAATGAGAATTCCTAAATAAGTGTTCAAATCATCCAGATTTAGAGTATACCCATTCTCTTTGACGGCTTCCAAGATATAATTTCTCATTTCCATTGAAAAAAAGTGTTTAAGAGCATGACGAAACTGCCCGCTTTCTAATAATATTTTCAATCCTAACTTATGAATAAACGATGCGTTTAATCAAGTTTTTTTGCTATTAAGAAAAAATTTGTAAGATTAAACTCTAGTACGGACAACTCAAGAAATCCACCCAAATATTATACATACAAAGTTATAATAAAAACTTCCAATGTATCGTATTTTAAGGTTAGGTTTGTCGAGTTTGATATCTAATTTCCTATCCAAGCTCATAAAAAAATAACAAGTCCAAATGATTTTTTATTTTAACAAAATTATTGTATTAATATAGCTTTAGTGCGGACTAATTATATTTGTTTAATTTATGAATTTAAAAAGATATTGATAAAATAAAAAAAGCAAAACTCGATTGCTGCAGCTCCGACATCCCGTTAAATAGTTGAACATAAGAAGATGTACGCATAGATCTTTTTTTACTTTCACTGAGAAAACATTTATTCATTATATTTGTTTAATTTATGAATTTAAAAAGATATTGATAAAATAAAAAAAGCAAAACTCGATTGCTGCAGCTCCGGCATCCCGTTAAATAGTTGAACATAAGAAGATGTACGCATGGATCTTTTTTTACTTTAACTGAGAAAACATTTATTCATTAGTTCATTATTATACTTTTTCTCACCATCAACCCAAACGTACTCATGATCTTTCTCTAACTTTGTTGGTTATCATCGTATAACCTAGTTACTTTTGTGTATGAATACTTAAATAGGATTTCATCTATTTTATTGAAATCAAGATCATGATCAATATCAGATTCTTCATCTAAGCTTCCAGAATTATTTGAATCCGGTAGAAGTAATATTTGATCACAATTAGCATGTTTCATGAAAAAATGTATTATATCCGACAGGTAAATTACGAAAAAATAAAAGACCCGTATTTTTTTGTTTCTCAAAATATAATGAATTGCAAAAGTTATAGCCGGTATAAGTTAATAGAATTTTCATATATATAGATACAGCGCCATGATACGTGACGTTACAACCACATATGTGATTGTGACGTCACACCAATTTAACTGCTTCTATCTCTTATAGTTTTCATTTTCATGAAAAAAGAAAAAATACGGGTCTTTTATTTTTTCGTATTCTACCTGACGAATATAATACATTTTTTCATAAAACATGCTCATTATCATCCGATGTGTAAACCTCATGATCCACTTGATTAGCTGTTGACTTTCTTTTGCATTTTGGTGCTATTATCAAGTAATACACTGAGAAAAAAATTTAGTTGGATTAAGTAAGGTTTAATTAAATCAATGAAATCCCTTAGGTGCGAGCGGCACATAAAATATTTTGTTACATTAATACAAATATTTTAATTGAGTCAAATAAATATTTCATTTTTTAAAATAAATATTTGATTCTACTAAATATCAGAAATATTGGTTGAATAAAATTAATTTATTGTTTTAAAAAAATTTTTTATTAGTTCAAATGCATATTTGTTTTTCTAATTGCTTATTTCATTACATCAATATGCATATAGTAACTGAATCAAATAATATTTTGTATTTTCAAATAAATATTTGACTTACTAAATGTCGCGAAGATTGATTCAATAAAATTAATTCATTGTTTTTATAAAAAATTTTATCAATTAAAATGCCCATTTGTTTTTCTAATTAATTATTTCATTATATTAATATACATATTAAAATTAAATCAAATAATATTTTGTATTCTTAATTAAATATTTAACTTATTAAATTTCTTCAAAGTAAAGAAATATTTAATTAATTCGATTTATAGATATTTTAATCGAACAAATACTGTCTTTAATCAACAGTATTTGCTTTCAGTGATTTATATTTATTTATTAACATCAATGAATTGATGACTCATTAAAGGACAGGTGAATATGATTCTATTTATTTATATGGTAAAGAATAACAATTATTAACATACTAACATTAGTATGCTTTATGCAGTGATCGCACACGCAGTAAATCTAACATAAATTTCGCTCGCATTACAATTTACGTATTATCTTGGATTTTTAACTTCCTTATATATCAATTTAGAAGCCCTCTTACCGCTTGCGAGATCGAAAATTAACGACGTCACCAAGCGGTAGTATCATCAAACCATCGAACTAAATGATTTTGTTAAAACAATAAATGTTTCTTTTAGATCAAATATGTGTTATTTGAATAAAATAAATTATGTAGTTGAATCAAATAGTGGATTTACTTGATTTTAACAAGTATTTAATCAGATTTCTCTGTAATTTTTATTAACTTGAGTACATATTTTGCTAAAGTATTCACTTAGCAAGACACGTATTTAAGATATGAGTTTGTTTGAGTATAAAGGATGATAACTTATGCAAAAAAATATTTTTCAATAATATTAAATATTCATTTTGACATTATATTTCATTCGATTTAGTAAATATGTTATTAAATAATAATTGCTTGTTTCAATAAATATTTCATTAAGATAATCAAATAATTATTTAATCGATCTGATAAAGAAATTAATTAATACAACAAAATATTTAATTGAGACATAAATAATAAAATATTTAATTGTTAAAAATAATAATTAATTCAATTAATCACTGATTTCATAGACGCAATATAATTAAATATTTACTTAATATAATTAAATATATTATTGAACATTAAAGTAATTTAATAGAAGTGTTAATATAATATTTAATTAAATTAGTGAAATATATTCTTGTTTCAATAACAACTTGATAGAAATAATAAAATAAATATATTTGGTTTAATAAATATTTCATTGAGATAATCAAATATATTATTGAACATTAAAGTAATTTAATAGAAGTGTTAATATAATATTTAATTAAATCAGTGACATATATTCTTGATTCAATAACAATTTGATAGAAATAAAAAAATAAATATATTTGGTTTAATAAATATTTCATTAAGATAATCAAATATATTATTGTACATTAAAGTAATTTTATGGAAGTGTTGATATAATATTTAATTAAATTAGTGAAATATATTCTTGTTTCAATAACAACTTGATAGAAATAATAAAATAAATATATTTGGTTTAATAAATATTTTATTAAGATAATCAAATATATTATTAAACATTAAAATAATTTGATGGAAGTGTTAATATAATATTTAATTAAATCAGTGACATATATTCTTGATTCAATAACAATTTGATAGAAATAAAAAAATAAATATATTTGGTTCAATAAATATTTCTTTAAAAGAAAATTGAATATCTGATTTTACGTTGCACTTTTCTTGACTTTAAAAATAGTATATTATGCATCAAGGCCACAAAACGTATCATTCTTGGCGAGTGCATGCTGAGGGGCCGAACGTAGCGAGGCCGCTCCAGCTGCACGAGCAAGAATGATACGTTTGTGGCCGTGACTGCATATACTATTTTTTGTCCGAAGGCCGTTAAGCGGAAGCTGAGCCTCCCATCTATAAAAAAATAATTGATAATTCTTAAAATATAAAAAAAATTTATTAAGAAAATTCAATTATAAACAATAAATAACTAATAATTCTTAAAATACAATAAAAAGATACAATAAAAAAAATTTGATTATAAAAACCACTGATAACTGTTAAAATATAACATTGAATTCAAACAGAAATATAATGAAATATAAAATAAAGCTTAAGAGGAGGTCGAGTATATCTGTCCTTTTCTAATCAAAGAATTGATTTTTTTATAAAAACTAATAATTGTAGCAAAAAATAAAGAGATAGCCCCATCTTGTATCATAAAAAGCAATATTTTATTTGATGAGGAAAAATTATTTTTATCGATTCGTTTTGAAGAAAACCTTGAAAAACTTAAAAACTAGAGGTTAGGATAAACAATTCTGTTTTTCAAAGTTTTCTTAAAAACGAAGCGATAAAAATAATTTTTCCTCATAAAAGAAAATATTGCTTTTTATTATAGGAGATGGGGCTTTCTTCTTACTTTTTGCTACAATCATTAGGTTTTGCAGAAAAATTAATTTTTTAATTAGAAAAGGATAGAGATATACGACCTGCTCTTAACTATAAAAATTCTAATTGAAAAATATTATTTAAAAAGAGAAAAAAAAAGTTTTAAAAAAATAGAATAAAAATTCGATTATAAAAACAACTAATAATTGTTAAAATATAATATAAAAATTAAACAAAAATATAACAAAATATAAAACGAAGATAAACTATAAAAATTATAATTGAAAAATACTATCTAAAAAAGAAAAAAAAAAGTTTTATGACGCGAAACTTGTAACTATGTCTTTTTCTCGCTCTCTCCTTTTCATTCATAAAATACATATATTGAATCTACGTTATTCGTTAACGCATATCTAGTAAAGTACACGTGAGAAAAGGATAGCGATATTAAAGATAGCGATATTAAGGAAAGCGAGCAGTTCATTCAGTTCAATTCCAAGAATCAGCAACGTCGAGAACGTTTTTTTGCGAACTTTTATTAAAATAATACATTAAATATGCACATTTTTCTTTTGCGGCCTAGGACAAGAATACACTATTTTTTGCTCCGTATAGAGGACACAAAAATTTATTTTGCGGCCTGAGGACAAAAAAATAATTTATTGGTTTTCTTTTTCTAAATTCATTGAAATCGGATTTGTTAATTTTAAGGAACCTATTTCTTTAAATTAATTGTAATTTTTATTGAAATGCTGATCAAATTTTATGTGTTATATACAACAAAATATTTCTTTTGTACAATCACATATATTATTAATTAAATGACAATGTTATTAACTTAGTGAAGCATTTATTTACAATATAAGCTTCTTTAACTTAATCGGATGACCGTTAATTCAAGCAAATATTATATTGATGATTGATCAATATTTTTTTGTTGTTATAAAAGATTTTGTAAATTTAACAAACGATTTACTAAAATAAATATTTAATTACTGTAACAAAATATATAGATAATTTACAAACATATTCTATTGTTACAAATAAATATTTTATAAAATTTTATCAGCTGCCTTAATTAAATTGATTTGATTAAATCAATCAAATAATTTAACCAAAACAATAAATTTTTCTTTATTTTAAAAAAATATTCATTTTTTTTAACTTAGGTATCAATTTTTTTTATCCCAACTAAATATTTCAGTGATTTAATAACCTTGCATATTACTTCAATCAAAATTAATTTTTATCAACAAAATATTTAATAACTAAATTTATTTCATTGACTCAACTAAATTTTTTTCTCAGTGTAGTAGGTGCGAGTAGGAAAAAAGCGAGCAGAAAAACAATTATTTTTTTCGAGTAAGGAAAAATATTCAGATAAAAAGAAGTACAAACAGTTGTGTAAAGTAAATAATAATACATCTAAATTTTAAGTCCAGTGAGTCAGAAAATTTTACTATCACAAAGTGTAATTAGACTAGAAACATGTGATGAAAATATTAGAAATATCTGGTAACATAATTTAAAATCATCATCAAGTAAATTGGAGAGAATAATATCGAAGTTTATCACAAAAAAAACTAAATTGTAAGAAAAAATGTAAAAATATAAAGTTTTGACGTTGTTTGGAATCGAACGGAAATGACCGATTTCCTTTCATAAAATCTCCGTATAAATATTAATTCATGCACGGAGAAAGGAAAGTACTGTTAAAATAGGTACTAAATCTAGTATATCTAATTTATGTACTAGAATATTTTGGAAAAAGTGACGATATAATTTCAATTAGTACTATAGCTTGAATTTTAGGAACTAACCTTGGTATTATTATATTATGAACCGAGAGTATAAATTTTCGATGCTTAGTACCGTTTTTTTCGGTACTAACAAGGAGAGCACCCCACCTCCGGGAAACGGATTCGGCTAAAACTGCAGGATATGATTTTTTGATGAAAAAAAAGAACCCATGTTTTTTCTTTTCGTCGAATAGGCCCCCTAGACAAGAATATAGACATTTCTTCAAAAATATGGTAAATAAAAGCCTTTATAAGAACTTAAATAACTAAAGAACTAAGACTCTCACGAAAAAATGCATAAAAAATAAAATAAAGCACGTATTGAATGCTTTAATTTAAACTTCATTGCATCAAAAAAATTTTAGTGGTTTAAAAGTTACAGGCGATTAAAATATGTTAATGAAATAACGTAAAAAATTGATCATATTTTATATGCTAAAAATATTAAGTAAATACGTGGTAATATTTAATTAAGAATAACTTTTGAACAAGAAAAGCTTTTTTAATGCAATAAAGTTTAAATTAAAGCATTCAATCCGTGCTTTATTTTATTTTTTATGCATTTTTTCGTGAGAGTCTTAGTTCTTTAGTTATTTAAGTTCTTATAAAGGCTCTTATTCACCATATTAAAAAAAAATGTCTATATCCTTGTCTAGGAGGCCTATTCGACGAAGAGAAAAAACACGGGTTCATTTTTTTCATCAAAAAATCATATTCTGCAGTCTCAGCCGAATCCGTTTCCTGGAAGTGGGGTGCTCTCCTTGTAAGACTGACATTTTACCTACTCAATTCAAGGGCAACATTTCGCAGAAAACGTGATTGTCAATATCTATTGGTGCGGCTTTTTCTGTTACTAAAATTAAAAGTTGATAAATATAGAATTATTTATATAATATATAACACTTTTAAATCACTAATAATTAATTTTCTCATTCGTGATATTTAAGGAACAAAACGATACATGATTATCTGCCATACGCCGTTTTAAATTGTTGGCTTTTGAGTTTTAAATTAATTATTAATAATCTAAAATTGTTATATGTTATATGATTTACATTATATTTATGAACTGTTAAGAATTTTTATACTATTTAATGGTTTTTAAGTTATTAGGTATTAATTATATTGAAGTTTCATACTTGGCAGCGCTGCAGTGTATATTATATAGGTAATATGTTAGTATAAGATAATTTAGTTTCGTAGTACGGAAAAATTTGATACTATACCAAATAATTATTGGGATGAGTCGCGTTAAAAGATGTTCTAATATAGGTTGTTTTAATTCATGTACCGAGTATCAATTAGAAAATGACTGGTAATGTTTTTTTGACTACTGACTCAAGTTAGTACATTTTTTTAGGTATTATCCTTTCTTCGTGTGATCGTAAGTCATTTCATGAAATTCGATCGATTATATTAAACTTGAGATCTCAAATTTCAAGAATTTAACCTCGAATACATTATCAGTGACCCCGTAATCTCCTGAACATACATTTTTGGAATAATCATACTACGAGAGTTATGAATTTCATCAATAATGTTAATAATTGATCGGAAATACAAAAGCTACTAATAATTTTTTAAATGCAATGCAAATAAACAACTTATCGCAAACTATCGTATGTAAATGCATTTAGCTGAGACGTGATATAATAGAACAGAACAGAATGAAGTAAACCACCGCGGAAGCGCAGGGGTGCGAGTTCAAATTAAAAAGAAATTAAATAAATAACCACGTGCCACTGGTTTCCTTACAAAATCAAATGAAATAAGATATTGATATGAAACTTCTTGCAGCTTGAGTCAAGATAAATATTTTACAAAAATAAAAATAATAAATTTATTTTCCTTTAATTTAAATTTAAAACAAAATTAATAGAATTTTAAAAAATCCAATTAAAAAAATTTCTTGAAATCTTAAGAATTTGTAAATAGTATATCATTATATATTTAATAAATGAAAAACAAAATTAGTCACTAAAGTTAAATCACTAAAATAATTTAAGGGTACATTAATTATTGCGTAAAACAATAAAAGAATATTTATAGTGTATTAGTTAACTTAGCTTGTAACGGTTATTTACTCACGTTACAAAAAAAATTTACTTTAATTTTATGATGAATTTAATTATGTATGGAGTCGCTGAAAACTATAAAAATTTCACGTTAAAACTCCACGTGCGAACTCCAACTTGCTAGCTAGATAAGTATTGATAAGCGACAAAAACCTTATTTAATATACTTGTCGCTTACTGTTATCATTGCGCCTCTCTCTCTTTCTCATTTAAATCATTGGCATTTTCACACTGCCTTTCCTTGGAGAATGGACCGCTGCCACTGCGATAACTATTAATATTGATATTGTTAGCTATTATTATAATTATTGTGTTTTCTCATATAATCTATTTTTAAACGTATACTATTTTTATTTTACTAATTGTTAAAATTTTTTACTTTTTTCTGTTTTATATTGAAACTGTATATTTTTTACTATATTGTGAAATTGTACAACATATTGTACATTAATAAACACCTATCTATCTATCTATCTATCTCTCTTTCTCTCTTTCCCTCTTTCTCTCTTTCTCTCTCTCTCTCTCTCTCTCTCTTTCACTTTCTCTGTCTTACCTGATCGTGAGATGCGATGACGCTAGCGCAGTTTTTCTTCGTGATGTAGGTTAAATTATATCGCATTAAACCATTTAATTCTCTGTAGGTATTTAATATATAACAAGGACCGTGGAGGCGTCGGGGTAAGCAACGAGAAACAGACTTTATGCAACATACAATCATGCAAAGTTAATTAACTAATAGCATGTTTTGATTTTCAACTCAAAACATATTTATTTAACATAAAGAAATAAATATAATAAGATAATATATAAATTAAGTGAGAATGAATTTGTGTAATATGTATTATTTAATATACGCGTCTAATGAGAGGAAGAGCAAAGGGAGGGCGCGTCGTGAACTAAATAGAACTCTCGAGGAATAGATACTTAGGTATCACACTGTATAATTGTACTTACAGTAACGCACTGGTCAGCTTACACTAATTACATACGTGCACGTAGACGCCGCTCGCCTATTACTGTAGCTTCTCCCTCGTACGTGGACAATACGTAAATGCTCTGAAGTAGATTGGCGAAATACGTCTCTCGCCGATCGTTGAATTTAGCTGAGCTCTGCGAACGTGGTTACCTTGATGTATATCGGTGAAAATTGATACACGCCGATCAGGGTATTAGCTTGCACTTTATGGCTGGTTTTTAAGACGCGCGAAAAGTGGCCAAGCAAAACCCCAGAGAAAGAATTTCTAAGAGTTTGCAATCAGCAAATATATTATAACACACTAGTCGATTTAAACTAACGACTCTTACTTAAGACGATTATTTCTATCAATTGCGAATTTAGTCTAACGTGTTATAAGGCCACGTAGCGAAATATTTGACTGAGCACAGCGCGGCTCAGGTTTCGTGTTAACGCAACGATAGCTGGAAACTCTCTGAAGCACCTCGTGGCCGGCTTGCTTCTCTCTCACGTGCTGGTCATCAAGATGTGCGCTTCTTTACTCATCTTAGACGAGTTATATGAGCGAGTCTGTGTCATATTATATTACCTAAGCGCACGAGATTCAAACACAGTAGAACACCGCGAGCTTAAAGTTTAAGATTATAGTAAAACTAACAAAAAAGTTCATTAAAAGTTTGTCCTAGTATTTTCTTCATAAAAACAAAACTAATAAGACAGGGTGTAAAAATTTGTTAGAGTTTCTTTTTTTTATTCTTTCCACTTTTCAATAAATTTGATAAAAAAAGAAATAAACCCAAATTCAATGGTGAAATCGAATTTAAAGGTATTTTGTACCCTTAATTGAGACCTTGCATGAACAAATGCATTATATCCGTCAGATAGAATCCGGAAAAATGAAAGACCCGTATTTTTTCGTTTTTTTAAAATATGATGAATTGCAAAAGTTATAGCCAGTATAAGTTAATACAATTTTGATGTATCTAGATATAGCGCCAATATACATGATGTCATGAGTTCACCTGTACTCGTGACGTCACACCAATTTTCAACTGCCTCTATCTCTTTGAGTTTTCATTTTTATGATAAAAGAAAAAATACGTGTCCTTTATTTTTTCTTTTTCTAAATGACGTATATAATGGATTTAAAGAAAATTTAATTTTTAAATATTTAAACTTTATATTCAATATGTGTGCTACATATGATTTCTGAAGTTTTTTAAGTCGTTGATCACAAATTTCAAATTATTTATCCGAACTTACTTACAAGGAGAGTACACGACCTTTGAGTAACGGATTTGGCTGAAACTGCAAGATTTTTTGATGAAAAAAAATAAACCTGTGTTTTTTCTTTTCTTTGAATAGGCCCCATAGACGGAGATATAAACATTTTTTTGAAAATATGATAAAAAGGAGCATTTATAAGATCTTGAATAACCAAACAACCAAAACTTTCACAAAAAAATGTATGAAAAATAAAATAAAGTACAGATTAAATGCTTTAATTTAAGCTTTGTTGCACCAAAAAAACTTGTGTGGTTCAAAAGTTGTGCCTAATTGAAAATTACTACATATTTGTTAATATTTTTCATGTGTAACATATCAATTTTTTACGCTATTCCATTAGTATATTTTAATCACTTGTAACTTTTGAGCCACCTTAGCTTTTTTAGTGCAACAAAGCTTAAATCAAAGCATTTAATCTACACTTTATTTTATATTTCATACATTTTTTTGTATAAGCGTTTTAGTTGTTTGGTTATTCAAGATCTTATAAATGTTCCTTTTTATTATATTTTCGAAAAATCTCCGTCTATGGGGCCTATTCAAAGAAAAGAAAAAACGCGAGTTTATTTTTTTTTATCGAAAAATCATATCCTGCAGTTTCAGCCAAATTTGTTCCCTGAAGGTTGGGTACTCTCCTTGTTAGTCCATGCAATTTTTTCATACATCTATCTTTGGGGTTTAACCACCTACAGCCTATTTGGCCTAGTAAGTGACACCTCGACCACCTTTGTGTTCCGGTGTTTTCGCGTTCGAAACCATACCTCAATTTTCCCTAACTCGGTAAGTGGTGCTCGATCGTGCAGGCCTACTTAGGCGGGGAGCATCGCTCAACCCATCCTTTTTAGCGCATCGGGAGCTCAACACCTACCCGGCAGAACGGTCCGGCTCAACCATAATAGTTGAATAGTCGCGTTCTGCCTTACCGGCCCTCGAGTGACTTTCGTCGGTTTTTGTTAAAACCGAAAAAAGTCTCTCGGGGGTGGTCCACCGCGGTGTCAGTGAGCTCGGGACATCCTCCACTTTCAATATTTAAATTAAAAAATGGAGAAAAAATCCCGACCTCACCGGGATTCGAACCCCGGCCCTCTGCGTGAGAGTCGGATGCTCTAGCCCCTGAGCCACCGTGGCTCTCAATTTTTTCATACATAAAAACTTGTATAATGAATTTCCGTTATTTTGCTTAATTGTTCGATTGTATCGATTATAAGCAGTAGGTATCGTATAATACCATAACATGCTTTGCCATCGATGGTCTTAACCTAAAAATGTATTTAAACGATCGAGGATTAGCTAACATTCTTCTTATTCGGTGGGATCAATAATATGTTTTTTCAAATAATCAGTTGGTGAACTCTTTAATATTTTATTCTTATTTTTTGTGATAGCAAGACATTATTGGATAAATCATTATTATATTTAGCATCTTCATCAATCCAACTATTGGGATTTCAAATGGATTGATAGTGGGAGAAAAATGGCGTCAGCGAGTGTAGAATTTCAGTAATAAAAATCTACTATCGTTGACACCATATTTCCCCACTAACTGTCCATTTTAAATTCCAATACTCATGTCTATATTCCAACTTTTTTTATTTATAGTATAATTTTCTGACACTTTTTGGTATGATTGGAATAAATAAATATTACAATAAACTGTGTCACTTTCGTTATCAGAAGACGCGTTGTTCCCATTATTACTGGTCAATGAATCACTATGATCACTACAATCGGACTCACAGAAATCTTCTGAATTAGGAATGAATACTGCTTCAGCGTGATCTTCCTTTTTAGGATTTTCTACCCAATTGATAAGACGCCTTCTCAACATCCTGCAAATATTGTTTTGGCGTTATTATATAATAATAAATAAATTAAGTAAAATAAAAGTTAAAGTTGAAAACTAAAGACTCAGCAACTAATAGTATTTTTAAGAAAGTGCAAGATTTCTAATAGTTGGTAGACAGAAATTATTATGCAAAATCACTTTTATCAATTCAGTAGCAACAAAGTCATCGAAAGTAAATTGTGAAAGTATAAAATGCAATTCTTTTTGTAGTATAATACTGTAATAAGATAAAATCTTTTATTTCCACGCATTAGTTCAAAGAAACCATTTGTTTAGAATAAGCATAATCTTGGTGCGAAAAATCTTTGTGTTTGAAACATTTTTTTGAAGAATATCATTTTTGCTCTACATATCGACGCCTCCTAATCATAAGATTCTACTTCAGAAGTGCTCGCAACAAAATGCTATTTCAAATCCAATTCTATAAAAGTCTCTTTCGAATCATAATGCAACACAATGCTGATTCCCGTAACGCGTCAACAAAATTCTCCTTCACAGACCAGTGCAACATAATTCTATTTCGGTGACCAATGCAATACAATTCTCATTCGAGATCAGTACAATATAATTCTAACACGTCGAACAGCGCAACAAAATTCTACTTCGGATGTTAGAACAACAAAATTCTGTTTTGTAAATATTAATTTATAATATTAATCAATTCATTATTATTATAATTCAAAACTTTTGATTTCTACGACAACATTTTTACAAAATAAATCTTTTTGTTGTTTCATACTTTATTATGTTTTATTATTAATAATGAATAGTTATAATTTCCTATTAAAATTAAATTACTACTACACCTATGTACACCTTCTACTTACTATTTCAGAGACAAGCCTATATATTAGAGTGGAGCGAAAAAAAAATATAAAAACAAGTCCCCTTAAAATGATTCTATTTAGTCCAAAGAGTAGCTGTGAATTTTTTCAGATTGTTATTTCACGTAGAACATTTTAAGAATGTCCGAGTTTTTTCGTACGTGCTTATTGAATATATTCATATTTATATCACTATATATTTTTTTGTATTAATATCATTAAAATATAATATCATTACTGTTTAATACAATATATTTTAATAATAATAGATTATCAATTATGCATGCTAATAATTTAGAACAATCGTAAATTCTTATTTCTCCGAAACAGAATTTTGTTGTTCTAACATCCGAAGTAGAATTTTGTTGCGCTGTCCGACGAGTTAGAATTATATTGTACTGAGCTCGAATGAGAATTGTATTGCATTGGTCACCGAAATAGAATTATGTTGCACTGATCTGTGAAGGAGAATTTTGTTGACGCGTTACGGGAATCAGCATTGTGTTGCATTATGATTCGAAAGAGACTTTTATTGAATTGGATTTGAAATAGCATTTTGTTGCGAGCACTTCTGAAGTAGAATCTTATGATTAGGAGGCGTCGATATAATCCATAATGTTCCATATTTTTATATTGCAAAAATTAAAAATAAACATTTAATTATAAAAATAAAAAATATTTAGAAAGGTATAAAAATTGTGTTACTTTTTCAATACTCTATAATATGTATAATATATCTCTTGTTGCTGTTATTACTATCTTAAGATGAAGCAGAACTGAATTATAAACTATATAATTAAAAGATTTTTATATGTGGAATTGTGAAAACAGTTTTTTTTTCATTAAGCTTCACAATAGATGCATGCTAAATATTTTGATGAGACTTGTATGGCTTACATCAAACTGATAATGAATAATCTGATAACGGATTCGTGATCAGCGACCTCAAAAACCGCAGTATACAATTTGTCATCGAAATAAAAACTTTTTTGACGTTTTCATCCACCATATTGGATCCGCCATTCCGAATTTGCAAAATGTGATAACGGATTTGTAATCAGCGACCTAAAAAAACTCCTATATACGAGTATTTACGGAATCAAACCACTTGAAACTTGTATTTCTTAATTTTTTTTGTAAGGGGTGGTTTACCCCTTTTAAGGGTGAAATTCATAAAAATGCGAAAACATGTCAACTTTACTTTTCAATTTTTTGTTTTTAAGAATTTTTTCTTTTTTTTTTAAGTGATTTTATTTTATTACATAATCATGACGAAAAAAGGGGGTTTCATCCCCTAAAGATTAAAGGATGCAACCCCAACTTCTTAAATCATTATAGGTTACTTGTCCTTTGCAAAAGAAATAATTTTCATTTTGATTTATAAGAAAATATAGAGTTTATGCCGAGATATTTAGAAAGAACGGTATTTGGGGCGAACTTCAAGGGTGGTTTCCACCCCTAAATATGTTTTTCCGCAGATAAACAATAATACGTGTCTCTTATTTTTTGATGTTCTACAACATATTAACGTTTAAACGAAATCGGCGCTGGACACTTCAAGTACCTTCCTTGTTAGACTCATCTGCAAACCAGATTGTACCATGTTTGGGTCTATGTTTCTCCCACATTCCTCTTTCAGGAATCTACTATTTCGAATATTTATGGGCAAAATCCTATCCTGAGGTTTCTTCGAAAACTCCTTTACTACTACTTATAAACAGCGTTTTGTGTCTACTGCTGTTTGTATACCAAACTCCTATACAGCTAAGCCGATAGTCTGCTTTCATTACTTCTATTCTGTACATTGCTAGACTTGGTGTGGCTAGCATGAACCTAATTGCGGCACAGGGCGTAATTCTGCTCGTGGCAATAATGCCTATGAGAAACAACGCCTGTACCCGGTTCAGCCGTTTGCAATCTCTCTTTCTTAACGTTCTGTTCCATCAGACAATTGAAGCTTAAAATATCGTTGGTGCAATGATGGCAGAGTAGATCCAGTACTCTTGCCTCCAACCTAGTCCTCATCTAGCTCCAAACGTCCTCCTACAATGCCAGAATGTAGCTATAGCCTTTTTAAATTTCTCTTTCATATGTTTTTTCCATAACATCTTTCTATCCAAAAAAACACAAAGATACTTAGTGTATTCTACATGAGGTATCCTTGTATTACCCAGCTTCATTTTCTTCAGTGATCTAACCTTATATTATCTGGTAAAGACCGCCGCCAAAATTTTAATAGGATTATTGCTGATGATCCTTCTGATATTGATGAGGAGGAAGATTGTGAGAATGACGTGGATTCGTGTACATTGAACCCTGAACAAATGAATTTGTGGAATTTGATGAAGGTTGAATTTAATAAATTGCACAGAGTAATTAAGCATAATCAAGGCAATAATGATATGAGATTTGAGAAGATTGAAAATAAAATTGTTGATATTGAAGAGAGTATTGAAAGGAATTTTGAAGAATATTTTTCAGAATTGAATGATAGAAAAAATTGTGAAAATAATATTCTATTGTTTGATGTTGTTGATTCCATAGATGCTACTAAAACTGATCTCGTAAATGTGAAGAGATATTTTACTGACTCATAGTTAAAATTGCCATTTAATATTGATTATATTACTGTTGATAGACTTGGTAAGAATTTCTCACACGAGTATAACAGGCCGGTGAGAATTCAGCTGGAGTCTAAGGAATATGTATTATGGACTTTGTACAATAAAAAGAAAATTTTTAGTGAAGAAAGAAAAGCTCGTGCTGATTTAACGAAAAGACAACAGGCTTTTATGAAGAAGCTAATAATTGAACTAAATGAACGTATTGATGCAGGTGGAAATGATATTTTCATTAAATACATTAATGGTACGCCAGAAATTATTAAAAAGTCTAATTCAGATGCCAATAAATGGCAGTTAATGGATCATTAACTTACTGTATTGTATCAGAATGTACATAATATTATTGGAAGACTATCTTTCTTTCGAGCTGCTGCTTTCACCTCATTGTTTCAAGATATTATTGTATTTACTGAAACCTGGTTACATTAAGACGTGAAGAATGGTGAATTGGGTTTAAAAGATTATAATGTTGCGAGATGCGACAGATTTATATTTATTAGGGTTAAAATGGTTAAGTAATTAATCAGTTTGTAATAGACTGAGTGATTACTTTAATGCGTATTTAATTTAAAAGCAACATGGGTTTTCAATTGGTAGATTCATGATAACGAACCTTAGTATTTACGTTAATCATATGGTAGATTGTTTCGTGAAAGGAACTAAATCGGATGCATTATATGCCGATTTGTGTCGCGCTTTTGATACTGTTAATATTGATTTATTATTGTCAAAATTATAATGTAATTTATCAAAGTGTGCTGTTATTACTTTTTCTAGGTCCAAAGATCTTGTATATGATTATTATTTGGATGAACTTATTTTTAATAGGGTGGATGTGATTAAGGATTTGGATTTAATATTAATACTATATAATATTATTATTATTATTATAATTTAATTATATTTAAAATTATTATTATGCCACCTACGACTATACTTTGTATTATTTTTTTGTATAACATGGGCTTATGCCCGTTGATAAATAAATAAATAAATAAATAAATAAATAAATATATAAAAAAGACTTTTAGACTTTTTAAGATTTCAAAGATCTTAGAGTCATCATGCAATCCTTGCTTACTTCTTTAATTTATATATTGTGGACTATTTCAATTCATAATTTAATGAATAAAGTAATTGAAATAGAACCCAATATTGATATTAGATTTCCTACTTAACCTTACTTTATTAGATGCTTTTGTTAAATAGTATAAATAAATTTTTTGTTAATTAAGCTCACAGTCTTGTTTTTTTTCTAACAGATAATTTTACTTTATTTATTTTATATTTTTATTAAATTGCCCTTATTTCCCATGTTATAAATCATATATATATATATATATATATATATATATATATATTATACTAAAATTCAATAGAATAGATAAATTTCTTCATAATTTCAATTTATAAATGACTAAATTAAGCTGATATTTCCGCATTAAAAAAGAAATTTTAAATCATTATTATTTTCTAACTTTTCTTTTGTAAAAACTATAAGAAAATCCTTGATTTTAGAAATTAACATAGTTCAAACCAATACTTTTTTACTCTTATCTATTACAATTTTTATAGAGCAGACAAGGAAGTGGGAGCTATCGAACAAGCTCATGATAGTATAGTTTGGACTTTAGCCTGGCATCCACTTGGTCATATACTATGTTCTGGGAGTAATGATCATACATCTAAATTTTGGACGAGAAATAGACCAGGTGATTTAATGAGAGATAAATACAATCTTAATACTCTACCAGCTGGAGTAGGTGGTATAGATGATCACGAAGTTGGTAAGTTGAATTTTATTTCTGCCTCGTGCTTTAGTGTGGTGCATAATGTACAAATGTGTATTTATTTTCTATTCACTCATGAAATAGCCGATGAAGCAGCAATAATTCCTGGCATGGGACCTGAAGATCGAATTAATGCTGACAATGAACTTGAAGAAAAGAACGGTGAAATACCAGGATTAGATCTCGAACATAGTATTGATGATAATAAAAAACTAGCAAGTAAAAAAGTTCCTTACAGTAAACCAATACCTCGAAATTTTCAAGCTCAATGGAATGAAATGGAAGCTGAAGATTTAGAACAAGTTGAAGCTCTAAATGCTATAGTAAATCAATTGATTGAAACCACTCCAGGTGCTATACCTTTAAATGATGTTTCGCCTAATGCTATTATTTTATACGGAAAAATGATTCCCGTCGAAGGTGAGTTATTTTTAATATTTAAAAAAAATAAGAACATGAAAACTTCATTCACAATATAAATATAAAAACTTTATTTACGCTAAAAATATGTACATTATTAAATTTTTAAAATCTCATACACGGCATTGTTCAACAAATTATGTGTCAGCTAAACAAAGTAAAATGAAATTAATAATTACAACATTGTCCTTTGAGCAAGTAAAATGGATCTTACCGCCACTAATTGATTTTGTCTTTTAAGAACCTATTTTACCTACAAGTAGCGTATACCCTTTTCGGTACGTTGCGAAAAGAAGCAGACCCCAATTGATTTAAGGACGAGCAAATTTTTCTATTTGATGAAAATTTTATATTTTTTCATAGAATAGAATCGTTTGCTCGTCCATAAATCTATTAAGGCCTGGTCTTACTTTTGTATAAAAATATTAAATTTATTGATAATAACGAAAATTTAGATTAGACAAGGATAGAGCTATACGGCTGCCTATCAAATTAAATTATGTTCAGATTGTTTTACTACACAGCGTCGATGACGCTGTGCAGCAATGTAAAAGTCAATGCGTCAAGCACCCGGTGCACGCTGCTGCAACTGGCACAGAATCATGCGAATAAGTGAAATTTAGACTGCCCAACATCGATTCTTCGATGCGACTTAACTTACATACTCAGTACCGTCCATAAATTCATGAACAAAATTTTGAAAAGGAGCACTTCTTTAACGAATATTATCTCAGCTTTATACATATGGGGATATCCACACAACTTTTAATCCTAGTAACAGGTCATATTACAGCTGTTCCTAAGTTTACCGCATGATGCACATTATTTAAACTAGGTTCAAATCTTTTGTGCTATCCTGTAACTCTATTTCTGATGTATTTTGTAAATGTGCCACGAACGGCATAGTAGATATTTCTATAAAACATTCATTTTTACACATAAAAATTACCGTAATTTATCTTATGTGTAAATTTACTTTTTATAGAATTATCTGCTATGCCGTTTGTGGCACATTTACAAAATACATCAGAAATAGAGTCACAGGATAGCACAAAAGATTTGAACCTAGTTTAAATAATGTGCATCATGCGGTAAACCCAGGAACAGCTGTAATATGACCTGTTACTAGGATTAAAAGTTGTGTGGATATCCCCATATACTAAATCAATGCAAGGTGGTGTAAATTTTCTACTTCACAGATTGTCCTTCAAATTGTTACAGTGTGCGTCGGCTGCTTCACGCATTGACTTTTAGACTGCTGCGCAGCATTATCGTAAAATCTCATGCGATGTTTCACGTAAGATATCGTGTGCCTTGAAAGTGTTTACTTGTCGACACTCGATCTTATGTAAGATCTCACGTATAATGTCATATGCCTTAAAATTTTATTTTTACCACACCGGACCTCGTGCAAGATCTCATATGGGATCGGAATTTCATATTTTTTTTTAATATACGATCTCATGCGAGATGTTTCGTAAGATTTTGTGTGCCTGAAAATTGTATTTTTCTCGTAATCCGATCTCATGCAAGATTTCACGTTGGATCTTATGCGCTGAAAAAACTACTCGACCTTATGTGTTTTCTCATAAGCTACTTCATATTTTTTTCCACCCATTTTCCTCTTTTCGATGACAGTTGAAATCTCTGATACAGTTTAACACATCACATTAAACCAACTTTGAAGGTCGAAGCGATTTTTTAAAAACGAAATTGGTATTTTTCAATGTCGGATTTAGAAATGACAAAAAATTTTACATTAAAAATGATATTTTGAACATTTTTATGTGACCTTAAAAAGGTCAAGTACTTAAAAACTTGGTCATAATACTTGCAAAAATCAATGTAAATTCAACAATTTTATTAGGAGGTTTGTTACAAAAATGATTCTAAAAAAAGTTTTTTCTAAAAAATAATTTGACAGCTACATACAATTATAGATTTCGTTTAGCTGAATTTGATGAATAAAATTATTTCTTAAATTATAATAGTTTAATAAAAATAGTGAAAAATAATTTTTTAGTTAATGAGATATCGAAGTAAGAAAAGAAAACAACTTTGACACCTTCAGGTAAAAAAGTTATGTATTGATTATATTTAACTTAAAAGCAGGTCGAATACATCTGTCCTTTTCTAATCAAAGAACTAATTTATTTCACAGGACTATATAATTTTAGCAAAAAAAAAATAGAATGCCGCATTTCGTATCAAAAAAGCAATATTTCCTTTAATAAGAAAGAATCGATTTTGTTGCTCCGTTTTCAAGAAAACTTTGATTAATTTGAAACATGGAGGTTAAGATAAACAATTTGTTTTTCCAAGGTTTTCCTGAAAACGAAGCAATAAATGAAATTCTTTCTCATTAATGAAAAAAAATTGTTTTTATACGAAATGCGGCTTTCTCTTCATTTTTTATAAAATTATTAGTTTTTGCAAAAAAATTAATTCTTTGACTAGAAAAGGACGGAGATACGTGACCTCCTATTAAGTCCTTAAAAATAAAAAGAGACCCTTGACAATGTCGTTGATATACATTAAGGGTACGTTCGGAAACAGTTTTCAGTTAGTATTTGTTAAAAAATTTTTATTTTCTATCTTTTAGTGAATCCCCTTACCAAAAACGCAAATATAGGTAGACTCATTAATTACATTAAACTTTCATTATTAATTCATAACGCATGCATTAGTACACCACCAAGCAATATATAGCACGAGAGAAAGAAAGCTTAACAGCACAGTGCCGTTATGTGTGCATGTATACATATTCAAGCTCAGGTGTGAGAGAGAGAGAGAGAGAGAGAGAGAGAGAGAGAGAGAGAGAGAGAGAGAAGGCGAAGTATAAGGGAGGTAAATGAGAAAACAAAACACCCGGTTTTTTTCTTAATTTGATAATTGGGTCATACAAACCGAATATTGGCCCAATAATTATAGGACACGTATGGGACCTTCCTGCAGACATTCTCTATCAGATAAGAAAAAGTTTTTTCCAATCGTTTAAGAAATGACGGAGTTATGAGGTAACAGACATAAAAAAAAAAAAAAAAATATTCAGTCGAATTGAGAACCTCCTTCTTTTTGAAGTCGGTTAAAAATATAGTGAAAAGAAGTCTAAGAACTTGGATAACTAAACAACTAAAACTCTTACAGAAAATTGTACAGAAAATAAAAGAAATTGTAAGTTAAAAACTTTAATTTAAACTATGTTGCATTAAAAAATCTCAAATGGTTCAAAAGTTACAGGCGATTAAAATTATGCTAATGAAATAGGGTAAAAATTTTATCGTGTGTTACATGCTAAAAATATTAATAAATATATAGTAATATTCAATTAGGCACAACTCTTAAACCACAGAAGCTTTTTTTATGCAACAAGACTTAAATTAAAGCTTTAACTTGTACTTTCTTCTATTTTCTATACATTTTTCTGTAAAAGTTTTAGTTGTTTAGTTATTAAAGTTTTTATAAACGCTTCTTTTCTCTATATTTTTGGAGAAATGTCTATACCTCCATAGGGCCTATTAGCACAAAAGAAAAAACACGGTTTTTTTCTCATCAAAGAATCATATTTAGCAGATTTAAGCAAATCCGTTTCCCGTAGGTCAAATACTCTTCTTGTGAGTATAAATAGAGCGCCAAGCGGTAAGATATATAAATTTTGAAATAGAACCAAAGCATCCAATTTGTTTGAGTTTCAATAGTAGAATTTTAGGATTGACATTGTCAAAAGCGCCCTGTACGTCGCGAAAGGCGGCCAGAGTGCCTCCGTTATTCATAAAACCATCCTCTATAAACAATGTCAGACGAGTCAGATTGTCATAACATGATCTTTCCTTCCTAAATCCTGAATTGAAGTTGTGCAAAATATGATGATGTTTACAGAACCATTGAAGCCTGTTTTTGACTATTAGTTCAAATACTTTGCATAGTTTTGAAGTCATGGCTATTGGTCTAGAATCCAGAATTGTTAAGTTTATTAATAAAATGAACATAAGAGTCTTGCCAGGTTAGCGGATATTTTTTCTGAGAGTGCATTATATTGTAAATATCAAGTAGTAAAAGCCTATATTTGATGGGAATATTTATTAGCATGAAATAGTCAACGCCATTAAGTCCACATCCAGAATGTTTGTTTCTGGACTTGAGTGCAGTATTAAATTCAGCGAATTCAAATAGATTGTCAAAAAAGGAGTTTATTATGTTGGAGTTCTCGGGTTCAACACTTAAAGTAGGATCTGTATCAAGAAGTGATGCTATTTTGTTCAGCGCGACTAGAGCTTGAGCTTTGTGTTTTGCTTTATCGTGATTTGCAATATTTGTTTTTTTCCACTTGTTTTTAAAAATTTTAATTTTGCTTCATACGTAAGAAGAGTTATTTTTGAAATCAATGGACTCATTAAATTGCCTGTAACTGCATTTTTTTTTTTTCTGCAAGTTTTTTGTAAGACTTTGTTAGCCTTTAGGTAATTTTGATAATCACTAAGCAAACCTAAGTACTACCACTATTTATAAGCCTCTTTATAAAGCCTCCTAAGCTTATTGCACTCTGAATCACACCAGGGGCAGGGTTGCAAAGCCTTAAAGTGGTAACTTTCTTTTTGACCCTCAGGGGGCAGAATTCGATTTTCTATGCTTGTCAAGCGAGCGCAAATAGTACATTCCCGGGAACGTACTATTTTGCGTCCGCTTGACAAGTATAGAAATCGAATTTTTCACCTTTCGGATAAAAAAACAATGTGTACCACAGGCGCAAGGGGATTCGCGGCCCTCGTGTGAATTTAGCGCCCTCGCTTCGCTCTGGCGCTCATTCGCACTCTGTCCGGAAACCCCTATTTTGCGCCCTTGGTACACAATTTACTATTTTGACTGGAGTACAGGATTTAACAGCAGAGGCAACTTCATCGACTCAAAAATTTTATTTATCAAATGCATATGAGTTAACATCAATAGAGTCAAAGAAATCTAAATAGCCTTTATTTAGTAGATCTGTCTATTTATTACAGTCGGTTTTTTTGGAATAAAGTTTAAATGATTTTCTTGTATATAAAAAGCGTTCAGTAACAAATTTCATTTTTATTGGAAAATTATCTGATCCGTGCAGGTCATCCAAAACTTTAAATTCAACCTTATCGACAACATAAATGGAAGATATGACGAAATCAATATTAGTTTTCTTTTTTCTGGCGACGTCGATATGAGTAAGAGTGTTAAGGTTGTGAATGACGAGTCTATTGTAGTCAAGCGCCGCAAGTTGATTTTTATCATCGTTGTCATTTTGATAAAAGTTCCAATTTAAATGACGAGAATTAAAGTCAACAACAACAATGGTACAGTCACGGCATACCAAATAACTGCTCATGATTTCATTCCAATAACTGAAAGGGGGTGTACGTGAGGTGGTTTATAACATCACTGAGAGAAAATTCATGCTAATAGAGCATGCGAACCGCCATCTATGCGAGCATATAAAACATTGATACAAATATGACAGGCGTGAGAAGCTCTATTAGTATTGGATTATCTTATACTAAAAAAGATGGTATGGAGAGTAACTAAAGCATGAACGGCATTCACTGATGACTCGCGTGGTATACTTCGATGACTCCCCACTCTCATATCCTTTGTTTGCTTGAGTTGCCTCCTCTTTTGGGTGGTGGCGCGAGCAAACACGGCTGGTCTTCCCCAAAACTATGTTGCAAATTTCGTTAACGTATTTTCGTAGCGTGAATCTTTTATTTCTTTTCTTTTTTTATGAAGGGAGATACGTTATAAATATAACCTGTTAAACTTTTTAACTTAATAATTAATTTTTAACTTAAAATTTAATTATTTTAAACCGCTGGGGGGGGCAGATGAGCATGTACGATTTTACGCCAGAGATATTTCGAAGTAGCATTGGTCTAATGCGTAACGTTCACGCTTTTCCTTTTGAGTACGCGAGTTCAACTCTCGGCTAAGGTCACTTTTTTTTTAATTTTTTTTTTATTGTTTTAATATTTTTTATTCCTTTTTATATTTATTTTTTTTTAGATTTTGTATTTTTTTAATAATTTTAAAATTTAATTTTTCACAAGTACGCTCGTTTTTTTCAATGAAAATTTTTTAAAAATAAATTATTCTTTATAGGTAGTAATTACAAATATTGATAAATAAATAATAGTGATGTTTATTTTATAATAGTATAGTTTAATTTATTTATAATTTAGTTTATAAAATTTACAATAAATTACAATAAATAAATAAAACTGAGGTATTATTATTTATGTTATAATATATATTGTATATTGAAATATGTTTATAAAGACAAAATTGAACTATAGTATTGTAAACATCACTATTATTTATTTATTAATATTTTAAATTATTTTCTATATGAAATAATTTATTTAAAAATATTAATAAAAAAAACGAGCATATTTTAAGTAACTTGTGAAAAAATAGATTTTAAAATTAATAAAAAAATAGAAAATAAAAAAATATAAATAAAAAAAAGCAATAAAAACTATTGAAATAATAAAAAAAAAATTAAAAAAAAAGTGACCCTAGCCGAGAGTTGAACTCGCGTACTCCAAAGGAAGAGCGCGAACGTTACGCACTAGACCAACGCTACTTCGAAATATCTATGGCGTAAAATCGTACATGCTCATCTGCCCCCCAGCGGTTTAAAATAATTAAATTTTAAGTTAAAAATTAATTATTTAAAGTTAAAAAGTTTAACAGGTTATATTTATAACGTATCTCCCTTCATAAAAAAAGAAAAGAAAAGAAATAAAAGATTCACGCTACGAAAATACGTTAACGAAATTTGCAACATGATTTTGGATATAGACCAGCCGTGTTTGCTCGCGTCGCCACCCAAAAGAGGAGGCGACTTGAGCAATAGAAGAATGCCATAGTTAGCAGTAAAGACAGAATAGTGGACAAGCCACGTTTACTTCCTTCACGTCCCATGAGAGGATACAGCGCTAGCTATCGAAGGATATTAGAGTGGGGAGTTACTAAAGCATGTAAACAAACAGTTTTTGGATAGCACAAACCTCGTAAGAGTAGATGGCGCTGTTATTAAAGCATAGGATATTACTTACTAACTTTGGATACGTAGACTGCATGCTCTATTGGCATGAATTTTCTCTCAGTGATGCTATTAGATTAAAACTTAAATAAGTGGACTTTATTTTAATCCTTCCTGATTCAACCTCGGTAAGAGAAGGAAAGATATTTAAAATTTGGAAGTCAAATTTTCAAGTTGGCTGCTTTGACTATAAAGATAATTCCTCCTGTATTATCATTAAGTCGATCCATCCTATGTACATTATAACTATTAAAGATAACGGGGGAGTAGCTTTTAAACCAGGTTTCAACTCCCATAATGATATTATATTCTATTATTGCCTTTTTAAGTTATAGTTTTCAAGCATTTAAACTTCTAAAATTCTAATACATTATATTTAGATTTTTGATAGTTTCCTTGCTGTTCTGACATTTATCTATAATATTGTTGCTATCTGTATTTATATTAGTATTATCATCTTGTATATCTATTGTAAATTTTTGAGATTTTTATTTGCCTTTGTATCATCTTCTTTTATGAGACCTTTATTTAATCTCTTTGTGAGGGATTTGAGTTGATTTTTCATTTTGTTGTCTTGTACTTCAGCCTTTATGATTGTTAGCCATTTATTCCAGGCTACATTATCTTTAGTAAACTCCTTGCTGATACTGACTATTTTTCTTTAATATTTGGTTTTGTTTAAAAATTTTATGAGCTGGTCATACTGGAGTACATTTTGAAAATTTTCAGTCCCATATAGTGATTCTACAGAGGCAAGGTAAAGAGAAATATCTTCTTCAGAGTCGTTAGGTTGACTAATTTCACTCAGCTCATCATCGTCATAATTTTTCTTAGGTTTTTTATTGGATCTCTTATTTTTAGGTACTTTGTCATTGGGCTGCTTAAATGTGTCTTTGGAAATATCTGACTATTCAGCAATAGAGCTGGCATCTCTTAAAGGCACCAATCTTTTAAGCCCGATTGGATCGATATCCATGTCAATAACTTTATTTGTAAGTTATTGACATAGATTGAGTAAGATTGTTTATAACATTAACGGTTTGACTAGGTAAATTTAAACATTCTTGTGTGGGGCTGTCATTTTCTTTTTTAGTCTCGGCATCGTTTTTTTGTTTTACTATTAGACAGAATTGAACAATATGGCCTTGATTTTTACAGAAGTGACATTTAATGCATCTGCCCCTAGAAAAATCCAATTGTTAATATCTTGAAAAGATAATTTAATTTTGTTGTAAACTTTGTCGAAATCATTTTCCTTAATGTAGGATTGACGTTTATGAGAAAAAATATGTCTTCTGCTGTTGTTGGATGTGGACGTTCTTATATCAGTGATGTTTCTTTTTGCGCTTTATATTATCAATAATTAAGTCGTTTGAATATGTGGTAATGCATTTAATATAACAATACGTCTATATTTGTGTACGGCTCTTCTAGCAAGAAAAGGTTTAAAGGCGAGTATATGATCACTGATTATAATTGTTTTGTTTAAGGGGATGTAAAATGGACACTACACCTGTACTCATAAATATTCACTATTTTTACATTTTATTGCAAAATTTTTAATAAAAAAAAATGCATAAGCTTGTAGTATATACCATGAAGATTATTCGGTTAAATTTTTAAATAAATTCATTTATTAGTTACTGAGAATTTTGGGTTCCAAAATTATTTATTAACATTTTTCAATTTTGTACAGGAATCCAAATATCTTAAAAACTAATTAATGAATTTATTTCAAAATTTATCTAAATAATTATCATGGTACATACTACAAGCTAATGCATTTCTTTTCTGGAAACTCAGCAATAAAATGAAAAAGAAGCTAATATCTATAAGTACAGGTGTAGTGTCCGTTTTACATCTGCTTAAGAGCAGGCCGGATTTGCTGTCCTTATTTAATTGAGATTTTTGTTATTTACTCAAGTATTAATCGGTGTATCTGCAAATTGAAGGTTAAGCGCAATAGATATTATTATTACAAATATTTATGCACAAGAAGAAAAAAATCTATCGCTTTGTTTTTGAGAAAAGTAAGTAACGCAAAAATATTATAAACATAAACTTTTACTTTGGCGTTACTTACTTTTCTCAAAAACAAAGCGGTACATTTTTTTTCTTATGCATAGATGTTCATAATAATAATATCTATTGCGCTCAACCTTTAATTTGAAGATACATAGATTAAAACTTGAGTAAATAATAAACAACTCAATTGCTACTCGGTCAGTATCAGGTTCTACTCCAGCCTACCGTTAACAAGCGTTTGGCCGGAACTTCAGAATTGAGAGTGAAACATACTCTATTTTCGGAAATTTTAGAGAAGTACATCAAATTGTTATGTCCATAACCTTTTCAAACTCATTCATGTATTGATCGTTTGTGATGTCCTCCATTGCACTCAGCAACACTGATTGTTTGAAAGTAGGCAATGCACTTTACCTTATTGTATTAGTATAGGATAACTTTTTATTTATACTAGAATCTTGTGTGTAAATTACTGCTTGATCACTGTTATTCCTTTTTTTATCTGTTTGGGTTAGCGTCGCTTCACTATCTGCGTCGATAGCCGGATCCGACTGTTGACTGGTCTTGGCAATCGATGAACTCCTTCTCCCAGAACGTCCGACATAAAGACGAATTATGCACCCCAAGACTACAAAGCCGTTTGAAAGCGCTTACATAAAAACTCTACAATCAGAAAAGGCACCAAAAAAACGTGCAATGCGATAAGATTTACGACACCGCTGCTCATGTCTACACAGTATGGCGCCTCAATCGCGTATAAACATCTTCATTTCACTTTGCTTTTAGAATTAAAATATTTTCCGCATAGCAATATTTTACTATTTTATTTTGAACTTTTTCCTTTATTTTTATTCAGCATTCAATCTTACAGATTTATTTGCTTTGTGTAAACACAGTGATTTTAGCAAATCAATATTCACATAGCTGTCTCATTTACCATTAAGAGACGGTCGTAACCATTTGCCGGTTGATATAGGATAGCGCTGCGATCAGGTGAGAAAAATATATAAAATATTTTTTATTCAGCGATTTATAATTTACCGAGACAATAATATACTTCTAACGTTGTCAAAAGCACTAGCTATATACATGTAGAATATTTATTGGTGCTAATCTTGTTTGAAAAGTCTAAAATATTGTCATAAAAGGAGAAATGCGGTGCGTGGTAGAACCATTGTAAATATATGGGTATTTTTTCTAAGTGTGACAGAGAAAGTAATATTAAAAAACGACATATACACATGCTCATGCCGGCTCTACTTCGTACTGCATTTTTCGTTTTATAACAATAGCTTAGACTTTTTGAACAAGATTATCATAAATAATTATTCTACATATATATGGCTAGTGCCTTTGACAATATAAGAAGTATATCACTGTTTCGGTAAATGTAAATCGCTGTATAATAAATATTTTATATTTTTCTTTAACTAGGGACCCTCTAGAAAGGGACTGGAGACCTCGTTCTGCGTTTTCTATTGGCTGTTACAAACAAGAGGTCTTAACCGGAAACTATATAAGAAAGTAATATGTTAGGAAGAGACAGTAAATATTTCCCACGAAGACGACCCGTGATATTTTCTATAAGCACTTTATCCGTTCCTTTCCGATTTAGATCAGTATGGCGGCAACATTTTCTTGTCCCTTCCTAGAGGGTCCCTATCTTTAACCAGACCGCAGCGCTGCCAAGCGGCAAATAGTTCCTACCGTCTTTTAAATATGCAAATAACATTTTTTCAAAAACGACAATATAACTTCTAGCTCACTTGAATGAGGTTCAGAAAGTAGCATTTCTACTTTTAGGGGTAGTTGTAGTCCGACTGTTAATAATTGTTCCAAGAGTATTGTCCTATGTTCATCATATAGTGGGCACTGCGATACGATGTGATTGATATCCTGACAGGTGTATGAACAAGCGCAGTCAGAGTTATTTATTATATTAACTTTTGCTAGAGAGCTATACAGGTTGTAATGGTCTGCTCTCAGATGATTTCTAGTAACAATGAAATCTCGAGAAATTTTTTGTTAAAAAACCAGGGTTTAGAATTTTTAAAATAATAATTTTCAAAGTATTTAACCCGTTTAAAAGTTTTATTATCATTTATATAGACTCTAGTGTTCATAATCATATTATTTTTTATAATTGCGCGCAAGTCAACAAAAGGAACCTCAGCTTAATCAGTGATCTCTGAATTGCAAGCGTCCTTAGCGGATGAATCTGCCAGATCATTACCTACTATTCCACTGTAAGACAGTATCCAATAAAATTTAATTGAATCAAGTTCCTTTTTATTTTTATAAAACTCTACGTATTTTTCTTTGATCTTAAAAATATACGGATTAGTTTTGATACTAAATGTATAATTTGTTAGACAATGAATAAATTTAATAAATTTGAGGGTAGAACATTCAATCATGAAAATTAAACACATGATGTCCAAACTTTTACAAATGAAAATATTTATATCTGGTACCACGCAAGCAGTACCCACTGAGTACAAATCCTTAATTTCACTACCGTTGGTAAATATTAGGTTATCATTATTTTTCATACTTTCAAAAAAATCATTTATATAGTCATTATAGTTAAAAATTTTTAAGCTTTTTTCTAAGTGAGAGTTTCTAGAAATTTATGTCTGTTACCTCATAACTCCGTCATTTCTTAAACGATTGGAAAAAACTTTTTCTTATCTGATAGAGAATGTCTGCAGGAAGGTCCCATACGTGTCCTATAATTATTGGGCCAATATTCGGTTTGTATGACCCAATTATCAAATTAAGAAAAAAACCGGGTGTTTTGTTTTCTCATTTACCTCCCTTATACTTCGCCTTCTCTCTCTCTCTCTCTCTCTTCTCTCTCTCTCTCTCTCTCTCTCTCTCTCTCTCTCTCTCGGTGAGTACTAATAGACGCACTGTGTGTTCGCTCTGTCTATCTACAAGATTTTCTCTGCATTAGCTGCTCGCGGGCGTTTTTTCTTACAGAGTCTTGCATGTGAAATTTCGCAAGGAACCTTCTGCAGTATTTTTCATCTGTATTCAAGGCTTCTTGTCAACTGGAAACTACTTCCAAGTTACTGCTTCTTTAGAAAGTAAGATTATGTTGTGAAATATTTTAGAGCAAATTCTAATAGAGTTTGTTGTTTGTTCTCATTGGGGCAGATGGCTTCCTTTTTTATCATCAGGAACTACTTGTACTGTGCTGCAAATTATCTTACATGTAGTCTGCCTTGACAGCTGTGATTATTCCGGTAAGTTGCAGTCTTAGTATGTCTTATTTTTTGATTGTTATCGATGGTTGGAAGAGTGTGCGTGCGTTGCAATCTCGTACTAGACAGATTAAAATCGACCTTATCGTGTGCGAATTCCAGTGCAATTTTTCACATGGATTGCTGCTTAGAACATTGGTACATCTCATCTTCTCGTATAGTCTGTGATAAGTGCATTGAATAGTCTGTGTTGAGTGAAGCTGGCATTCAGGGTGCAGCAGCTGATTCTCTTAGTGTTACTCCGAGCAGTGTTTCAGAAGTTGTACAGAGAGAGGATACCTCCTCTTGTCGCCGGCACTCTCGGTCGACTGTTTAAGTGTCTGCTAAGCGTGTTGCATCTCCGCTCTCTCCGTCGACTGAACCTTTGCTCAGGCGACGTCGCGAGGAGGTGGCTGACCACGCCCACCAGTACAGACAGTTCTGCTGAAGCGAGTATCTCTTGCTCTCACGTTTCTCTTTCGCACTTTTCCATTTGTGAAGCTTTACTTGAGGCCGATATCATGCCTTACTATGATGAACTTTCAGTTGCTATTAAGCAGCAGCAGGTTGAATTAAATAATAAACAGACTGCAGTAATAAGTCAGAAGATTGCTGAGGTTGAACAGTTGGTGCTCAATAAACATGAGAAGCTTTCTCACGAATCGTCAGTGATACGCAAAGATCAAAATGAGATACGTAATATGGTCAAGCAGCATGACCTAGATATGAACGTCATTAAGTCGGACTTAGTGCGCGTTCATTCAAACCAGTTATCTGATGATTGTGAGATTCTGGTTTTGGGCGTGCCTGTTTCTCTTGCTATGTCTAATCGCGATTTCCTCAACATCATTCTTAAGGCAATTAGCTTCGATTATAGTAATTCTTTCATAGTTTATACTCGTCTAATAACTACAATAAAGCCAATATGGATGTTAATCAAAGATGCCACGTATCAAAGATACAAACGAATGAAGGATGAGAGATTCCTCTCCAAATTCCTGGAACTGCGTAAAACGATAGACGAAGAGACTGAACAAGCTAGGACTACTTACTATCATAATAGTCTGTTCGAAGCTCTTGCCAGAGATAATGTCTGGAAAGAGTTAAAAGACCTGGGGCTCCTGTCCGGACCGCAAGGAGACTTCAATGGATTTACTCCAGATGAGCTTAGTGCGCACTTTCCGGGGGCATTAGTCTCGCCACAGGATGATAATCAGGAATGTAAGAGAATTCTTTTTCAATGTAGAGAAAGTGGCTTTGCCTTCAAGCCAATCAATGTGTATTTTTCATCACAGGCTTGTGGCGAGGATGGCATCCTGCAGAGCGTGATACTAAAACGCTTTACTATTTATTGGAGAATATCTTGTAACTCTGTTCAATTCCTCTTTTGCACGGAGGGTCTTCCCTTGCCTTCGGAAGCGTGCACGCGTTGTGCCATTAAAAAAGTATCCTGCACCAGCATTGCCTAAAGATTTCAGACCCATAGCAATCACGTTTTCTTTTAAAAGTCCTTAAGAAGATTGTCTATGACCAATTGCAAGAGTACATTACAACGCATAAGATACTTGACTCTATGCAGACAAGCTTTAGAAAGCATCACTCAATGCAGACTGCCATACTTAAACTTACCGACGACATAAGATCAGGTCTAGATAAGAAACTCGTCACGTTACTACTTCTATTCGACATTAGTAAGACATTTGACACGATCTTGCACTTCAAACTACTTGCGTGGCTGAGATTGATGAAGTTTTCCAGGGCTGCACATGAGTGGATTAGCATTGGGTAAAAATACTAATAGAGCCCATAGAATTGTTGGAAGAAAAATTAATAAATTTATCGCAAAAAAAAACAATAGAAGGAGCAGATTATTTACAATGAAAGTTGATGAATTTGTGATTGAAGTAAAAAATCTTACTAAAGAAAAAGGAATATAAAATGTTTATGATTCAGATTAAAGTGGATTTCAATTAGAAGTACATTCTGGCCGTACATTAGTAATCGAAAGGGAAATGCAAGTAAAATGCTTGGTGCCATCTGTAGCTGCTACGACTCATAGCTATACAATACAACCAACAATATCTGGTGATGGTAGACTTCTTTCCCCCTCTTTTTATCGTTCTTAAAGAAAAAACTGGTGAATTTGGGCCAGTTGTATTACAAGAGTTGTTCAGACAAGCTAACATGTATACTGTAACGTCTACCTAATTTTTATAAAAATTTTTTTTTTTTGCGTTATTTTTCTGTTTATTATTATTTTTAGTTTAGCCATCGTATCTTATCAATAAGAGAAAATATAATTTAAAAAACAAAAAAAACCCTAACGTTTTTTTTAGATTAGATAAATTAGTACTTGAGTTAAGTAAATATATACATGTTGTGTTCATTTTTATTTTATCTTTCAGGACCTCCGATAGAAAACAGATCTCGACATCATATTACATACATGTGGGAAAAAGTTGCCACCATATCGCCGCGTTTTTTCATAGGAATCCGTCACATAAAATAAGAAACTAACAGCCAACACATGTTATACGCATGCGGAAAGGAAAAATATATAAAGTGAAAGTTTTGAGACAAAAAAACAAACCGAAAGGTCCAAGCGATAAATAGAAAATATCTTCAGATTACGGGTTTTTCCCAAAATCCTACGTACGTTTTTTTTTAACCTTTGTTTATTACAGGGTCTTTCTCCTTACATACAAAAATTTTCTATGAATGTTTTTCTTTACGTGCTACCCATTTGCGTAAAAGCATTTAGCTCGAAACCGTTACAGTTTAAGGGTTTTTCCCGGTAATTACCAATATGTTCAACGTTGTCCTTGTACAAAATTTTTATTATACATAATATAAAAACGGTTTGAAATCTTCCTTGTGCATTAAATTTTTGTATACCGCACCGATTTAAAAGATTATCCGATAATTACGAAGTAGGCGGAACACTATCCCATTTTCACTTTAAGTATTATACAATTGTATTTTAAATAAAAGTTAAGAAGTTTACAACAAGAGTACTTTCTGAAACAACAAATAATGAAAATATATGGACAAATCCTTAAAACTTTTAATTTTCTCGTGATGCTTTTGAAAAGTCCTTTCACGAGTGCTAGTGGTTTGCCGCATGATGCACACTATTTAAACTGGGCTCACACCTTTCGGGCAATCCTGTGACTCTATTTCTGATAGATTTGGTAAGTGTGCCATCAACGGCACAGGAGATATTTCTATAAAACGTAAATTTTTACATACATAAAATTATGTAATTTTTCATACATAAAAATTTACGTTTTATAGAAATATCTACTGCACCGTTGGTGGCACACTGATTAAATCCATTAGGAACAGAGTCACAGGATTGCACAGAAGGTGTGAACTCAGTTTAGATATTGTGCATCATGCGGAAACTCAGTAACAGCTACAAAATGACTCGCCACTAGTACATAAAAAGTTTTGAAGATTTGCCCATATATGCAACTTTTCCACGCAACCAAGTTTCAAGTCGAATAAAAATGTCGTGATAAATTTGTTGGGAATAGAGGTTTTGTGTTCCGGGATCGGAAAGGAAAACACTTTTATTTATAATATTAAACTGGTTGATTATATTCTAATTATCTTTAAGTACAGTAATGTTCTTTCTTTTTATAAATGGCTGAGCTTTACTTTACATGTGCTATTGTAAAGAGCTTGTCTTTATCGCTACATGGCGCTCGCTAGATTCTGTTCAACAGACTGCTTGAGCTCGACTAGAGCCTCTCTTTCTCAGCTGATTTGCTGATTCATATGTATGGTCGAGTACGCATTTACCGACAGAAGGTGATACGCTTACAAATATAAGACGCAATATTTACATATTACAACATGCCTCCTTAAATTTACGGCTTTTATTTCTTTTGTTTTACATTCAATTTCGCTTTTACATGTTTTTAAATTAATCTTAATTCTTTTCTGTTTTTAATAAATTTTTCTTTATTGACCTTTGGTTAATATATCAGCTATATTTTTATCAGTTTCAATTTTTAAAATATCTATTACACCATTTTCATAATTTTCATTAATATAATGATATTGCACTTTAATGTGCTTCGAATTTTTTGTTAGATTACCAAATTTACCTATAGCTATCGCACCAGAATTATCTTCATAAATTTTAATTGGTCTATCTATATTAAATTTAAATGCATCATTTAACAAATCTTTTATAAATAATATTTCTATCACTGCTTCTGACATAGCAATATATTCAGCGAAAGTTGAATTTTTTGTTACAGTTTTCTGTTTATGTGTTTTCCAATAAACTACATTACCAAATACTCTAATTACGAATCCTGTTGTGGATTTCCTATCAATATGATCACCTGCGTAATCTGAATCGACCATACAATCTAATTTTTCTTTCTTTACGTTATTATAATAAGTTAATTTTAAATCTTTAGTTTTATATAAATATTTTAACACTCTTAAAGCATACTTTAAATGTGTTTCGTTGTAACAACTTTGGTATCTACTTAAATAATTAACACTGTATGATATATCAGGTCTTGTCCCTGTACTAATGTATAAAAGTTCGCCTATTAAATTTCTATAACTAATTCTTTCATCTGTTTCAGTTGCTTGTTCAAGTTTTAAACTTGTCTCTATCGGAGTTTCATAGAGCTTTGCATTTTCTAAATGATATTTCACAGCCAATGATTCAATATATTTTTGTTGACTTAAAGTCATTACACCTTTTCCTTTATCATGATTAATATCAATTCCAACATATCCTGTTATTTTACCTAAATCTTTCATTGCAAATCTTTGCATTAATTTTGTTTTTATATCCTTGATCTTATCTTTATCTTTACAGCAAATTAAAATATCATCTACAAATACCAACATATATATAGGATCATTGCTTGTGTTATTTACATATAAACAATAGTCATGATTGCTTCTAACAAAATTTAATTTTTCAACATAGTTATTAAATGTTTCATACCATGCTCGTGGACTTTCTCTAAGACCATAGAGTGCCTTTTGGAGTTTACATACTTTATTTTCTCCAGTTTCATAACCTTTCGGTTCATAAATATAAACTTCTGATTTTACTGTACCATTGAGAAATGCTGTCTCAACGTCCATTTGTTCTATATCTAAATTATTTACACAACAATAACTTAAAAAATTTTTAAAGTTTGCATTTTTCCTACTGGAGAGTATACATTTTCTAAATATTCTTTTTGCTGAACGCCTTTTACTACTAATCTAGCTTTATAAGAATTATCTCCTTTTCTTTTAAATATCCATTTAACATCAATTACTTTCTTATTTTTTGATTTATCTACAATAGTCCATGTTTTATTTTTATTTAAACTATTAATTTCAGAATCCATAGCTTTTTGCCATTCTTTACTTTCTGTGGAGTTGACCGCCTCCTCGAATGTATTCGGTACATTAGCGTTTACATAATTTACATATATATAATGTGTTGTTGGGTTACCATATCTTTCTATAGGACTTTTCTTTCTTGTTGAGATTCTTTCAACTTCTAAATTATCTTTTCGTTTTTTAAATCTTTTATTTACATTACCAGAATCATTATTTATTTTACTATTAGAATTTTCACTATCATAATTTTCATTATCATTTCTTTCATTTTCATTTTCATTTTCAGAATCGATTTTACTTTGACTATTCTTATTTTCTAAATTTAATTCAGTGTAATTTTCATCATTTTGTTCAGTACAAATTAATTCTGTATCTTCTTCAACTACTTTAACATGTCTGGCATTTATGACTTTATTATCAATTGAAATTCTATAACCATTGTGTGTATAACCTACAAGTATACCTAATTTAGCTTTATCGTCCCATTTACTTTTTCTTAATACTTCTGGTACCCTTACAAAAACTTTGCTTTCATATATTTTCAAATATTTTACATCAGGTTTTGATTTTAAAAGTATTTCGTATGGAGTTTTATTTTCATTTGTGTTGGCTATTGTACGGTTTTTTAAATAAGAAACTGTTTTCATTACTTCTGGCCAATACCTTATAGGTATCTTGGCTTCTCTTACTAAACATCTGCCTATATCCATAGCTGCTCTATTAAATCTTTCCGCTACTCCATTTAATTCATGGACGTAGGGTGGACAAGGTAATAATTCAATTTCTTTATATTTAATAAATTTATAAATTTCTTGATTTAAATACTCTTTACCATTATCACATTGCAACTTTTTTACTCTTTTATTAAATTGATTTTCAACTAAATTTACGTATTCTATAAAACATCTTGCTGTTTCAGATTTACTTTTAATACAATAAACTCTACTGCATTTACTATAATCGTCTATAAACGTTAAAAAATATCTTTCTCCACCATAACCAGCTGTGCTGTGTGGACCATTTAAATCTGTGTGAATTAATTCTAAAGTCTCAGTAGATCTAGTTTTCTTATTTTCAAACGGTACATTAGCCATTTTACTTTGAATACAGTTTGCACATTTCATATTATTATTTTCTAATTTATCTGGTAAACCATTCAATAATCTTTCATTAACTAATTTATTTAAATATTGAAAATTTACATGGCCTAATGCTCTGTGCCATTTTTCTTTATCTGTTAATTTTAGCGTATTTGCATAGATATTTTTACCTTTATATTCATCAATAAAACTTTTCATTAAATACAAATTATTTATTTTTTCTGCTACAGCTACTAATTCTCTATTTTTATTATAAATTTTTGCTGTTTGATTTCTCGATACAATTGTGTTATTTACAGTTATTTTAGAAAAACTTAACAAATTTTTTCTTAATTCTTTTACATAATAGACATTTTTAAGATCAACTTTCTTTTCATAATAATAAGCTTTAAAATACGTTATAATGTTACCTATTTTAGTAGCTTTTAATATTTTTCCATCTGGCAATTTTACATTGACTGGTTCTTTTAATACAATAAATTTTTCAAAATAACTATCATTGTTAACTATATGGTCAGTACAACCACTATCTAAAAGCCAGTATATTTCATTTTTACTCTCATTAATTTCTATTTCTTTCACCTCATTATGGTTTACCATCGTTACCCATGATTCTGCATTGTGGTTGTCGTTACGTTGACTAGAAGATTCTTCTCTTGGCTGACTTGTTCTGTTCTGTCCATAGCCTTGTTGTGAATACCCCCTTGAATTTGATCGTGGAAATCCTCATTGAAATCCTCGTTGACCATGACCTCTGTTGTAGTAGGCTCTTCTACTTTGACTGGTAGGCGTTCCTCTGCCTTGGTTATATTGTGGTGCTCTCCAACAATCTTTCTTGTTGTGGCCTTCTTTCCCACAATTAAAACATTGTCCTTTTATTTTTATGCTGAAAATGCTGACATTTCTTTTACTTTCACTTTCAGGTCTTGTCATATTTTTCTCTTGAATTTTGGACTTTACATATTCTACTGTCCTTTGCTCTTCTGATATGACATCTATAAAGTCACCAATAAAGCTGTAACTGGGTGGCAGTGCTTTTATTATATATCTTATCTTTTCTTGCTCGTTCAAAGTTCCACCAGCTGCTTTAAACTTATTACAGGCTTGTTCAAAATCTACAAAAAAATCTTCAACTTTGTCATAATTCTTCAATTTTACATCTTCTAATTTACTTCTACATATTATCTGTAGAGCTGTAGATTTTGTTGAGTACATGCTGTCTAGCTTTCTCATCATTTCATATGTTGTTTTACATTCTTTAATGTACTCTAACTGCTTATCTGATATTGAGCTTATCAGTATATTTTTAGCTTTTAAATCTGCTTTCTTCCAAACATCTTGGTTATCTGCTTCAGTCAGTACTCTTATTGCTTGCTCTTTACATTCTTTATATTCTAAAATATTCAGTAATCTGAATTCCCAGCTTGAATAATTGCATCCATCAAAAATGGGAATATAAACATCATCAATTTTTACTTGCTTAGCCATTTCTCTCTCTTTTTCTAATTTTATATTTTTATCAATTTCTTTTACTGCACTTAACACTTTTTTCAGTTCTTTGAGGAAAACTTTTCTTAAACGATTTCTTTTTTCTTTAATGAGCACTATATTTTCAGCTTTTGTCTGTTTCATTAAATTTTCTTTTAACTATCTTATTAAATTCACTTATTAATTTCCTTAGTGAATTCACGTTTTTAATCTTTTTATTTTGTCACCTTTTTTAATTTTCTCGTACAGTCTATTTTTTCAAAATTATTATTCACCATCTTCTTCTTATTATTTATTATTTTTTACCTTTTATTCACTTGTTTTCTTTTTCTTTTCTTTTATCTTTTAGACACGTGCTCTGTTTTAACCTCAAAATAATTTTCTTCTAACCTGACTTTTTGCGACCACGTGGCTTTAATTTTTAATCCGTTAGCATCGAACGTATTTTCTGCTTAATTTTCTTCTTTTTTCTTTTTGTTGATTAACAATAATTTTTCCTTTTCACTTTTCTATATATTTTTCACTTTACTTTTGCCTTTTAGTTATCTTTTTGACTTAAATAGTCTACCACGTTTTTGCTTCAATAACCACGTTTCTTCTATTTTATCAACCACGTTTTCTTGTTTTTTTTGAACCACGTTCTTTTATTTTATTTTTATCTTGACCACGTTTTCTTATTTTTTCTTTTAAACCACGTTATTTTATTATTTCTTTTTAACCACGTTTTTTATTTGCATACCTTCAACCACGCTCTGCTACCATGTTGGGAATAGAGGTTTTGTGTTCCGGGATCGGAAAGGAAAACACTTTTATTTATAATATTAAACTGGTTGATTATATTTTAATTATCTTTAAGTACAGTAATGTTCTTTCTTTTTATAAATGGCTGAGCTTTACTTTACATGTGCTATTGTAAAGAGCTTGTCTTTATCGCTACATGGCGCTCGCTAGACTCTGTTCAACAGACTGCTTGAGCTCGACTAGAGCCTCTCTTTCTCAGCTGATTTGCTGATATCATATGTATGGTCAAGTACGCATTTACCGACAGAAGGTGATACGCTTAAAAATATAAGACGCACTATTTACATATTAAAACAGAATTATTAAAACAATAACAGATTTATTTACATATTTACATATACATTTCCATTTTTTATGCAAACCAATTTACATATATTTAATAAATTCTTTTTGCGTTAAAATATGTATAAGGATAGTTAGAATTATCAGGAAGTAAGTTAAGTAAAAATACGCAAAAATTATTAAATATCTTTTTAAAAATTAGCCATAATTAAATACTTCATGGAATAGGTTATATTTTACATTCATTTACAAATAAAATAAACTAGAAATAAATAAACATTTAAAAATTAAGAATAAAACACTGATCAATATTCTTTTAATATTTTAATAAAAATTTTAAAACAAAAATTATTTCATTAAAAATTGCATTAAGCAAAACACAAATAATTAATTATAGTTTAGGAAATATAGTAAGAATTTAATAAATAAATAGCTGTAAAACTATAGTTTTTCATTAAGTTTTATAGGCCATTCTTGGTATCAATTCTCATGATTTTTAACAATGAAATTCAATAATAAAAATAAAATTTTTACATCGCAAAAATGAATAACATTAATGGAAAATTATAGTCAGAAAAATTTATGTACACAAATATTATTGTAAAACATAATTAAATATTCTTTAAAGATTAATCATAATTAAATATTACATGAAATAGGTTATATTTTACATTCATTTACAAATAAAATAAATTAGAAGTAAATAAGTATTTAAAAATTAAGAATAAAACACTAATCAAAATTCTTTCAGTATTTTAATCATACTTAAAATTGAAAACAAAAAAAAACAAAAAAAAAACAAAAAAAATTATTCTATAGTAAAAAGTGCTTCAAGCCAAACAAAAATAATTAATTATAGTTTAGTTAAGAACAAAGAAATATCGTAAGAATTTAATAAATAAACAATTGTAAAACTATAATATTTCATTAAGTTTTTATTTTAAATATGCCATTCTTGGTATCATTTTTTATGATTTTTAACAACGGATTTTAATAATTAAAAATAAAATTTCTACATCTCAAAAATAAACAACATTAATGAAAAATTATAGTTAGAACAAAATTATGTACACAAATGACTATCTGTAAGAGAGAGAAAGAGAGGGAAGATCCAAGAGGGAAAGGGAAGCACATGATTACCACCTCCATCGACAATACATACGCAGATACACACTGAGCATGGCAGACACAAGGTAGGGAGAACTGAAGCAGTAAGCGCCGCCCAACCATCTGACAGCAAACACACAGGGTATAAACAGCCAAGCAGAGCCCAGCTCGACCTACTCCATTCTCATCTCTCCAGCAGTCGAGAGCCTTCTACTCCATTCTCATCTCTCCAGCAGTCAAGAGCCTTCTACTCCAACTTCATCTTTCGAGCAGTCGAAAGCCTCAGTGTTATGTTTCATCTCCCAAGCAATTGAGAGCCTCAAGTTCAACTACAATTTTCATCTCTCCAGGAACGGAGAGTCTTATCTATCGAATTTCACTTCACAAGCAGTCGAGAGCCTCAACCAATACCAAGTTTCATCTCTACAGGAATTGATTGCCAGAAGTCATTTGATCAGAACTCCGTCGAAGAAGAATTAAAGAGTTTTCAAATTTTGTGATCACAGCAGATTTATCCAAGGACGCAGTTCGATCGCCTCTCTTTCTCTCTCATCAGGTCAACTTCAGAAGAAATCAATAAAAGTAAGGAAAAGCATTTCATATATATTTTTTTTTATTTTATCAATTTTCCAAAGACATCAAACTACCTATCCGAGTTCTTAAATAAACGCTTGGGTATCGAGCAGTTTGTATGAACTCAATCCTTCTTTAAGATTTTTGTTAATTTTTGAATTTATAAAAAAAATTTTAGTAAATAAATAATAATCAAAATACATCTTTAAGAACCGCCGCTTAACGGCATGGTTCAGTATTTCTAAAAGAATTAATTATACAATAGTTTTATTTATAAATATAAATTCATCATTTTAAGAACCGCCGAATAACAGCAAGGTTCATTGTTCACGAAAATAATTATTCATTGTTTTAAAGTAATAATAAAAATACATCTTTAAGAACCGCCGCGTAACGGCATGGTTCAGTATTTCTAAAAGAATTAATTATACAATAGTTTTATTTATAAATATAAATTCATCATTTTAAGAACCGCCGAATAACGGCAAGGTTCATTGTTTACGAAAATAATTATTCATTGTTTTAAAGTAATAATAAAAATACATTTTAAGAACCGCCGAATAACGGCAAGGTTCATTGTTCACGAAAATAATTATTCATTGTTTTAAAGTAATAATAAAAATACATCTTTAAGAACCGCCGCGTAACGGTATGGTTCAGTATTTCTAAAAGAATTAATTATACAATAGTTTTATTTATAAATATAAATTCATCATTTTAAGAACCGCCGAATAACGGCAAGGTTCATTGTTCACGAAAATAATTATTCATTGTTTTAAAGTAATAATAAAAATACATTTTTAAGAACCGCCGCATAACGGCAAGGTTCTGTATCTTTAAAAAATAATTTTACAATAGTTTTCATTATTTTAATATAAGAACAAAAATAACATTGTTAAGAACCGCCGAATAACGGCAAGGTTCCATGATTTTAAGGTATCTTTGTTCTTTAGATCATCATTAGTTCCCATTCGGTAATAAGGATTGAAGACCGCTCTTTTAGCAAGGGTCTATAAGTGATAATATTACCAAAATAAAATTGTTATAGATTAAATAATAAGGATTGAAGACCGCTCTTTTAGCAAGGGTCTATAAGTGATAATATTACCAAAATAAAATTGTTATAGATTCAATAATAAGGATTGAAGACCGCTCTTGTAGCAAGGGTCTATAAGGGATAATATTACCAAAGGAAAATTTGTTATAGATTAAATAATAAAGATTGAAGACCGCTCCTGTAGCAAGAGTCTACCAGTAGGAATCACACAAGGATTTTTCTCGCGAAATTAAATTGCATATAAGATTTCGCGTATCCACACGTATAAAGTTTTCCCGTCAGAAAGCGTTAACAATAGGATCCCCAGGAAGGGTGTTAACTCACCTATTTCCTAAAAACATCGAGTGTATGCGCCTACACTCACTAAAAAGGGATTGAGTCGTTTATTAACTTAAACCACTCAATCAAGCCCATAACCCTCGTGATAAAGTCACCTTTTTCTTACGCGGTTACATGGTCGTTTCAATACAACGGCTTCTAAATCAGGAAAATTAACTTCAGGTATTATTTCATATCAGGCGTATTCGAATAATTATGATACTATTTTGAATTCAGAAGGCATCCTGTGTTATTATTAGTGATCATTTTCTTTTTTTTATTTGTATTGTATCAAAAATCACTAAAATTTGAAATTTGTCTGATTTTAGATCATTTTAAAACATGGCTCAAAGAAGTATATTTTTCGAATGTTGGTTTATCAAGTGTACTTCCGGTAGACTCATGTACTAGGCATTGTCCTTTATCCGTCGAAGAAGTGAAACCTATTATTAAAGAAATAACTCTAAAAATAATTCCAAAAGAAACTACAGGTAAAATACAACCGCTAGATGTTTTTGGATTTAGGGTTTATAAAAATTATGTAAGACACTTTTCAGACAGCGTGATATTGATGAATGAACAATTAAATCTTCATTTCAGAAACAATAGCATTAAACTTCAATCTTTACTGCACAATCTTCTCCGAGATACATAAATCTTTAAATATTCATGCTACAAAAGTGGTTACACGGATGTTCATCCTGAAAATTTTGAAAATCCAGTAAATTTTGCTTTCAGATCACAATCTAATATACTTTGTGAAATTGCAGCGTGCTCTAATGTCGTAATTGTTTGATGTTCATGGTGTAAAAAATCATGTTTGAAACACTTTTTTGATGATTATCATTATTGTTTTAGTTATGATCCTAGATAACAATTAAGAAAATTATGCAATTTTTAATTAACGTATATTATAAGTTTGTAGAATGTATTCGGAATAAAATTGATTACACAAGAGTTAAAAATTCGAATTTATCTCAAACCTGCAATAATTCATTGTAAAATGAAATGATTCTCATCGATATTAAATGTTGTTTCATTAAAAATTAAAAAATATACAATAAATGTGTAAATCTGCAAATAAATTAAAAAAATTCAAAAACAATTCAAGAATATAGTTTCCCATTTGAGGATAAAATAAAAAAAAAACTTTAAAGGTAAAACAATCGAAAAAAATTTTTTCCTCGTAAATCTCGAAACACGTAAACTTTAATTTTTTATTTTCTTGATGATAGTGCAATTTTTAACCAAATTTAGCCGATTTGATCAATTTTTTATTGAAAAAATAACGAAAAATTGCACATTCACCCCTAAAAAAAATAGGGGTTGATATCCTTCGGGGAAAAGGTTATGCCTATAGTGTTTTTATAATAAAGAATTTGCCGTTGGGTTTATTTAAAAACTCCAAATAGTTTTTGAGATATTCGAAAAAAACCTGTTTTTGGGGGCAAACTCCAGGGGTGATTTTCACCCCTTATATCGAAGAATTAGCACGTAAGAAAAACACATGTCTTATATCTTCTCGAGTACTACAACATATCACAAAATGATCAAAATTGGTGAGGTACACCTGGGGACCCTTCCTTGTAAGCTATCATGGGAGCCACATATTACTATGTTGACTAAAAAATTTAACAGGACTACGTACGGCTTACGGTGCTTTTGCCGATATACAATTGGGACTTTGCGCAAACAACTCGCAACCACCCTGCCGTTTCCACATCTTAGCTACTGCTCAGTAGTTCTGCTCGATGCCTCATAGGAGTTGAGAAGACGATTACAAAGACTGCAAAATTCATGTGTGAGATATGTATTAGACGGGCGATCATATCTCTCCTTATAGAGCTACACTGGGGTGGCTGCGTACTGATGCAAAGAGACAGTATTTTATAGCTATACTTTTGTACAAAATCGTGCGCATAAATACTTCCGAATATCTAGTTGATCTCTTTACTAGATATGTACCTAGGGTAGCCACTAGGGAAGAGATTAAGGATTTCGCGGTACCCTTCATACGTACTGAGACTGAAAGGAATTCCTCCCAAGTTCAAGGTACACATTTTTGGAACTCCCTGCCTGCTGATATAAAGAATCTTCCATCGCTAAGGAGGTTCAAGTCGGTTCTGAGGAGGTACTTTCTCGACCTCGAATGAACTTAATTCTATTTTCTATATTAATTTATTTATTGTAACGTCTTATATATATATATATATATATATAAGCTTAAGGTATGAATGTATTTATTGGCTGAATGGTTAATGAGTGAATGTTTTACTTCATTTTATTGTTTTGACTGCGTTTCATGCTATATTATATACGCTTATTATTTTATTGCATTATTTATTGATTTTAATTTTTTTAAATGCTAAATATTATGATTGATAGATATTATGTGACTGATTTCTAATTTAAAGGATTGTTGCGCGTAATTTACTATTTTTGTATCAATCTGTGATATCACTGTTTTTGGTGACTCACTTATTCAGTATTATTAGGTTTAGTGATTGACTGTGATATCCTGTACAATATTTACATTTATATTTATATATTTTGTAAGCCCTTAAGTGCAATATTTATTTTTATATTTTTAAATTGTATTACATGCTTTCGTATATTGATATACGAATAAAAATAAGATCTATCTATCTATCTATTATATGCCTACGATACATGCCTTGGGTTACCTATGATATCAGGCTGTTAATGAGGCAGCGTGATCGTGCCTATCGTTGGGCTGCCAGAACGGGTAGCACTGGCGACTTATCGAGATATTGAGCATTACGAGGAGTGGTTTCTAAAAAACTCTACTCAGCTACGATCAAGTTCATTTCTTCTGAACTGCCTTCGGCCTCTAGTGCTAGGGAAAAATAAGCATCGCTGCATAAGCTTGGCATGGCTGAAAAGTCTTTTTCGTCACCTCTTCAGTACATCTCGTTTAAAACTTTATTGACACATTATTTTTCTGTGTCTAAAGGTGGTTCTCCAAGTGGTAAGTACCCAGAGTGATATCGATGAGATTTTTGAGATGCCATTGTCTGAGACTTAGACTGTTTTTAGTTTTCAGGAGGTTGATACAGCGAAGGATAGAGGCATTGTATTGTCTGCATCGATCAGGTCCTCAGGGTGTGATGGCATTTTTGTTGACATGCTTAAGCTATCTCTACCTTCTATTTTAGGGCCTCTAACAACTATCATTAATAAATCTCTGGCCTGTTCGTATTTTCCTTCCTATTGAAAGCAAATATTCATTTTGCCATTGGCTAAGTCAAAGACAATTAATTCGCCTGACGAAACACGACCAATTGCTAGGCTTTGTAAGCTCTGTAAAATTCTCAAGAGGGTAGTACATGAGCAGCTTCTTTCTTTTCTTGAGACATACAAGCTTCTAAATGTGCACCAGTCTGGCTTCAGGGTGAGCCACAGTACGCAGGTTGCCTTGTTATACATTACGGAGGATGTCAGTATTGCTTTCGATTGGAGTTTTCCATTTCTCTAAGACCTTCGATACCATACCTCATCGACTGCTCCTTTGCAAACTCCAGAGACTTAACTGTTCGAACGAGGTGATCAAATGGTTTGCATCATATTTGCAAGGTGGAACACAGTCGATTCAAGAAGTAGATCTTGATGCTCTTGAGTTCTGGGTCGGTGTGGACATGGGAGTTCTTCAGGGTAGTGTTCTTAGCCCTTCGCTTTTCTTTATTTTTATTAATGATTTGCCTGATGTCCTTGGAGCTACGAATCATATATTATTTGCGGATGATTTGCAGATCTACAGATCATTATTTCCAAGTCAGATTACTGATGAGCTGGAGATTGTTAATACAGATATTACAGCAGTTGTTGAATGGGCAAACGACAATGGCTTAAAACTAAATGTACTGAAAACTCAGGCCATTTTACTTGGTAGTAAGCAGTTTGTCTCCAGGCTGAATTCTTCAAATCTTTCCTCTTTTTGTATCGGTAACTAGTATGTTCCTTTTTCTAAGGAAGTTGAGAGTCTTGACCTTTGGGTCGAACAAACTCTCAACTGGGATCATTTAACTTGACTTGCTGTAAATTAGAGTGGTTCATGGGTGATCGTTAGATTGCACGCTGCACTCTCTCTACACGTGCTTATAAGCCACATGATTATCGTTTAGAAAATTTTTCTGTCGAAGCAGAGCAAGTGTACACACTTAAACCCGCCTTTGCGCCGCTTCAGAGTGGTAGTAAAAGGGGTGTGGTTTCGCCTAACACGTTACTCGAGTCTTTGCCTTGTAGGCGCTATACTAGCATGGTTGATAGCTCTTTCCACTCAAATCTTTCTTTCTCATTTGCTGACGTTCTATCTCCGCCTGCTTTGGAGATTAAATCTAAATCTGTGACTAGGCCTCTCTTTGCGAAACTCTCTGACCTGGTAGTTGGCGCCGCAATGCCGCCTAAACATGGCCAGCCGATGAAACAGGATGATATTCCCTTTCCGTGGCTTCTAAACTTTAAAATGAGCGTCTTGGAAAGACTTCTTCTAATATAAGAGGTATCGCATTTAGGATGGATAACCTTGAATCTTCTTTGAATGAAGCCAGAAATGAATGTGCTGCAAATCCACGGCGTCTTGAAGGGCATGATGCAAGTACTTAGGCTGTAATCTCTTGTCCTTTTAAGGACTCCTGTGAACTTCTTGTCACAGGGTTACCAACTGAAATAGACCCCCTTAACATAGATTCTTTAATGAAAGTCCTGGATCCAATGGGTCCTAATATTGATAGGTCGCACCATCTCAACACACCAAAATGGACTCCTAAGACTTCTAAGACTCAGCTAGTGATGATAAGGCAATGCCCACATAGCATGAAATAAAACAGTAGAACGTTTCAAAATTTTTCAGTGAAAGATTTCCTAGAAATATTTTATAAATATTGTTGAAATATTTCGTAGCAAGATATAACGAACGAATAAAAAATCTTTCAATGAAATCTTTCAGCAATATTACAGTAATATTATATTGAAATATTTCATGAAATCTCGATGAAATATTACAAACAATATTTCATAAATCTTTCAACAATATGTCTCTGCAAGATTATTGGTTAACTTATATTACAATGAAAGATTGCTGAAAGCTTTCAAAGAAATTTTTCACGAAACATGATTGAAAGATTTATGAAAGATTTCTCACAGGCGTTCTCCTAGCTGTACCTCGAAAACTCTACGCAATCTTTCATAAATCTTTTATGCAACATTGCAAGGAAATATATAAGCGATCTTACAGAGAAGGCTTCACGGAATATTTCATAAATCTTTCAACAATATTTCACTGCAAGATTTTTGGTTTACTTAGACTGCGATGAAGATTGTTGAAAGCTTTCATTGAAATCTTTCAGGAAACATGTTTGAAAGATTTATGCAAGATTTCTCCCATACGTTTTCCTTACTGTACCTCGAAACCTTCACGCAATCTTTTACAAATCTTTGATATAATATTGCAACGAAACGTAGTAGCAATCTCACAAAGAAGGTTTCACGGAATATTTCATGAAATCTTTCAACAATATTTCTCTGCAAGATTTATGGTTTACTTAGACTGCGATGAAAGATTGTTGGAAGCTTTCATCGAAATTTTTCAGGAAACATAATTGAAAGATTTATGAAAGATTGCTCTTGAGCGTTCTCCATGTTGTTCCCAAAAATCTTGACGCAAAATTTCATAAATGTTTCATGTAATATTGCAAGGAAATATAGTAGTAATCTCTCAAAGAAAGCTTCATGGAATATTTTATAAAATCTTTCAACAATATTTCTCTGCGAGATTTTTTGTTTACTTAGACTACAACGAAAGATTGTTGGAAGCTTTCATAGAAATTTTTAAGGAAACCTGTTTGAAAGATTTATAAAAGATTTCTCTCCAGTGTTCTCCATGCTTCAGCCAAAAACCTTCACACTATCTTTCATAAATCTTTCATGAAAGATTTTTAAAACTGTGATAATCTAACAATGAAAGATTGTGGAAATCTTTAATAAATATTTCCTTGAAATATTACCGTAAATATTGCTGAAACCTTTCATAAATCTATTATGAAAGATTTTTGTAACTCTGATAATCTTGCAATGAAAGATTGTAGGAATATTTAATAAATATTTTGTTGAAATATTACTGTAAATATTGCTGAAATCTTTCATAAATCTTTCATGAAAGATTTTTAAAACTGTGATAATCTTACAATGAAAGATTGTGAAAACCTTTAATAAATATTTTCTTGAAATATTACCGTAAATATTGCTGTAATCTTTCATAAATCTTTCATAAAAGATTTTTAAAACAATGATAATCTTGCAATGAAAAATTGTGAAAATCTTTAATAAATATTTTCTTGAAATATTAACGTAAATATTTCTGAAATCTTTCATAAATCTTTCATGAAAGATTTTTGTAACTCTGATAATCTTGCAATGAAAAATTGCAGAAATATTTCATAAATATTTTCTTAAAATATTACTGTAAATGTTGCTGAAATCTTTCATGAAAGATTTTTATGATAGTTACAATATAGCAATGAGAGATTTATTTGATTGCTTAAATCTGGCCATGTTATATTGTGTGAATATTTTTTCGAATTGATTTAGAAATATTGTTAAAATATTTTAGAAATCTTCCAATGAAATATTTTTAGGAGTTATTTTTCTTTAACGATTGAGTTTCCTAATCGTGGCGATAGGAGGACGCGCGTTCAATGTGCGTTTTGTCCCAAAGTGGTAAGAGGATAGCTGACTTACTATATAAGGCAAAAGCTCTGATTAGTGCATACATGCTCAGCGCTTATCTTATCCAATATAAATGTGACTTTATAAGTGAATGTAAAATTATGTATGCGGATATGTATTTCATGTAGAAGTATAATGTATCAAAATATAATATAGTATCATGTAAATAATAGTATATTATTCACCTAGGGAGTAAAAACGAAAAATGTCTTAAATCGTATGTTAAATGTCTTAAAAGCCTTCGGCTCGGGTGATAAACATACGATTTAAGGGATTTTTCATTTACTCCCGTGGAGAATATACGATTTTTTTACACAGGCAGCGTACAGTGGGTACCTTACTTTTCGCAGGGAGGGAGTAAAGTACCCACTGTACGCGTCCTGTGTAAAAAAAACTATTAGTGAATTAGTGAATATGTGTGTGTGTGTGTGTGTGCGTGTGTGCGTGTGTGCGTGTGTGCGCGTGTGCGCCTGTGGGCGTGTGTGCGTGTGTGCGCGTGTGCGCGTGTGTGCGTGTGTGCGGGTGTGCGTGTGTGTGTGCGTGTGGGTGTGTGCGCGCGTGTGTGTGTTATATCAATATCACCGAAAGATTGTAAAAATGAAAGATTTCTATGACGTTAATAATCTTGCAATGGAAGATTGTAGAAATCTTTCAAAAAGATTCCCTTGAAATATTACTTTAAATATTGCTGAAATCCTTCATAAATCTTTCATGAAAGATTTATTTGATTGTTTTAATATTGCATAAATATTTCCTAAATATTTATTTGAAATATTTTAGAAAATCTTGTTAAAATCTTTCAATAATCTTTCATCGAAAGATGTTTGAAATCTTTTCTTCTTTCCTTGCAAATATTTCTGAAAGTTTTCATAAATATTTCATGCTATGTGGGTAGAGGTTGATCATGGAAACTCCGTTGTCATTCAATGTTCTTCCGGTCTTATTCTCGACTGTGTTGCTAGGGCGTCATCTAAGCTCAAGGAGTTTTCTTGTCAGTGGATTTTTAGATGTAGTGGACCTTTGAAAATTTTTGCAAGAGCTTTATGGTCAAAGGAGGTCTACTCTTTGCTGGGTAAGGCAAAGACTGCCTCAAAGAAAATAAATTATTAGACTGATTCCATTCAGATTCATGCAGGCCGTCACTGATTGAATTTTTTTTCTCTTCTTAGTGATAAAAATACCTTCCAGTATGTGAATGAAGATAAAATTTATCCTATAAAACGCTCGAAAAAATGTTTTTTCCTCGCACCAGCGTATTTAGTGTTGGGTGTGAAAATAAAAATTAAAAAATGGAAAATGAACCTCAATTTTCAAATTGCTGTAGCTCCGTCAATTTCTGACCTTTTTGGATGTTCTTTTGATAAAAATGTGTGAAATCTAGTCTTGTTTTGAGTGCCGTTTCAATTTTTGCGATACGACTTGATCTCTTTAAGTTATTCATGAAACACTGAAAGAAGCGATTTTTTCAAACGCATTTCTCTTAATAACTATATATTTTTTTTTTTTTTTTATGTTTTTATACATAAAAAATACTAACTTTTAAGATAGGTAAGAATATGCGATTTTGCCTTATTTTTTTAAACAGATTTTTAAGCGTTTATTTTTTATATTTTCTATTTTAAAGCATTGATACCATGGCGCATCATGCTATTTTTCCAACTATTACGTCTTTTTACAATTTGTTTATGCTTTTATTTATTAATTTATCAAAATAATCAACAAAATTTTTCAAAATAAACCCTCGACTAATTTTTTTTATCGATTACAACCGAAGTTATGATGATTTTAAGTTTATAAAAATAGAAATTTTTTTTTGTTGATAGTTGAAATATTTTATTCTGTTTGAATTTTGCGCCTACAATTTAAACTTACTTTGTAAGGAGTGACATATGCCACCGCTAGATGGCAACGATTCGCTTTTTGCATTCTCATTAACGACTTGACGCATTTAAGCATATAAGACAAGTAAGATTAAAAATAAAATTACCTAACAAAAATTTTTTTTTTAAATCTGTTGATGAACTAATTAATAATAATGGCATCACTGGTTGTTAAGACTAACAGGGAGAGTATCCGACCTTTAAGGAAGGGATTTGGCTAAAACTTCAGGGTACAATTTTTTTATAAAAAAAAATTAACCCGTTTTTTTTTCTTTGAATTGGCCCCATAGACGGAGATATAGACATTTTTTCGAAAATATAATAAAAAGAAGCATTCATAAGATCTTGAATAACCAAACAACCAAGACTTTTACAAAAAAATGTATGTAAAATAAAATAAAGAACAGATTGAATGCTTTAATTTAGGCTTTGTGAAACTAAAAAAGCTTTCGTGGTTCAAAAGTTGTGCCTCATTGAAAATGACTACATATTTATTAATATTTGTAACGTGTACCATATCATTAATTTTTACGCTATTTTATTAGCATATTTTAAGCGCTTGTAACATTTTAACCACAGAAGCTTATTTAATGCAACGAAGCTTAAATTAGAGCATTTAATCTGTACTATATTTTATTATTTACACATTTTTTTTGTAAAAGTCTTAACCGTTTGGTTATTTAAGATCTTACATATGCTCCTTTTTATTATATTTTCGAAAATATGTCTACATCTCCGTCCATGGGGCCTATTCAAAGAAAAGAAAAAACACTGGTTCATTTTTTTCCATAAAAAAATAATATCCTACAGTTTCCGCCAAATCCGTTTCCCGATGGTCGTGTACTCTCTTTGTAAGTGCAAGGATTTAAAAGAAAGGCACAAAATAGTAATTTACGATTGCTCCAAGAATCCGCTTAGACAATTAGCTGATCTAACGGAGTCTTTGAAGTGCTTGTATCTGAATACTTCTTTTCCTAGAGAGGATAAAGTATGTCCTTCATATTACAGAATATTTTTAGACGAAGTGAAAATACACCTATTCCATTTACCTCAAGCAGTCAACAATCTTTGAAAGGAGTTTTTTATAGTGAGGCTGTGGTAGAACAGTTCGATCAGACTCCAAGTAATTTGAAATTAAAAATTTCACCAATGAAAATGCCTCAGAGTATCAATATAGAGATGCGAATATCCTATGCTCTTCGAAAGACAAAACAAATAAACGATGCATTTGATTCACAAATGACAAGTAAAATTATGAAAGTCTACAATATAACGGATTGGCCCACATTAAATGAAAATAACGAATGTGAAACATGTGATAAATGGCTCGAAAATATTAAAATAGCCTTAGATGATTGTTCAAATTTTCTTGAAAAAGTGCGGTTATTAAGTCTTATACCAAGCAGCATTTCCAAAAATTATTTATTATCAGTTTTATCAAATGTAACTGTTTATATGATTGATCAAGCAATACATTGGTAAATAATAAAGATATTTACAAAAAGCCTGAGAACTATTGTGGCCATTCTTCGGATAGTGAAATTATAACGAAAGTAAAAAATTATTATTCGAACGATGATATCAATTGAAGGGCCGGATGCAATAATGAGGTATACGCTCGGAACGGCGGCGCAGGCTCGACTATAGCAGCCAAATATGAAAAATTGGAAAATCGATTTCTAAAAAATACTGGCATGTAGAGAATAAAAAAACACAACTTTTTTTTAAACAAAGTTTTTTCACTAGATGTTTACTTTTAAAGAAAAAAATTAAAAAGTGACTTTTAAAAAAAGTAATTTTCAATGAGTTTTTAAAACATGAATCGCTTTATTCCAGCCAAATATGATCGGATCGTTCTGAAATTTTGTACACACACGAGGAATACTCTAGCGCTAGCAATAAGATCATAAGAAGTGATAAAATTAATAATTTATTTATAACAATTTAGCCACAGCACGCGCGACTTTACATCTAAATTACAAAAATCGCTCTCTTTCAGCCAATTTTTAATATAAAAATCTGAAACTTTCCAAAAAACTTCTTTACATATTAAAGAACAAATCTCTTGCTGGAAGTTCTTCGAGACTTAAACTTCCCTCTATACTTTTTGTCATTGAAGTCAATGTATGTCAATAAATGCTCTTTATCACTTTCCAAGTAAATTGTTATAAATAAATTGTTAATTTTCTTACTTTTTATGATCTTATTGCTAGCGCTAGAGTATTCCTCGTGTGTGTACAAAATTTCAGAACGATCCGATCATATTTGGCTGGAATAGAGCGATTTATGTTTTAAAAACTCATTACAAAATAACTTTTTTTAAAAATCACTTTTTAATTTTTTTCTTTAAAAGTAAACATCTAGTGAAAAAACTTCGCTTAAAAAAAAGTTGTGTTTTTTCATTCTCTACATGCCAGTATTTTTTAAAAATCGATTTTTCAATTTTTTATACTTGGCTGCTTTAGTCGAGCCTGCGCCGTCGTTCCGAGCGTATACCTCATTGTTGCATCCAGCCCTTCAATTATTCTCGTCAAAGTGCAAATAAAAGTGACACAATATCTGATGAAGAAAATGGTATAAAAACTAAAAAAGTTGAGCGCTTTCTTACACGAAGCATAAAAGAAATATATAAATTATTTATAGAAGAAAATCCTGAAATTGGAACAAAAATTGGTAAATCAATATTCTATGCCTTAAGACCAAAGTGGGTTATACCCCATCCACCCAACGATTCGTGTCTTTGCGTTTATTGCGAGAACCTGAAACTTATGTTGGACGCTTTGAATGAATATAAAAAAGAGAATAAACATGACATTGCGAATTTGGAATTGAAAATATATTCTTCACTTTTTTGTTCAATAGATGATATGAAATGTGTACTAAGACAATGTGAAAAATGCTCAAATGGAGATAGTATCGATTTAAAAGTGATTTCTTTGACAGAAGAAGATTCATATGAAAAAATAACTTTATTGGACAATTTTATTTTTAATCTTACTTGTCTTATATGCTTGAATGCGTCAAGCAGTGATGGATTTCGAAGATGCTTATATGATATCCAACAGCCAACTTCAGAGTATATACTACAGAATATTATATTCTGCTTATACTCTAATTCTACGGTATACTCTGAAGTTGGCTAAAGGATATCCTAATATATAGATATACATAAATGTATAAAGCATCCTCGAAATCCATCACTGGCGTCAAGTCGTTAATGAGAATGCAAAAAGCAAATTGTGGCCATCTAGCGGAGGCATAAGTAAATTTAAATCGTAGGCGCAAAATTCAAAATGAATACAAAATTTCAATCAACAAAAAAAATTTCTATTTTTCTAAACTTAAAATCACCATAACTTCGGTTGCAATTGATATAAAAATTTGATCAAGGGTTTATTTTAAAGATTTTTGTTAATATTTTTGATAAATTAATAAACAAAAGCATAAAGAAATTGTGAAAAGACGTAATCGTTGAAAAAATGGCGTGATTCGCCATGGTATCAATGCTTCAAAATAGAAAATATAAAAAATAAACGTTTAAAAATCTGTTTAAAAAAATCAGTATATTCTTACCTATCTCAAAAGTTAGTATTTTTTACGTATAAAAACATAAAATTATCAAAAAAAATATATATATTTTCTGAGAAAATTGCGTTTGAAAAAAATCGCTTTTTTCGGTTTTTCGTGAATAACTCAAAGAGATCAACTCGCATCGCAAAAAATCAAAACTGCACTCAAAACTAGACTGTATTTTGCACATTTTCATTAAAAGAACATCTGAAAAGGTCAGAAAGTGAGGAAGCTACGTCAGCTGGCCCATTTCTCATAGCAAGTTAATAACAGTTATCACGATTTTTCATAAGTAACCTAATATCATGATTGACCCAAGGTTTGCGTTCACTGAAGATCTTTATTACCTTTTTAGATGCAAACTTATCAAAAGCCTCAACTACACTCGGCACAACAATTAGCGGGTCACCTAAAATTTTCTAAAAAATTTGCATTTTTCAAACAGTCATAACTCCGTCAATTTTTATCGAAACCATTCCTTTTTTTAATAAATTCAAGGTCAAAAGTTCAACTTTTTGAATATTGCATTAAAAAATTTTTTCAATCAAAACAGATGGCGTTGTTGTCAATTGTTTAAACTTGTCAAATTTTCCAAAAAAAAAATTTAACTTTAAATCATTGAATCGGCTTTAAAATTGTTAGTTCAGGATATTTTTACAACAGAATTTGAAAATTTAGAATCTCCTGAAAAATTAAAAAAAAAAACGTCAAAATGCAATGATTTTTCACAAGGTTATGGGCATTTAAAAAAAAGAGGTTTTTTTAATTTTTCGATCATAACTCTGACTGTATTCGTCGAAATTGGTTTTTTTTTTTTAATTAAAGCTGATAACCTTTGGTTTTTAAATCTCTTATTTAAAACCCTTTTTAATAAACGTATGAATAAACATGTGATAAAGTTCTATATATTGGATGAGCATACACACTCATGTATACAAGTATTGTTTAGCAATTGTTAACGTACCTACAGACTTTATGAGAATTTTTAGATATTTTAATTTCAATAATACCTAAATATTGTTGACATTAAATTTGATTTTCCTATTTTTGCAATATTGATCACTACTGATTACCTAATGATTGAAGCTAATAGATTTTGAATATTTAAATTTATTATAACACATTTTTGTATGAAAATTCAAAACTATTGTAAACATGCCACGCCAAGTCTCGGCACAAATTGTTATTCTTCTGCAAGAAAACTTCAACGCTTTTGTTCTCGGCAGTTTGGAGTCAGTCAATCTGTAGTCCAAAGAGTATGGTCACGCTAGCTTGAAACTGGAGATTATAGACGCGGTACATCTAGGGTAATGCTAATGCTGGCGGTGATGCAATCAGTATGAATCTGGTGTTTGATTTTGTTAAAACTCAGATAAGTTTTTGTAATAATTTCGTATAAAATCTGCTATGCGTTGACGTGTCAAACAATATAAAAACACTTTTATACATGAGTGCATATGCTTGTTCAATGTATAGCAGTTTTCCACGTTTATTCGTGTTGTTTATTCATGCGTTTATTTTTTATCAGTCTCGCTAAAAAGGGTTTTGAATAACAGATTTATAAAACTAAAGTTTTCAGCTTTAATTTAAAAAAAAAGAACTAATTTCGACGAATACAGTCAGGGTTATGATCGAAAAATTAAAAAAAACCTCTTATTTTTTAAATGCCCATAACCTTGTGAAAAATCATTGCATTTCGATATTTTTTTTTTAAATTTTACAGGAGATTCCAAATTTTCAAATTCTGTTGTAAAAATATCCTGAACTAACAATTTGAAAGCCGATTCAATGGTTTAAAGTTGAATTTTTTTTTTTGCAAAATTTGATAAGTTTAAACAATCGACAACAGTGCCATCTGTTTTAATCGGAAAAATTTTTTAATGCAATATTTATAAAGTTGAACTTTTGACCTTAAATTTAAAAAAAAAAGAAATGATTTCGATAAAAATTGACGGAGTTATAACTATTTGAAAAATGCAAATTTTTTAAAAAATTTAAGATGACCCGCTAATTGTTGTGCCGAGTGTATAATGGTCGAAAACCAGTCGATCTTGCCATTCATAGTGTGAGTATTCAAAAACTGAGGTAACTGCAAAGTATCAGCTGAACTAAGACTAAGAATACATGAAAAATTTAACAACAAGTTAAAGAAGAAGAAAATAAATGGGAAAGACTCGCAGGGAGACGAGAAGAAAACTAGAACTTACAGCAGCATTGAATGTATAAATACTACAGTTAGCGAAGTTCCTCGATACAAAAAATTAAGTAATCCTTGTGGACTTAGAAAGTTTGAGCTTAAGATTGATCAAATCATGAACAACGATGAAAGAAGCAGCAGACGTCTCGTATGATAATAATGAAAAACTATCATTTATAAAAAACAAGTCTAGCCAAGTATGAGATTCATGATCTGATATAATAACATCTGAAGGGACTATAATTAGAGAAAGAGATTCAAAATATGATCCAAGAGCACCTGACGAATAAGAGGATTTAAAAAGATTTATGTTGAAATCCCGTAATTACGATATTATTATAATTATAAGCATAATTTGAAAGGACATTAAAAAAGATATCAAATGAAGAAGCCTTAGGCCTGATATAGACAATGCAACATCATATAGAATTGACACCATCATTAACATTCATAAAAAGAAATTCTGGAGTGTTGTCAAATGATGGGTCAGAATGGTGCAAATCCGAGTACGGAAACTACTACGAATATAAGCACCAACACCGCCACCTATTCTACCTTTTTATCATTACGAAAAAATTCATAACCATCGATACTAATGACCAAACTCTAGTCCAGATCAGTTGAAAAGGTCTCAGTAATTGCGAAAATATAATTTTCGGTTTTTTATAAATAACTCAAAAAGATCAAGTCGTATCGCAAAAATCAAAACGGCACTCGAAACTAGACTAGATTCCGCACATTTTCATTAAAAGAACATCTAAAAAGGTCAGAAATTGACGGAGCTACGGCAATTTGAAAATTGAGGTTTATTTTCAATTTTTTAATTTTCATTTTTACACCCAAAACTAAGTACGCTGTAGCGGGGAAAGAACATATTTTCGAGCGTTTTATGAGGTGAATTTTATCTCCATTCACATATTGGAAGGTATTTTAATCACTTAAAAGAGAAAAAAAATTCGATCAGTGATGGCTTGCATGAATCTGAATGGAATCAGTCATTAGTGACCTTTCGTCACTAACTTAAGAGTCTATATGAAACCTATTAAGGACTCAACACCCATTCTGATTGCTTCAGAGTCTGACTTGGCCTCATTAGTGCTAAATGAAAATCAAGAATGAGTTTTCAAAGACTCGCAGGTTGTGTTGTCCAATGTTCTGTCTCCTGGAAATTTAAGTATAGAGGTAAGTAATAGTTGCATAAGAAATTCTATCTCCATCGCTCATGCCAATGTAAATCGTATTGAGACTCACTTTAATAAAGTTAAATGGAAGTGCAGATCAGATAATTATATTTTTGCAATCACTGAGACCTTCCCAACTGATCTGGACTAGAGTTCGGTCATTAGTATCGATGGTTATGAGTTTTTTCGTAATGATAAAAAAGATAGAATAGGTGGCGGTGTTAGTGCTTATATTCGTAGTAGTTTCAGTACTCGGATTTGCACCATTCTGACCCATCATTTAACAACACTCCAGAATTTCTTTTTATGAATGTTAATGATAATGTCAATTCTATATGATGTTGCATTGTCTATATCAGGTCTAAGGCTTCTTCATTTGATATCTTTTTTAATGTCCTTTCAAATTATGCTTATAACTATAATAATATCGTAATAACGGGGTTTCAACATGAATCTTTTTAAATCCTCTTATTCGTCAGGTGCTCTTGGATCATATTTTGAATCTCTTTCTCTATTTATAGTCCCTTCAGATGCTACTTATTATGCTATTATATCAGATCATGAATCTCATACTTGGCTAGACTTGTTTTTTATAAATGATAGTTTTTCATTATTATCATACGAGACGTCTGCTGCTTCTTTCATCGCTGGTCATGATTTGATTAATCTTAAGCTCAAACTTTCTAAATCCGAAAATATTACTTAATTTTTTGTAGCGAGAAACTTTGCTAACTGTAGTATTTATGCACTCAATGCTGCTGTAAGTTCTAGTTTTCTTCTTGTCTTCCTGCGAGTCTTTCCCATTCATTTTCTTCTTCTTTAACTTGATGTCAAATTTTTCATGTATTTCTAGTCTTAGTTCAGTTGATACTTTGAAGTTACCTCAGTTTTTGAATACTCACACTATAGATGGCAAGGTTGACCGGTTTCTCACCAATATAGTTGAGGCTTTTAATAAGTTTGCATCTAAAAAGGTAATAAAGATCTTCAGTGAACACAAACCTTAGGTCAATCATGTTATTAGGTTATTCATGAAAAATCGGGATAACTGTTATCAACTTGCTATGAGAACTGGGTCAGCTGACGTAGATTCCTCAATTTCTGACCCTTTAGATGTTCTTTTGATGAAGATGTGCAAAATACAGTCTAGTTTCGAGTGCCGTTTAGATTTTTTGCGTTATGAGTTGTTCTCTTTGAGTTATTCACGAAAAACCGAAAAAAGCGATTATTTTCAAACGCAACTTTCTCAAAAACTATATATATTTTTTTTGATAATTTTATATGTTATTATACATAAAAACTACTAACTTTTAAGATAGGTGAAAATATACTTATTTTTTTTAACAGATTTTTTAACTTTTTGCTTTTTCATAGAGAAAGCATTGTATCGATAAAAAAAATTTTTTCTATTTTTTCATTAATTTGTACATATTTGAACTCGGTGAGTCGAAAAAAGTGGTTTCCAGAAAATGTCTATATGTATGTGTGTGTGTGTGTGTGTGTGGATGTATGATTTCAGTTAGTAAATTGTATCTCGAGAACTACTCGATGGATTTGCTTCTAATTTTGCATGGAATTTACTTTTTTGACTAACTTGCTGAAAAGCTATTGGTAATTGGTTCTTATAGCGAAGTTTCCATTTTAGAGTTCTTTAAAAAAAAAAAAAATTCGATTTTTCATTTTTTTTGGTTTTTTTTGTTTACTACTTGATGAATTTGCTTCAAAATTTGCACGGAAATTATTTGTGATTGCCCAAATTAAATAAATTTTTAAAAACTGATTTTCTCAGCTTAGTTTTAATTTTAAAGCATTTTGAAATTTTTGAAAAAAATGTTTTTATTTATTAGGCCAGTAAAATCTTAAAAACTATTCGATGAATTTACTTCAAATTTTTCATACAATTCAATTTTTTGATCAACTGGTGTGGAACCTATTGAGAATTGGTTTTCTTAGCGTAGTTTTTTTTTAGTCATTTCAAGAATTTTAAAAAACTTTCGATTTTTCATTTTTTTTTTATTTTACGTAAACTACTCAAAGAATTTGTTTGAAAATTTTTATGGAACTCAATTTCGACTGCCCAAAGTAGAAAAACTTTTGAAAACTGATTTTCTTAGCGCACTTTTAATTTTAAAGCATTTTTAAAATTAAAAAAAAAGTATTTTAAAAATTTTTTTTTCCATTTTACGAAAACCATTTGATAGATTTGTTCCAAAATTTAAATGCAAGTTATTCGCTACTGTCTAAAAAAGACAAGCTTTGAAAAACATATTTTCTCAGTGCAGTTTTAATTTTAGAGCATTTTGAAAATTAAAAAAAATTTTTTATTTTTCATTTATTTTCTATTTTGTGTAAACCATATTATAAATTTTTCTCCAAAATTTTTGTACAATCAATTTGATATTTTTTGAAAAAAATAAGCTTTTAAAAACTAATTTTCTTAGAGTAGTTACAATTTTAGAGAATTTTAAAGATTTAAAAAAAAAATTTCAATTTTTTATTTTTTATTTTTTTTATTTTTCGTAAAGTACTTGATAGATTTGTTCAAAAATTTGCAGGGGAATCATTTACAACTGCCGAAAGAAGGGAAATTTTCAAAAATTGATTTTCATAAAGTAACTTAAAACCTTAATAGTTGTCAATAATTGCTCTGAAAGAGCTGTTTAACTTTGCCAAAAATACACAAATATATTAACTAAAAATAAGAAACAGACGATATATTCAATCCAATGCATTGATGAATTTAATGAAGAAACTCTTGATGCAAATAAGGAAACATTAGTCAAAAAATTAAAATAAAATATTTTGATCATAAAAGCATGATTACTGTTATTGTATACTTCATCCACAAAAAATAACTTTGAATGATAAGTTTAATAATGATATATAATTATAATAATAAATACTAACTAGTAAATCCACTCTTTAGGTAAAAATGCAAATGTATTGGATATTATAAAACATGAAAGAAATTAATTCACAAAAAATTATTACCTTTAAATGAAAAACAAAATTTTATTATGATTTTTTAACAACATTTTTTAATTTTTTGGTCTTTTACTATTTTTACAAGGTTTTAAGCACTTATAAGCTATACTAATTATATCCGATAGCTTGAAGATAAAGCTATTGTAAAATTTTTAGAGTAATTTTTCTCTAAATTATTGAATAAAACTTTGAAAAAATTGAAAAAATCATGAAAATAGTAAAACTATATTCACAGATTTAATACTTGATCTTTTTGATCAATTGGAAAGAACTGTTGTTTGGGTTGTATAAGGTCTAGAAGAACGTATAAAAAAAGAAAATGAAGGTATTGTTCTCTACTTTTAAATGTTCTTCACAAAAAAGGTCACAGGCAAGATTGATTGTTTTGAAACTATAAAATTCTTGTATCTTTGCTGACGGTTTCAATATATCATTTTTAGATCAATATTTAAAACGACTGTTTCTCGGGACCAGGAAGGTTTAGAAAAACTTTTGAAAAAAAAAATTAAAAGTCTTGATGTCTACTTTCACTAAAAAATTTTTTATAAGGTCCGCCGAGAACAGCTAATACTGTAGAGACACTTAATTAATAAAAAAAGTTTTCTTACTTTAATATTTTTCAATTTATGGGGTCAGTATTCTCGTCAGGCATAATAATTAGAGAAAAAAAATTATTTTACCAATTTTAAGAGTAAATAAGATAAATTAATTTCATATTATGCAGGAAAATTAAGTTTTAATAGTATACAATGATAATAGCATTAATTTTGCTAAAAAAAGAGTAAAAAGTAGCATTTTTCATTACAGCTAGCGTTAAACTATATTTCTGAAGGTTGTTAACAGTTCAAATCATGTTTTTATATATCAAAGAAGTGATATCGATGAGTGGAGCAAAATTTTTAACGTTTGGGAAATAAGTGCCACCTTAATATATACGTAAACCTCTGTATATGCAAGTGAGTTGACACAAAGCATCCCGTATATATATATATATATATATATATATATATATATATATATATATATATATATATATATATATATATATGAGCCCGTAAGTATGCGTGCGTGAGACTTGACATGATATTTCAAGTAATCAAAATTTTTTGGGGCATCGCAATTGATTGCACAACAATAAACCAAAAATAAATCAATTAAATTGACGGTAAGTCAATATTTTGAATTTTGATATAGGAATCAAAATTCATTAGAACACCATATTTGATTGCACACAAACAAAATTCAAATTAAACAAACTAAATCAACGGTAATTCAATAATTTGAATATGATGTGAGAATCAAAATTCATTGAAGCATCTAACTCAAATGCACACAAATAAACCACAAATTAATTAAATTCAATCAAGGGTAATTCAATATTTTGAATTTTGTTAATATCTTGAATTTTGAAGTAGAAATCGAAATTTATTGAAGTATTATATTTGATCGCGCACAAATAAAACTCCAAATTAACCAAAACGGATCGATGAAAATTCGATATTTCGAATTTTTATGAAAAAAGTAAAATTTATTAAGACATCTTATTTGATTGCACACAAGTAAATTCCATATTAATCAAATTGAATTGATAAAAATTCAATATTTTAAATTTTGATGTGAAAAACAGAATTAATTAAAGCAACTTATTTGATTGCACACAAATAAACCTCAAGTTGAATAAATTTCATCGACAATTATACTATATTTTGAATTTTGACGTGGGAGACAATATTTATTATAGCATTATATTTAATTGTAACAAGTAAACCTCAAATCAACCAAATTAAATCGGTGGTAATCCAATATATTGATTTTAACGTTAAAACTAAAATTTATTAAAGCGTTTTATTTGATAGTATACAACTAAACTCATATCAACCATATTAAATCAATAATAATTCAACATTTTCAATTTTGATGTCGGAATCAAAATTTATTAAAACATCATATTTGATTACACAAATAAATCCCAAATTATTAAAATTTAATTAAAATTATTCAATATTTCAAATTTGATTTAAAAATTAAAATTATTAAAGCATGTTATTAAATTGCACGCAAATAAACTTTAAATTAATCAAAATCAATCAATAATAATTGTATTTTTTGAAATTTAATATAAAAAGCAAAATTTATGAAAACATCACTTTTGATTAACCCATTAAGAGCAGGCCGGATTCGCTGTCCTTGTCTAATTGGCATTTTTGTTATTTACTCAAGTTTTAATCGGTGTATCTTCAAATTAAAGGTCGAGCGCAATAGATATTATTATCATGAACATCTATGCACAAGAAAAAAAATTCTACCGCTTTGTTTTTGAAGAAAGTAAGGAACGCGAAAATATTATAAACATAAACTTTTACTCCGGCGTTCCTTACTTTTCTCAAAAACAAACCGGTAGATATTTTTTTTATTGTGCATAGATGTTCATAATAATAATATCTTTTGCGCTCGACCTTTAATTTGAAGATACACCGATTAAAACTTGAGTAAATAACAAACAACTCAATTGTTACTCGGTCGGTATCAGGTTCTACTCCGGCCTACCGTTAAAGCCCATAGCCACATCAGTATAGATAGAGCTAAACTAACAATCGGAAGTGTGTCATGGATAAAAAATACGTTACACGGGTTTTTTTGTTTAGTTTATTAATTATTAATTAACAAATTGTTTAAACGAATTATTGCAAAATCTTGAAAAATAATTATGAAATAATTTGTTTATTAACAATTTGTTTACTAACAATTTGTTTATTAACAAATTGTTTAAACAAATATATTATTGCAAAATTGAGTTTTTGTAAAATCTAACTGTGGCTATCGATTTTACAGGAAAAATTACAAAAAAAACATGTGTAACTGCATGTCAAAATATCAATTGTTTATTGGTGAAATTTAAATAAACAAATTAGCATATCTGTACTCTGGCTCTGCCCATGGCTAATCAATGCGGTATACCAAAAAATAAATTATAGGATGTGTACCATATTTAAAAATAAAAGTTTTTTATGGAAAGACATTGTTAAAATAATTTGTTTATTAAACAATTAGTTGAAATTATTTGTTGATTGAAAAATTCGTTAATAAACAGATAATTTCAACAATGTTTATTCACAAAAAACTTTCATTTTTAGCCATGGCACACATCTGACAATTTGTTTTTCGGTATCCAGCATTATTTAGCAATGGGCAGAGCCAGGATACAAATATGCTAATTTATTTAATTATTTATTTGAATTTCACCAATAAACAAATAATATTTTGAGATGTTGTTATAATGTTTTTTCTGTAATTTTTCCTTCAGAATCGAATAATACTGTCAGATTTTGCAAAAACTCATTTTGCAATAATTCGTTTAAACAATGTATTTAAACAATGTTTTTTCAAGGAAACCTTTTATTCTTAGCTATAGTATACATTCCGCAATTCGTTTTTGGCATTCTGCATTGTTTAGCCATAGGCAGAGCCAGGGTACAGATATACTAATTTGTTTATTTAAATTTTACCAATAAACAATTCATATTTCAACATGCTGTTATACATTTTTCCCATGTAATTTTTTCTGTAAAATCGATGGCCGCTGCCAGATTTTGCAATAATTTGTTCAAACAATTTGTTAATTAGCAATTAATAAACTAAACATAAAAACGTGTAACCTTTTTTTATCCATAGCACACTTATAACTGTTAATTTGGCTCTATCTGTACTGGTGTAGCCATGGGCTTTAATAAGTTAAAGAAAGATAAACATATAATTGAGAGGACGTTTGATCTTTCTATCCTTTTCTAATTAAAAAATGTAGGTTTTTGGAAAAACTAGTGATTATTGATAGAAATTAAGAGTTGTCCGCAACTTGTACAGTAAAAAGGAATATTTTTTCTGATAAGGATAAATTAATTTTGATGCTTTGTTTTCAAGAAAAGTTTGACATACTTTAAAAATTATAACTTTGGTTAAAGAATATGATTTTTTAAGTACGTCTAACTTTTCTTGAAAACAAAGCATCGAAATTAATTTGTCCTCATCAGAAAAAATATTGCTTTTTACTGTACAAGTTGCGGACAACTCTTAATTTTTATCAGTAATCACCAGTTTTTCCAAAAACCTACGTTTTTTAAGTAAAAAAGGATGGAGAAATCCAGCATCCTGCTAATGATTTTCAACCAATGGTAATTCGATATTTTCAATCCTAAGATACAAAACAAGATTTATTAAAGCATCATATATGACTGCACACAAATAAACCGCAAATTTAACAGATAATTATAATTATACAGTTACGAAGCTTATGTACTAAAAGTAACTTCAAGAATTTTATCAACGTATTATGTAATCAATGACAATCAATAAAAAGCTACTATAAGCGTCTGAGGCACAGTCCGTTTTTGATAATTTTAAAAGTCTTTCTGGTAATTCCTAAATGAAAAAAAATGTAACAAATCGTTGTCTTTATAGCTAAGATTTGGATCGATATGCTTTTAAACGTGCACACAATTCATAGAACATTAGAATCACTTTCAACATAAAATTCATTGTAATTCAATAAATATTATAATCGTTGATACTAAAAGACGAAGTCACCCTTTTCAACGTAATCGTCATCGACATCATCATAAACATGATGGTCACCGTGATCGCTAAAACTTTCTTATTAATGTAGACACAATTACCTTAATTCGAAATAGTAATATCATCAACAATGTGTGTGTATGCGTGTATCAATGTCTGTGTGTAGTTGTGTGCGAGCGTGCGCTATTATCTGTCAAGGTGTATGACTATGTATGATCACATGTGCTCGCATTCGAAACACGTGTCACACGTACACACATGTACACAAGCGTATAAAAATCTGCACACACGTGCATGCACGTAAAAACACAAACAAATACGTACACACACGTAGAAATACATAGACACACGTACACACACATAGAAACACGTAGATACACAGTACGAACGCATACACATACATGAAAACAAGTACACACACGTACGCACAAATAGAAACACGTGCACACACGTAAAAATATGTACTTACTCTTACAAACACGTACACACACGAACACAGACATAAAAACACGTAAAAACACATACGAACTCTTACAAACATATACAAACACGTACACACACGTACAAACACGTAGAAACACTATACAAAATATATATATCTACAGGAGACAATAGCTAACATTTCAAAATTTTCCGTAACGTCATTAAAACGTTTAATTACGTCATAAGTGGAAAAAAATTCCAATTTTTAGAATTCGAAACGTTTAAAATAACGTTATGGCATATTTTTATCTATGCAATTGGTTTTCTGTTGATGAAAAATATGTATATCTTCTGATATTTATATAAAAAAATGTTATATCACGAGTTTATATGAAGAATAAATATATTATAAGCAGATTTTTTCTTTTAAACCTAAAGCATTTTAATATAATAGAAAGAAAATTGCAATTATTAACATATAATTTATTATTGTAAAAATTATAATTTTTAATAAATTCAAAAAATAATTTGCCATTCAATGTATTTTATTTTTACATTATAAACAAACATATATTATAAATAAAACATTTAATTCTATAAATATTATAACAAATAACTGAATAAATTATCCACTACTTATTTATACTTAAATCATTTAAGATATAAAAACGGAAAGTACAAGTCTCAAACTTTTAAATATTACATATAACATTTTTCAATTTAATTTTTAAAATAAAATATATGATAAATTATTAAACTCTTGAATTTTCACATATCACATGCAACATTTTTGTAAAATATTTTTTTTAAATTAAGCAATAAAACTTGTTTATCATAATCATCATTAAAGATTTTAATAGAATCAGAATTATTAGAATATATTACATAATCACACTTTCCAAAATTTAGCAAAGCCATAATAAATTAAATCTGCCCATAGCACTAATGTTTCTTTTTTTAAGTTTAAAATAGTATTTTGAAGTACTTGAAACTTGCACTTTTATAGTAAAACATCATCTTTTATATTTTCTAACTTAAAAGGGCATTTAATTTCTAATAATTTATAAACTTTATTGTCTTTAATCACAACACCATCTGAAGAATAAGCTATCCACGGCTCAGATTTTGAAACGACTAAACCACATTCTTACTTAAATAAATTACATCCTTCAGTATACTTGATCCTAGCAATGCTTTTATACTGATGACCATTACCGTTTTTTAATTCTTTTGCCCATAAGTATTTACACGCCTTTTCTGGCCAATTGCTTTTCTTGTACGTATACAAATTATAATACCTGCAATATAAAAAAGAACAATAATTTATATCTTACATTAATGCAATGATTATTATGTATTTTGTTACCTGCTGCCTGTTACTCTGAATTTCCTTTCCTTTTGCCACTCAGATTTACAATTTCTTGTTAATGTGGCTGTCACTTATACGTTATTGCATATTATTTTGCTATTATAAGTGTTCTGACAGCATCCACTTGAATTAAATTAATTTTTTTCAAGAAAATCAATTCCACAGAGTGTGTAGTATTTTCAATAACGCAGTCTAAATAGTCTTTTTTACATTGACTATTATCCAGTTAATGAGCTTTAAGTTGTTCCAAAACAGGAGCTTCGTATTTGTTTCACAGACACTTTTTGTCAGTCAAAGAGATCATCTTTAAAATATTTAAATCTTGCCTATAAAATGAGAAAAAATAATCTATAATAATATAAAAAATGTATAAATTAATTTATATAAATAATAAACAAATGTAATATTGAAAATACTTACTTACTTATTATAATGTAACAATACAGCTACTACATGTTTACAGGAGTGACTGAAGCCGGCTTTACGCGAGCATGTCATTTTATTTATAGACACTGAATATTCTTTATCTGCACTGTTATTATTATTATCAGTAATACTTGACGTGTCAATTATTACATGTGGTTCTTGAGTTAGAGCACTAGTTTAGAGACATAAAGCATACAACTTTATGATTTCATGAGTTTTCTTACTTACACCACACATAATTATCATGCCAGAATTAATTACTTTCTGACCTTCTATCATATTTTTAGAAGACAGTGTTGCATTTGTAATCTCACAAAGAGTATGTAAAGGCAGTGACAGCATTTAATTTAAGACAAACTTTTAATTTACACTTTTATATATATATATATATATATATATATATATATATATATATATATATATTAGGGTGTCCCTTATTTCCCAAACTCAAAAAGTTCATTCTCCAGAAGTTTAGATGAGTTATTTGTCATAAAAAAACAAGATCCCAATCGCTAATTACCATCAGGAAAGGGTCCTAACCCTGCCTGTAATCAAAAATGGCTTTTTTGCCATTTTTAGGAGATATTTTCTTCAAAAGTTATTTTAGGCCATTAGAATTTATTTTCCCGCATCAGATTCAGATGAAATTTCAATATTTATATATAAAAAGCTAAAAAAAATTTCTAGGTCAATAAAATAAGCTAATAAAAAAAATCATGAACCCAAAACCCAAGAAAATTCTCCGAAAAATTACATTTTTTTTTACATAAATTCATTTATCAGTATTTAATTCTATCGACGGACCTTTTATCAACATTTTATCTAAAAGTTGACCTCATAACCTTTATTTTCTTTTTTTATACGTCCATTTTCGTCCACCGGGAGCTGAGATATAACACTTTTAAAATCGATCAAAAAAGCTAATTTTCAAATCCGTCAACAAGGATTCACGAATTTCAAGATATTGAGGTATAAACTTGCATCAGTTAACTTCTCTGCAACATTCATTCAGTAGCAGAGATCAACACCTTCATTTGCTATTTTCAAACGTCTTCCCAAACCTTTTTGGATCCGAGATACAGATGTTATTAATTAATGTGAAAAATGAGGTATCAAATTTGTGAACTGGGGTCATTCCTTAATGGTTTCACTCTTCTAAATTCCAACTTCAAAAACAGCCTTGATTTTAAAGCTACTAATATGAAAAACTTTGATTCATACACTCAATGAATTATGTAAACTGTGAATCTTATGTATGCCGCTATCGAATTTTGCCGAAAACAATTAAGATATGCTAATTGGAAGACCTAAACAGAAAATGCTGTATCTCGACTTTAGTACCCTAAGAATTTAATTAGTAACATTCACAGGGGTTTTCTCTAGAATATAAGTTATAATGATTTATAATAATTTGTACACAAGTGGGGCATCGAGCACTGCTTTGATGAATCGTGAACAAACAATGCTTTAATTCTATTTCGTAGACTCATGTGTGACACCTGAAATAAGGCACATTCTCTTTAATATGAACCTTAAATGACACCAACGCATATTTTACCATAGATTTGAGACAACTATGAATCATTCAGCAACTTTTACATCTCCCTTACTTGATTATTTAGTAGCAAAAATTAATGAGCACACAATATTTCATTATTTTTTATTATTCATATCATAAATTTAAAAAACGTATTTCCAATATTATGATCATAATTATATAGCATAGGATACTATTTACTTTAATGTTATTAACTTAATTTATATTGAACAATCTGAATGCGAAATTCGATTCATAATTTTAATTTTATTTTATTCCTATGGTAAAATATGCATCTTTATCATTCGAGGTACATATGAAGCGACGCTAGGAAGAAGGGCACTTCTCGAGATGTGCCCTTTTTCCATATCATGGCTTTTTGAAATGTGCTCATTTGCTACTATATTCTTATATAATATTATGAAGATATCAGTTGAATTGACAAAGATATAAAGACATGTTTATTTATCGACAGGTTTAAATTTATAAGTGATTCAAAACTTCAAATTCAATTTTCTCAAAACACACTTTTTGAAGATGTGCCCTTCTTCCTAGCGACGCTTTATATTTAGAAAAATATTCTATTGGCTAAAAGTGTCACATTACCGCCTAGCACTGATTCAAAAATGTCGTATTTTTATCAAAGTTGTGAAAAATAGTATACTGACCTCAAGAAGAAATTCGATTAGTCCTAAGTACGCATTACCAGGATCTTTAATTCGGATGTTAATATTCGCGTACTATGGACTTATCAAGTTTTTATCGAGCTTACATCGTAATATACTTTCTTAATTGTTAATTGTACTTTGAAAATCTGCAATAATGACCTTAAGAGTAGGCCGGAGCAGTTTTGATTACCGACTGAGAAATGAAAATGTTATTTTATTATAAATAAAATAATTATACTGTTTTCAAAAGAAATTGTCATTTAGCGCAATTTTTTATACATACATGATTGTATAATAAATGTTTTTTTAAATAAAATTCATCATATTTTAAACAAAAAGTAAGTAACCAAATTTAGAGTTTAATAAACAACTGTAGTAAAAAATTTTTAATTTATTTCAATTTTCTTTAATTATTCTTGACAAGCGCAATAGAGAAATAAATTTCATGAATGTATTTAAAATTCTAATGCATTCCATTATGTATAGTGAGAGAAAATTAAACAACGGATTTTCGATTCTCGGTCGGTATCGAATCTGCTCCGGCCTGTTCTTAACAGGATTATTTCAAATAAATACATTTACTCTCGATACATTAAAACACAACTTTTTTATTCAAAATATAGTGGTAGTTAAATTTATTATTTAATGTTTTCTTTGTACATATAATTTATGAAAAATGATATAAATATAATTAAAATTCATGATTTTTTTAATTTCTTCACCAAAGTCTTTTTATTCATAGTAGTCATTTCTTTATTGAATTCATCGACGCATGTAATCAAATATTGTTTCTGTTCCTCATCTTTCGTTAACACATTGATGTACTCTTGACAGAGATGCACAGCTCTTTCAGAGCAATCATTAACAACCCTTAATGTTTTTATTTTTTCTCTACTCTCAATATATGATTTCATTTTACTCCATTGACTGCAATCTTGTCTTAAAAATTCTGTATCTAATTTAAATCTCTCAAAGAAATGATGAGTTTGTCGATTGATAAAGTAATCAAGATCAAGTTGCATGAATACTTCCATACTGACGTCAAATTCATATTTTTTGGGAATGTAGTCATCTTCATACGTAGTTTCTTTCGTTAGTGCTGCAACCATATTTCTTTTACTTGTCCAAGATACTTTATCGTCAAAAAAAGATAAGGCACATAGCTCTGGTGACAAGTACCACAAGTGATTTTTCATTTTTTTTATCGTTGTTCTTGAAATTTGAGCATCAATACTTGAATAATTTTTTAGTGCTTTGACAAGCTTTAAGTCATTCTTTGGAGCAGCAATAGGTATCGGCGCTTCATACCACGCTTCTATGTAAACAAACACAATAAATTTAGATACGCTGTAAAATTTATCTATTTGCTGAAGGTTCAATTTAAATGGTTTCCTCATTAAGTAAATTTTCAAAGTATAAATTGCTTTAGCCATCCATCGTGCATGATGACAGGCACCAGGCTTATTAGGTATAAATGCATCCTTAACTCCTAAAAATTGTAGACATAATTCTAATAATTCTTTGTAATCCTCTCGAGGATGCTGTATTTCTAAATAGCCATTTATAAATTTTACGATTCGGGAATTTGTAATTTTAATTGTGGTTCTAACTTTTCTAAGCCATTTTCTGGTTTTATATCTTTCATATTATCCCATTCTGCACGGAACCTTAAAAAAATGGGATTATTTGGTCCAATAGTACCAGGAAATTTTTCCGAAAAAGCCGCTCCTAATATAAGCTCAAGAATATGGTGCCTGCATGCTATGTGTAATAGGTCTTTGTCGATCATTTGTTCGAGTATGGTAGCTGCTCCACCTTTTCGCCCTAAATTTGCGTTGGTTGTATCGACACAAATTCCTTCGACTAAATCGATTAATCCCCAATCATCCAAAGCGTGGTAAACTGAATTCGCCATAGCTAATCCTGTTTGACTCTCTAGACCTGGTACATCAATTATTTTCACGGTACTTTCCACACTTACTAGAATAACTAGACGATCGATCTTTTTACAGGAAAACCTATCTGGTATTATTTTTCCATCCCAGTGCACTATTAAATATGGTAAATCTTGATCTTGAAATATTAATTTCAATTTTTCGGCTTTCATCTGTCTAACTTTCGCTCGTGCTCTATTGAAAGACGATTTATTCAATATTAATGATTCGATATCAAAACCTAAGGCATGTGAGACTGTTCCAATTAAATGTACTGTATTTCTGTAAGATATTCTGCATTTATCAAATGCATCAACAACTTCCGGAGTCATAATATCTACAGATCCTCTGACATTTTTAATAAAATAATTCCGTCCTATCGGAGAATAAACCGATCCAGTGCTACTCTGTGAAGGCAGAGGTTCATCACTCGAAACATTTTCAGATTCTGGTCTTGGTAAAATCAATTCCAATTTTTTTTCTGAAAAATATATTTCCTGTTTTAATTTAATATATTTCTATAAAAAATGTTATCAATCATTGAAAATTATATTATTTAAAATTCGATTCATAATTAACTGGTAGAAATTTTAATGAAAGAATACGAAAAATATAGTTCTCATCAAAATATTAGAAATAATTACACAATTACTTTTAGGTTTAAAATTAAAAAAATTGATAAGATCAGAGCATTCGCGGCAAGTTTTCATATTGGTGGTAAGGAACTATAGTCGAAAATATTATTGGAAATAATTGTAAATAAGTGTTAATAACTGTAAATAAATGTAAATAACTGTAAAAAATGTTAATAATTATAAATAATTGTAAATAATTATTAGTAATATTAAATTATTCACTAATTAAAAAATTTTTGGAAATGTTAATAAGTGTTAATAACTGTAAATAATAGTAATTAATAGTAAATAACTGTAAATAACTATTATTTATGTCTCGATTTCAACATTTTTTAACAGTTCTTTACAATTATTTACTATTATTTACAGTTATTCACAGAAATTGTTTCCATATGGAAAAATGTAATGAAAATTATGAACATATTGATTGATTTCAAACATTTGTTATAAAAGTTATTAAAAAGAAAATATAAAATATCTTATTTTTCTGTGAGGTTACTGCTTGGCACGACATCAACCGATGATGCTGTCTCAATATTCATTTCATGCTAAGATAGTCATATTAAAATTATAGATTATTCTTTAATAACATATAATTCACAAGAATTTAAAGGATTGTTACTCAAGTGAAATTCAATTATAAAATAGTAACATTGTTATGAATATTCTCTTGTTTCATAAGTAAAAATACCAATTGATTCCAAATTTTGAAAGTAGGTAAACAGAGTTAGTAACAAATTATTAATTGGAGTCATTAAAATTAAACATAAATAACAATATCTTATCCAAAGTTTTTAAAGACTATAATTTAAAAATTATTTTCCCATTTTTTAATATTTTATTTCAATTTCAAAATAAACTAATGTGTATTTCTTTTTTCATATTAGTAAAACATTACTAACAATTGAACCAAATTTAATGAAAGAAGACTTACATTACTTATAAGAGAAAAAGAGAAAAAGTTAATACTCGAGTATGATCATGATCATATTATCAATAATGTTTCTTAAAATTGTATAACTTGAAATATGATAAAATATTAAGTCTTGGAAAATTTAAAGAATAAGATTTCATGTTAGATTTTGAAGATTACTATATAAAGTTTTCATATATTTAGAATAATATATTTTATGAATTGGATTACATCAATCATGTTTATATATCTCAAATAGTTCAATAAAAATTATTTTATATGAATTTAATTATAACTTGATCAATATTACTAACAAATTTGATAACGAGTATGTAAATAAAAAATTTCTAATTCATAAAATATATCGGTGAAAGATACATCTGATAGCAAAAATTTTTACATTATTCTATTTTTATGAATTAAAATAAACTTTTTCATAATGTATCTAAAATCTGTATATAATTTTAAAATTAATAACATTAAATACGTACTTGTAGTTATTTCTATTATATCTTCTACGGTTGATGATCCAGCTTGAGAAATATTTTTTTCCAAATCATGCATAGCAAGAGATGGATCTTGGTTAGGCACCTCATATTCTAATTTTTTATTTCTTTGGTCACCCTCATCGATAACAAATGAGTCCTCCAATTTATCTAGAATGGCAATAATCATACAGTTAAAACTAAAGTCATTGTAAGACATATGACATTACTGTTAATAAAAGGTTATTTTTATAAAACCTTTGGTTCTTAATATTTTCATTTCTTTTATTATTTCATCAATGGACTGAGAAAATAAAATCTTCTTTTCATCATCAGTCATTGATAAAAAAACACTTTCTTGTGAGATGTCAAAAACATCAGATAGATTTTTTTAAAATTTGGCTTTCTTTTCATTCATTGATGAATACTTTTGAAATTTGCGAAAGTCAAGATATAATTTCTTCAATGTTTCACAACAATAGTCATTTCTAGATATTTTAATTGAAGATTTATTCCATAAAATTATTACTTCATTAATGACTGATTTTATAGCATCCGCAACTGTTTTTTTTTCCTCTTTGGTCTTATGAAACATAAGTCTACATAGGACTTCTGAAATTTTTGGTAAGTGATGAACATTTAATTCACTGATAGTATTACAGCATATAAAAGTAAGAGTTTCATGCATTGGTAGAGAACTCATTGTAAGATATAAGTGAAGTTGTTGAACGTCGTCCTAAACAAAATTAAGTTTCAGATAAATTATATTTGCATATCTATTATTTTAGAAATCATTTAATTTATTACAAAACTTTGAGTAACAAAAAAAATAAGATCGAAGCACTAATAAAAAGAAGTATAATATCATATTTAAAATACAAACAAGAAAACTATGCATGCCAAAAAATGTATTTAAGAGGAACACAGTAAATTAATCATAGTGAAACCTGTTTCTCTTTTTAATCCAATAGCTATTGTCTATATATTCTCTCCTTATAAGAAAATTATAGGCAAATTGTACTTTAAAGGAAACTAAATTGTCAATCGACTATGAATAATTTGCTATTTTCATGAAAATACAAATAATATATAATCAATATTTTTCATAAAATGAGAAGGAGATAATTATGATAATGTTAGTGGAAGGCTTTTATTATTAAAAACAATCTCCATGTAATACTTGCTTGTATGGCCCACACTATATATTCCAACAATGTACTGATCTATAACATCATTAGTTTAAGATATTTTATCACAATTCCATTATGTACGAAATCAATATTTCAAATATAAAAATATTCACAATCCTTAATATATAACAGTGTACCCTTGAGATAAATATTATAAATTTTTTTTTTTTAAGATTTGAGAAGGGAAATAGTTCTAAGCATCCAAAATTTTAGACTTATAAAGCTTTCTTAAGTTAGCATCCAAAATTATTATTTATAATAAAAATTGATATAAATCAATTGTTCATAAGGAATAAAAACATTTTATTATTACAACTGGTCTGAATCAACAATTAAAAGTTATTTAGGCTTCAATGAATAGACCAAACTCAAATGAAGATTATTACACAAACCTCATTCTGTCTTTGTCTCTCTCGTGATAAGAATAAAGGCAGATGATACCACCTTAACCTGAGCTGGGGGTTGCTCCGGAGTGATAAACTTAGGGTGAAATCAGATGGTACGGAAATAAGGATACGGAACGTCACAAAACATCAATTCCGTATCCTTTAATTCCGTCAAAACTGAAACGGAGTAAAGGCGACGTCAAATAAGCAACGTCATATTGATTGTATTGTTATTTACTTTATAAGCTAGGTTATGTATACTGATAGTTAATAATAAAAAAAAAAAATTATTGAAAGGAAGTTAAATAAGTATAGTAAAAACAGTTTTGAAGTAAATATGTCAATGAGTGAAGATGGAGAGTATTCTGGAGTAAGTATTAACAAAAAAACTTTCGTTTTAATTTTAAAAAGTCTATGACGCTTCTGTTATTCCGTCAAATTTTTCTCCCTATAGTCACATGGTGCGGAATATAAGTTCTGTGACGTCGATTAGCAATATTATAATTAAAAAATTATGATGTTAATTAAAATATTTGGTTGTTATAACAAAATATATTGTATTTTTACAAGAAAATAATCTCATTACAATAACATTTTTTTATTATTTCTAACTTTTTTAACATTTTTGTTGTTAATTTGAAATTCGCGGGCACATTTTTAGGTTATTTTTAACAGTTTTTCAGCTAAATTCCGCACCATGTGACTATAGGGAAAAAATTAGACGGAATTAAAGGATACGGAATTGATGTTTTGTGACGTTCCGTATCCTTATTTCCGTACCATCTGATTTCACCCTTAGTGTATCGATATATTCTATCTTTGTTTAGCACATTGATTTCATATCTTCTGTCTCTGTGTTACAGAGTTGTGCAATTTTCTAGAGCAACCCCTCTGGGTCTATGAATTCAAGCTTTAATAAAACATTATGGGAACTAAACGTATAGTTTTTATTTTTCTACTTATTCTATAAAAAAATAAGTTATTTTTAAAATTGTGCTAATGCCATTTATCGGTGCTTTATGTGCGCGTATCGCCTTCATTTTCCGAACTAATCATTAATTATCTATTTATTGTTTTTATAAAAAAAATTTTTTCTAACGAACAAAATTATCTATTTGTTAAGAAATAGCCGTGGCAAATAGACCGTGTCGTTTCGTGCACTGAAAAGACATCGGCGCTGTTACAGGCACCTGTCTGTAGTTACGCCAAAATTTAGGCTCGAATTCATAGTCGTAACTTGAGTATTGAGTATCACTTGTAACTTAAGTATCGTTACTTGAGTAACGATACTTAAGTTCCAAGTGACACTCAATACTCAAGTCACGATTATGAATTCGAGCCTTACAGTCCGTACAATTCGTAGAATCGGTGTCGTGCGAGTTTGAGCCTGTACCATGAAAGTGCTGCAACGTCCTCTTGCGATGTAGTTAGCACAGTACGTACAGTGCGTAAAATTGGCGCCACTCAAGCGCCGGTCGGCACCATATAGGCTGACAGTACGAGCGTCGCCACAGCCATACCTACGTGGCGAGTAACGTCCGGATGTCTATTTAGTGTGTGTAATGTCGTATCGTCATCTTTTAAAAATGAGTTAGACATCTTTTAAATTCAGACTCTATGCTCTCTTTGCAACGGTCACATTCACAAAGTCTGAATATAAAAGATGTTAAACTCATTTCTAAAAGATGACGACACACACGAAGCAACACGGCCTATTTGTGGCTACTCCCTTTAAAGGGATGTCGGAGCTGCTGCAAGTAATTTTTGGTTTATTTTGTTTATTAATATATTTTCAATTTAATTATTTGAACAAATATAATGACTTATCTGCACTAGAGCTAGGTTAGGAGAATCATTTTAGTATATTACAGAATCGATTAAGTTTATTATTTATTTATAAGATTAAAATGAAAATTATACATGAAACTCGATAAACCTATTCAAATAACTTTTTATCAATGATCTGATTCATCAATGCAGTGCTCGATGCCCCACTTGTGTACAAATTATTATAAATCATTATAACTTATATTCTAGAGAAAATCCCTGTGAATGTTACTAATTAAATTCTTAGGGTACTAAAGTCGAGATACAGCATTTTCTGTTTAGGTCTTCCAATTAGCATATCTTAATTGTTTTCGGCAAAATTCGATAGCGGCATACATAAGATTCACAGTTTACATAATTCATTGAGTGCATGAATCAAAGTTTTTCATATTAGTAGCTTTAAAATCAAGGCTGTTTTTGAAGTTGGAATTTAGAAGAGTGAAACCATTAAGGAATGACCCCAGTTCACAAATTTGATACCTCATTTTTCACATTAATTAATAACATCTGTATCTCGGATCCAAAAAGGTTTGGGAAGACGTTTGAAAATAGCAAATGAAGGTGTTGATCTCTGCTACTGAATGAATGTTGCAGAGAAGTTAACTGATGCAAGTTTATACCTCAATATCTTGAAATTCGTGAATCCTTGTTGACGGATTTGAAAATTAGCTTTTTTGATCGATTTTAAAAGTGTTATATCTCAGCTCCCGGTGGACGAAAATGGACGTATAAAAAAAGAAAATAAAGGTTATGAGGTCAACTTTTAGATAAAATGTTGATAAAAGGTCCGTCGATAGAATTAAATACTGATAAATGAATTTATGTAAAAAAAAATGTAATTTTTCGGAGAATTTTCTTGGGTTTTGGGTTCATGATTTTTTTTATTAGCTTATTTTATTGACCTAGAAATTTTTTTTAGCTTTTTATATATAAATATTGAAATTTCATCTGAATCTGATGCGGGAAAATAAGTTCTAATGGCCTAAAATAACTTTTGAAGAAAATATCTCCTAAAAATGGCAAAAAAAGCCATTTTTGATTACAGGCAGGGTTAGGACCCTTTCCTGAGGGTAATTAGCGATTAAGATCTTGTTTTTTTATGACAAATAACTCACCTAAACTTCTGGAGAATGAACTTTTTGAGTTTGGGAAATAAGGGACACCCTAATATATATATATATATATATATATATATATATATATATATTTATTATTCTTTTAACAATAATTTATAAATAAGCAGCAAAAGAATGATACCAATCTTGCCTTCTTCTGGTAAAGTTAGTATACTCGCCGACTTCACGATTCAGCAATATCCACTGGGTTCGTGTTTTGAAGTTACGTGCATGAATCTGAATGGAATCAGCCATATAAGTGTTAATTTCAAACAACTCTCTCGAATACCTGTATTTATTTAATCGCTAACTTCGGAGTCACTTATTCAAAGGTATTGCAGAAATCGAGAATCTCGTCTCTCGGGGTCCCAGACGCCCAGAGCCGAGTTGAGATAGCTCGGCCGTGCGCTTGCGCTATTGTGATGACTCATGAATTCCATATTTACGAATTCGAGTAAGATCGAGTTCAGTTTCGTTTTGCATGCACGGAAAAAAGTTTTCACCGGTAAAACTAATGCTAAATTCGATTAGATGTTTAAATTCCAATGCTAGTGTGTTCTAAAGTAATGAATGGCATTAATTTTTTTCGCTCAATTGACAGCACAAATAAAATTCATACCAGTGTCGTATTTTTTAGTGCTATAAATATTTATTTTCGATAACTGACGCGTGAATTTACAGTGCCACCTTTGGCACGGTTTTTTCGGGTGCCAAGCACGTTAAATAACGGCGCTGGTGTATGTTTATGTATACGAATTTTCGATTGTAGCAGTGTGCACGATTGTAAAGTTTTAAAGTTTTTCTATTTATTGCATAGGAAATAAGTGCCAAATGGATGATTTTATACAAAAAATATTAAATGAATGGAATCTCACTGAATTAACAAATCTTTTCAAGTGTAAATATAAATTACCTTAAATAAATGATACTTTATTTTCGTTGATATATATACATAAAAAGTTTCTAACCTAAAAATATTAGGCTACTGGAATTTATTATGATCAGATTAGATTTGATAAAATATAACTATATCAATTAATTAGACATTTTAATATCTCTATAATCATCAATTAATCAATTAATTTGATAAATTTATTTACTTTATTTTATTTTTCTCATGTTCTGCATTTTTCCTACAAATTTTTCGCATAGAGAATTATTTTATTGGATTATCACAATACGTGCATTTGAAAGCACAAATCTTCAGCTTTATTTTGAGTACTGCTTCTCTATATTACTTTTATGAGAAGTTACATAAGAAAAATGAGAAAAAATTGCAAGTTCGTTTTGACCAGTTTTCACGTATAATTTCGTACTAAAATAACTAAATAACTCTTCTTGAAAAATAAATCTTGTTGAACTTTGAATATAAAACTCTGTCATTATGTTTTCACAGACATGTATATATATATATATATATATATATATACATACATACATGTATAAATAAATGAAATATAACTGACTTGAAAGATTATTTATGATAGCAATAAGTTGATTTTGTGAAAAAACTGATACCATGCATTAAGAATTTCTCTGTTAATGCGCAGAACTGAAATTTTGATGTTGGCACTGGAAAAAACTGCGCTAGTCATTGAAAATCAATATGCTGGACCTTAGAAGGTAAAATAGTAAAACTAGCATTGATTAAAATGATACTGTCATGGTTTTTTTCATTATAAAACACGCAATTTTAACCTTCTATTATTTAGCACTAGTTTTTAAGGTGAAAACTTTTTTCAGTGTGTATTCGAGGATTTTTAAAGTTTATTTTATACTCTTACTAATTCAAATAATATGAAATGTAGAGTTATGAAATGTTGTTTCTTTCATGAAATCAATAAACTCCCAAATATCGAGATACCCAAAGACGAAATTTCTTTCCGTGCGTATAATGAGTGCATAATGCGGTGCAGCGCCATCTTTTTGAAGCTAAATTCTTGCTCTTGCTGCTAAGACAACATCTTCTAATAAGCCTAGTAAGTGATCTCTTAACAATGATAGGTAACTGTGTCTATCAACGTTTTGTTAAAAAAGTAAGGATGAATCAAATAACCATTCACAATGCTGCACCACACCATAAGACTCCATTGATTTTGATGATCTATTGGCCAATGCCTGTACCAGTGGAGATTTACAACTGACCAATAATGGGAGTTGTGTGTATTAAGTTGTCTGTCACTATAAAATTTAGTCTCATTTGAGAAAAGCACATACATAAAAAAATTAGGATCATCGTGTATCATTTGTAAAGCTTATTGGTGAAAAGCGATACGCATTAGATGATAATTAAGCTGTAAAGCCTGCGTAAGAGTGATGTGGTGAGGGTGATATTTTCGAGCTCTCAAAGTTCTTGAAACAGTACTTTTTGGTATACCTATTTCTCTTCCAATCTGGCGAGTAGAAACTTGAGGATCAAGGTGAACTATTGCTAGAATAGTTAAAGCTCGTGCATCATTTTTGTCATATTCATGATGTTGACGTTAACGAACAAGATGTCCATTCCGAGTTCTTTAGACTAAACTATGTATTTTCATATCAATTGGATGTCGTCTTTCAGGAAAATGTTGAGCATAAAGCCTTGATGCTGCAGCGTAATTGCCATGACACTCACCTTAAACCAATATAATATCAACGATCTCATTAGGATTATAATCAGCCATTATATAAAGGTAGTTTGTGAAATTACCTATGTATGTTTGGAATTTTGAAATTTAAGTCAATTTAAATAGTAAATTTTTCAATTATACAGAAGTGAGTCATAAAGGAAAGGAATAATACTCTATTAAAATAATTATAAAACTTAAATCAAACGTAATTGTTTATTTTTTTTTCAATCGTTGATTATTAGCAAAGTGCACATTATAAGAATTTTCAAGTTATATCCACTGTGTAAAAAAAATTATGTGCAAAGATTATTACATTAAGTAAAGTAGGAAGGATCAACTAGTAAACACTAAATAAGTGAGAAAAAATGCATAGAACTAATGAATTTTTAGATGGTGGGTTTGCTTTTACGGGTTTGATGGTTAGACTTAATGGATTTTAATTTATTAGTTTATGTTGTTAGTAGCCATGAGATTGTGGATTTTATTGCTATGAATTTTCTTCATTGTTTTGAATTGGAAGGTTTTGTATTGATAAATATGCTTTTTAGAATTGAGGTTAGTAAAATTCTAATGAAGTTAAAAATGACGAGGGAGAAAAGAGGAAGACAAGATAAAGTATTCGAACTTTGCGTTTTTTATTTATTTTAATTTTTGTTTTTAAATGTTCAACATTTAATGATTATAAGTATCAAAAGTATAAGGTAAATAAAGTAACATTATTGAAAATAGTTGACCTCTATCTATAAAATTTAAAAAAAAAAAACGGGTTTTGAGTGTATTTTCAGTATTTTACCTTAGTTTGACCTACTAAAGGTCATTTTTTTAAAAATGAAAAGTATCGTTTTAGACGTTCAATTTCCTGCTCTTTCAGGATCCAGTATAAAAATAGGGTTTTCCATTAAAAAATCAATTTAACCTTCAAATAACCTTAAAAACTGAATTGGGACCTTGCATGAAAAAATGCATTATATCCGTCATAAAAGACCTGTATTTTTTCGTTTTTTTAAATATGATGAATTATAAAAGTTATAGCAAGTATAAGTTAATACAATTTTGATATATATAGATGTAATGGATTTAAAAAAAATTTTTAATTCAACATTCCAATTCAAGGTTAAGATAGTCAAGGTCATTTGCTCACGAGCTCACTTAAACATTGAAATACCATTTTGGACGTAAAATTTCCCACTCTTTCCGAATCCGGTATCAAAAACATGGGTTCCCATTTTATAAAATTACCTTGACCTTCAAATGACCTTCAAAAGTGACCTCAAGGTCAAATTAAATGGCACTAAAATGTGACCTCCATCGCCATGAACAACTGAATAATTTTATTTTAGGTTGTATTCACATAACCAAATTTATTAATTATCTAACTAAACAACTTATATTTTTATTAATCTTTTTTTGTTTGTTTTGAGAGACGTACGAACTATAGATAGAAAGATATGAAACGAGAAAAGGGAAACCTAATCTAAAATGAAACCAGAGCACGCGGTGAAGGAAAAACCATACTCACCCTTTATTTCCTACGGCGCACTAGGAGTTAAGCTTACGATGAAGGCTGCCACTCTCTAACATTATTGCACATAATATATATATATATATATATATATATATATATATATATATATATATATATATATATATATATATATATATAAGAGACAAACACTTCATTTAGAAATACAACCTATCAGTGCTCGTGTGCGTTGCCATCTTATGTTCCTGATGGCGACGTACATGCCGTGGCACTGACAGACAACACATACACACACAACATTCGATGTATAAGTATACACTATACAAATTTACTCGCAGTATACGATGACCTGCGAATCCGGGAAATAATACGGAACGGTAAAACCTGTGTTCGAGAGTAGAGAAGAAGCGTCGGCACATATCAAAGAAACCGAGTCATGACGGAGATTTACAGTTGATACCAAAATCGATTCTCATTAGATAGAACGAGACAACTTTGTAGAGAATGGGAAAACTACGAGGATAAGCAAAAAAGGGAGGCAGCTATAGTCTATAAATAAGATTTATATGTAAGTTATTATATAACTACATAAATACGAAGTCAAAGATGAATGGAGATAGAATGCGAATGTATGAGTAAGAGATATGAAAGAAGATGAAATCAAGAGCAAGAGAGATGGGATATATAGGATTCGAATTCCAGAAAAAGATTAAGAGTTCCAAAAGAGAAGAATAGAAATCGAGTACGGAGTGAAACTTAAATCTGCTTATATAATTTAAATGCAATTCTAAATAGAGCGCACGAGAAACAGAGGGCGATAACATCAAAAGAAGATGCCAAGATGGAAAGGGCTGATTGGTTAGAAGCCATTATCCTTTGTGATTGACAAATAACCATTACAGAATGGAAGAATGGATAACCAATGAACAATAATCAGAATCATCAATTAGTAATTAATTAATTAAATTAAAGTAATTAATCAAAGAGGAAATAATGAAGAAGAAGTTCAAGAGAAGATGCTTGATCAGGACATATCTAGCTTAAATCTCCAGGGAGTAATTTAGCTGCTTCTATATTCTTGGTTTACGTTCGCTGAACATCATTTGAGTCTTGTCACTCCATTTTATTAGGCCTAAATTTTATTAAGAGGAAATTGCTTGAGTTGGAGATATTGCGGGATCACGCTGTTACTTTCGGTTATAAACAAGAGAGATTTTATTGCATTTTCGAGAGAAAAAGATAGATTTTCGAGAAATTTCTGAGAAGAGATTTTGGATAATGATTATTCTTTCAATTAATTTTGGAGAAAATTTCAACTTCATTACGGTGAGTATTTCATCTTATTTTATTGTAAAGAGAAAAATAGAGTCAGTGCACATCATCTAATGGCTCGTCATATTTAGCGTTGGTGTAGCCGGCATTGTTAACTTTATAATTTTACATTTTGCATTTCATCATTTTATTCATGAAATTAAATCAGGTTCGAAGTTAGTGTTAAATTTTGATTATATTATTTATTCATTTGAGTTGAGACATAATAATTTACATAATTTACTCTTTACAATTGATCATTTTCAAGAGATTGTCGGGGTATTAAAGTGTTAAATTCTATTATAATAAATATAGAGTGAAAATTATTTATTTGAGTTTATTCAATTAATAGTGTAAAATTTTGTGTTATAAACTAATTCTTATGTAGTCTAAATATATACAATATTAGTTAGTATTAACTGAATCGATCACCGGAGGCTTCGTCATTGTTCCCTGTGGAAGCCTGACTTGAATCAACCCAAGGAAGTACATTGCAGATCATTTCTAATTTGTATTCAAAGTTGAGATAAAAATATTTATTTAAATTTAAAAAATAATAGTTCAGAGTTTTTTTAGATTGAGTCTAATGATCAGTGAGAAAGGGAACAAAATACCCCCGTTACACCTATTTATCTTGCAGTGCTGCTACTTGCACTTCATTATCTCTGTCTCTATTTGTTGACCTGTAAGCTGGTATCAGCAACTGTTCTGGCGGAGAAAGAAGTCTGTACACTTACTCCGCCTCAAGTGTCAATTTGGCTCCCGTAGCTTTTTCTAGTAATGATGCGATATGGATAATTTCGTCTCTTCTGATCATGCACTAAATTTCTGGTTCAAGATTACGGTGTAGCAAGTTCAGTAACTCGACACTCTTATATTCTTGTTAAGAATAGGGGTCTATACTTTGCCCTTGTATGCTAGAAAATGTATCATTCTAGCTTTGAACTATGCGACCTACGTTCGTAGCTTTATTTGTGTTTGTGAGGTGTCCCTTTCCCTGTGACTGTATGCACTTGAATTGTTGCATAAAAAAATTAATTTCAGGAAATGTAATAAATAATCCATCAAAATTATATTATGTTTGATGACCTAATGGAACAGAAAAAAATATTTTTATAAAAAGCATTTATTTATTGTTTTCTATATAAATATAAAAAAGTTTTATCATTGACTTGAAATGGACTATCATCAATATCATTACCTAGAAAAATGACAAGAGAGATGACAAGAGAAGTTTCGAAACTTTCAAACTACTCTTACATTGGGATAACATTGAAGTAGCATTCTTCAAATTAGAAAGCAATAAAAAACATTCACAGAATGCAGTTATCATTATAAGGGGTGAAATTAAACTAAAACAATTGATAAATTTTCTTATATCATGTATTATTATTCTTATGTCATAAATTTTTTTATAAACATAAAAAAAATTTCTTATATCAAAGGAATGCAGATAAACATTATACTCTAATTTCATTGGAATAAGTTAATTGTTTCTGTATTAAAAATATTAAATACGTTATTCTTCAAGACTTTCAGATGAGAGTGGTTTCTATTTTTTTCCTTCATGATGATGAAAAAGAACTTTTCTCTATCCTTTAGGCGAAACTACGCAGTTTCGCTATTCCTTTGCACTAGAAAAAGTAGAACTTCTAACTACAGTTAAAACGACTCACACGCCTCCTATCGGCGCTTTCCGTACCTCAAGCAAAAATATCTCTCGAGAAGAAACATAGACTTGATCTGACCCAAACTGTTGCTAAAAGACGCAGGCTCATGTTTATAAACCGAACGATTGTATTCTGTTTTTGTCTCTTTCATGAGAAGAGAAAAAGACAGACGATACTATGTATCGTATGAGTACTTATCTTTTGAAATAAAATAGAACAATAAAAATAATGGAAACCAAATTTTTAGATTAATGATTTTTTTTACATTTCGACGTTTAATAAAAACGTGTTTTTATTTTTAGAAACAAATAAAACATGAGTTTCCATTCACCAGAAGAAGTTATACGGGATTTATTAAATTAGCGTGCGATTGAAAAAAAAAGTTGTGAAGTTTTTGAAAAATATTATTATTATATATTATATTAGCCCTTGAATTATATATCCCTATTATTTGGTTATTTGTAGTCAGTATACGATAATACAGTTTTAAAATCCATTAGACCTATTGCTCTATTTTGTTTGTTATGGCTTTTAGTGTATGATACCCACCCTAAAGCTGCTATTTTAGTACAGGTATTGAAAAATGACAAAAGAAAAAAATTAGTTAAGTTTCTTTTCTGATAAATATCATGATCAATTTTGATTATTTTAAAATTTTAAATTCTACATATCAACTATATAGGATAAGTGTTTTCAAAAAATAAGTGGCACTTTAGAATAAAGCACACAGCATAAAAAGTTGCTGCAAGGTTTCAGTAATAATAATTTCATTACTGAAACCTTGCAGCAACCTTTCATGCTGTGTGGAAGAATTACTTAAAAAAATACAAACAACTTTAGAACACGGTGCGAGTAAGAATAAATTCTTATTTTTCCTTAGGTCAAATAATAAAAGTTCCGCGGATAAGTTTTATATATATATATATATATATATATATATATATATATATATATAACTGATGCTCAAAAAAATTAAGCCCCAGGAAAAAATCGACAAGAATTCAAAGTTTTTATCTTTGCGAAAAATCAATAAATCTAAAAAATCGGAACAAGATTTGAAAGTTTACACTAAAAACCATCAAAAAAGAGAGTTCCGATAAAAAAAAGTTGGAATATTCATTTTTACACATAAAAAATGAGATTATTTTTTAAAATTTTATAACGCCCATTTTAAAATTCGTGTTATTTTTTCAGAAGAATTTTTCGAATTAAAAAGTTGTTAGCCCTAGGAAAACAATGAGGGAAAAAATTATTTTTTATTTTCGAGATATTTATATATATATATATCCCTATATTATATAGTTATATGAACCAAAATTCAGTCGGTGCTCCGCCACATCCCCCTCACGCCCCCCCCACATGATTTTTATTAATTAAATAACGTAAATTTACGTTATTTTATGTTATCGATCATTACCCCCCACGTCCCCCCCACAGACCCCCCACTAACCCCCCTCTTGCCCCCCCACCATCCCCCCACAATCCCCCTTACAACCTTTTAGAGCCATCAAATACTGGATAATATAGTTTTATATTTTTTTATTATATTCTATTTGTGTATAATATTACATAAAAATATAAAAATTTTAATTTTTTTTTTGTTGAAAACTCGAAAGTAGTTGAATAAAATTACAATTTATAATATTTAAAATGAAAAACATGTGCCTCATCAGATATCTTATTACCATTTTTTACATAGTTTATCTGAAATTAATAAATATAAATTTAAATTAATTCTATTACAATTCCTCAACACTATAATTAATTCATTTGTTGAAAACATAATGATTTTTAATAATTTGTTCATATTATAAATATTTTATTGTATTAAAATAAAAATAAGCATATAGTGTTGAGGATTCAGATTTCCACACCATCTTACATTATAAACCTTTAATAGTATTGATTTATACAACTTTTAAAATTAATTGATATTAATATTTATGTTTAAATTTATATAACTTTCAAGATTAATAACTATTTATATTTGTTTTACAAAGGTGTAGATCAAACGGATGATAATATTCATTTGAATTATTCAATAGAAATGTTAAATAACATAAGAGAAGGATTACCTCCACAGGAACTGAAATTAAAAGTAAATACCATAATTATGTTAATTCGAAATTTAAGTATAAAAAATGGATTATGTAATGAAACGCGATTAAAAATAACTAAATTATTCAAATATAACATAGAAGCACAAATAACTCTTTCACGTTGTAAAAATGTAAATAAAATATATATTCAAAATGAATCGAAAAACAGAGATATTGTACCTAACATAGTTTGGAAAGAAATATTAGAAAAATAATTTTATTATAATTTAACAAAAATTTAATGTTATTTAAATAAATTTTTTATAAATTATTTTATTAATTAAACTTTATTTTTTTTCAGGTTATATTTATATTAATTATAAACATTAAAAATTTTTAACAATATATAAATAAAAAAAAAAAAATGGAATGGAATCCAATTAATAATGTTGAAATTGACAATGTTAATGATCAACAAATGATTAAACGAAATCCATTTTGATGGAAAATTTAAATGATCAAATTGAAGAACATTTAAATTTTTAAGAAGAATATGAATATTATTTAGAAAGTCTAGATAATAATAGTTCAATAAACAATACAATAATTTCTGAATTAAATAACATTATTAATTCATATATAGAGGAAAATAATGAACAATTTGAATTTAAAAATTGGAATGAAGTACCAGAGTATTATAAATATTATGCGAATGAAATTATAAAATATAAAATAAATATACGCGAACCAATAGCAGAATATTACTTTAATCAAAGTCATGAAATTTATTCTAAATATTAATTCAGATTAGCTAACATTATTAATAAAATATGAAAAATTAAAATAAATCATAAATATTTCAATATATAATAATAAATTTAAAAAAAATTTTTAAACATTATCAATATTATTAAAAATAAAAAAAAAATAAAATATTTAAAAATTAACTAAAATATTTAAAAGTTATGATTATTTAAAATTCATAAATCGAAATTTTAATAAATAAATAATTTAACTACTAACAACAATAAATAAAAAAAACATATTCATAACTTTTATACAGGTAAATGTAATATAAGTAAGTATAAAATAATTTAAAATTATAAATAACTATAATTTAAAATTATAAATAACTAAATTTTAAATAAAATATGATATAATGATCATGTAATAATTTCATTTACAATATCATAATAAATTTATAAATTTTTGTATGAATTTTTGATATATCTCATAAAATGTTTAAAATGAGAAAAAAGATATAAAAAAGGAATTATAACAAAATAATCCTATAAATCTTATAAAACTCAAAATCATTACGATATATCAAATAATATACTAAATTATCAACGAAACTAAAAAAAAAATGATTTAAAAATTTAAAAATGATTTAAATGTTTAATATATAATTATATTTATAGCACAACTGGGGGTTGGCGAGCAGTGCGAGCAGGGGGGTACCCCCCCTAGTATATATATATATATATATATATATATATATATCAGTTATTAAAAAAATGCATTTTTTGCACATAAATTAGCATGACTTTTTTAAAAATAGACGAATGGTAGCTTTCAGCTCTTTTATAAATTTTAAGTTTTTAAAAATTTTCGACAAAATTACACAGATTTTGAAACGGACGAAAAAAATGTAATCAATGATTTCATTTTTTATGTTTAAAAAGTTGATATACAACTTTTAATTTATCAGAACTTGTGCTTTTACATGTTACTTAAGAGGCGGTCGGGACCAAATCGGTGACTTTCGGTATATATCAAGTCAGCATTTTTCGCTTTACGATAATATTTTGTATATTTTTATGGCTTAAACTATTTCAAATTATTCTTTATATACATGACTAGAGGAAATAACTATATTTTTACCATACGAATAAGTAAATAAATTATTATAAGCATTTATTACAAATATCAAACTGACTTGACATATACCGCATGCAAAAAACTGTCGTGTCGATTGTTAGGTGGCATTTTTCGCTTTGTAACAATATTATTATATTTTTGTGGCTTTAACTATTTTAAATTATTCTTTATATACACGACTAGAGGAAGTGACTATATTTTTACCGTATTAATAAATGAATAAATTATTATAAGCATTTATTACAAGCACCGAACAAAGTCACCGATTTGGTTCCGACCGCCTCTTAACGTTAACTTAAATGCAGTTGAAGTTTTTTAGATTTATTCATATTTCGCAAAGATATAAAACTTTGAGTTTTCACCGATTTTTTCTTTATACATATATTAAAGTTATAATTTATATATATATATATATTCATGTTTATACATTTATATTGATAGATTTATATTTATATATTTTCATTTACATACACTGCCCTTCACATACTTTTGAGCACCTAAAGAAAAAATTGTAAGAGCTAAAAAGTTTTATTACACATCAGCAAAAAGTAGCTCAAAGAATCTGACGGGGTTAGAAAGAGCAGGTGAAAAGATTTCAAAAATGCTATTGTCGACTTTAAAAAACTTAAATTTAAGTTTTTCATAAAAATTAAAAACAGATTTAAAAAAGCGAAAAATTTGTTTTTCCTTAATTTGCTATAAACTTAGATCTAGTAATCATAGCTTTAAAAACCAATCGGGTTTGAAAAGAAATAAATATTCAGCTTCAAAATGAGGGGTCAAGCATTTGTTTTTGACATTTTTTACTAGACTTACGGTATTTTTTGTTAAAAAACAGGTTTTTTTTCAATATGAATATTCATTATTAATGTGAATATTTATTAGAAATTAAATTAAAAAAAAATTTTCTGACTTTTTTTTATAAATTTTTTATATTTTAATTGGCCAGAAAGTTGAAAATTTTTTTTCGTTTGAATTCTATTTTAAACTGCAGATCTATTTTCTATAAGTAAAAACGCAAATTTTTTTCTTTGAAGTTCTTTTCTATCTCGCTTACTTTTGTAAATATTTATATTTGAGAAAAAACGTGTTTTTTAATAAAAAAATACTCAAGTAAAAAATGTTAAAAACAAATGCTTGATATCTTTCATTTTAAAGTTGAATAAATATCCTATCAAACCATATTGGTTTTTTTAAGCTACGGTTACTGGATCTAACTAGGAGAGTATCAGACCTCCGGATCACGGATTTTGCTCAAACTTTGGGATAAGTTTTCAGATGTCAAAATATAAAAGAAAACAAAATTTTAGACCCCAACGCTCAATATTTCCCTAGTTACAGGCAATTAAAGAAAATCACTAAAAAAGTTACTAGATTTTCAAACGCATATAGTTCCTTAGCATTGATAGCTAGGAGCTTGAAACTTTTTTTAAATGAAAGCTGAGCTCAAATCCTTTCGAAATAGTAGTTATAGCATGTCAAAATATTATTTTTTCCCAAAGTTATAGCGTAATAAACATTAGACCTGATTTTCCTTTTTAAAACATTAATTAATAACAAAAGCTGAAATTGGGTCTAATGTTTATTACGCTATAACTTTGGGAAAAAAGAATATTTTGACATGCTATAACTACTATTTCGAAAGGATTTGAGCTCAGCTTTCATTTAAAAAAGTTTCAAGCTCCTAGCTATCAATGCTAAGGAACTATATGCGTTTGAAAATCTAGTAACTTTTTTAGTGATTTTCTTTAATTGCCTGTAACTAGGGAAATATTGAGCGTTGGGGTCTAAAATTTTGTTTTCTTTCATATTTTGACATCTGAAAACTTATCCCAAAGTTTGAGCAAAATCCGTAATCCGGAGGTCTGATACTCTCCTAGTAAGTCTACAGCAAATGAAAGAAAGACAAACTTTTTTGCTTTCTATCTTTTTCTAACTTTTATAACGGATAAATTTAAGTTCTTTAAAGCCTACAGTAGCATTTTTAAAAGCTTTCTACCTGCTCTTTTAATGTTTTCTTTGGTCGCGTAAAAGCTTGTAGAGGGCAGTGTGTTTACATTTATATACTTATATGTATTCATATACGTTCATGTATGTACATACATTTCTTCATATCAAGAATATCCATTGTTTAATTATTACTTATTATTTTAGAGGCATCTTTATTCATGAAATTGTTTTATCATTTTGTTTCAGCTGGTTCAAAGTTGGCTGAAGCAATATCTAAAGGCACTGATGCTATCAATAAATTAGTACAATCTGGAGAAATTGAAGAACTACGTGATGTTATACAATTAAACGAAGATCAAGAAGAACTCGAAGATTATCTACAAGATGATGGTGAAGTAGATTATTCCAAAATTCCTGATGTGGATCTCCCAGCTCCGTTAGCAAGTTCTAAATTCGCTCAAAATCCAGAATTATTAAAAACCTTGAACCGAGGAGGTAAACATAAGTTTGAACAGTTGATTGGGTGGAATGATGGAGGCATAAATGATAAAACTGCTAAAGTGTATCAACCGGTTTTCAGTGGATCTTTCGCAGAAGATTCTCAATCCAGCGATACTGATATTAGATATGGAATCACAGAAAAAGTAGTTTGTAAAGATAATTTTAATGACTTATACGATGAAGATTATACAAGAAATTCAATAGGAGATTCAAGAATTATTAAAGCTGTAGAGCTCGACTATAGATATGGTACATCTGTTGGACCTGGAAGGCCCAACAGTAAACAAGGGGAGTCAAATTCAAGAAATAACTATGGAGCAGCTGATTTTAGACAAAAAAAAAATTTATTTTCCAATACAGAAACATTCGAAGAGGAAGATATAGATGAAAACTCTTATTGGGATGAGCAAAATGTCAGTATAAGAAAAATAGATGAAAACTTTTCTCAAAACGATTTTGATAAATACGATGGAAGTGGAGAGGCTCTTTTCAAAGGAAATCATCCATTACAAACTTCTAACAATCATAATACACAAAACATGAATCAAAATCTGTTATCAACAGGCATATCTACACACCTAAATTTATCGCAACAAATTAATAAGTCATCTCCGCATTCATCTTTGGATAGCTCTATTACGCACATTATGCCCCATCATAATATACCTCCATTCCGACCTAATTGCCCACCTCCACAGGTGCCTAATACGTTCAACACCACTGGTCTTCGACTTCCGCCAAGCAGCAATTATCCTCCTAATATACATCTTCGACAAGTTGGACATTTTCCTAATCAAAATTCATTTAATAACTTCGCCGGTCCACCATCTAACTTTAGACCTATTAATCCATCTTTTGATAGAAGTGGTTTTGGAGGGTCAAACTTCAGGGGTCAAAGTCCTTCTTTACAATCTGCAGGAACTTCGAATAATTATAACCCTACATTTGGAAACTTCCCAGGTAAAAATGGACCTAATCGAACGGGGCAAATGAATCGTAATGTAAATGATAATAACAAAAATAGTTTTCATAGCCGTGTTCATGGAAGAGAAGATCATGTGAGAGGACCACGAGGACGAGAAGCTTATTGAAAATTGAAAATATCACAAACTATATTCTTGTTTTTTTTTATTATCATGAGATATTTGATATATAAATTCAAAATTATAAACAGTATTTATAAGTCGCTGTTTTATATTATTTTAAATATGTTTTAATGGATTAATTTTCTTAATTCACTTTATTATTTTTCATAATCAATCCATTTTTTTTATTTCACATGAATAACAATACAAATTTTATTATACATGAATTTTAATGAAAAACTAAAAGTAACTTGTATTTAGCTTCTGATGAATGTTATTTAATTTTTGGATATTAAAAATATTATTAAATGAAAAGTAACACTAACAACTTGGATAACTTGAATCCAATATTTTATTGTTGTTGACTAAACGGTTAGTATTCATTATCTGATCTTACCTAAGTATATTAATATACTATATGTTAATTGTCAGAGAATAGTAAAAGTTCCTTATATGATATACTGACTTCATTATAATAATTTGTCGATCGAGACAAAGAATAGTTCTTTCATAAAAGTAAGTCATGGATAATAAAAACAAAAGACTGCTATTATTTTTTTTAAATTTAATATGATTTTATTTAAAAATTCATAAATTAGGCTAGAGAATATGATTTTTTAAATATGTCAAACTTTTCTTGCAAACAAAGCATCAAAATTAATTTGTCCATATCAGAAAAAATATTGCTTTTTACTGTACAAGTTGCGGACAACTCTGAATTTCTATCAATAATCACCAGTTTTTCCAAAAACCTACATTTTTTAAATAAAAAAGGATGGAGAGATCCAGCGTCCTCTTTTCTAGAGTTTCATGAGGAATGTAGGGGTTAACTTTGATAATATTAATCTTTTTGCCCGAGACACATCAGGTCGAATTGGTAATTTTATGTTATTTAACATGATATGTTGGCCAATTAAATTATCTGCAATTTCTATTGATCTAGATATATACATATTCTTTTATTTTAAATTTTCGACACAAATTTAATGTTTGTTGAACTCGTTAGTTTTGCATTTTCACTTACATAATCCTTAATCCAAAGTTCATCTATTTGTTTCATCGAATAGATAATAAAATATATTTAAAAAAAGCCCTTTTAAGAACTAGCATAACCAAAGAACTAAGACTCTTACAGAAAAAAAAAATACATGAAAGATGAAATGAAACACAAATCAAATGCTTTAATTTAAACTTTGTTGCAATAAAAAAGCTGCAATGATTCAAAAGTTATGCCTAATTAAAAATTACTACATATTTGTTCATTTTTTTAGCATACAACATGCTCTATTTTTCACCCTATTTCATTAACATTTCTTTATCACTTGAAATTTTTGAACCACAAAAGTTTTTTTAATACAATTGAAACATTTTATTTATGCTTCATTTCATCTTTAATGTATTTTATTGTTAGAGTCTTTGGTTATTCAAATTTCTATAAAAGTTTTTTTTACTGTACTTTCGAAAAAATCTCCATATTTTTGTCTAGAGGGCATATTCGATAAAAAAAAACACGGGTTAATTTTGTTTCATAATAGAATCATATTCTGCAATTAGCTCCGTGAACTGGACGAATAACTTTTGCGAATTAATGTAAAAAAAAATAGCTGAAATCGCAGATTTGTTAACAATATTTGCTAATGCAAAAAGAACTGCGGATATTTTAGTTTTTTTATTATTGAATAAAAACTTTTTACTGTGCAATAAATGAAAAAAACTTGTTTTATTACGAATATAGTCTACTCCAAAATTTAAAACTTTCAGCATTCGTTTGCAATAAAACTGTGGATTATGAAAATAATATACTTTTTTCGAAATTCTTTATAATAAGTTAATAATAAATTATTCATTTTTGAAGCGAGGCTTTTATACGGACGTTCTGGGCGCTCGCCGCGCGGCCACTCTATCCGTGCTAAGCGTCAGATTTTAAAAGCGTTACACGATATATATATAGGTATACAGAGTGGCAGTTGCGGCGCGCGTGTATACATATCGTGCCAGTACGTGCACACTGCCTCCCATCCCCACCTCTCCCTAACTTACAAGGAGAGTGTTTCACCTTCGGGTCACCGTTTTTGCCAAATTTTGGGAATGTTTTCTGGATGCAGAAATATGAAGAAAGCCAAAATTTTAAAGGCCAACGCTCAATATTTCCCTAATTACAGGCCATCGAAGAAAATCACTAAAAAAGTTTCAAACGCTTATAGTTCCTCAGAATTATTAGCTAGAAGCTTAAACCTTTTTTTAAATGAAAGCTGAGCTCGAATTCTCTCGAAATAGTAATTATAGCATATCGAAATATTATTTTATCCCAAAGTTATAGCATAATAAAGATTGAACCCAATTTTAGCTTTTATTATTAATTAATGTTTTAAACAAAAAATTCAGGTTCAATCTTTATTACGCTCTAACTTTGGGAAAAAATAATATTTTGAGATGGTATAGGTGCTATTTCAAAAGGATTTGAGCTCAGCTTTCATTTAAAAAAAGGTTTAAGCTTTTGGCTAATAATGCTGAGGAACTATAAGCGTTTGGAAATCTAGTAACTTTTTTAGTGATTTTCTTCGATGGCCTGTAACTAGGGAAATATTGAGCGTTGACCTCTAAAATTTTGGCTTTCTTCATATTTCTGCATCTAGAAAATATTCCCAAAATTTGAGCAAAAACGGTGACCCGAAGGTGAAACACTCTCCTTGTTAGTGTACGTGGCCTTCTGTCTCTCTCTCACTTATATCAGTCATCGCTTTCTATCTATTTCTCTTGAATATCTGTTGCAATGTGTTGTTTTGTTTATCCCGCTTTCTGTCGATTGTTAATAAATCGTGTGAATTGTAATTTTATAAGAATAGAATTGAAAACATTTGTACCATAATTTAGTCACCATCAACTAATAGTTACTTTAGTACAATATAAAAATGAGAATAGTGGTGTACAAATTACTGAATATACTTCTGATGAACATACAAATTTATGAATGATTCTATTATTTTATGTTAAAACTTTGTACATAAAACTAATTAATAAATCTTATCATGCAAGAATTACAGAATTCAAATTATTTTAACATTTTTACTACTTGAAGGGCATAAAAAAACAACAGTGCCGTCTAGGGACGCCAGAAAGAAGCGAAGCTCTGTATAAAAGCGTAGGAACTAAGCGTTAAAAAAAATAATGAAAAAAAAATACGCGAGGGAAAAATTAAGAATTGAGAAAGAATAAAAAAAATAAATACTTTGGGAAATAAAAACAAATACATTTAAAATAAAATACACGCCCAAAAACGCGAGGCTACAGCGGAGCTCTCTTCATGATTAGAAGAAGAAGAAAGAAAGCTCCGCTGTAGCCTCGCATTTTTGGGCGTGTATTTTATTTTAAATGTATTTGTTATTATCTCCCAAAATATTTATTTTTTTTATTTTTTCTCAAGTCTTAATTTTTCCCTCGCGTATTTTTTTTCATTATTTTTTTTAACGCTTAGTTCCTACGCTTTTATACAAAGCTTCGCTTCTTTCTGGCGTCCCTAGACGGCACTGTTTTTTTTTTATTATCAATTATATCGGAAATACTTAGACGATCCACATTCTGCATTTCACTGTCCTCTCACAAAGTTCTACAGCTATGCGCGTGACAACCAAGCCGAATGTAACCTTAAATATAGCTTTAAAAAATTGGAGGTTCATTTAAATACAATGTAAAAATGAATAATAAAATTTTATTTCTTTAATTCTACCAGGTAAGAAATATATTCATGTAAATATTAATTAATATTAGATTTTTTTAAAGCTTTATCAAATATTGTAAATATAGTGTTTATAAGAAAATTTAATTTAATTCTATGTATTTCATTTGGTGAGAATATTCATTTAAAAAATTGATACCTTTAAAAAATCATTAAAACGATTTGTACAAAAATGAGTATGCATTGAATAACTTGTGGACATGAAATTAATTCAAGAACAGGCATTAATTACGTGGAAAAATGTTTTAATATAGTAATGTATACAATATTATAATAAATTATTAAGAATTTATATTTTGAAAATGAAAAAAAAATAATAGTGAATATACTTCATTCTCTTGAACTATCATTAGATTAAAAATGTATTAATAAAATACATCAATGTTTCGTCAATTCATTAAAATTTCTAAATTATCTTTTTTAGCGTGGATTTCAAGCATCATTTGGATCTATATTTAAAACACGAAATGTAAGTCAAGTCATGTTTTGTGATTTTTATCATCCAGTGAATCATACTTACTGTCAAATACTAAGAGTACTTTGTATAAACCATTATAAAGATCCAAACATAAGCGATACTGAAGTTTGTAGTTGAACGTTAGTTGATAATGTTTTCGATGCAACGGGGGAATTTAGTAGAGCCCTTAAGAAGAATTTTATAAGACATAATGTTTAGGATAAGTTGATAAGAGTTGAAATAAATATGTAAAGAGTAAGACATTATAAAGATATTTTAAAAATCTATCATATAATAGATGTAATCAATGTTTAACTTTTTGTAATATTCCATCACATGATATACGTTTTGAACATCTTCTTTGAAATATATAATAGTTGTTTAGAGAATTAAAAAAAAACTTTGATAACTGGTTTTTTCAGCCAATGGAACAGACTTTCCTGTTGCAGCTTCATTAACTCTTTCACCTTGTCCATTTTCATTATTCATTATATTGTTTTCATTCGCAAATAAAAAATGTTTTATTACAATCACTGACTTTTCTTCGACTTTTCAACTTCATCAATCATTTTCACTAAAAATTCACTGTTTTTTTTTTAAGTAGATAATAATTTTTTGATAGATGAATTATCTGTAAATGTTATCTTTGTTTGTTGGAAAATGTGCATTAGTCTCTCATCTCGAAGTTTTGATTGTTCTGAAACTATTAGCAAATTATTGGGTACATTATCTGTATACTCAACATTTTTATTTACTTTATTTAATTTTAATATTTATTTCATAGGATTGTTTGCTCATCCTGAAATTTATTGGGTTATATCTTTACTTTTGTATAACAATATTTAATTTAGTAATAATAACGAAAATTTCGATTAGACAAGGACAGAGCTCTACTCCAGTCAAATTAGTTCATTTTCATCGATTTTTTTGCAAAACGTGCTACAGGTCTGTTTTTTTAGAAATATATCGTAGATATTATGTATAATAAGAATATCGATGTGCACCATCTTAAAAAGTTGTGGAAAAATGTTTATAAACAAATTAAGATAGAACAATCGACTTTGTTTTTTTTCCTCTGTAACTGCGCTGCTTTTGACTTAAGAGGAAAATTTTTTTTACAAAAGTTGTTTAGAATTAAATTTTCTTCAAGAATAAGGGTGTGCGATTTTCCAAAATTTTCAAATTTTCTCGGAAAATGGAGTTTTTCTCAGAAAATGTGTAACTTTTCAAATTAAAGATAAAGACAGATATTTTATTCTAAATTCGATGAAACATCGGGAAAAGAAAGATTTTCTATTGTATTCTTTAATCCTCCTCCAAGCTGATCTGTTTCGGCCCGTAAGAAGAGCAACAATTGAATTGTTTATTAAAAAAAAGTCGAAAATTCAAATTGATGCCAAGTTAACAATAATTATTGCAAATATGTCAAACTTCTTGAGCATGTAATGGTAGGATACCTTTATGATAACCGATTATAAAAATTTGAATTTTGTATTTTTTTGTACTATTTTTAGCGTTTTTAAGATTTTACAATTTTAACTCTTATAAATAAATTCATATATTTCAGCCAATTTTTTATATTTCTGAATTTTATAAAATGGAAAAGAAAGGTGTTTTTAAGACCTTTAATTTGAATTTTTTTAAAAGTTTTCTATCGTAAAAATAAAAAGAGTAACATGGCTTCTACTTAGACTAACAATTGCGCCATTATTTTTGAACATTATGACTCGTTTCAAAGTTCAATAGCCAGTTTATGATATTGTCACGGTATTCTACCGTGTTCGAATCTTGCGCGCTTAGGTAAAATCAAATGACACGCGCTCAGTCAGATACCTCGTATAAGTTACGTCAAGAAGCACGTAACTCGATGAGCAGCGCGCGCGCGAGGAGCAAGAAAGCCACGAGGCAAGACAGAACATTTCCGGCTGTTCATAAGCGCACACGTCGGCTTATATATATTGCTGCCTCGTGCGAGAGACATTGTTTTAGCGGCCTACAAGCACGCATCATCGCCATAGCTTTCGGCTCTTATTTAAGTCTTAACTTAATAAACGCGTTGGTGTAGTGCCGCATATAGTTTTGGAGAAAAGGATAAGGGAAGATCGTTGCTAGAAGATCGTCATCACCTCCTGGTTGTACGTGCTGGTCTTGGCTGTCTTCTACGAGCCTCAGCGAACAGGTTGCGGCGTATCGCGTCTTTTGTTGGCCAACGACGGGATATTTCTAGCGTACGTATTTTGGTTGTCATAGAAGCTTCTACGCGTATTCGTAAGTTCATCTTGTTTTATCTATTTGGTTGAGATTTCTTTCCTCGAAGAAATCTTAACACTGAGAGTGCGCGCGTTCATTACAATATCTCAACGTAATTTAGTTCGCGTCGCGTCCCCCCCTTAGAATTATCTTTAATAAACTTTGTTCGTATTTTTTATCCAAATCTATTTTATTGTATTACTTTCTTACTTATTTAATAAATTCATATTAACCTAAAGACCTGTATCAATTTGCTTATCCCGACGCCTCCGCGGTCCTTATTTCTAATATATCATATAACATATATAATTTCGTATGAAATAAGGAAAGCTGTGCTGCCGGCATCGCGTCTCTCGTTAAGGTAAGAGAGAGAGAAAGAGAGAGACGCTCAGCGACGAGTATATAGTATAAAGCCTTGTCGCAAGTCAATATACGTTTGACTGACTAGCACATTGAGTTTGCTGCGCAATATAGATATATGATTATTTTCTAACAAGTTGGCGGCAACTCTATCTAAAATAAATTTATTGACTTAACGAAAAGTTAAACTTAAGTGTAAGTCTACATTCTTTTGCAACGAGTAATAAAATACCGTTACAAAATGGCGCCCAATGTATAGATGCGTCAACGGGATCAGGTCTTTGCGCGTGATATAATAAAGCAAAATTTGCAAATGGCGTCGAGCAAGTAGCCGGCGTCGAAGAGAACAGGCTTCGCGTTGCTTAAAAATTTTTGTATTAAAGATGGCGTTTGCCTATAGCAAAAATTAAATACAACACGTGTTAAATAAAATTTTTTCTTTCGCAAAACGAAATTATTATTACAAAAAATTTATTGAATTTAAAATTGAGAAATTTTTTTCCTTTTTTTTCGCTTTCCTTTTTGTGATTTTTACGGAAATATAGGACAAAATTTTCTTTAGAAATAAAACTGCGTCCCCACGTGTCCCAGCGAAAATTTTCTTTTTCTCTCTAAATAACGCGCAAATATTTTCGACGTTTATTAGACACAGAGTTCAAGAAATAAAAACTCTGCATGCTTTTGTTCGCTTTAAGTGAAAAAGCGAACAGGCATTTAAATTTATTTAAAATAAAAACGTGCGTTAGTTATATAACCCTATTGCCGATTAGGTCGTTAGTCATAGTTGCTTGACTTTAATGGTGAGAGAGAAATATTGATTTCAACTGTCGAGGAAGTTGAAATTATATTAGTTATTAACTGCCCTTTAATATAAAAGAATCTAACCTTACTAAGAGCATAAAATATAAATTTTTTTTTGTATATATTTAATACAAACTTGAATTAAATAAAAGTTAAAATATATTTTTATAGATATATATTAAAGGGTCAGAAAATTTTTTGTTTCTCTTTCTTTCGTGTGTGCATGATTTAATAGAATTTAAAATTTAGAAATCTGGTTACGAATTATAAATTCTCTCTCATCAGAAATTGCCAGCCCGTAGCGTGGCAATTGACCAGTGCAGTGTGTGTTGTAGAGAAAAGTTTAAAATTTCTCAAAGTTACACTTTAAAATTTTTTTTTCACCTTTTTACACTACACATTAAATACAAATGTATAATAAAGAAAAAATTGTCCTCACACAGTTAGGTGAGCGCTTTTAACTAAAGTTTAAAAACGCACAGGCTTTTGGATTTAGCCGCGTATTTTGAAGATTTTAATAGTTTTAACTGATTTTTTTTTCGTAGCAAAAATTAAAATAACAAAGTTGAAATTTTTTTATATCGGTCAGTTGACTAAAATATTATTAGTTATCGCGTTTAATAATTAAATCCAAAAACCAAAACATAAAAATATACTGTTCCAAAAAAAATTATATATACATATATTTTTTCGTTTTTTTTGCATCGTATGTGCGCGGCTTAGTTTCTAACCACACACATACGAACTCAAACATTATTTATTATACATATAGCGAATACACACACACTGCAAGCGTTTAATAGCGTGCGATTAGCTTCAAGATATAGATTTAACAAGAAAGAAGATAAATCACTACAAGATGGCCACGCAACAAAAATCGGTCGACGAGAGTCACAAAGCGACTGCTATAAAAGTCCATAAATGGGCAGCATGTCTATCTGAAGATGACTTGCTAGAATCCATTCAAGCATTGGAACTAAAACAAGAAGGGTTACCTTACGAACAGTCACATCGAGTAGTACGATGGCTGTTAGGAAATTATACAGCAGTAGACTTCGAGGAATCAAACTCTGCTGAAAACGAAATGGCAACACGACAACACCGCCTTTCGGTCAGGCAAGATTTCATAGAAAAGACAATATTCGAAAAGACAGGATCTACGATCTTGGACGAAAACGTAGACCCAAACGAAGAACACCCACTCACCGTATTACGTAATGACGGAACGGTGGTGAGAAATTTAAACGCTACGTTAAGTAATATTACGCAGAACGAAAGGCGCAACGATCAGGTACCACTAGAAAATCGCCAAGAGCAAGAAATAGCCGTAAATGTCTCAAATATACCTAAGGAATTATTAGACTACCTTACTACAATACATAACCAAGTAAAAGATGTGTCGTCTAAGGTAAAAGGAATGGTATCTACAGTGGATTCGCTATCACTAAAAGTTGAAGTGTTGTCACAGCCGAAATCTTCGAGCACACAGCTGTTCGATCAGGCTACAGGTGTGGTAACACCTAGTCGGGAAAACCTCCAAGGAAATAAAAGTACCGAACAGCGTGTCAACTTTCGGGATACGTTTAGCGTACATTACGCTAACAGTAGCAGCCCATTAGATAACCAAGAAAATAACAATGCAAGCGCAAATGCACTAAGCTATGGTAGCTGCAATAATTTGTCAACTGGTACTACAGGTGCACGTACAGTCGAGGGGAGAGGGACCCCTCACACTGCAAACAGTGCGACGGTTAACGTTGATCAGAGCAGGCACAGTGACCGAATAGCAAACGCAAATAAAACCACAGACGTGGGTCATATAGTGCGCCGCTGGAACGTTACATTCTCGGGTGAACGAGGCCAAAGCATAGACCTCTTCTTAAGAGGACGCTGTATCTCTCTATCCTTTTCTAATTAAAAAATGTAAATTTTTGGGAAAACTAGTTATTATTGATAGAAATTAAGGGTTGTCCGCTACTTGTTTGGTAAAAATTAATATTTTCTCTGATGAGGACCAACTAATTTTGTTGCTTTTTTTTTAAGTAAAGTTTGACATACTGAAATAACGTATTCTCTAGCCTTACTTAGGATTTTGTAAGTATGTCAAACTTTATTTGAAAAAAAAGCAACAAAATTAATTGGTCCTCATCAGAGAAAATATTACTTTTAACTAAACAAGTAGCGGACAACCTTTAATTTCTATCAATAATCACTAGATTTTCAAAAAACTTACATTTTTCAATTAGAAAAGGATAGAGAGATACAGCGTCCCCTTAACGAGAGTCGAAGAGTGCAGAGCACTTGCTAAACTCAGCGAGAGCGACTTACTATCCTCGCTCTCCGAACTGCTAACAATAGTTGCTGCCACTTGGTACAGGAATAATAGACACTCGTGGCAAACATGGGCTCAGTTTAAAGAAGCAGCATTACGTTGGTATGGCCACAGCAGACGCTTTCCACAAAGGTTGTTAGCAGAAGCTAACGCACGCACGCAAGGCAAACACGAGCCGTGCGAGACTATATTACTTGCCTGCAGTCTATAGTTTTAAAACAAGTGCCTTTGCCAGATATAAACCAACAGCTCGATCTACTACATCGTAACCTATTACCGGAAATTCAGAGAATGGTAAGAAGGGATGAAATAGTAGACATCGAATCATTATTGGAAAAAGCTGCAGAAGCTGAACTGACGCTTGAGGCAGAAAGGGTCTACAGACCACCGCCTCCGCCTGAACAGTCCTTATTACCTGATGTGGCTTACTGGCCAACGAGCAAGCCTAGAGACAGTAAGCCACAAGTAGCAGCCGTATCTGATAAGCGGGTATCTGCTGAGCAGTTAAATCTTGGGAAAGTATTAACCCAATTAGCAAAAGAGATGCGCGAACTTAGGGAGACTTTTGTAAAGCAGCAAAAGCCCAATGAGGATAACGCCCAAAAATCTTTACTGCCTAACTCATCACGAGGGAATTCTCCTAAGAGACGTCAAAATTTCAAGCGACCACCTCGTAAACCCAATCTAGGGCATGGTAACTCCGAGCAACAAAGCCAAAACCAAAAGGAAAATCAGGCAGAAAACCCGAATAGAGATAAGGCCAACATGGGTAATCAAGGAGGTACAAGAAACCGAAATCCTAACCTCAATTGTTACCGTTGTGGGCTACCCGGCTACACACAATGGTCTTGCCCACAATGTGCGGGAAAAGGGCAAGGGAACAAGTAGACGAGGTACTTACTGTTCCTAACGAGGATTACGAGACCTCAGAACTCTCTACTAGAAAGATGGTCGAAAGAAAGTTACCGGAAACCCTAGTAGCAGAGCAGAGCAAGTCTCGCACTTGTCAGGCAGAGGCAAGTGATCAGGAAGAACATCCGCAATCAGATATTGATGATGAAGCTCGATGGTGGCTCACGGTAGTGATCGGAGATTACCGTATAAGGGGCTTGTATGACCCAGGTGCATCACGCACGGTGATGAATTCTATAGGTTTGCAGTTGGCAGCTGCATGTAATGTGCCTTTGATATCAGCTACGGGCAGATTCGCTAAAGTAGCAGATGGTAGATCATGCTCACTAGTAGGTTATGTTGACTTACCATTTACTGTAGGCGGAGTTACAAAAACGATCCGTTCTGCAATTATGCCTAGCTTAGACGAAGAATGTTATCTAGGTGGTAACTTTATACGAGCATTTAAGGCTATCTTCGATCCGTGCGAAAATAAACTTTCTTTCAAAGGCACAAGTGTAAAAGTAAATTTAGAAATCGCTGCGCTCAGGCAATTATATGTTGCTAAATTAGGCTCAGTCGGTTTGGCTGACGTATCAGCGGCCGATCGTGCTCAGGTAAAAAGACTAGTTACAGAAATATTAGGAGAAGATGACACTCCTATTGGCTGTACGGACTGGATCGAACATGAAATCGATACAGGACCTGCTCGGCCAATTAAACAGAAGTATTACCCCGTGTCTAAGAAGGTCGAAGAGTGGATGCACGAACAGGTCAATGAAATGCTTACAGCAGACATTATTGAACCTTCAACGAGCGGTTGGTCAAGCCCGGTGGTTCGTGTTAAGAAACCAAATGGCAAGTTCAGATTTTGTATTGACTTTAGGAAAGTTAATGCGGTCACAAAACCTGATGCATATCCATTGCCAAGAATTGATGATATCTTGCGTAAACTGCAGAAAGCAAGATACATCTCTACAATGGACTTGCGCAGTGCGTACTATCAAATTAGGATGAAAGAAAATTCACGTGCTCAAACGGCATTTACAGTGCCTGGCATGGGTCTTTTCCAGTTTGAACGTATGCCGTACGGCCTGAGCCACGCTGGCGCCACCTTTCAGCGATTAATCGACAAGGTTATAGGCCCAGAACTCGAGCCATATGCATTCTCATACCTGGATGATATAATCGTAGTAACTGAGACTTTTGCTGAACACATGAAATGGTTGAAGAAGGTATTACTCCGTATAAAGGTAGCAGGCCTCACGATCAGTCACGAAAAAAGTATATTCTGCAGAGAAGAGGTCAAATATCTGGGTGTTCTGGTGAATAGAGATGGATTTAAGCCAGACCCAGAAAAGATAAAACCCATCATTGACTATCCAGCTCCTAAGAATTTAAAACAGCTGAGGCGTTTCATGGGTATGGCCTCGTGGTACAGGAAATTCTTGCAAAATTTCGCCACGTTAGCAGAGCCATTGACGAGGCTAACTAGAAAAGACTGCAGATATGTATGGTCAAGCGATCAGGAAATCGCTTTTGATCAAATAAAAGCTTTAATTGCATCTGCTCCGTTATTACATCGACCGCAGTTCGATTTGCAATTCGTTATACAGACAGATGCTAGCGACTCAGGCCTAGGAGCGGTACTTCTGCAAATAGTCAACGACGAAGAGCGAGTATTGGAATTCGCTAGTCGTACAATGTCCAGTGCAGAGCGAAACTACAGCGTAACAGAAAGAGAATGTCTAGCTGTTATATGGGCTGTCAAAAGGTTTCGCTGCTACATTGAAGGCTATGACTTTAAAGTCATAACCGATCATAGTAGTCTACGTTGGTTATGTAATTTACATAATCTGACGGGCAGGCTAGCGCGGTGGGCGCTGGAGCTGCAAGGTTACTCTTACACTGTTGAGCACAGAAAAGGTGCATTGAATTATGTCCCTGATGCACTATCACGCATGCATGAAGATTCAATGGACTGTGACACCCATGTAAGTGCACTAAGTTGGGCGTCGCAAATCAATGATGCGTGGTATAAGTCTCTGCTTCAACAGGTAATGAGTAATCCTGAGGACTATCCAAGATGGAAGATAGTTGGAGGTCAATTGTATCGCTATCTGCCGGACAGGTTCACTGAAACAACAATGGGAGACGATGACGCATGGAAACTCGTCGTTCCCAGCGAAAACAGAGCAGAAGTGCTGCGTGAATGTCACGACGAGCCGACAGCTGGCCACTTAGGTCGTGATAAAACAGTAGCTCGTGTAAAACTATATTATTACTGGCCATATATAGAGAAAACAGTGGCACAGTATGTTAAGAGTTGCGAGATCTGCCAACAATGCAAGGTAGAGCAAAAATTACCTGCAGGCTTAATGGGTAAAAGAGAAATTACAGGCCCATGGAAAGTCGTTGCCGGTGACGTAACAGGTCCTTTTCCAAGGAGTAAACATGGTTACGAATATGCTTTAATTTTTGAGGACGTATTTACAAAATGGGTGGAGTGCATACCTATTAGAAAGGCAAATGCACCCACGATCTTAAAAGCACTGAAAGAAAGGATTGTTTTAAGGTTTGGTACGCCTGAGATCTTCTTATCTGATAATGGATCAGAGCTCAGGAATCAAGTAGTAGATAAATATCTAAATGAAGCAGGTATTTGTCATAGTACTACTCCTGCATATCACCCACAGGCTAATCCGGTAGAAAGGATAAACCGAACAGTTAAAACCATGATTACTGCATTTATTGATGAAAATCATCGCTCATGGGACGAGAAGTTACCTGAAATTATATTTGCATATAATACTGCAAAACAGAGTACAACTGGTACAAGTCCAGCATTGCTAAATTATGGTAGACAGCCAGTACCTCCGAGTTCGCTGAAAAGGAAAGAAGACAAAGCGGCTCAGGAGAATGAGCGGTTACAAGAAGTAACGAACTGGCAAAATCGTGTAAGCAAATTACCTTTGCTACATGAACAGGTAGTGGGTCGTGCACAGACTGCTCAACAAAAGCAAGCTGATGCATACGATACGGGCCGAAGAGAAGTAGTATATAATATAGGAGATTTAGTATGGAAAAGGAATAAAATACTCTCTTCAGCGGCTCAGGGCATTGCAAGTAAGCTTGCGCCGAAGTTTGTAGGCCCATATGTAATCATGGCAAAATGGGGCTCCAACACATACAGACTGATAGATCAAGATAGTAATGCTTACGGCCCTGTTCATGTAGAGCAATTAAAACCATACATAGCAAGGCAAGAAGATGAAACACCATCTCAACCACCGTTGGACCAAACACGCGCGAATGAGACGATGAGCGACCCGTCTCCTGCGAGCGATGCGACTCCGTGTGCCGACGGAGGTTCAGGCTCAGGTTATGTGCGACCGCCTGCGAGCAGTGATACTCCCAAACTCGATAAACCGAATAGGAAGCGTGGTCGTCCGCGTAAAACAGCGATCGTTGTAACACGAACAGTAAAGCATATGCGTCAAGCTGAGCCCGAACCGATCAGGCGTAGGCGTGGTAGGCCAAAAGGTTCTACAAATGTAAAGAATAGCGAAAACGTAACCGACTTTTCACCGAGAAAAACGCGTGCGCAACGATTGAATACACAGTGATAAAATAAAAAGCGCATTAAACTTGCTCAAAACATTAGCTGCACACCTTCCGCGCGCTAAGCAGAGCAGCAGAACCCGGTTATGCTGCGTCTGGCGGAGGGGTGTCACGGTATTCTACCGTGTTCGAATCTTGCGCGCTTAGGTAAAATTAAATGACATGCGCTCAGTCAGATACCTCGTATAAGTTACGTCAAGAAGCACGTAACTCGATGAGCAGCGCGCGCGCGAGGAGCAAGAAAGCCACGAGGCAAGACAGAACATTTCCGGCTGTTCATAAGCGCACACGTCGGCTTATATATATTGCTGCCTCGTGCGAGAGACATTGTTTTAGCGGCCTACAAGCACGCATCATCGCCATAGCTTTCGGCTCTTATTTAAGTCTTAATTTAATAAACGCGTTGGTGTAGTGACGCATATAGTTTTGGAGAAAAGGATAAGGGAAGATCGTTGCTAGAAGATCGTCATCACCTCCTGGTTGTACGTGCTGGTCTTGGCTGTCTCCTACGAGCCTCAGCAAACAGGTTGCGGCGTATCGCGTCTTTTGTTGGCCAACGACGGGATATTTCTAGCGTACGTATTTTGGTTGTCATAGAAGCTTCTACGCGTATTCGTAAGTTCATCTTGTTATATCTATTTGGTTGAGATTTCTTTCCTCGAAGAAATCTTAACGCTGAGAGTGCGCGCGTTCATTACAATATCTCAACGTAATTTAGTTCGCGTCGCGTCCCCCCCTTAGAATTATCTTTAATAAACTTTGTTCGTATTTTTTATCCAAATCTATTTTATTGTATTACTTTCTTACTTATTTAATAAATTCATATTAACCTAAAGACCTGTATCAATTTGCTTATCCCGACGCCTCCGCGGTCCTTATTTCTAATATATCATATAACATATATAATTTCGTATGAAATAAGGAAAGCTGTGCTGCCGGCATCGCGTCTCTCGTTAAGGTAAAAGAGAGAGAAAGAGAGAGACGCTCAGCGACGAGTATATAGTATAAAGCCTTGTCGCAAGTCAATATACGTTTGACTGACTAGCACATTGAGTTTGCTGCGCAATATAGATATATGATTATTTTCTAACAAGTTGGCGGCAACTCTATCTAAAATAAATTTATTGACTTAACGAAAAGTTAAACTGAAGTGTAAGTCTAAATTCTTTTGCAACGAGTAATAAAATACCGTTACAATATAAATTATTTATTGGTGAAACGGCATTAATGTATACAAAGTAGTTCTTATATCATCGTTTGTAAATTTTTTTACGCATCACATTGAGTGCGAATATTAGGTAACAGTATATAAACTACAGTGCGCATGTGCACGGTGATATTTTTTTCTTCACGCAAGAACAGAAAACAATTTTCAAAAGTTAAAATTGATATTGCATATGAAAATTAACAATATCTCTGGTAATTATGGTTCGATTTATATGTTTCTTTTTTTAATTTAGGGTAGTGCGTGAAAATAATCATAACTTTGATATCAGTTTTTGGAAAATTCTGTATACATTTGTTATTAATAATGATGATTGTAAATAAAAAATCTTTTCGAATTATTCGCAAAATTATAAGTTTTGGTCAGGGAATTGAAAGAATATTTGTAATATGAGATTAATATTTTTTTTTATCAATCCTACGATTGTAAGTTTAATTAAACATGTATATAATGAACTCTACAATGTATTTTACTATAAATTATATCTATTTGGATTTCTTTTTATTGTTTAATGTAAAACACTCTTGTTTTAAAGAAACCAGCATTAAGTTCATAAAATTAAGTACTCAATATGTAATAATAAAAAAAAATTATGAATTATTAATATATTATAATCATTTCTTTTTTAATCGGAATATTAAGTATGCAAATATAATTATTATAAAATGTTATTAATTTTGATAATTTATTCTATATGGAGATGTATATTTAGAATAAAGAAATTCATAATGATAAAAAGAAGATAAATATAGTAGTATTTTAAAAATTCTGCAATCAGTATTTTTATTTTTATACGTTCGTAAATATTACGTACTTAATTGTATAAAGTTAATATTGGTTTGTAACAAAAGAATGTTTTACTTTTGTACGTCAATAATTTGAATAAAATTTCAAATAATAAAAAGTAACCCAAAATGATATAATTTATAATAAAAAACATTGTAAGGTTCATTATATACATGTTTAATTAAACTTACAATCCTAGAGTTGATAAAAGAAATATTAATATCATATTACATATATTCTTCCAATTTCCTGACCAAATCTTATAATTTTGCAAATGATTCGAAAAGATTTTTTATTTACAATCATCATTATTTATAACAAATGTATACAGAATTTTCCAAAAACTGATATCAAAGTTATGATTATTTTCACGCACTACCCTAAATTAAAAAAAGAAACATGTAAATTGGACTATAATTACCAGAGATATTGTTAATTTTCATATGCAACAAAGAATATGTTTTTAAATTATAATTGTAATAATAACTTTCGCGTGAAAATATGGATCACTTTCGGAACGGAAACACGTACCGAAAAACGAACTTTCCGAACGCCGTTAGGAAAAAAAATTTACTAACGATGATATAAGAACCACTTTGTATACAATAATGCTGTTTTACCAATAAATAATTTATATCATGAACTGGCTATTAAACTTTGAAACAAGTCATAATGTTTAAAAACAATGGCGTAATTGTTAGTCTAAGTAGAAGCCATGTTACTCTTTTCATTTTGACGATAGAAAACTTTTAAAAAAATTCAAATTAAAGGTCTTGAAAAGACCTTTCTTTTCCATTTTCTAAAATTAAGAAATATAAAAAATTGTCTGAAATATATGAATTTATTTATAAGAGTTAAAATTGTAAAATCTTAAAAACGCTAAAAAATAGTGCAAAAAAATAAAAAATTAGAATTTTTATGATCGGTTATGATAAAGGTATCCGACCATTACATGCTCAGGAAGTTTGACGTATTTGCAATAATTATTGTTGACTTGACATCAATTTGAATTTTCGACTTTTTTTTAATAAACAATTTAATTGTTGCTCTTCTTACAGATCGGCTTGGAGAAGGATTAAAGACAATAGAAAATCTTTCTTTTTTCCGATGTTTCATCGAATTTAGATTAAAATATCTGTCTTTAACTTTAATTTTTGAAATTAAACATTTTCTCGAAAAAACTCCATTTTCCGGGGAAATCGCACACCCATAATCTTAAAGAAAATTTGATTCTGAACAACTTTTGTGTAAAAAATTTTCCTCTAAAGTCAAAAGCAGCGCAGTTACAGAGGAAAAAACAAAAAAGTCGATTCTTCTATCTTAATTTGTTTAGAAACATTTTCCCTTTACTTTTTGTGATGGCGCACATCGATATTCTTATTATACATATTATCTACACTATATTTCTGCAAAAAAGAGACCTGTAGCACGTTTTGCAGAAAAAAATCCTAATTTGACTGGACTATACGGCCTTCTCTGAATTTCAATTCATACGCAAACAAAAATATTTAATATTCTATTTTGTTATAAAACACCAACCCGTCTATAGATATAAATAAAATCACATTCATTTTTAAAATATCAGAAAATTACTTTATCAAGAGGCGCGGTAGCGCCTCGACGGCGAGTTAGGGTACGAATACGAAAACGTCGAGGCGCTTCTCTTATACTTTAAAATAGAGTTTCAAAAATTTCAAAATCGAATCCCATAAAAATACATCGATATATACACATAAATACAATTAATAATATTTGAAGATTTTCATTATCTTTAATTGAAAAAAAATTGATTACAATCGGTTCACTCAATCACGAGAAAATGCAATTTGAAATTTCGAAATGTTGTATTCTCGTTATTTTTTTTCTTCTTCATCGTTTTCAGCCAGCATAAACTGCGCTACCGGAAATGCGCAGTATCAACAAATATAGATGATTTATAATATATTTTAATGTTCATGGTATATGCGCATTGATACATATGTTATGTATATATGCATGGTCCGTTTCATGTCAACTTGCACCCGTAGACCCGTATATTTTTTGGTTTATATATATGTACATACATACATACATACATACATACATACATACATGGGACATTTCATTTCGGCTAGCACGTACTCATAAGTACAGGTTGTCTATATACGTGGTACATTTCATGACAACGCGCACACACCCATCCGAGTACCCTTAGGTTTATATATATGGAATATTTCATGCCAATGCGCACGAACACACACAGGATTATATATAAATATATATATATATATATATATGGGACATTTCATGTCAACTCGTACGTACTCATAATCACAGGCTTTTCTATATATGTGGGACATTTCATGTCGATTCGCATGCATGTACACGCACGTTAATATACATAAGATTTTTCACGTCAATTCGAACGCACACACACAGGTTTATATATATATATGGGACATTTCATGTCAATTCGCACGCATGCACACAGACTTTAATAAATATGAGATTTTTCACGTCAATTGGAACGCACGCACATACAGATTTATATATATTGGATATTTCATGTCAATGGGCACGCACGCACACACAGGTTTATATATATATATGGGACAGTCCATGTCGTTGCGCATGCATGCACACACACGTTAATACACATGGGATTTTTAATGTCAATTCAAATGCATACAAACACACAGTTTTATATATATTGGACATTTCATATCAATTCGCATGCCTGCACACACACGTTAATAAACATGGAATTTTCCATGTCAATTCGAACGCACGCACAGACACAGGTTTATACATATGGGACATTTCATGACAACTCTAACACACCTATCCGAGTGCTCTTAGGTTTACATATATGTGACGTATCATGTCAACACGCACGCACTGGTTTTCATACATTTGACATTTCTTGTCAAACACATCTAAACATGTACTTGAGATTTGTATATATATATATGGGACCGTTTTGTCAATTCGCATGCAGGCACACACATGGGCTTATGAATATATATATATATATATATATATATATATATATATATATATATATATATATATGTATATATACGTGTGTGTATATCTGTGCACACATAAACATGGGATATTTAATTTTAAATCACACGTGCTCGGTTTATATATACGGGACGTTTCATGTCAATTAACATGCATGACACACGTACTTGAGTTTAAATAGATTTTTCTTTATATATATATATATATATATATATATGGGACTGTTCCTGTCAAGGCGCATGCACGCACACACATGGGCTTATGAATATATGTATTGCGACGAGTATACGTACTCGCGCATTCAAATTTCCCGCCTGACGACCAAGTTACTATAGAACAATAGTTCTGAGCTTAGCCGCCAGGTGGCGACCCCGAATGTCGTGTCACGCAACGGATAAATGAGGCCAGAGTATACAAGAGGCCGAGAAGCTAACCAGAGCAGAGCAGTGTAGACTACGGTCTTCCCTCTCTCTTTACTTGAGTGAGCACGCTAGGCTAAGAGAGAGTGAGATAAGTAGTAGCTGGTTGCCTTCTCTTGTAAAAGGACTAGCTTCTCTCTTTTGCATATGAGGGTAGACCGAGTGAGCACGCTGGTCTACACTCTAATGCATATGCTGCCAGCATAGAGCTACGCCGAGTGAGCACGCTGGCGTAGATCTATGTTACCTAGAGCGCACTCGCAACCCTTTTGCCGTTACCGCAATGCCGAACTTGCGCCGCTGAATTTAAGGGTGACGTCCACCCAAAATATTATATTCTATCTCACATCTCGCAACGGGCTTAATTAAGGGTCTTGTCCACTCACAGCTATCGCGTCCGCCACTACGTGATTTATAGAATATATTAAGGGTGTCGACCACCCATTACTTGTTTCATATTAGTTTAAAAGACTCGGTCTGACTGCCGCGTAGTTATTAAGATATTAGAATAAATTAAGGGTGTCGGCCACCCATTGTCTTTACATCACTTAAAGGTCCCGCATACCTATAGAGATTCGTAATTTAGATAATCGAGGGAGCCGGCTACCCACCATTATTATTACCGTAGGATTAAGTATTGCGTTATTAGGTGCCGTTGCATATTAATACCATTATAATTAATTATTAATCATTTGTCTCTTTTTGTTTTGCACATTGTTGCAGGTAAAAGCCGCCGGTATATTTTAGACCGTCCGGGCCATAGAATCTTTTAGTTAAACTCAAACTTATAAATTAGATTCATTTAAAGATTTATTTATTTAGTCATTTATTAAATAGCCGCCAAGTGGCCGAGATAAATAAAGAACTAATTATTTTATTGTAAATCATATTTCATTAAGGTTAGGTTAGCTTGTTTGTATTATATAAAATATTAGGTTTAGTTTTGATTAATACGTTATTATTATTTCATTATTGTAATCGTCGTTGTACATGAGTTTTATGAGTACAATAAAGCCAAGGTACTCCCTAGTATAACCAAACGTGTCAAACTCGGTTACTTTCCTTCAGTTTCCACCGACCGATCCCTCCAACTCCTGCCAATCTTACCCCGGTAACTCACTAAAGCATCTGGTAACAGGAGTTAACACGTATTTCCCCTCCCAAAAGGGAAAAACGTTACAATATATAAATATACATAGGATATTTTATGTCAATTCACATGCGTGCACACACACACAGTTATATATATATATATATATATATATATATATATATATTGTATATATATATATATATATTTATACGTATATATACGTGTGTGTATATCTGTGTATACATATACATGGGATATTAATGTAAATTCACAAGCGCGCGCACACACACAGATTTATGTATACGGGACGTTTCATGTCAATTAACACGCATGACACACGTACTTGAGCTTATATATATTTTTCTTTATATATATGGGACTGTTCCTGTCATAGCGCATGCACGCACTCACATGAGCTTATGAATATATGTATATACATATACATGGGATATTTCATGTCAATTCACATGCGCGCACACACATACACACACAGGTATATATATATATATATATATATATATATAGGACGTCTTATGACAATTTTTCCCATGTATATTAATATTTATTAAGAAAGTTTTGAGATCAATCAAGCAATCGTCGAACACTTCTGTATTCAATTCATTCTTTTTAAAATAATATTAAATTCATAAAAATATCATTACACTATTGTAACATGGCAGATTGGCCATATTACTTATATGTATATTTGTGGCGCATATAGCCGACAGAAGGGAGCATCTAACTACGGGCAAGACGAAAAGCAGACTACGCGAGTCAAATGTTTAAAGCATTACCCAAAATCGTTGACACACACGTGCGAATCTCTAAAGCACGTATAATGTGCACTGATATAGCTAGCGAGCAGCTTGACTCGAGTAGCTGAGCTTGGGTCCGTTTAGGATCGTTTGTCTCTCTCTTGCGGCGCGCGCAGCGTACAGCAAGAGAGATGAAGCTGAGAATAGACAAGAAGGAATGCATTGAATTATTCCTTCTGTCGCCGGCGTCCGATAAAGAGCGTTTCGACTTGCGATATTGCGTAATACTTTTCTGGTTGTGCGTTACAATTATCGTAGTTAGTGTGAGCGAGAATAGATAAATTCAATATTCTCTAACAAGGAGAGTGTTTCACTTTCGGGTCACCGATTGGGTTCAAATTTGGGGAATGTTTTCTAGATGCAGAAATATGAAGAAAGCCAAAATTTTAGAGGCCAACGCTCAAAATTTCTCTAGTTACAGGTCATTGAAGAAAATCACGAAACAAGTTACTAGATTTTCAAACGCGTATAGTTCCACAGCATTGTTAGCTAGAAGCTTGTACCTTTTTTTTAAATGAAAGCTAAGCTCAAATCCTTTCGAAATAGCACCTATAGTATCTTAAAATATTATTTTTTTCCAAAGTTAGAGCGCAATGAAGATTTGACCTTAATTTTCTGTTTAAAACATTAATTAATAATAAAAGCTAAAATTAGGTCTAATCTTCATTGCGCTCTAACTTTGGGAATAAATAATATTTTGGGATGCCTTAGGTGCTATTTCGAAAGGATTTGAGCTCAGCTCCATTTAAAAAAGGTATAAGCTTTTAGCTAACAATGCTGAGGAACTATAAGCATTTGAAAATCTAGTAACTTTTTTCGTGATTTTCTTCAATGGCCTATAACTAGAGAAATTTTGAGCGTTGGCCTCTAAAATTTTGGCTTTTTCCATGTTTCTGCATCCAGAAAACATTTCCCAAATTTGAGCCCAACCGGTGACCCGAAGGTGAAACACTCTCCTTGTAAGGTATTATATTGTGCTTAAAATTGTTGCGAGTGCACGATTGCTAATTAAAATAATATCATTTCTTCCTGTCTATTACGACGTGTGTGCCGGGCGATCTCGTGCGCGTTGTATTGCATATATTCCCTTCGTGCTTTTCTAATTCTTTATTTTTTGTGTGTTTATTACTCGTGTCCCTTTTAGCTTACGTTTTTGTTAATATCTGCTTTTCGTCGTGCTGATAGTTATTTAATTAGTGCAAGCGGCGTCGCGTACGCTATACGCGGCTGGCGTCCATTTTGAGCGAGCGTACGATTACTGTACAAATTTCTTAAATAAAGTTTCTCTTTTTTTTCTCGTTAATTTAATTACAGCTTATACATTTTTATAAATTAGTGCAACCTCCTTATCCCCAAGGTTGTCACACTATCTTTTAATTTCCGAATGTAATAAAATTTCTTCAAAGCTTTTGAATATTATGTCTGTTATTTTTTGTTTCAAGCCATTATTCAAACTGATAAATACTATTTTATTATGTTATTATTACTTTTAAAAAAGTATATTTTAGGCGAGTTTAGTTATTAAACAGTATAGTATTCTTTAGAACATTTTTTCTAAATATTTCTTTTTTTTTTACTACATACATCATATTTTTTTTTTAATTTCAGTTCTGGAGAGTACTGAAACGAATTGAGTAATTATTATTAAGTTTATACCTTTTACTAGATTTATCTATAGTTTTTGCTTAAGAAAGTTTTGAAATCAATCAAGCAATCGTCGAGTACTTCTGTATTCAATTCATTCTTTTTCATAATATAAAATTCATGAAATATTTACAGTTTCGGCTAAAGAAAGTTTTTAAATCAATGAAGCAATCGTCGAGTACTTCTGTATTCAATTCTTACTTTTTAATAATATAAAATCCATAAAATGTTCAATTTATATTCTCTTTAATAGACGAATATTTGGAAAAACTTTGCCGAATAATTTTTGAAAAAAAAGGGATTATTGAGATGAAGATAGCGATGATAGTACACATCAAAATTGAAAAAAAAATGATATATCAGATCAACTTATTATTTCATTTATGAGTGAATATTACTACTTAAACATTGATGAACTACACTTGATCTTAGTGATATCTATTTTATTTTATTCCTGATGAAAGATTTACTTAATAAACAATTTCCGAAACGATTAACTTAAAAGTTTCGGAATAATTTTCTATTTAATATGCTACGGTTGAAGACCAAAATTGTGCAATTTTATTTCTAAAAACTTGACAGAAGAGCCATTAGCTTCTAACAACTTATATTTGAGAATTTGCTGCCATCAACTTCAAAATTATTTATGCCTTTTCAAAACTTTCAGGGAAGATACCCATTTTAATTGTAATACTTTTAATAAAATAAAATTATGCATTCTCTATCTCATCACACTATCTTTTTATTTTCAAGTGCTGTAAAATATATTAAATTTTACTAAATATCTACAAAATAACTTGCCAGGCCCGTGGTTTAATATTTTGTTGGTGAAATGCTTAATGTATGTGAGTACTGCTTTATAATTGAATTGTTAGCTAATTCAAGTGTGTTGAATAATAAGTAAAAATATGAATCTATAAACCAATTGTGTACATATGCAATTTTTATCTGTCACAATATATTGTCAATGTAAAGGAGTAAAAAAATTTAGTCTTATAGAATATGCTTTTTCAATTTTCTATGTTCTAGCTTTTCTAAATAGAAGAGGATAAATACTAACTCATATATAGTAAAGTTCAAACGTTAAGAATTAATCCGTATTTATTATTATGTAATGGTTAACATGATCTACTAATTTTTGTATTTTCCATATATATATATATATATATATATATATATATATATATATATATATATATATATATATATATATATATATATATATATATATATATATATATATATATATATCTATCTATCTATGTACATACATATATATATATATATATATATATATATATATATATATATATACCTTTCAATGGTTATTTACATCCGATGGATAGTAGATTTCTATATTCAAAGAATATTATTAAGAAAATTAACATTCCTCTCAAAATATTGTACAATATATTTTTACATCACGGTGCGTGTGAATTTTTCTGTATTATATTGATAGAAAATATTTTATTCAATATTCAACGATAAAGAACAAAGATATATCCTAAAACAATGAACAAAATTCTATTTTAAGCTCGAAAATTATTTTTTGTTATGCATGCGATGTAATACGAAAAAAAATTCTTAGTTTTCTCTCACTTATCTTTACTATATAAACCTTTCAATTTTTAACTACACCATAAAATATTAAACCACGGGCCTGGCAAGTTATTTTGTAAATATTTAGTAAAATTTAATATATTTTACAGCACTTGAAAATAAAAAGATAGTGTGATGAGATAGAGAATGCATAATTTTATTTTATTAAAAGTATTACAATTAAAATGGGTATCTTCCCTGAAAGTTTTAAAAAGGCATAAATAATTTTGAAGTTGATGGCAGCAAATTCTCAAATATAAGTTGTTAGAAGCTAATGGCTCTTCTACCAAGTTTTTAGAAATAAAATTGCACAATTTTGGTCTTCAACCGTAGCATATTAAATAGAAAATTATTCCGAAACTTTTAAGTTAATCGTTTCGGAAATTGTTTATTAAGTAAATCTTTCATCAGGAATAAAATAAAATAGATATCACTAAGATCAAGTGTAGTTCATCAATGTTTAAGTAGTAATATTCACTCATAAATGAAGTAATAAGTTGATCTGATATATCATTTTTTTTTCAATTTTGATGTGTACTAACATCGCCATCTTCATCTCAATAATCCCTTTTTTTCAAAAATTATTTGGCAAAGTTTTTCCAAATATTCGTCTATTAAGAGTCAGCTGTATACCGACACAGTTACCGGTTTTACCGAATCTATTTAAAATTTATTTTTTATAAAAACTAATAGCTTCAGGCAGAAATAAAGAGATGGTTTCGATTCGTGTAATAGAAAGCAATATTTTCTCTGATAAGAATAATTTAATTCCACCGCTTTATTTTCAAGAAAAGTTGGAATAACTTTAAAATCCCATTATTTGACACTAATTTCTAATTTTTTAAGTTATTCCAACTTTTCTTAAAAACGAAGCAAAAAAATTAATTCATACTAATCAAAGAAAATATTACATTTTATTAAACATATCGAAACCATCTCTTTATTTTTGCCTCTTGTTGCTAATTTTGGGAAAAAAGTCAATTTTTTAATTAGAAAAGGACAGAGATACAGCGGACTCTTAAAGAGAATATAAATTGAACATTTTATGGATTTTATATTATTAAAAAGTAAGAATTGAATACGGAAGTACTCGACGATTGCTTCATTGATTTAAAAACTTTCTTGAGCCCAAACTGTAAATATTTCATGAATTTTATATTATTAAAAAGAATGAATTGAATACAGAAGTACTCGACGATTGCTTGATTCATTTCAAAACTTTCTTAAACAAAAACTATAGATAAATCTAGTAAAAGGTATAAACTTAATAATAATTACTCAATTCGTTTCAGTACTCTCCAGAACTGAAATTAAAAAAAAAATATGATGTATATAGTAAAAAAAAAGGAAATATTTAGAAAAAATGTTCTAAAGAATACTATACTGTTTAATAACTAAACTCGCCTAAAATATACTTTTTTAAAAGTAATAATAACATAATAAAATAGTATTCATCAGTTTGAATAATGACTTAAAACAAAAAATAACAGACATAATTCAAAAGCTTTGAAGAAATTTTATTACATTCGAAAATTAATTTCCTTAAAATTATTATTTAATAAATTCAATTAGATTTGTGTACTTGATTACATGTAGATGAATTTTAATTTTCATATATCATTTTTCAACGCTCATATGCATGCCAATCTTTTTTGAATATTCTTTCATTTCTATCAATCGTTCTTTACTTTGCTTTTATGCTGCTCCATTATTTTATTATAGTATGTCGAATGAAGTAACAAAGGAAGTACACTTACTCTAGAAGTTATATTGGTTCAAATTTGTATTTCTTGCTGTCAAAGCTCATCAATTTTCAATTATTGTCTTACTCTCTACAACTTATCCTAAACATTATGTCTTATAAAATTCTTCTTAAGAGCTCTATTAAATTTCCCCGTTGCATCAAGAACATTAGTACGTACAACCACATATTTCAGTATCGCTTATGTTTGGATCTTTATAATGGTTTATACAAAGTATTCTTAGTATTTGACAGTAAGGATTCAATGGATGATAAAAATTACAAAACATGACTTGACCTTCAATTTGTGTTTCAAATATAGATCCAAATGATGCTTGAAATCCACACTAAAAAAGATAATTGAGAAATTTTAATGAATTCACGAAACATTAATCTATTTTATTAATACATTTTTAATCTAATAATAGTTGAAGAAATTGAAGTATATTCACTATTATCTTTATTTATTTTCAAAATGTGAATTCTTAGTAGTTCATTATAATATTATATTAATTACGATATTAAAACATTTTTCCATGTAATTAATGGATGTTCTTGAATTAATTTCATGTCCACAAGTTATTCAAAGCATACTCATTTTTGTATAAATCTTTTTAATAATTTTGTAATGAACCGAGTTCATTACCAATAAATGTTACAAAAAAAATTAAAATTAAAATAATAATATTGATAATAGGGTAAAGATAATATTGATAAATTAATAAATAAACGAATACAGAAGACAAATAACACGATTAAAACAATTCAGGTCAAACGGCCAAGTAAAACAGTGCAAGAAAGAAAAGTACGCTACAGGAGCCGAATTCAATACCAATGAATTTTTCAAACGAAAAATAAATGAAAATAACAATAGTGATCATAAAAAAAAAGTAAAAATAATTGCAATAAAATAATATATAAACAAATGCGAGAGACAAATAGCAAACAAATTCAGTTGACCTTAATGAAGATCAAGGCTCGGTGGCCGAAGGAATCAGCAAAGGAAGGAGAAGTACGAGCTGAATGGGATGCTAAGAAAAGATGCGGGCAGGCGGCAAGCTTAGAAAAAGCAATAAGCCTGACAACGATAAACGGCTTCACAGAAAATCGTGAAGTTAACATAGGGGAGTATGAAAGAATTTCAGCGAAGCGGTAGGGGAATAAATTGCAGGATAGAAATAGATGAGGCCATCCCTCAAAAAAAATTAATCTAATTTATGTGGAGCAATTATCCGAAGTTAGTGCAAAATTTAAAAGAGAAGTTTTGACGGAGTCCCAAAAACAGGAAACCCAAATTATAACGGCAAAAAGTAATTACCAATAAACTTCAAGCTGACCTCTTTCTATTCAACCGAAATTATGGTTTCCAGAAAAAACATACAGGAAGGGCTGACGGCAACCAATCAGAATAGCTGAAAATCATACGAATGAGCAAAAATATATTACCGTTAGCAACAACGAAGCTTCTAGAATCAAGACGTAGAGTATAAAAAGCTTTGAGCTTGTAGGCGAAGCCCTCTCTTCAGATCGAAAAGCCAGTAAAGCAACAGCTCTCCTGAGATCGTAGGGCAATGGAGCCCTCTTTTTCCCGACCAAACTCTTGCTGGCTACGTCGCTTTTACCAAGCAGCTGGAATGGCACCAGCTCCAGCAGCATCCAGACACCGCCCATCTGCAAGTCATCAGCTGAGGAGACGCAAATTAAATTAAAAGAAAAAAGAAGTTTCATTTTACGTTCGAGTTCCATAGTCAACAGTCAACTATACCAACCAGAGAACAAGGCTGACGTTGTGGGGAAACGGAGATCGAAAAAAAAAAACAAGGTCGAGAGTTTTTCGAATTTTTTTATTATAAGTCTCAAGAGGGGCATCATGGCTCAGAAACGCGTGGCTCCTATTGTTTATCCGTAGAGTAAATGTCGAGCATTGTCAATTGTTGCAAATTTAAATTTAAACTAGTAAAAAAAAATTAAGAAAGGAAATGCAAGGAATAATAAATAACTTGGCATAGGGTAGCATGGTTCGCCCTGAAGCGAAATAGTCAAATGAAAAAAAAGAGAAATAATAAATTATGTACGAAGCAGGGCTTTTTGTTTGGATTATAAAAAAAAGGGAAAGAAAAATAAATTTATATAACTCTGACAATTGCATGGGTATCTACTAATTTATTCGACCTATCCTTGCTGCCTTTTTTTTAGATTTCCAACCCCGGAGACGTAGCGCTCGCGCATTAGTCAAAAGGAAGTCGATGGATGGCTAAAATTCAGTCATTCATTAAAAAAAAAATTATTAATAATTTAGCTTATATGCTGAACGTAACAATTTTTTAAAGGTATCAATTTTTTAAATGAATATTGTGACAAAATTAAATTAAATTTTCTTATAAACACTATATTCACAATATTTGATAAATCTTTAAAAAATCTAATATTAATTAATATTTACATGAATATGTTTCTTACCTGGTAGAATCAAAGGAATACAATTTTATTATTCACTTTTAAATTGTATTTAAATAAACCTCCAATTTTTTAAAGCTATATTTAAGGTTACTACGTGCATCAGTTGCAGAAGTTTGTAAGAGGACAGTGGAATGCAGAATGTGGATCGTCTAAGTATTTCCGACATAATTGATAATAAAAAAAATAAATAATCTATTATTAACTTGGTATAAAGAATTTCGAAAAAAGTACATTATTTTTATAATCCACAGTTTTATTGTAAACGAATGTTGGTGGTTTTAAATCTTGGAGCAGACTATATTCGTGATGAAACAAGTTTTTTTCATTTTCCGCAGAGTAAAAAGTTTTTATTCAATTATAAAAAAACTAAAATGTCCGCAGTTTTTTTTTGTATTAGCAAATATTGCTAACAAATCCGCAATTTTAGCTTTTTTTTACATTAATTTAAAAAAGTTATTTGCCCGATTCACAAAGTTTCTACAGTCTCAGTGAAATCTGTTTTCCTGAGGTGAAATGCTCTCCTCGTTAGTCTTTTAGTTTTTTAGTTATATTTCACTCAAAATTATAATTTTTGAAGTTTTTCATATATATTAATGTATTTTTGGAATACTTTTTTTATCATTGATTTAAAAATAAATTTTCCATTTGGAAATTTTCTACAGAATAATTACATTTCGATACCTCGAAAGGATATTGCTTTTTCATAGAAAAAGCATTGTATCGATAAAAAATTTTTTTTTTATTTTTTCATTAATTTACATATGTTTACTCAAGCAGTCGAAAAAAGCAATTTTCTCTCTTCTAATTTCCTAATCACTCTTTCTCACTCACTGCTTTTTCTTGAATAAAAATTAAATTATTGCTACTGTCTTTATGAAACAATTTAAAAAACGCTGCCAAGTGCTTTGGCGCAATGCTTTCTCATAGAGCGCATTGAGTTAGAGTATTTTGATTTTATTTTTTTTAATACGATTTGAATATAAATGTCCCTATCCTCTGTATTGAAGGCTGTCTTAATACCTACGAAAACTATATGAATTTTACTCTTTCTTACTTTAGCCATTTGCATAATGTGATTTTATGATGCTCTAAAATTAAAAATGCGTTTATAAAATTAATTTTCCCAAGCTTGTCTTCTTAACACTATAACCAATAACTTGCATACAAATTTTGGAACATTTTCATCGAATAGTTTACAAAAAATACCAAATAATTGAAAAATAAACATTGTTTTAGAATTTTCAAAACGCTTTAACGTTACAACTACGCTAAGGAAACCAGTTTTCAAAAGTTCATTTTATTTAGGCGATCGTAAATAATTTCTATATATAATTTTAAGCTACTTCATCAAATAGTTTATGTAAAATACCAAAAAATAAGTGAAATTCTATTCAAAATTTACAAAATGCTCTAAAATTAAAACTGCGCTAAGAAAATAAGTTTTTCCAAGCTTGCTTTAATTAGGCAATAACAAATAATTTGTATGAAAATTTTTGAGCAAATCTATCGAATGGCTTTTGTGTAATAAAAAAAAAATGAAATATGAACTTTTTTTCCAAAATTTTCAAAATGCTCTAAAATTAAAACTGCGCTAAGAAAATAAGTTTTCCAAAGCTTGATTTATTCAGATAATAGTGAATAATTTGCATGAAAATTTTTGAGCAAGTTTATCGAGTGATTTTTGTGCAATAGAAAAGAAATAAAAAATAAAAAATTTTTTCAAAATTTTCAAAATGCTCTAAAATTAAAACTGCGCTAAGAAAATAAGTTTTCCAAAGCTTGATTTATTCAGATAATAGTGAATAATTTGCATGAAAATTTTTGAGCAAGTTTATCGAGTGATTTTTGTGCAATAGAAAAGAAATTAAAAATAAAAAATTTTTTCAAAATTTTCAAAATGCTCTAAAATTAAATGTGCGCTAAGAAAATTGAAGAAAATTAGTTTTCAAAAGTTCATTTTATTATGACAATCATAAATAATTCCCATACATAATTTGAAGCTCCTTCATCGAGTAGTTTACGTAAAATATAAAAAAAATTAGAAAAATTTTATTCAAAATTTTCAAAATGCTCTAAAATTAAAACTGCACTGAGAAAATAACTTTTTCAAAGCTTGTTTTATTTAGGCCATTGCAAATGATTTCCATGAAAATTTTCGAGCAAATCTATCGAATGGTTTTTGTGTAATAGAAAAAAAATGAAAAATAGGGATTTTTTCCAAAATTTTCAAAATGCTCTAAAATTAAAACTGTACTAAGAAAATAAGTGTTCCAAAGCTTGTTTTCTTTAGACAATAGCGAATAACTTGCATACAAATTTAGAAGCAAATCTATCGAATGGTTGTCGTAAAATAAAAAATAAAGGAAAAAACAAATTTTTTTTCAAAATTTTCAAAATGCTCTAAAATTAAAAGTGCGCTAAGAAAATCAGTTGGTAAAAGTTTTACTTCTTTTGGCAGTCGCAAATAATGTTCATACAAATTTTCAAGAAAATTCTTCGAGTAGTTTACGTAAAATATCAAAAAAATGAAAAATCAAAATTTTTTTAAAATTCTTAAAATGGCTCTAAAAAAAAACTGAGCTAAGAAGATCAATTTTCAATAGCTTCCCCCCCAGTTAGACGAAAAAATAAATTGCATGCAAAATTTAAAGTTAATCCATCGAGTAGTTCTCGAGATCTTATTGGCGTACTGAATATACACACACACACGCACACGCACACGCACACACACACACACAGACATTTTCTGGAAACCACTTTTTTCGACTCCCTGAGTCTAAATATGTACAAATTAATAAAAAAATAGAAAAAAATTTTTTTTACCGATACAATGCTTCCTCTATGAGAAAGCAAAAAAATAATTTTCTTAGCGCAGCTCCTTGATCACTTCTGATTTCTGATTTAACGCTCTCACTAACTCTTTTCTTACTTTCACACTTCCTCTCTGTGCTTCTATATCACATTGATCCTCATTTTGCTTTCTCATAGAGAAAGCGTTGTATCGGTAAAAAAAATTTTTTTCTATTTTTTTATTAATTTGTACATATTTAGACTCAGGTAGTCGAAAAAAGTGGTTTCCAGAAAATGTCTGTATGTATGTGTGTGTGTGTGTGTGTGTGTGTGTGTGTATGTGTGTGTGTGTGTATGTATTTAGTACGCCAATAAGATCTCGAGAACTACTCGATGGATTAACTTCAAATTTTGCATGCAATTTATTTTTTGGTCTAGCTGGGGGGGAAGCTATTGAAAATTGATCTTCTTAGTTCAGTTTTTTTTTAGAGCCATTTTAAGAATTTTAAAAAAATTTTAATTTTTCATTTTTTTGATATTTCACGTAAACTACTCGAAGAATTTTCTTGAAAATTTGTATGAACATATTTGCGACTGCCAAAAAAAGAAAAACTTTTACCAACTGATTTTCTTAGCGCACTTTTAATTTTAGAGCATTTTGAAAATTTTGAAAAAAAATTTTTTATTTCATTTATTTTTTATTTTACGACAACCATTCGATAGATTTGCTTCTAAATTTGTATGCAAGTTATTCGCTATTGTCTAAAGAAAACAAGCTTTGGAACACTTATTTTCTTAGTGTAGTTTTAATTTTAGAGCATTTTGAAAATTTTGGGAAAAATCCCTATTTTTCATTTTTTTTCTATTACACAAAAACCATTCGATAGATTTGCTCGAAAATTTTTATGGAAATCATTTGCAATGGCCTAAATAAAACAAGCTTTGAAAAAGTTATTTTCTCAGTGCAGTTTTAATTTTAGAGCATTTTGAAAATTTTGAATAAAATTTTTCTAATTTTTTTTATATTTTACGTAAACTACGCGATGAAGGAGCTTCAAATTATGTATGGGAATTATTTATGATTGTCATAATAAAATGAACTTTTGAAAACTAATTTTCTTCAATTTTCTTAGCGCACATTTAATTTTAGAGCATTTTGAAAATTTTGAAAAAATTTTTTATTTTTAATTTCTTTTCTATTGCACAAAAATCACTCGATAAACTTGCTCAAAAATTTTCATGCAAATTATTCACTATTATCTGAATAAATCAAGCTTTGGAAATCTTATTTTCTTAGCGCAGTTTTAATTTTAGAGCATTTTGAAAATTTTGGAAAAAAAGTTCATATTTCATTTTTTTTTATTACACAAAAGCCATTCGATAGATTTGCTCAAAAATTTTCATACAAATTATTTGTTATTGCCTAATTAAAGCAAGCTTGGAAAAACTTATTTTCTTAGCGCAGTTTTAATTTTAGAGCATTTTGTAAATTTTGAATAGAATTTCACTTATTTTTTGGTATTTTAGGTAAACTACTCGATGAAGTAGCTTAAAATTATATATAGAAATTATTTACGATTGCCTAAATAAAATGAACTTTTGAAAACTGGTTTTCTTAGCGTAGTTGTAACGTTAAAGCGTTTTGAAAATTCTAAAACAATGTTTATTTTTCAATTATTTGGTATTTTTTGTAAACTATTCGATGAAAATGTTCCAAAATTTGTATGCAACTTATTGGTTATAGTGTTAAGAAGACAAGCTTGGGAAAATTAATTTTATAAACGTATTTTTAATTTTAGAGCATCATAAAATCACATTATGCAAATGGCTAAAGTAAGAAAGAGTAAAATTCATATAGTTTTCGTAGGTATTAAGACAGCCTTCAATACAGAGGATAGGGACATTTATATTAAAATCGTATTAAAAAAAATAAAATCAAAATACTCTAACTCAATGAGCTCTATGAGAAAGCATTGTGCCAAAGTACTTAACAGCGTATTTTACTTATAGACTAGTTGGTTTAGCTAAAAAATGGCTAATTTTTGCAAAAAAATTTAACAGCAAACCAACTGTGATATTATGTAAAGTAGGTTACTGCGAGTAAAATATCTAAAATGGCCACAATATATACGGTCCGTTTTTATTTAAACAATGTTTAAAAATTAAAAATTAACAATTTTTCTCTTTAATCGTGAATATCTCCAGAGTCATGAAAGTTATTTTAATGGTCCAATAAGATAAAATGTAGATATTTATAAGATCTTTAAAACTATTTTTTATTCATCTTGATGGTATTTTTAGTTTTCCAAATATACCATCGAAAAAACGTTAATTTTTCATAAATTCATAACTTTTTTTAATTTAACGTTTTAGGAGTTGACCTTGCGGGAAGATGTAGTTCAGTGTGCACAATCAGCACACAAAAGCAAGAGTCTGTAGGACTTATAGTTTTTTCACTATAAAAATTACAAGTTTTAAACAAATTTCAGTTAGATGCTCTATTTTACATCATCAACTTTTTATAATTTTTAGGATCGATTCTGAAAGTTTGGATGTCAATCTACAAAATGTATACTTCAGATTTCCATAAATTTATTAAAAATAAGTGAAAAATTAAGCACTTGAGTATCTGACGCTCGAGAGCGCAGAGTAGCGTCACTGATAGGGGAATTAAGCGGCGAAGGAGAAATGGTTTAAACCTACTGATATGTCTGTTAGAGCGCTCTTTTCCTCCGCCGCCTAATTTTCCTACCAATAACGCTACTCTGCGCGTTCGAGCGTTAGATACAATATTAAAGTGCATTTTTCAGTTATTTTTCATAACTTCATGATAAATCTTAAATATACATTTTATAGATTGACATCTAAATTTTCAGGCTCGATTCTAAAAAATATAAAAAGTTGATCATGTGTAATAGAGTAGATCACTGAAAATTGCTTGCTTAAAACTTGTAATTGCTATTATGGGAAAACTATAAGTTTCATAGAATCCTGCATTCGTGTGCTCATTGTACAACTGAAGAACTGCTTTTTTTTTTACAAGGCTAACTCCTTGAACGTTAAATTAAAGAGATTATGACTTTTTGAAATTCAACCCTTTTCGCAGTTTTTCGCCTTTTTCTCGAAAACTAAAAATTCGATCAAGGCGAATAAAAATTAGCTTAAAAAGGTATTGGAGAAACCTACATTTTATTAGACCATTAATTAAATAGCTTTTGTGGCTCCGAAGATAATCGCGGTTAAGAGGAGACCATATAGCTCTATCCTTGTCCAATCTAAATTTTTGTTATTATTAATAAATTAAATATTGTTATACGAAAGTAAGGATATAGCCCAATAGATTTCAGGACAAGCAAACGATCTTATTTTATGAAAAAATATAAAGTTTTTGAGTGAGATCGGAAACGGAAAAACAGTTATCAAGTTCAATTGTTTTTCCGTTTCAGACCTCACTCGAAAACTAATAAAAATTTTAGATTTTTTCATAGAATAGAATCGTTTGCTCATCCTGAAACCTATTGGGCTATGCTCTTACTTTTGTATGACAATATTTAATTTATTAATAATAACGAAAATTTAGATTAGACAAGAACAGAGCTATACGGCCGCCTCTTAAAGAAAAAAAATTATTAGTTTTTAATTTTTAAACATTGTTTTAACAAAAACAATCAACATTCGTTGGAGCCTTTTGGATATTTTACTTGCAAAAAGCTACTTCACATAATAGCACAGTTGGTTTGCTGTTAAACTTTTTTGCATAAAAAAATTTAAATTGTTTGGCCTATTATTTTCTAAGTCATATGAGGTATATGAAAAAATTTCTTAGAATGAATATTTTTACAATGTTTGCGATTTTAGGCGCCTTTTTCTAGGAAATCTTCACGAAATATTTCAAAATATTCCACTGAAATCTTGCATTGGAAGTTTTCACGAATATTTCAGGAATATTTCAAAAGAATGTTCAAAAACTTTTACAAAATATTCCATGAAATACTCATGAAAGATTTCTTGAATATTTCATGAAATATTACATGTAATTTTTATGAAATATTCCAGTGAAACATTTCATGGAAGATTCCAGGAAGGTTCCATAAACATTTCGTTGGAAGATTCCAAAAAACTTCTTTATCGTACAGCAGAATGTTACATAAATCTTCCAGAAATATTTCATGAAAGATTTCAGGATGATTCTACAAACATTTCATTGGAAGATTTCGAAAAACTTTACAATCGTACGGCGGAATATTACATAAACCAGAAATATTCCACGAAATATTTCACAGAATGATTTAAGTAATCTTCCAGTGGAATATTGTATGAAGAGCGTCAGTGGCGTAACCGGCTAAGGCGCACACCTTATACGGCCTCTACACTTTCACTCCAAGCGGTCGGAGGTTCGATTCCCGGTGAAAACACTTGAAATTTTTTCAGATTTTTTTCATTGGAAAAAGGAATCCGTAAATGTAATAGGGTAAATATTCCTGGCGTGGGTTTTCTCCAGGGTGAGTTTTCCCTACGTCACAGGCCTTAGGTCTGGACAAATGCGGGAACCTACCGTGAAAGTTTACTTACGACTGTTTTTGGGGTGCGGAAGTCTGTGATTTCTCGGGAGTTGTGTAGTGTAACGGGCGCGTTTTGCTGGATGCACGGTCGCCAGGTAATTTTAATAATAAATTACCAAAATATAGATTAAAGTTATATTTATAAGTTCTTGACATGCATTAGTCACATAATCCATACAGCAGACAGAATTAAAACACCAGCATCGACGATCTCTTCTAGATGATTTACTATTAGAGATGCGATAACTGATATTTTAATTCTCATGTAAGGCTATATAATCGACGACTTCCATTAGATGCTTTACTATTGGAAGTGCGATATTATATCCTTATTTTAGATGCAATTTATGTTGGTACAACAATCGACGACATTCACTGGATGCTTTACCATTGAATGTGCGATAATATGTACTTTCACGATAAGATGTTTTTTGATTGTTATTATCTGAAAATAAGTTTAAATTAATAAATTTAAAATCATTTTATATCTTTTAATTTTTTAACTTTATTTAATAAAATATATCTTTTTATAAAAATTACAAATGAAATGAGAACGTTAAATTAGTCTAATTTCTACATGCTCTCGTGCCGAGAGTCAGATCAAGAATCCGATAAAATACATCTTAGATGTTACATGATCGAACATCTAAGAGAGAATGAGAGAGCTTGGATGAATTCACGCTCTTTTATATTATTTCATAAACCTTCTATGAAGTTCTATTTCTCACTAAAGAATTATACATTAGGAAATAAAATGTTCGATAAAATTCATTTTATATATTTGCCAAAGAAACCTTTAATTATGATAAATATATTTGCAAAAGAAACATTCTATTTCCTTTACATTTCAAAAAACTATTTTTAATAATCTATTTTATTATTTATCATCTAGAAAAACTAATTTTTTATATTTTAATTTCTATCTTCAAATTTTAACTTATACATATTATAGAAATTGGATGTTCTATTTATGTATAAACAATTATTTTAAAAAATTACATCTAATATATTTTATTATTAATAATCAAATATTGATAATACTTTTTCATTAACAGAAATAGAACATTCCATTTCTATATTCATTTTACTATCTCTGTATATATACATTTTGACTTATCTTCGTTATCAGCCTCAGTCGGTAACTATGAAGTCCTACTCATACCTTTAACGTAATTTAGACTTATTATTACAAGAAATCATTCTATGTCTTAAATAATGTTCATTTATTTATAAAACATTCATATTCAATTTAATAATTCTAAATAGAATTGATATGAGCTGTTTCAGTAGTTGTTAAGTTTAGATAGATAAAAAACAAGGTTTAGTTATCACAAGGTTAAGTTAAAAATAGTTAAGTTACTAGGAACATCTCCACACAGTGGTGGTGCGGAATTCTGGTATAATAGCCGATAGGCTAAAGATATGGGGCCACTAGGACAAAATAATATTGTATGAGATTTTAGGAAGATTCCATAAATATTTTGTAGGGAAATCCCGAAAAACTTTAAAATTGTACAGCGGACAATTTTTTTAGACTGGCACCGACTCTGAAAATTCTAATATTTTTATTTATATAATGTCTTACCTATTAGCTGATTTCTTTGTAAGCAGCCTAATAAAAAATAATTCGTTTGTGCTCTTGCAAATAATTAGGTTGTCTATAATAAGTTCGCCATACATGAGTTAAATGCGTAGTATGCGTATAATTTCTAAGGATAATAAATTGTTTGCTATTTTTTAGTGCGATGTTTTTGAAGGCGATTTTTTATTTTTTACTTTTTGGTGAAGCTAAAAGAACAAATATAGATAGACCTACTAATCAAATATTTAACGCCAGCCTGAAAAAATAAAATTTTCTGGTACTAACCGACTTAAAACTCTGTCATTTTTTCGGATCGGTTAAAAAATGACGGAGTTTTAAGTCGGTTAAACAAAATCAAAGATACAAACGAAGTTAAATTAAATGATAGTTGAATGTGAAGTGAAAAGGCGTAAGCGCTGAGTATAGATAAGACAATGTTTTGACAAAAGTTCTGAAAATATTTAGTTCTGCTACTTTTCAATTAAAATTGCAATTTTTATTGTTATAATATGATTTGTGACTATAACTAAAAAATTTCAATCAAACTTTTAATATTTTAAATTTGTATTTTCTCTAATCTAATTAATAGGTCAGGCGGGATTCGTATTGAGATAGCTTTTTTGAATCAGAACCTGAATTTTCATTCCAATGTCTCTGAAATATTGTTGGAAATGAGAATTTTGATATGGGACAACTCAAAAAGTTGTGCCAAAGTCAGGAGAAATGTTTAAGTGAAAAATTATGTTTTTTTAGCGTATTCTTCTGCTTCTAGCCTGAATATCTCAATACGTATTATAACTACATTAAAAATGAATTAAAATTAGTAGTTTATGCTACAAGTGCGTGAAGTGACACTTCACGCACGAATGCTCCTGCGTTCCCACGAGTGAGAGAAGGGCACGCACAAGTTGCATACAATATTTTATGCAATGAGTGCGTGAAGGTAGTGCAAAGAACAATGTAAGGAAGCAAGAGACAGGAGGGAGTGCGTCCAGGGGAGCGGAGCCCCCTCCCATAAAAAAATACTTTTAAAAATAAAAAAAAATTAAAATAAAAAATGGGGAAACAATACAAATAAGTAAGTAAATAATAATTGAAATTAATAAAAAAAAAATTTTTTTAATTTAAATTATAATAAAAATAATTAAATGAATAATACATCCAAAGAAGTAGGGAAATAATAAATACATAAACAATAAACAATAAATAATAAAGGATAATAAATTATTAACAATAGAAAATAACTATTAATCATAATTTTTGTATTCAAATGAAAGATTTTTTAACACGTATACAAAATAATAAATTTTCAACTATATTTAAATTCAAATAAATTTAGAAAATTTTTTTAACAAAACAATTTAAAGTGCTCATTTATAAATACGTATAAAAATAAATTAATTTTTAAATATTTTAAAATTCAAATAAATTTTAAATATTTTTAAATTTAAATAAATTTTAAATAATTATATAAGAAAACAATATTAAGTACCTATTGTAAGCAACATTTGTCAATTGAAATACTTAGATCACTATTATTTTGAAAAGAGTTTGCATTACTACATTCTGTGTTTTGTTTACGTTTTTTGTTTCGATTCACCGCATTATTATCGTCTTCTTGTAAATTATTTTGAATAATTTTTCTTTTGTTGTTCATAGAATTTTCGACGTATTCTTCTGCTGTTTGTGTTGAGCGCAAACCCCCATGGCGTTTTAGTATATCCATAGATGCACCAGAATTGGCAAATAGGGTCGCAGAAGTACGTATAAAGCTATGTCCTGTGTATGATTTTGGCTCGGGTAGATTTAGCCATGCAGCTATTCTGCAGGGCATAGAACCGATTTTATTAATTTCAATAGGCTGTACTGTACATTTGCTATTTTGATAATTTAATAAAAGTTTTTTACATTGACGATTTGGCGGTCTTAATCTTAAGTATTTATCAACAATCTGCCTCAGTGGATTATTAATAGCAAACGTTCGAACGATCTTCGTTTTTGTTTTAGGTATAGTTATTTCCATGTGAGATTCTCTGTCTACTATATCATTTATGGAAATATTGTATATTCCGTCTCTTCTGCATGCACCCGTGATACCTATGATGAGTACGAACTATATAAAATATTATTGATAAGTTATTACTAATTGTAAAAGATTCATATTTACAAACGAAGATGTATTGACTTACCTTGACGTCCAAAAATTCATTATCTGCTTCTTCAAGAAATTTCTTTACATCATTGGCAGACAAAATTTTTGACTTCTTCGATTGAAATCCATCGTTCACTTTATTAAGAAAATTACGTAAATTGTTGTAAGAACTGATATCAATGTTTTTCTTAATGTGAATCATTGTTCTTAGCATTGAATATCTTGTCTATAATGTAGACGGAAGAGCACTATTTGACTGGTATTTAAAATAAGCTAATAATACCACTTCAGAAAATGAATGTTTTTTTTTCTTTCATCCAGTCTAGAAAATTAGCGTATGTTTTTTCATATATAGCTTTTGACTTTGTCGGTAAACTCTCCTCAATTACAAGGTTCGCAGAATCAACTAACTCTTGAGGAATCACCTCAATATTCTCCGTTACTTCGATCATTTTCAAAAAGCATCTTACCGAATCAAATTCAAAAGATGTACTAATGAAGGATTCATTAAAACCTTCCACAAACTACTACATCCCTACCACATTTTCCTTATTTGGTAGTGCGTGAAGTGTAAAGCGGGGTTTCACATGGGGCGTTAACTACAAAACTGTACGCAAAGTGGACAGTAGTGCGTGAAGTAATAAGTGTGTGTGAAGTAGTACATCACGCACGGAAAAAAGCGCTCCACGCACAGAATCGCATAAAAATTTTTTTGCAATGAAATTGAAATGCGTTTTTCCGATTAGTGAGAAAAAATTTTCTGCGCCATAAGAATGAAAATTTGTGAAATAACGTGAGAAAATTACCTTTTGGGTAATTACTCGTAGTGGAATGAAAAAAAATTTCATGCTTTTAAAAATGTGCCCAGAATAACTTCAATTTATTTTGAAGAAAATGGCATAAATAAGAACACGATATCTGTTTTCGTTTTGCACAGTAATTTTGCGATTAAGGTCGCTCCGAAAAATCTGAAAATTTTGACAATCTTGCTGAACGCTAAATACAAACTCGTACTAGCATCTGATTTTCATACGTATAGAGCATTTATATTTTCGAGCCCATTTTGAAAAATTAAATTATTTAATTAGGAGAACCCAGGGAAATTTTCGTCATTGTTGTTAATTTTATTCTCAGTAAATTTTCGCAAATTTTAAATCTGTTGAATTAAAAAATTACATGCAAAAAGTACGTTGATAAATCCTTTTTTAGAAAACAATAAAGATAAAATTTGTCTATTTGTTCTTGAGATAAAGTTACTCAAAGTTGACGTGAGTTTTTTCATTAACAATTAATGCTGCGAGGCCCATTTTTCAATGAATACGTTAATTTTCTCAACCACTTTTCACGTTAACAATTCCAAATTTTGTGTAAATCGCCATCATAGGGAAAATGCTTAAGAATTTCACACTTATATTTAAATATGTATGTGGGACACATAGAAGCGTACTGTAACATATAGGTTATGAAAAAATGAGGAGAATAAAAGAAATATATGGGCATACAATTAATGATTCAAACGATGCGCCATATTCATGCATAGCTGTGCACACACAGATAAGATCAACCAATGAGAAACAGTTATGAGTAAACATCATTTATAATCGGTGTTTCTATTACGTAAAGCAATATAGCGACCTCAAGTACCGTGCTAAGTATATAAAGAGTAACAAAGATGAGAGATTCACGACCAAGAGTCGATTAAGCAATCGATAGCGACTCACAACTGAAGAAATCAATCTTGGACGCGATGTAAAACAAGAAAAGAAGACTTCGATCGTTAATAGCGTCTATCCTCTGCATCTTTTCGTATTTTTCCTTGTTGCTTTGAGACTACAACTAACCACAAGAGGTCATGACCTTCAGGTCACGGATCTTGATGAAACTTTAGGATATTTTTCTTAGCTAAGATAACTTCAATAGCCGTAGCAAATTGAATTGAAACAAACACGTTTTTTTTTGCTTTCTCATAGAGAAAGCATTGTATTAGTGAAAAAAATTTTTTTCTATTTTTTTCATTGATTTGCACATATTTGAACTCAGGAAGTCGTAAAAAGTGGTTTCCAGAGTATTTATGTGTGCGTGCGTGCATGTGTGTGCGTGCGCGGGAAACTATTAAAAATTGGTTTTCTTAGCGTAGTTTTTTTAGAGCCATTTTAAGAATTTAAAAAAAAATTTTTAGTTTTTATTTTTTTTGCATTTTACGTAAACTATTTGAAGAATTTGCTTAAAAATTCGTATGGAACTTATTTTTGACTGCCAAAAGAAGAAAAACTTTTGAAAACAGATTTTCCCAATGCACTTTCAATTTTAGAGCATTTTAAAAATTTTTTAAAAAATTCTTAATTTTTTTTTTTTTTTCCATTTTACAAAAACCATTTGATAGATTAGCTCCAAAATTTGTATGCAAGTTATTCGCTACTGTCCGAAGAAAACAAGCTTTGGAAAACCAAATTTTTCAGTGAAGTTTTAATTTTAGAGCATTTGAAAATAAAAAAAAAATTTTTATTTTTCATTTGGCGTAAACCATACGATAAATTTTCTCCAAAATTTTTATACAATCATATCGCTTTTGTCTAAATAAAATAAGCTTTCGCAAACTTATTTTTTCAGTGTGGTTACAATTTTAGAAAATTTTAAAGATTTTTAAAAAAATTTCAAAGCTGAAAAAGTGAAAAAAATTTTGATTTTTTCATTTGTTTCTTTTATTTTACGTAAATCACTTGATGAATTTCCTTTCAAATTAGCATGAAAATTATTAGCATCTGTCGAAGAAGTATGACGTTCAAAAACCGATTTATTAGCATATTTTTAATCTGAAAAAATTTTTTTAATTAAAAAAAAAATTTTATTTTCCATTTTTTTCCATTTTACGTAAACTATTCGATAGATTCGCTCTAAAAAGCTATAGCAGAATAATCATGGTGAATTTGCCCCCTCCCGAATGGCGTATCTGATATGGGTCACTTAAAAGGTTATCAAAAAATATTAAGAAAGCCAAAATTACAGACCCCTAAACCCCATGTAGGAGTTATAAAGCTAAAAAACCTGATTTTTCGATTTTATTTTTTTACAGCTAGGCTCTGCATTCCAGAGACTTGTAAAAAATCATGAAAGTAGATTTTTCCTTTCTAAATAATTAAAATTGTTTACGAAATTCATAACCTCAAAATTGGCTCCGAAAAACCTCATTAAAATTTTAAATCAGTGTTTTTACATCCCAGATTTCTAGGCACTAAACTCAATATAGGTATTTTATGTATTTTTTTCTGCTCTTCACGATGCCGTCATTAGTTTACAAAAAAAAAAATGGTGGCACACCCAATTGTTGGCCAAAAATCGTTTTTTTGGCTTTTTTACGGGGTTTTAAGCATTAATAATGAAATAAATTAGTATATTATGGCTCTAAATAACACTTTTTCTATATTTTTCTACTTTCTGTTGAATCCTGAAATCAGATTGAAGATATTTTCAGCTGAACACGCTATCCTACGCTCAGAAACGGTTTTTTGTGGGGTTATTTAAAGATTTTGTTGCGTGATTTGGCATTTGAGAGATTTGGAAAGACATATTTTGATAATACATACATGTTCTTTACAACTGTATACTCAGATTTGCAATATTTTAATCCATAAACCATGAAAATTTACCGAAATCTAATTTTTTTGAGGTTATGTAATAATTTCATTTGATTATATTTTATTTAAATAACTTAAATAACAAATATCAGTATTTTTTATGACTTCCTATTATTTTGTCTTATTAGATTTACGATATTTTCATTTATGCGTTCCAGTATTTGCCAAAAACTGATTTTAGTTTAAGTTTATGTACAAATTGTATAAACTTATATTACATTTAAAAAGCTTAAAACAACGGTTTTTAGTTTTTTTATGTTACCATTTTTCAATCATATTTTCAGTATATAGTGATGCGCGCTTAACATAGTATTTTGAGAAAATGTAATGCTTTTACTCAGTTATGTTATTCTTACTAAGTTGAAAACAGTTACTTTTAAGTGTACTTAAATCATTTCTTAAATATCATGGCACAAATAATATTTTTTCAAACACCGCAACTTTTTATTTAAATAAAGTTTATAACAGAATTGGTAGGAAAAGTAATTTTCTCATTTTCATAGTTTGTGTAGTGTATAATATAATAAATTATAAAAAAATGTTAAATGTAACTCAAGACAAAAACTCAAGATTAGTGACAAATGAAGCCTCGAGCAACAAAAATGACCAAGCCCATTTTTTTTTAGATTGAGTTATTAAGTAAAGCATATTTTTTAGCCTATTTTCTACTATATTTAGTTATAAAATTTTTAAAAAATTTGATTTTTTAATTTATTTGGTATGTCAAAAAACTGCTGCAAATAAAAAAAGTGCTAAGTCCATTGAACTTGCTTATCAAAAATGGTCAAGTCCAATTTTAATTTTAAGAATAGAGTACATGTGCATTTTTATGAATATACACACGCATATACTTACACATAAACATAATACGCTCACAAATACACACTCGTAAGCATATGCAATAATAATATACTATGTGCTATTTATAAATAATAAACGCGTATTTATGAGTGTACGTCTATGTTTGTTGATAATGTTCAGCGAGCTTCCGAGAATAAACTTTAGCGTTTTCTCGATTTGCAGCAGTTTTTTGATATACGAAAAAAAAATTGAAAAATCAAATTTTAAAGCTTAAGTTTCATCGTGTATATACCTTGCGAATTTATTACTATAAAAAGAAATAAATATATTAAAAAATAGGATTAAATATAGTAAATATATAATTTAATATAGTAAGATTAAATATAGTAGAAAATAGGATAAAAAATATAAATGACTTAATAATTTAATTTTCGAAAAAAATGGACTTAATTTTTGTTGTGAGACGCTTCGACATTATGTTATATTATTTGACAAATCTATAAATTACAAATCTAAAATTGCTAAGTCCGGATAATATTTTTGAATAAAAAATAACTGAGTCCCGATTTTGCATCAAAATTAGTCAAGTCCTTCAATTTTTTTTCTTCAAAACTAGCCAAGTCCATAGCCACATTAAAGTTAGCAAGTCCATATTAAAAAATTATTTTTCTCTTTAAAAAATCAATTTAGAGTTTTCGAAACATGTGCAAAAATCTTATTTTTTATCGGTGAATTCAATAGTATATTGGTTAACAAGCGATTTAGAATCATTTTAAAGATAGAGGTTTTTTGCATTTTTCTCAAAATGCGTTGGTTGTGACTTAGCCGCGTATGTTGTGAGACGCTTCAAATAATCATTTATGAAATTTTTATTATAATATTAAAATGTGAAAGTCAAATGAAAATCTTTGAAATAAAATATTATTTTTCACTTTATTAAAAATAATTATAAATATGGAAGATTGTTCATGAAGTAAATATTCATAAAAAATAATAGTTATTCCCAGAATTAAAGCAATTTTATTCATCTTCATCACTGTCTTCATTTATGCAAACTTCTATTTGATCTTTAAGAAACATATTAGAAAGAATTTCAGCTGGTTTTATAATTTTTGATAAGTATCTTCCGTGAGAAAGGTAATAAATAATAATTGCTGCAATGTGTGCACAACACCCAATAGTGCGGTTACCATTAGCACAATCACAATAATATCTAATAATGCTGGAATAGCCAATGCCATTAGGTTGCTACTGAATGAAATATTTATATTGTTTTCTATTTACATGTCTCGATTGTACTTCGAGTTTGAGAATATTTGATCTTTCTTTAACATACCCTATTTTTAAATTGTTATGCGAGTCCAACATCTCTGCTAAATAGGATATGCTCTGTTTAAGCTGGTATGACCCTGTAAAAAGAATTTTTAAGTCTTTCTTCGTTAATTCAGGAAAATCTGGCAAATCACTTGAAGTCACGGTAAAAAATGGTAGTTTTCGACGGCTCCACCTTTCTGCAGCTACTTCCTCTGCTAATGTATTTACAGTTTCTTTCTTAGATTGCATGATGTTAAATATTTCATCTTGCACATCTTTATCAGAATCTAGGCGCACTCCAAATTAATTATTTAAATAGCAAGCAATTCGACAGTAAGATCCAGTATCTTTTAACATTTTGTTATCAAGTTTACGATCTAATAATTTGTTTTTTTTTCTTTTCAATCCCATGTATTGCTTCTACAACCCATTTTAATTTTGTTGTAAATCGAGTTTCATTTGATTCTTCCGTTGAGAGTTGTGATTTTTTACCTTTAAGTGCTGGCATCAAAACAGTGTAACCCATATCTTCTAATTTTTTTTTTATATCTCGAAAGCCTCTATCCAATACGAAAATATCACCTTTGTGAAGCAATTTAGTTAAAACTTCTTTTTCTGTTTCTAATATTTTCATTAAAATACTGGCATCATTCATGTTGGCAAGATATGGTCCTAACTGATCAATAACGTAGCTATTAGTGGTACAAATTGTAAATGGTTTTAATAAAGGAACTTTTTTTTACCTAAAAAAGATTTTCTTTGGTATTCATTGTTTGAGCTTTTTTCGTGTCTGATGTATGTTCTATCACAAATCAAAATAAGTTTTTTCCTGGTTGCAAAAGTTTTGATATTTGAGAAGTTTCATTTTGAATCAAGTAAACCCTATCAGCATTCTTTAATCCAAAGTAATTTGGTAATACATCATTTTCAAAAGACACTAATACTGAATGACAAATATCAGATATTTGTTGTTCTTTTTCGATATCGAATACTGAAGAAATAACTGCATTTGAATTACCAGTGCGCATTTTAAATAAAAATATAATTATGGCTTGAGTTACTGTTCTTACATTAGAATTTCTAAGAGAATAAGCCGCTCTCGTAGTTTTATAATATTCTCCCAATTTAATCATGTTAATATTTTTAATTTCTTCTCAGGCATATCAAAATCAGCTGTCTTATCTAACAAAGTTTCATTTGCCCTTGCAGACATTTCATTAAGGAATTCAGGTAATTCTGTAACCTCTATTACACTCGTGTTAGAAAAAATTTTTATCTTATTCAAGTCTTCTTCAAAAAATTTTTTTTGAATCAAATGGTCACGACAGCACCTATTACCCTTTGGTATAAATAAATTAATTGAATGTTTGAACTCGAACAGTTAAAGGCATTAAAATAAGATTACTTTGTTTTTGGAATCCACAAATAAAACAATATTTATGAGTTGCAATTGTTTTTGTAATAGCTAATTCTACAGTTTTAGGTTCTTCTTTTTTAACTACTTTATACGACAATGACTCTGATGATTCACTTATACTAAGCTGAGAAAGGGTACTAGAACATGATTCTTGAGATGAAATATTTTCTGAGGTATTACCAGGATTGATTGTGTTAGAGCGTGACATATCTTTTATCATTCGGATTCTACATGAATTACATACTACATCATTGATGTTAATATTTTCTATATTTGACAATCGCTTAGCGTATTCTAATTCAATTTCTGTACTAATAATTTTCTTCTGACCACTAGTTTTTCGTAAATGAATAGTACACATAGCGCATTTCCTATCATCTCGCTACCTTGTATTTGGGACATTATTTTCATTAGAAGATGCCATATCTATTAATATTCCATAAAATTCATAAAAAGAAATGTTTAAAAATCGATTGTTAATCTTTGAAAACTTTACATTAATAATATTTTATACACCATCAATGGATGATTATCGATTCAATTGAGCATATGTATAATATATATTATTACTAAAACTTTCAATATAAATATTGTAACAAGCCAATGAATATTGTATATAATCTTATGAAGTAGATTATGTGCACATAAATTCTGATGCAAAACAGATGTTTTAGGATATTACATATCTAAGTCAGTAAAAGTATAATAACAATACCAATAATAATTTATCCACTATTTCCATGATAATTTAAAATATTTATGTATCGGAATACGTATGACTGTTTTCTGCAATAGAAATATTAATAATGATTTTTTAAATTACATGCAATAGGTTATAAAGATATTTCTATTTGATAAAAAGTTTTATCATACTCACATTAATATACATCATAAACTCCAACAATCAAAATAAAATGATTTATTTTGAATTATTTAATAGTTTGTAGCAGAATGCGTCTGCTATCGAATATAATAGTATAAGTATTCTTTAAGCATCATTCATATTGTATATAGTTAGTCATAGAGTATGCGTAATACATATATATATATATATATATATATATATATATATATAGAGAGAGAGAGAGAGAGAGAGTTGAGTCCGATTCCTTAGACCAAGCGTTTAAAGTAATAGAGTAGGGATAGGTTCGCTTGTTCCTGAGGAATATAGTGGAATATGGCGAACCAGGCGTATATAAGCAGCGCCGTGAACCAAAGTGAGTCAGTCCTGCTTCGAGGTCTTCCGGGTATTCATTCCGGATAATACTCATGTGATCGCACGTAGTATTATTGGGAATTAATACAATAGGTCGAGATATTTATCGCTAAGGGATCACACTTGGTGATATATGATTTCGACCAAGATCAATTCCTAGGGGAGCACATAAACCTATTTTATAATACATGTGATCGCACGTTATTGTGGAGCAGGTGGCACAGTAAAAGTCTACCGTTGCATCATAGTACATGGGATTGCTCATGCGTGAGGTAACCTAGATTTCCGTCCTTCCTGTCTTGGAGTATTGCCATATGGTACAGGTGATTGCACGTGACTATATGGTAATATAAGAATAACCGACGACTGTTATGCGGTCCAGGGGATTGCTCGTGGTCGTATAAGAGTCTCAGTTAAAGACATCCTTCTTGCACTAAGTTAGGTTCGGGTTGTAGTCAGGTGATTACGCGTGATTGCAAAACGAATTTATCTTGGCAACCAGTAATTGCACTCTGTATTACGGGATCGTTCGTGGTCGGGAGGCAATTAAGGGTTTTTGCACCTTCTAGAATTATGTTTGTGCTTTCACGAAATCTTAAATTTAATACCGCTAGTTAGTTTTTAAGTTTATTTCAAATCGCATACTAGTTTATTTATTGGAAAACTAAGAACAACGTCATTTTTCATTTGTTTCAGACTGCTGACTCGTGAATACAAATAACAACTGTTATATTTGCTTTTCTATTTTATTATTTTATTTAAGAATATATTTGTAGTTAAATTAATTTATTATTTTTCTTATTTGAATAAACCTTAAATCCTGGATCGCTGAAGCATCTGACATCCTAATAGTAAAATCCTATCCGTTACAAGTTTTCTGTTTTAAGATTCGAATTTAAAAACATTTAAGTAATGGTTATATCTGTATTTTTTTCTTATCATGAGACAGATAAAGACAGAATGAGGTATGAGTAAGGCTCGAATTTATAGTCGGATCTCAACCCTCAGATCTCAAAGTTCCGTTGTTCCGTGTTCCCTATAAACGTAGACATGCTTTATAGGGAACACAGAACAATAAAACTTTGAGATCTGAGGATTGAGATCCGAGTGCTGTGTGTTAAGTGTCGACTATAAATTCGAGCCTAAGGGCCTTTGCAAGCTGTCTATGTCCATGGACCTAACAAGCATAAGAGGAATTATTGGTGCATAAGTACCCTTATGTCCACCTTATTCCCTCTTATTCCTATTTTCTTGCGTTATTCTTTTATCGTGCAAAGGCCCTAACAAGTGTTATTTGAGTTGGGTCCATTAATTCGATCCTAAAACAGTTACTCACTAATGCAAACAATACGGGTCAAAGCTAGCTTAGGTCTGAATTTACAAGCATCACTTGAGTATATAAAGTTACGATTTTCAAGTATATATACTTGTTTTGAAATCTGGAATCTGTAAAGTTCCAAATTTTAAAAATTCAAGTAACAGCTCATACTCAAAGAATGTTTATAAATTCAACCCTAAGGAAGTCACGTCATTTTCAAGGACGGCGTAAGAAAGAAAGGTCGTTCATAATCTCAGCTGTATCCAAACTGGGTGATACTTACATGACGTGTTAATAGGTGGCACATGGGTAGAAAAGACATAAAGAATATGAATCATTCATTATGAAATATTATCAGTGATGGATTTCGAAGATGCTTATATGATATCCAACAGCCAACTTCAGAGTATATACTACAGAATAATATATTCTGCTTATACTCTAATTCTACGGTGTACTCTGAAGTTGGCTAAAGGATATCCTAATATATAGATATACATAAATGTATAAAGCATCCTCGAAATCCATCACTGAACATTATATATTTAAATATTTAAAGTAAAAAAAATAAATAATCATACAGAATTGTGTACTCATATAGAAACTAGTTTTGCTAACTTATTTTCTCTCAATATTGCTTTAACTCTATTTTATATGGACATCATTTTATCAACTTTGCTTTTTCGACAACTTATTTCAGCGACATTTCTTCATACCTCATTAATTGAATTGAGAATTAAATTAATATTTTCTAAGTAAAGCAATGCTGGTTTTATCATTTTTTTGCAACTCTATTAAACAAGTCCGGAGATTGTGGGATTCATTAAAACATCAAATGCCACTGGTATGAAAAAGTGATCCATTTTAAAATTATGGCTTAAAATATAACATAAGCAGAGAATATAGAATAATTTATCTTTAGCTATAGTAGGTTGGATCGGCCATTTTCGTGATGCTCAGAAAAAGGGTTAGTTATACCCCCTATGAGGAAGGTGGCGCTATGTTCTCCTTAAGCGCGCATTTGAAAACTATAGCTCCGCCTACCTTATGAGGGGTATAACTAACGCTTTTTTTTAGCATCACGAAAACGGCCTATCCGACCTTCTAACATAAGTCAATACAATTTGTACATAAACTTAAACTAAAATCAGTTTTTGGCAAATACTGGAACGCATAAATAAAAATATCGTAAATCTAATAAGACAAAATAATAGGAAGTCATAAAAAATACTGATATTTGTTATTTAAGTTATTTAAATAAAATATAATCAAATGAAATTATTACATAACCTCAAAAAAATTAGATTTCGGTAAATTTTCATGGTTTATGGATTAAAATATTGCAAATCTGAGTATACAGTTGTAAAGAACATGTATGTATTATCAAAATATGTCTTTCCAAATCTCTCAAGTGCCAAATCACGCAACAAAATCTTTAAATAACCCCACAAAAAACCGTTTCTGAGCGTAGGATAGCGTGTTCAGCTGAAAATATCTTCAATCTGATTTCAGAATTCAACAGAAAGTAGAAAAATATAGAAAAAGTGTTATTTAGAGCCATAATATAGTAATTTATTTCATTATTAATGCTTAAAACCCTGTAAAAAAGCCAAAAAAAAACGATTTTTGGCCGAAAATTGGGTGTGCCACCATTTTTTTTTGTAAACTAATGACGGCATCGTGAAGAGCAGGAAAAAATACATGAAAAATACCTATATTAAGTTTAGTGCCTCGAAATCTGGGATGTATAAACACTGATTTAAAATTTTAATGAGGTTTTTCTAAGCCAATTTAGAGGTTATGAGTTTCGTAAACAATTTTAATTATTTAGAAAGGAAAAACCTACTTTCATGATTTTTTACAAGTCTCTGGAATGCAGAGCCTAGCTGTAAAAAAATAAAATCGAAAAATCACGTTTTTTAGCTTTATAACTCCTACATGGGATTTAGGGATCTGTAATTTTGGCTTTCTTAATATTTTTTGATAATCTTTTAAGAGGAGGTCGCGTATCTCTGTCCTTTTCTAATCAAAGAAATGATTTTTTTACTAAGACTAATAACTTTATCAAAAAATGAAGAGAAAGCCGCATCTTGTATCAAAAAAAGCAATATTTTCTTTGATAAGAAAAAATTAATTTTATTGCTTCGTTCTTAAGAAAACCTTGAAAAATCAAATTGTCCACCCTAATCTCTATGATTTAAGTTTTTCAAGGTTTTCTTGAAAACGAAGCAATAAAATTAATTTTTTCTTATCAAAGAAAATATTGCTTTTTTTGATACAAGATGCGGCTTTCTCTTCATTTTTTGATAAAGTCATTAGTTTTTGTTAAAAAATCATTTCTTTGATTAGAAAAGGACAGAGATACGTGACCTCCTCTTAAGTGACCCATATCAGATACGCCATTTAGGAGGGGACACATTCACCATGCTTATTCTGCTATAGCCTTTGAATACGAGTTATTTGCTTCTGTCTTTATAGAACAAGCTTTCAAAAAATAATTTTCTTAGTGTAGTTCTTTGATCACTTCTTTTGATTTCAGATTCCACGTTTTCACTAACTTTTATATTACGTCCTCACTTCCTCTCTGTCTTTCTATTTTAGATTGATCCCCATTTTACTTTTTCATGGAGAAAGCATTGCATTAGCAAACAAAATTTTCTCTCAACGCGGAGAACAAAAATCGATTTTCGTTGGCTGTTTTGCGTGAGCAAAATACCACATACCCTCGCTAGCGAGCAAAATAAATTTTGCTCACTCGCGAGGGTATGTCGTATTTTTCTCACGCAAAACAGCCAATAAAAATCGAATTCCGTTCACCTTGTTGGAAAAAATTCTATACTCGACTCGCGGCAAAATAAGTCCTCCACTCGTCTTCTTTGTCACTCTCGCGACGCTCGAGTGACAAACGACTCGTGGGAATAACCTATTTTGCTCGCTTGTTGAGTAATCTACTATTTTCTTTTTCTTCATTAATTTGTACATATTTGGACTCAGGAAGTCGAAAAAAGTGCACAGAGAAAAAATTCATGCTAATAAAGCATGTAACTGCCATCTAAGTAAATATATAAAATATTAATACAAATGTGACAGGCATGAGAAGCTCTATTAGTATTGGATTGCTTTATGCTAAAAAAGATAGTGTGGAGAGTAAATGAAGCATGAACGGCATTCTCTGATGACTCGCGTGGTATACTTCAATGACTGCCCACTCTCATATCCTTTGTTTGCTCGCGCCATATTCTCTCTTTGCTCGAGTCGCCTCCTCTTTTGGGTGGTGATGCGAGCAAACACGGCTGGTCTATATCCAAAATCATGTCGCAAATTTGGCAACGTATTTTCGTTGCGTGAATCTTTTTTTTCTTTTCTTTTCTTTTTTTATGAGCAAAAAATCATTAGATAAGAGTGACTGCTACACTTGCATGACAAATGTAACTGGGGTAAATAAAGTGCGACCAAATAAAATATTGTATGCGACAGTTTCTAGTGTCGTTGGTCTGCAGAAGCAAATAGTCGAAAGTTTGATGGACGAGGCTTCACGAGACAGCTTTATATAAGAAATGGATAGTATGCTAGTTGATTGTGGTACTGAAGAAGACGTGGAAAATCTTAACGACCATACAGACGACGATACTGACGAAAATGAATTGTTAACAAAAGCAGAAAGGGAATCTATCGAAATTGAAGAAGAACTGTCTTCGGACAGTGATGAGGAATATGTTCCCATTGGTAAAGAGAAAAGCCAAAAAAAGATCACTCAAGCTGAACTTAATGACATGGTTATATCTTACTGACACCGTCAAACTAAATAACATCGTCAAAAGTGTGAATGATACTGAAAAGGCAGCCTGGTTGAGTTTTAAAAATGTTGCAACAAACAACTGAAAAGAGAAGTACAACCTAATAAGAGAGAAAGGCGTAGAAATTCTTTGCATAGGTCATTCGAAGACAATTTAGCTCTTGTGCAAATTGACTTTTGAGTATTTTTTTGAGGTTATCTTCAAAATTGGTCAAATCTTTTCCCATAACAAATTTAAATTCAACAGACCAAAATACATAAAAATAAAGCGTTTTTGATGTGCTGGAAACAATTTTCATTTTTTCTTCTCATGTTTTTTCACAGAAACACGGTTTTTTGACATTTTTTTGAGGTCATGTTCAAAATATGCGGCCAACCCCCTACTTTTGACGTTGGGTTCGGATTCAGCGGAAAAAAATTAAAAAAAATGTATAGTCATATCCCAGAACTGACAACTTTTTTATTTTGTGGGCCTTTGTAATTCACTAAGGGTTTGAGCATCATTCTTAGTTTCATAATAAGGCCGCAAAACATCGACTATATATCCATCAGGTGTACAAATAGTGAATGGCTTACATAAAAGAACTTTTTTTTGACCAAAATATGATTTCCTTTGGTATTCATCATGGGAAATTTTTAGATGACGAATATAAGTTCCATCAGCAATTAAAACAAGATTATTTTCTATTTTATGAAGTTTTTTTACAACATCAGTCAAATGATTTTTTATTAGGTCTTCTCTGTTTACAGTTTGTAATCCAAATCGTGTTGAAATAATATCATTTTCAAAAGCTTGCAAAACTGATAATTGACGTCTTCTGTTAAACTAAAATCTCCTAATAATAAGATCAATAACTTTTCTATCACAGGAAATACTCAAAGATGAAAGCAGTTTTGTTAAATCATTCAATTCTAGTGAACTAGTTGTAGATTTTACATTTACTTTAGCAATCTCTTCATCAAAAAACGATTTTTAATTAAATGGTCTTTACAGCAATGGTTACCTTCCGGGATAATCATATTCTTCGCAATAAAAATCTGTTTTCTTGCTTTGAATGGAACTGTAACAATATTTCTTGTTTCTCTACACAAAAAACAATATTTGTGTGTTGACACAGTCCTTTTAAAAGGCATCTCAATTAGTTCTTTTTTATTTAAAGGACATGATGTTACATTAAAAGTGGGATCTGATCTTGATGATTCAGAAGAAGAAGGCTGCGATAGTTGTGAAAATTGATCAGATAGTTCTGAAATATCTAAATTGTGGCTTGCAGATTGAATCGTTAAAGATTCTTGTTCCTTTTCTTCTTTTTTCTTTTTTGCTTGTCTAAATCTAAAGTTACTGTAACAGTTTTGATATAAAAAATTGTTGGTTTCAACAGTTTTTCCAAGATAACTCGTTAATCTGGTAGCTAAATCATCTGAATTTATTATCTTTTTAATTCCAGTTATTTTTTTACAAGATGTGTTAGAATCTATGCAATTTTTCCCTGAAGACATGATTGAACGTGATCTGAAAATTCATTCATACAGATTGTTTTAAGCGAGTTTGGACAAACAAGGGTTCTTCAAAAATTCAACAACAAACTGTATTTTTGTTGATATTGGAAATAGAAGTAATTCAAGTTTCAATCATTGTTTCATTCTTCTAAAGACTTTATTTAAAGTTCATTATAACAGATGGACAGTAAATGTGCTCATAAAAAGAAAGACTTACTGCGTGCAGCAGATTCTTGATTTAAAAAGAATAAAAATAGTACAACAATATGGTTACAATAAGATAAAAATTTTAAAAAGATTATTTTAGTATTTAAAAAGATTATTAGGTGATATATGGATTATGAAAATATTCTTGCGAATAAATAAATACTAAATTTACAACTAAAACAATTATTTTTTATTAATTCTACTAATAGTGTTAAGTTTTAATATATTATGAGATTATATATTTGATGACTGTGGAGTTTAAGTAACTTTCAAATATTTTCAATTCATTGGTGACTACAAAGCTAACTTTTCTCAATCTTGAACAATTTTTTATTCGAACATTATTATGTTTATCGAAAAAATAGATACCTTTTTCTATTTTTTTCCATATAAAATTAGAGAGTATTTTTTTATTTATTTGTGTCTTTCAGTTAAAAAATGGAAAGAACCACATTACCGGTTAAGGGAAAAAATTTTTGTTGCACATTATTGGCATTCTGATCTCATTTAGTGTTATTGATATTGAAATTTAAGTTGATGAAAGTAGAGTTAATTGAAGAACAGATATACTCTTTATAGTCAAAATCTTATATAAAATTATCCAAATATTCTTTCAATATGAAGCAATCGTGCATCGTTTGAAAAAATTTCATAATGTTTACATTTATAAAATCATTTTTTTTTATAGTAAATAGTTCCATTTAAACTTCAAAAAACTATTCGCATTATTAAAAATTAATAAAATTAAATAAGTAAATTCAATATTTCGAAAAAGAGGCAATTTAGAATTTCAAACAAAAACATACATTCTTAAATAAATATATATTAACCACTAATATCACATTCGTATTCGAAACTATTATTTATTGACAAAATAGAGCAACTATTCTAACAGAGTAGTCTACTAGTTTACTTTGATTGTACAGCACTTGTAAATTTTATTCATGTGATAAACTAATAACCATTTCCATAAGATTTAATAATTTAAGAACTAGACATTTGATATTGCCACTTTTGTATTGATGAAGTACATTGAAAGTATAGAATTAAAAAATTTTACTTTTATAAAATAAAGGAATAGATAACACTTTCACCAATTTTTGCTTTACTATATTAAATGATATTTTTTTTTAGATTTGTATGAGATAGAAACTCATTGTTATGACTTTTATTAAACGTATTGTAGAATCCAGAAATAGTACATTACGTAACGGGTATGGAAAGGCTTTATTTACGAAACGAGAAGTTTACGGCCTGAGCCGAAGGTGAGGGTAGTAGAGGAAGTACGAGTTTCGTAAAAATGCCTTTCCATAGTAATTGCGTAGTGTATTTTTTGCCATGAAAGCCAAAAAAGAGCAACGAAGTTGCGATTTTAGGGTTAGAATGGCGAAAATAATATTAAAATAATATCAAAATAATATTGTTAGCATTGACTTCTATGGTAGATTAATTCTTTATATTGATTCTTTTCAGTGTTCAATATGTTTAACAAATCATTTTAACAACATTTTAATTTTTAGTAAGCTGATTTAAATATTATTAATTGATTTATTTTGAATGATATAAAATATTACTTGCTAAAAAAATATGATATTGGAAAAAATATTGTACAACTTTGTTCTTACAAATGCTCAAAAAAAGCCTTCTGATAACTTAAATGAAATATAAACCTCTCATAATATTAACAAATAAACTATTAATAATTTATTAAAAAAAAGACTTTCATATAAACAATAAATCATTTGTACATGTATATGAGAAATACACATGTGCGATAAATGTTATGAATTGATTATTATATAGTTTAACTATAAAATTCATAGTTTATATGAATCACAATAACTCTTAAAGATCAATAAATACATACCAAGTATTGAACAGGTTAACTCGTTCAATAAGAAACTTCCATTAAAAATAAGATGTTTATACTCTAAAATTATTCGAAACTAATTGATATGTATATATATATATATATATATATATATATATATATATATATATATATATATTTAAATCAATTAATTATACTATTTCATTAATCATTATTATCAAATATTCAGACCGGAATTTATAGATCCCACTCAAGTAAAAATTGTTACTCAAACCTCATTCCGTCTTTGTCTTTCTGACGATAAGAAAAAAGGACAGATGATACAACCGTTACTTAAGTTGGGATTATGAATTCAAGCCTTAACGTTTACTTTTTACATTGATTTTATGGACTACCGTGGTATGTAAAAAAAAAGTATTTCAAAGAAAACCTAGGTTTTCTAGCTATTTTACATACGTTATACCACGGTCGCCTACTCAGGTACGGTAACTGGGGTAGTAGGGGTGCAGGACAGGTTTTCGTAGCTGATAGAGGTGCAAAGCTCTACTAAAGTTTTTTTATGTATTTTTACCTGATTAAATACCTACCCTGATTACAAATATCGAGGGTAGTGATTCCCATGCCTGAGAGGAAAAAATTATTAACAATTTTTATTAACAAATGAAAAAATTGCAAAAGTTGTTGAAAAAAAAATTCTATTGTATTCTTTAATCAATTTTGAACAAAAACAGTTATACAACTTTTTTTGTAAGATGTTTAATTTTATTGTATAAAGTCGCAATCACTCAATTTTTTATGCATTATCTTTAACTTAACAAAGCTTAAAAAATTCTTCAAATATTGTACTTTAATTTTACTAAAAAGGTTTTCCTATTTGGAATGGCTAGTTTTTATGTATAAGAGCCGCGAACATTAAAATCCTTTCGTTCCTGCACCAGTCAGGCCGTTAAGAGCATGACGAAGCTGCCCGCCTTCTAATAATATTTCCAATCCTAACTTATGAATAAACGATGCGTTTAATCGTGTTTTTTTGCTACAAAGAAAAAATTAAAAAAATCCACCAAAATATTATACATACAAAGTTATAATAAAATCTTTCAATGTATCGTATTTTAAGGTTAGGGTTGTCAAGTTTGATATCTAATTTCTAATCTAAGTTCATAAAAAAATAAAGAGTCCAAATGATTTTTTATTTTAAGAGGCGGTCGGAACCAAATCGGTGACTTGCGGTATATATCAAGTCAGCATTTTTCGCTTTACGATAATATTTTGTATATTTTTATGTCTTAAACTATTTCAAATTATTCTTTATATACATGACTAGAGGAAATGACTATATTTTTACCATATGAATAAGCAAATAAATTATTGTAAGCATTTATTACAAATATCAAACTGACTTGACATATACCGCATGCAAAAAACTGTCGTGTCGATTGTTAGGTGGCATTTTTCGCTTTATAACAATATTTTGTATATTTTTGTAGCTTTAACTATTTTAAATTATTCTTTATATACATGACTAGAGGAAATGACTATATTTTTACCATATTAATAAATGAATAAATTATCATAAGCATTTATTACAAGCACCGAACTAAGTCATCGATTTGGTTCCGACCGCCTCTTAACAAAAATTATTGTACTAATATAGCTTTAGTGCGGACAAGTCATTATATTTATGAATTCAAAAAGATATTGATAAAATAAAAAGACAAAACTCGATTGCTGTAGTTCTGACATCCCGTTAATCTCGCTAAAAGCATGCAATGTTCGCGGCTTATATACTCAAAAACTAGCCATCCACAATAATAACACCATTTTAGTGAAATCAAAGTACAATATTTGAAGAATTTTTCTAACTTTGTCAAGTTGAAGATTATGCATAAACAATTGAGCAATCCGCGATCAAAAATCGTAAAAAATTGATTTTTTAAACATTGACAATTTTTACAACAAAACTAAGCATCTTACAAAAAAAGGGTTCTTGGTTCAAAATTGATTAAAGATTACTGTTACGTTTTTACGTATATGTATATCCATATTTAATTATAAGATGGTGGGTATCCTTTGTATCACGACTAATCTTGGTAAACCTAAGCAGTCAGTTTGCGTGAAGAATTAAATAAATACTCAGTAATTATGATATGAATATAAGTTTATTAATACTTTTGTCAAGAGAGATATGTCCTATTATTATTGCGTCGCCTAATACGTTCCTTGCTGCTTACTTCAATCGGGCGTACTCCCGTCGTTCGTGGCTAAAGGTTGGTTGCTTACTCTCTCTACATCTCTCTATTGATGGTCTACTGACTGCCTCCTCGTGGGATGTCCGACTGCATTTATACTCGCCAAATTCGTTGTTTCCATGTGCCTATCTTTCTGGAATATTCGAATATTATTAATTGGAATTTGCTGATCAGTCCGTCAGCGATTTTTCGTTCTGGTCTTAACCTGTTGCTAGGTGGTCAGCTCTTTTTCTATGGTGCTCGACGTTTTTCGTTGTTTCCAGGCAGGTTATAACTTGTTAGTATGACGGTCAGCGTTTTCTGTCTTTACTTGTTGGAACGTGTATTCGTCGCATTTTTGTATATTGCTGATATTAATCCTTATTCATTTTATAAGATATAGAATCCGTAACGTTACAATGGAATTTTTTTTCAACAATTTTCGTAATTTTTTAATTTGTCTTATTAAAAACGTTAAGTATATATTCGGTACATTATCCCGTATTTTATAGGCGATCGTGATCATATGCTTTTAGATATCGCGATAAACCTTCATTACTCTTAACGAATCATCGCGATGACATTGGGAAAATATGGTCAATGTTGTATTATACTATGTTCACAAACAGCATATCACAAAGCGCGAGTGAGCGCGCATATGGGAACACAGTTAGTGAGAAAGAGAGAGGCTGTCTGCTCCTTGTTTTCTTTTCAATTCCTTGGCGGACAGTCTTATTCTCTCACACTAACTAGGAGAGTATCAGACCTCCAGATCACGGATTTTGCTCAAACTTTGGGATAAGTTTATCAGATGTCAATATATGAAAGGAAACAGAATTTTAGATCCCAACGCTTAATATTTCCCTAGTTACAGGCAATTAAAGAAAATCACTAAAAAAGTTACTAGATTTTTGAACGCATATAGTTCCTTAGCATTGATGGCTAGGAGCTTGAAACTTTTCTTAAATGAAAGCTAAGCTCAAATCCTTTCAAAATAGTAGTTATAGCATGTCAAAATATTATTTTTTCCCAAAATTATAGCGTGATAAACATTGGACCTGATTTTTTTTTAAAACATTAATTAATAACAAAAGTTGAAATTGGGTCATCTGAAAACTTATCCCAAAGTTTGAGCAAGATCCGTGATCCGGAGGTTGGATACTCTCCTAGTAAGTTTCCGTATGCGCTCATTCACTCGCACTTTGCACTTACTGATTTTATATGGATATTTTACTTATCATCATATTGTGTATATTTGCAAATAAATTCAGATCAGATTATATAACAAAGAACAGAGAATTTTAACGCTATTATAATAACAGTATATGTATCTTTAATAATTTTAAAGTTAAGTTACATAGTTAATCTAACCTGCACATATAGTGATGAAGCTAGACACTTATAGAATACGAAGCGTCGAGTGATGCGCGCGCAGCTAATATTCAGTATTCACACCTAAAAGGATATATTATATGATTTTACGAACGGGCGCCACCGCGGGCAGCATGTATTCATACAGATTAGCTTTATATAAACGATTTTAATTGAAAATTATTAACAACTCATATGAATTGTAATAATGAATATGTACTCTCCTGGGCCACGGAGAAGCTTGAAGATAGATTGAGAAAGTGGAATAAGGTTAAAGGCTGAAATAGATTACAAAGCCTTTATTACAACCTAATCGTCGTTATAGTCACGTGAGAAACGAAGAGAGAAGACTTAGCTTGCCAGGATGTAAGAACGCTCTTTCTCACTGTCTGTGCTTCATGTAGCACATAGCCTTCGCTTCTAGTCGCTTACTTGCGCACCGCAGATTGCGCGTGAGGCTTACATGAATATCTCACTCATACATACATACTTTATGTTTGTGTGCCCACAGTACTCCCCCCTAAATAACCACCTATGATTATTTATCATAAAAGACGTATTTTTCTTTTAATTACATAATTAGGAGGTTATTTTATCTACGTGTTTTTTTCGTTTCGTTTTTACATATTTTGTAACTTATTTTACGCTATCTATGCAATCACTTACGTAATCACCTTATTTTTTTACATTTTTATATGCACCTTTTACTTAAGCGATTATTTTCACACATGTAATTACTTATTTTCACACTTTATATGTAATTATTATTTATGCGATCACTCACACATATGCAATTACTTATTTTTACACTTTATATGCAATTATTATTTATGTGATCACTCACACATATGTAATTATCTTATTTTACACTTTGTATGTAATTATTATTCATGCGATCACTCACACATATGCAATTACTTTATTTTTACATTCTATATGCAATTATTCTCACGTTTGCGTAATTACTCATGTGATTATTCACATACTTTCCACTTACGTAATTACATTTTCATTACTTAATGCCACTCATGCCACACTTTTTACATAATTGTACTTTGTACATACGCGATTCTAGTTATGTCTACACTTCCATACATTATTTACATAACCATCAAATCATTATCATCCATGCATATATACTTATATGCATTCTATACTTTATTCTCTTCTTCCTAATAATTTTATATATTAAATTACGGACCTTTTTACAATTTACAATTTTTATTCTAGGCAAATTTTTTTTTTATTATTTACAGAGTTGGCTTCTGGCCAATTCTTCAGGAAAAAACATCTTGGTTAGGCTAACGAAACTCTTTAGCGATACAAGTATCAGAAGAGAGCCCAATCAGCTTCACTTGTATATTAACAAACAAAAATACATTATTAATACAAATCGTAACGTTTCCTTTGTTATTAATCCCGAAGTTATACTAATTAATGATATTTTCCTACTACCTATCTTATTAAGTATTTTATACGAGCGACAACGTGAACAAGTTGTTAATAGCTAGCGCGTCTTGCCTAGCTATTGCGAACCTTCTAATGTCCACGTTGAAAAGTTATTTTATCCGAAGGTCGACCTGTAAATGCATCCATGAAGAAGAGTCGTTGATAAGCTAGCGCGCCTTGCCTAGCTTACGCAGACTCTTTTGTGTGTCTTTTTGCTATTTGTATTGCTACAAGTCGTTTATAACCAACGCGCCTTGTTCGGTTATAGCGGACTTGTTATATAATAAGTGGTTAGTAGTTATATTATGTTAGATGAAGAGCCCATTATTGTTAAGAACCAGGTGTTTTAACATTCGGGGCTCAACAAAGGATTAATGGGATAAGGTATGCTAGCTTGGAAGAGCTCTTTATTCAGAAGTATAAATTTACAAGTTTCTTTTTAACAAAACACGTTAACACGTGTAAAATCTGCTTTGCTTAAGACAATGCGTTGGCCTATCGCCCGTTGCTGCCTTAAGCAAAGTATAACTATCCCGTGAGAGAGCTGATCCAAGAGTGACGAGAGTCACAAGCTCCTCGCACTGCATGCATCAACTCTCCCAGGTCTCTCTCCCACTCTTCTATCTTAGTAGAAGAGAGGGAGAGCCGCCGTATACTTTCAGTGGTACTTACACATGCAAGTGCGTGTACGTACATACGCGCGCTTGGATGTTCAACCACTTTGGTCTTTTTGGGTGTTTGCGCGCGCATCTTCCAGTATCGTACGGTTTTAGGGCCGTACATACTCGGGCGCTCACAAAATTCACTACAATAAACTTACAACTAATTACATTTTATTTTATAGGGAGAAACTGGTGTACAAAATCTAACTTTTTTTACGTTTACGTTACGCCTTTCGTCATTTTCTTGCATTAAGATGCTATTTACATTCATTTGCCTTAAAATATTTGGAACGAATTTCTCTCTCTTTTTATTTTTTTCTACGCATTCATCATCATTTTGTACTGATTTTAAGCCTATTCTATCATTTTTTAACAACGTCTCCCTATTATTCGTGACGTTTGACGGATTGCTAATGCTGCCCGTATCGTCATCATACCTTTTGCGGGTTACGTCATACTCGTTATCACCTAACTCGTCGTTCGTATACACTTCCTCGTTGGAGCCTCATCATGAATTTGTGCTTCAACTGTTACTGTATTTCCTTCACTTACTGTGTAAGTATCGTCCATCTGTTGATTGTTATTTTCGTTATTTGCTCCATTACTACTACTTGGTTCAATACTGCCCTTTTGTGCTTGATTTTCCTCTGTTGCACTATCTTCTACTTCGCTTGCTAAAAAATATGCTGGTTTAAGCCTTTCGATCTTCACCGTAACATCTCTGTCTCCTTTTCTTATTACATTTATACCTTATATGGCCCTGTATACGGTTGAACAAGAGGTGGTTTCACTGCCTTTATTATCTCTACCACATGAGTGCAGTTTTGCAAGTCTTTATAGACGAACGCTTTCAGTGCATGGTTATGTCTTACCGGCACTCGCCTAACCTCTTTTATGTATTCCTTAAATTCTGATAGAAACATCGTGTGATCTCGCCCATCTATGCCTCTGAACTCGCACATATCTCCCGGTATGGCTAGTGTCGTTCCATACAAGAACTCAGCTGGACTGGCCTCCGTGTCTTTCCTTAGGCGCGTTCTCAATCCTTATTAAACTGTGAAAAGGACTCTGGTCCATTCGCGTCCTTCCATGTGACACATAAGTGCCACTTTAAGGTCACGGTGCCACCGCTCCACCATACCGTTGGCAGCAGGGTGATACGCTGTTATACGCACCCTTTTACAACCTATAAGTTGTAACAATTCGAGAAACATGCTGGACTCAAATTGTCTGCCTTGATCCGTTGTTATGATAACAGGTGCACCGTAACGTGACACCCACGTATCATAAAAAGCGCGTGCGACAGTGGGAGCCAATGCGTCGTCAACAGGCACCGCCTCTGTCCACCAAGTATACCTATCTATCATAGTCACAAGGTACTTGTAACCATCGCTAAGTGGCAACGGAACTACCAAGGCGACATGAACATGGGCAAACCTTGCAGCGGACTCATTAAATTCCATAGGTGAAAACTTGTTTTCCCTAGTAACCTTGGATCTTTGGCACTCCATGCATGCTCCTCACCAAGATGTTATCTGTCTGTTCATGTTCGGCCACACATACTGCTTCCTAATCATCTTATTAATTGACCTAGCAGATAAATGCGCTTTATTGTGGAAGAGTTAAAAAATGACGTTTCTCAGCATCTCTGGTATATATGACCTGAGTACGTCTTGTGCAATTTCACAATAAAATGGCGTTTTCTACATCATACTGCAACTTGACCAGCCTTAATTGATGCTACGGGTTATTTATGATTTGCTGCAACTATTGATCATCTTTCTAATATCTAGCTATTTCATCCAACGAAAATATTGTCGGAAATCTGAAATTGTCGATTCTTGATTGCGCGTCTGCCACTACGTTATTTTTGCCTGGTAAGCAACAGATTTTCTCATTAAATTTCGCGATGTATGCTAACTTTCTTGCTTGTAATGTAGTGCAGCTATTTAAGCTTTTATTTAACGCATAAGTCAACGGTTCATGGTCAGTATATGCTTTGAACGTTCTACCCTCCGAGTAGTAGTTAAAATATCTAGTGGCTTAATGAATGGCCATAAATTCGCAATCGTATGTAGAGTATCTCGATTGTGTGGGAGTGAATTTCTTAGGAAAACGTGCTAGTGGTTTCCACGAGTTATCTGCTTTTCGTTCTAATGTTGCACCCATAGCAAAATTTGACGCGTCCGTAATTAACCTAACTTCTGCATTCTAAGACGAAAACGCGAGATACGCAATACGGTCCATTCCACGGGACGCTTATCTTTCTTCTTTATATCCTTGATCATGGCAACCAGATGTCTCTGTACCTCAGCGGCTTTTGGCAGGCTTTTCTTGTAAAAGTTTACCATTCTCAAGAATCAATGCATGTCGTCTTTAGTCTCAGGCTTCTTGAAGTCTTTTATGGCTTTGACCCTAGACAGATCTGGTCTGAATCCGTTTTTGTCGATTAAATGGCCTAAGAAGATAAGTTCACTAACTCTAAACTTACATTTCTCGATGTTCAATTTGAGATGGAACTTCTCCGATCTCCTTAGGACAACCTTAAGATGTTCTTGGTGCTCCTTGTCTGATGAAGATGCAACTAAGATATCATCTACGAATGCGAACACGAAGTCCAGGTTGCCCACCGCCTGGTTTATGTATCGCTGGAATGTCTGGGCAGCATTCCTTAATCCAAATGTCATCACCAAGAACTCGTAAAGTCCGAATGCAGTTGTTGCGTCCGTCTTTGGTACATTATCTGGGTATATTGGTATCTGCAAAAATGCTATCTCCAAGTCGAGTGCGGAAAAAATAATTTTATCTTCTAAATTTGACGCGAAATCGTGAAGGTTAAGAATTGGGTACTTATCCGGTACTGTGACTGTGTTAAGCCTCCTACAATCACCACATATCCTCCATTCGCCATTCTTTTTGGGAACCATATCGATAGGTGTAGCCCAAGGGTTTTTCGAAGGTTGACAAACCCCTTCCTTACACCATCTCTCAAATTCCCTTTTGGCTGCTTGTAGCCTATCGGATGCAAGACGCCGTAGTTTCTGTGCGACTGGTGGCCCTAGTATTTTGATATGGTGATAGAGGTCTATGTTTCTATACATTTTATGCTTTTCAAGCCCTATGACGGATTGTGATTTCTTAATTATATCGGCGTATCTATTTTCCGGGTTAACTAACGACACCTGAACATATGCTACTTTCTTTGCGGTGCCTGCGATTGACTCATCAGTCTCTGCATCTACCAGCTTCCATTGGTTTAGATTTGGAAGCAAATGGTAGTGCTTAGTGACGTCGCCGCCTAAGATCGCATATGGTACATCTGCAACGATGAATATCCATCTGATCTTATTTTTAAACCTGAAGTCTAATTCCTTATAAACGATTCCGTATGTATCTATTTATGTATTATTTGCTGCGTACATTTTAACACGCGTAGCTTTCTTTTTTTTACTATTTTTTCTTTTCGGAACTAATGATACTTCCGCACCCGTATCTACTAAGAAAGCTTCGTCGGCTGCTTTATCGATAACGTGGAGGCGTATTAGTCCGAGCAATGGATAATAGTCGCTGTAGCAAGGTCGAGCTCCCCTTAGTGACCTTAGCTTATTCTATGTATTTTGGCCTGCTGATTCCAAAACACGAGGGTACTTTTCTCAAAAATGCCGCCATCAATTATTATTAACAATTTTTGGCCAAAAAAATGCAAAAATTACATTTTTTCAATAAAATAAAATATTTTACTTGACATACCCAGGATTTTGTATTAATTTTGAATTATTGAATTGAAATTTCATTATTAATTATATAAAAAAATTTTATTTTTTAATAAAAAAATTGTTTATTAACAATTTTGGTTGCAAAAAACAAAAATTGCATTTTTTTTTAATGTACGCTTACCTTTTATATTATATTTAAAATATTATAATAATAAATATTGTTCAAAAATATTTATAAAAAAAATGCATTTTTGATATCAATAATATTATAAAATGTATATATTTGAACTTAATAACTAACTTCCATCCAACCATCTAATTCGATATATAATGAATATATGTTTTATGATGAATATTCTGAGATTTTTTTAATAATTAAAGATTAAATTTTTTATATATTAAACCATTTATTGATTATAAATAAAAAAAAATTTACCTAAGGATTTTCAATATCCTTATCATTTTGAAAATAGCTTCTGACGTGAAATATTTCTTATTTTTCAACGAACAAAAAATAAAATTTATTTCATAAATTATACAAGACCCCTACGGGATATTGAGTGATGTTAAGGGATATTGTTAATAATAATGACTTAAATAAAAGATTTAAAGATTTAAAAAATAAGTTTTGTAATGAAAGGTAAATGATTTTATTATTTTTTATAATTTCATATAATCTAATTTATTTATTATCAATAAATAATTTAATTATTATTTACAAAAAGATACCAAAATATTCATTATAAAATATATGTTTTTGGTTTGTTTTTTACTATTTTTTTAAATCTGTGAAATGAAATTTCTAAATTTTTAATCCTTTAATAAGTTTATCTAAATCCTGGCCGGGTATCAACGTAGAAAAACCACAATCCACAATTTTATTCATAGCTCTGAAAGCAGAAATAAAAGGTGTAACAGCAAATTTTCCTACATCTGAATAAATTTCCAGATCATCAAGTTCATCTGACTCTTTCAGAAGTTGTCTACAAGCGTTTCCTTAAAAAATTTCTCCATGATAATTCTTTGAAATGATATTTAACTCCTTTGGCAACAGTAACGCTTTTTCTTTTTTAAGTAGCGGCACTAATCCGTTTCAAAACAAATGGTTAACATATCCTTGCAAAACATGTAATTCTAGAGTTGGACATTTTTCAATAACTAGTACATTGTCATCTTCTTCAAGGAGAGGTGAATGAATAGTGCTATGATATTTCATTGCAAGTTTCTTATTTTCACCTACAAGCATAAACTGCTCATGATCATTTCTTAAGTCACCATAAGTTTTTAAACGTAAGCAAGCGTTACTGACTTTTAAATGTGTCGATCCATTATTATCATCTTGGTCACTATCATATTCATCACTATCAGTTGAGCATCTTCTTTTAGTTGTTTACGTGAAATAAAACAATACGGACAAGGGTACATTGCAGTGGCTGTTTGTTGACCATTGACGACAAGTAAAAGTTTAAAATCACTAAGTAATTTAAAAGGAATGTTATTGACGTTTGTTAGTTTAAATAAGCATTGTAAATTTTCATAAGATTCCCTTACATCAGGTACGACTGCTAATAATATCAGTCTTTTTACACTTGTTAATTTAGCCTTTTTGGCACAAGTACCACCTTCAGAATAAAGAATCCTTCTGTTTGTTTCTGGTGAAGCAGGTTTAGTAAATATTATTAAGCTTATTTTAAAAAATTTTGACCTTCATCTATCATCATTTTTATTAGTACATTGTCTATTATACCACTTTTCTCTGAAATGAGCTGTAAAATTTCTTCTGCGTCTGCCCATACTACAGGTCTTCTAAGTTTTGTCTCTGAATTTGAAACATCAAATTCGCACACATCGGTTTTGTATATATAATCTAGAGTTTTTGTTCTTTCGGGTACATGCTTAAGATAATAAGGTGGAACAGATTTTTTACCTGAAATACTTCGTAAAAAATTCGTAATTTTTTTCATCTACTTAGCTGAAGAGCCAGTATTGGCGTGGTAATTGTCTAAAGCTTCAATAGCGAAAACAACAGGTTTTTTTCAACTGGATTTAAAGTGACTCTTAACTTACGACCCATTGTACTCAAATTCAGTGACATGTCTTGATGATCAGAAGTGCTACTATCGTTAAAGTCGTTACATAAATCGATTTTCCTTTTTGATATCGAAGTAGCAACTTGCTCTTTCTGTTTTACGGGAAGTTTTTCTACAAATTTTAATATATTATTCCGAGACTGAGGAGGAGTATTACAAGGATGAGATTTACCTCTACCGACTTCCTGAAAACACAAATTGCAAATTGGAATACATGAGCGTAACGTATCATTGACTTGCACTTTTTTTGGAAGATTTACATTTTTTAAACTGCCGTAAAGTCCATTTTCAGCAGTAATTTGGACAGAATCATTTTTATGGCCTTTTCCTTTTTCGATCTTTGGGTGACCTTCATAATGCCCAGTCAAACAAATGAAACAATTACATGAATCTCCATTTGTGCGAGTATCTCTAGGTAAAATTATATCCATATAATTAGGCATAGATGGCAAAATTCTTTCAGATTTTCCATTTCTGTAATCATTTAAAGTACGACGACATGTTCCACAAATTCCAAGTGGAAATCGAGAATCAAACATTTCAAAATTTTCATCGACATGTTTTTTTATAAGATTCTCATATTTATCGGTGATATTATAATTACTTTTGTGATTGCTAAAAACAATTTTTTCCCACAAGGGGTACAAACTTTCAATCGATTTTCTTCGTGTTTACTTTTCAAACTCATTTTGATGTTATTTTACTATTAAAACTTGTGCGTACATACAAAATTTATGTAAGATAAAAAAACTGATAAACAATATTTTTACTTTACATAGCAAACATTGTTCGAAAACCAAAACACAAATTAAGAGCTGTAGAAATATTAATAAAGTAGTTAATCGTTGTTGAAAAATTCCTGAATATTATTTATGTAAAAAATAATATAATAATATGATTTTCTATAAATTCTACCAAATGAAAAGTTTATTGGAATTGACATTGTCTCTATTTTTACAAATTGAATAAATAACTTACTTTGTCTTACCGGGCTGAAAGTGATATTTTTTTCCCGCTGCATGAACTGACAGTACTACATGTTCCCTAGAGTGTGAAGAAAATTAGTTATACGTGCTGCTGGCGGAAATGAAGAATGACTCAGACCGTAAGTTTCTCACCCTCGTCTTCGCTTCGTTCCAAGCGACAAAAACAATGCGAAGTAGGATATTCTTTATTTTTCTCCCTAGAGGCGTTTATACTACTTCTTACTTATTTTTCAAACGATAAGAATATTGAAAATTGTATGTAAATCATACAAGTTAAAGATATAAAATTAAAAAAATGCGGCCGTTTATTTGCTAGAACGTATCATCAAAAATAAGTAAAAATATTTAAAAATTAAAAAATAGTAATTATTAAATAAAACCGCTAAACGATCAGCTAGGATTTCATTCGAAACGGATTTTGAAACTATGAAATAGTTGGAATAAAATGCCGTGAACCATTCCATTAGGTATTTTCATGGAACTTATTTTTGATTGAGGGTAGGTGTGTCAATAAAAACGAGGACATAAATAAAACTTATTATAATCAAAATAATAATACTTAAAATTAAAATAAATATAAACAAGAATATAAAAAATCATAACATGACCCTAGTGTAAATGTCACTAAAATTGAAGAAAATAAAAATAAACAAAAAATCCAACAGCGTGAAAAATTAAAATTACCTGTAAATAAAAAATTATTACAAGAAAGTAACAAGGAATTAGACATTTTAAATATAGACATAAACGACAAAAATAATGATAAAAATCAGGAAAACTAAATAAAGTTGCACCTGAGGTGAATAATACAAGGGGTAGGGATGCAACAGACGATAAATCCCCTAAATTAATAACACATATGCAAGAAGACATAAAGAATGATTTGACCCATGATTTAAACCCAGAAGATTCTGACAATAAAATTATATTTTGTCCAGAAATAGAGATTCAATTGGAAAATAAAAATATTACAGCTTTAATTGACTCAGGTAGCGAAGTCACTTGCATATCTGAGCAATTTTATTTCGAAAATTACGAAACATTTAAAAACTGCCCTCTATTGCTAGTTACAGGAAAATGCATAAAAACAGCAACTGGTACTAAAACTACTAGAATAAAAAGGCAAATTTTATTAAAAATAAAATTTTAAAATGAAGAAATAAAATTAATGTACCTAATAATTCCTAAGCCTGTCAAAAATGTTATCATCGGATATGGTACTCAAAAGGCTTTGAGCATGATTATAAACACAATGCTAGAAGAAATATTAATAACAGTTAACGGTGAAGATATAAATTTATCTTACACTGAAAAACAAATAAATTCTTTAGCATATTTTACTATGCGAATAAACGAAGTGTATGAAGGCGAAAATGACCTTAATTCATACGACTTCATAACAGAAAATGAGAATCATCGAATCCTCAATTCTGAAAATTATTTTAATATAACTGAACTCACCAATGATGAGATTCATAATAAAATAAACGAATGTGATAATATCACAATCACCCAAAAACAAGAATTAATATTATTAATACAAAAGTATAGCAAAGTGTTTATTGAGGTCATATCAGCATGATATCATCCATTTTATTCTAAACCTTACCCTATTGCAATAAATCACAGAGATAAGGCGTTAAAAGAGATAGAAAAAATGGAAGAATTAGGAATTATAAGGATATCAAAAAGTTCTTATATAAATTCTATAGTCACAGTTATCAAAAAAGATGGCACTGTAAGGCTGTGTTTAGACGTTCATAAACTAAACGAAAAAATAATTGATGATTACGAAGCACCACCTTCAATTGAATAGATATACCTCAGATGTAGAGAAAAAAATTTCATGTCCAGCCTAGATTTAACTAGCTCATGCTGGCAAATTGAATTAACTGAGTTAAGTAAAAAATACACGGCGTTTAAAATTGACAACAAGGTATATGAATTCAACGTAGCTGCATTTGGCATAAAAACCAGCAGCGCCGCATTGTTAAGAGGGCTAGATAACGTAATAAAAGATATGCAAGAATGCGTACTAGCATTTGTAGATGATTTGCGCATAAGATCATCTACATTTGAAGAACACCTGAATCATTTAGAACAATTATTTCAAAAAGCCATAAAATATAATTTAACATTTAATCTTAAAAAAACAAATTTCTAGAAACAAAAAATAGAATTTTTAGGACATTGGATAACTCCAACAGGAATCACACCTGATCCAGAAAAAATTAAATCAATCAAACACTTTAAAACACTAAAGAATGTAAAAGAATTGCAAGCATTTTTAGGATTTGTAAATTTTTATACAAAATTCGCAAAAGGTTATGCAAATGAAATTTTACCTTCAATTGGTCTATTAAAAAGAATGTCTATTATGAATGGAGGGGGGGAAGACAGCAAAAAGCCTTCGAAAACATAAAGGAGCTTTTAAATGAAAACATAATTTTAAAATTCGTAAATATAAATAAACCATTTATATTAGTAACGGATGCAAGCAATTATGCAATAGCAGCAATTTTATCGCAATTACATGAATATAATCGTGAAAATATAGTCTGTTTCATAAGTAGAACTCTAAAAGGTAGTGAATTAAATTACTTTACTACCGAAAAAGAGTTATTGGCTGTGCTATGGTCCTTACATAAATTGGTCACATATCTCAGAGGTGCCAAAGAAATTATAATCAGAACAGATCATGAAGCCATAACTTTCCTAAATAAATGCAAATTTAACAATTATAGGTTAAGGAGATGGGCTTTATCCATTAAAGACTTTAATATAAAACCAGAATATATACCTGGAAAGGTAAATGCAGCTGCAAATTTCTTAAGCAGACAAGCATCGAATAAACCAGAATATGATGAAAATGAAATATTAATAGCCAATATTAAAAACAAATTAAAAGTAAATAAGCAATTAGAAAAATTGCTAAAAAGCTTGTCAAAAGCTCAAAAAGATGATGCATATTGCATCAAAGTAAAAAACAAATTAAATAATTTAAATAATGATACGATAAAAAATCATTATAAATGTAAAAATGTCAAGAGTGTGCGCATATTTTACGTTTGGGTTTTTGTGAAGGCTGCCGTGGGCAGAAGCGCCCTCTTAGCTTCTCTCTCTCTGTATATGCGTCGGTCGGTCTGTCAGTCCTTGTTGAGCGACACATCGTAGAGCCTCCAGATTTTATTAGCGTAGATCTGTATTCTTGGTGTTTTATACGAGTGTGCTTTGTAAAGGGAGTGTATTGTTAAAACAATAAATACTTTAAATACAATTTGTGTGTGACTCTTTGCTGTGTCTACGTAGTTAAAACTATTAACAACCTCGCCCCTAAATTGAAATATACTAATAGGTTATGGAAGCCCAGCAAGCTTCAACTGCGCAAAGCCCGGCAACAGGGGAGATGGAGCGAGGTAAGAAATTAAAAGAAAAAATGCATTATATACGAGAGAGGAGAGCGAGGAGGAGTTTTGTTTTGCTAAGAGAAAGCGTAAAACAATTAGTGCGCGGTTCTCGGTGTCATGGAATGAAGAGAGCCATAAGCGTGACACACATGTGCATTGGTATATGTATGGATGTGCATGCACATGTGTATATGTATACGTAAATCAAAAATGATTGTTAGCAAAACGAAGTTCGTATTAAAATTGGAACTGAGATGTCAATTGGGTTTTTTCGAAATTGACGTTCTCTCTAAATTCTTTGTTTCGAGGCAAATCAACATGGCGGATTTGCGTCGATCAAGGAAAGAGACAGAAAGAGATAGATAAAGAAGAACAGTGCAAAGATGGCGCGAGGCGTCAAGCACGCGCGAGAACGATGTCGCGCTTGTACGAGAAACGAGGAACGAGGAACGCACGCGTGAAAGAAAGATGGCGCATAAAGAGAAGCTCGCGATGAACGATGCAACGACGAACTTGTCGCCACGAGTAAGAAACGAGAAACAAGAAATGCAAATGGAGACTATAACGATGAACGAGAGGGATGTAAGGAGTGAGTTGTATATGTGTGCTGTATGATAGTTATGGGACGCCATATAGCATATAAAAACGCACAAACATATAATCAAACGAGGTCTAAATAATAATGCATGCCAAATTTAATATAAAATAAATTAAATTACAAATAGAGTGGTGAAATAAATTAAATTATAATAAATCAGTGCAAAATAAATCTATAACTATGTCACTTATATGAGAGCGACGAGTATATACGTATATACGAGGAGTTTGTAACTTATATGTGTACAGACACGAATATAAGCAGTAAATGAATACGAGATATGAACTTACGTACGAGTATACATATGTATACGTATATATGCGTGTATATGTATACACATAAATGTAAATGAATAATTATTAAATTCATATACAGAACGAGAACGAGACATAAAAATCTTTTATTAGAAGTTTTGTTTAATCTAAGGAGTAGTATGGCAGTAACGAGAAAATCATTGCTCAGACGAGAACGAAAAAGCAATATTTACGATGGACTCTGGCCAAGTCTAAACCTTAAGTACATGTGTAGATATTTGTAAATACATTATATACAAGTATTTTTTATTTCATAATATGTATTTTATATACATATAACTAAATTAAATAAAAATTAAAATAATATTTTCACGAGATTTTTAAAAATAGAAATGTTAACATAAAGGTCGGCAGTGGCGCTGTAAATAATTTTAATTTACACACTTAAGCAATTATGCTTAAATCATTAAAATATATAACAGCGCCCACTTTAAAACGAAATGTAACCGAGTTCGAGTTTGTTATATTAAAATTAAAATTAGCAATCATCTTGATCGTTTTGAAACTGCATACTTGTGTTCGGTATGCCAGAATCTTAACAGTTAACTTAATTGCAGTTGTTTTGATACTGATCATACTAGTGTTCCGCATATTAGAATCTTAACAACGAAATTAAAAATTACAACCATTTAAAGACTGATAATGTTTGTGTCCAACGTATCAGAATCTTTATAATGCAAATAAAAATCTCAACTGTTCTGAGTTTGACAAGCTTGCGTTCAGCATGTCAGAGTCTTGACAGTGAAATTTATTAAATAGAGTTATGCTAAATACGATGAATAACGAATACATAGTTAAATAAATTTTAGTTTCAGTTTAAATTTAGATAGTACTTGTGTTCAGTGATATCTGAATTTCTAACTGTATAACTGATTGACAGGAAAGGAGTTCATACCTAACGAGTAGATGGCAGCACTTACGAGAGAAATTACCTAGGAACGAGAAAAGGGTCTGTCATTCTATGTATCTTACTGCCGTGACCTATTCAAAACGAGACGCAGCTGCGATACGAGAAAATGAGGAATTGAACGAGGAATGATACGATAAAATGAGGAATTGAACGAGGAATGATACGAGAAAATGAAGAATAGAACGAAGAACGGAACGAGAGAATAAAGGAGTAAAACGAGACCAAACAACGACGCAAAGAGAAACGAAGACCAAAAGGTAAACGATGTATATAACCAGTTTTTAATTGTAAACTAAGATATAAATCAGGCAACTATTTCTATGTTAAAAGGATCCACAGAAATTGAAATTTAATATATATAGAAAATTGCCATTATCAAATTCGAAGTTCTCTTAAATGAAAATGAAACATTGTCTAAACGAGTGCATAACGAAGTTAATATTAACGATAAAAACTGTCTTATTTTCGATTCTTTTGTAGAAATCAAGGATCAAATGGCCACCTTCATGGTTCAAGTTTATGTATTCGAAAAGGAGGCATCTGCAAAGAAGTCGTAATCTAAAATTGAACTAAATTGAGGCTGGTCGCAAGGAGACGGAGAAAACAAAGGCAACTATGTATATCGAGTCCAAAAACTTGAAAATTCAGATTGACGTATTTGATAATAAATTCTTATGAAATACTTTCATAAATAAAAATAGTATTGAAAATCTGATAACGAGATAACCGAGTTTGATTTAGTACGATTTATTGTAATTCTATGGAGATCGATACTAAACGAGTTGAAAAATCGAAAACAACTCTGCTTGTGCTAGCAGAATAAAAGTCTTTGACGAGAGTAACTTAACGTACGATTCTTGTAACGTTATAGTACAATTAAAGGAGTTTTTTTTAAAACAAAAATTGATCAATAGATCTGTTTCTCGTGAATTGATCAATAAGATCGATGAGATCAATAAGAATTAATTTTCAATTGATCAAATTAATGGAAATACATGGGCTCATCGGCTCAAAAATGATTTAAAGGAGAGTGTCGTAGAAAATCATACAGTTCGAACATGAGATATTATTATTAACTACATAGACACTGATTACCATAAGGAGTTTTTAAAATAAATAAAGAAATAGGATTATGAAAAAGAAATGCTTTTTCAGCGATTATAATGAAATAATTTTATAGTTCACTATATAATCTGAGAAAGAAATTAACGAGTATATTTTGGATTAATTTTACAAGTCAAAAAGGAATTAAAATAAGTATCAAAGGTAAAATGGCTAGTTGATAAATATATCGAAAATACCAAAAACTGATTGGAATGCATGACGAGCAACGTAACAGCAGCTAAGACTACAGATTAAAGGACTTAGATTCTATCGATTTTCATAGTTGATACTTATATGTATACAGTAATTAGTTAACGATTTTCATTGTGTTACAAGAGCAACTGGATGACCAATTATACAGAAAAGGATTATTCAAAACGTAAAAGACGAGAAAAATAAAGAAAATATAAAAATAAATTTAAATGAAATTGTTAACGCAACATTGTTAATTAATTCTTGAAAATTATTAAAGGGAGGATAAGTAAAACGAGTAACGAAATTTCAATGAAACGAGTTAAATTTAATAACAAAAGTAGAAACATCACGAGATTTAGCAAAACGAGAAATACTAAGAAAAATATTAACGATTTAAAATTGGGAGCCAAGAGTAAGAGAAAAGACTTACAATGGAAAAGATGAAAACTTAAAATCAAAAAGAAAAAAAAAAAATTGAGTTTAAGATCTTGAAATTAAAATCGATTTAAAACAACGTGAAAATAATCAATGACTGTTTTAAATTAAGTCAAAATTTTCGCTGACTCTGATGTGAGATATTAATTAACGAGTTTGTAATTAATTTTAAATTTCTAACGAGAATATTCACGAGATTAAGTTTGTTAACAAAACAACGTCGTGAACTTAGGATCGGAGGGAGTAAATACGAGTTTAGGCACTGCTGACCAATATAAAATTTATCTTATCAGATAATACCTTTATGCAGATGCTCTACAGATAATTTATTACATAAGTCAAAGTTTACGGACCAGTACTTGTGTATATATTTAAATAACGAGACAATTGATATGTACGTGGTCATGTGTCAAATAAAATGTTTATTACTGGAGTACAAATATAAAATTCTATGGATTAATAGAATTTGCGTTCGGAGAAAAGATTGATAATAAGTATACAATCTTAACAAACTACAACATACTTAATTACAAGAGATAAAGAAGAAATGAGTGAAAATAATAAAAATTGTAGGAAATGAGTATAGATGCGTAAGCGCTAAGTTATACTCAAATTTCAATGACACTATAGTGAAAATAATAAGTGTTATAAAGGAGGCAATAGAAATTAAAAGGATAGATTTTGAAATCATGTCTGCAGAGAATATCGAGATAACTTCTCTTAACAGAAGAACGATGATTTGATATGGATAAGACATTTTTCTTAAATGATTTAAGGAGTTACAGAAAACTTATAAATATATCAAGGATTATAATTTTAAAATATCGGAAAGCATGGGCAATGTGGCTCTGGGATCTGCTGTGTTCGCATATAACAGATTGCCACATGCTTCAAATGATATGATGTCACCGTTAGAGAAATTTGCTCCTTATCACAAGATAGACATCACTCAACTGAAACGGTTTGGCTGCCTAGCTTACATGAAGGTGCAAAGGAAAACTGGTCCTAAATTTCGAGGTATTGGAAGTAGAACTGTCTTGGTTGGATACAAGGAAACAGGCTACGTTTTGTTCAAACGTGAAGAAGGAAAGTTCTACGAGAGTCGAGACATCAGGTTCAACGAGAAGCTAGTCTTTGCTGATAAGTATAAACGTAGAGAACTAAATAACTGGGAGACACTGGACAGCGAGGTAAATCGTGATACATGGTTTACTGAATTCGAGAATGAAAAGGAGAATCAGACAACGAGAACGGAGGGAGTGCCTGAAAGAGGAAGAGGTCGTCCAAGGAAAGTGAAGGAAAATATCACTAATGAAGAAATTTTAACTGAAGAATCTACTACAGCTTTGATTGCTAAACTAAATGGAGACCCTGCCACGTATCAAGAAGCCATGTCATCAACTGATAAACAACGATGGAAGGAGGCTATCGAGGACGAATTAAATTCCATTCATAAAAACAACGTTTGGAGAACAGTTGATAGACCAGAGACGAGAAATGGAAAGAAACCCAACATCATTGATTCTAGATGGGTTCTGAGGAAAAAGGAGGACCCAGATGGTAACACAAAATACAAGGCTAGGCTTGTTATCAGAGGTTTTAAAGATAGGAATGTTTATGACCTGCAGGAAACTTACGCACCAGTTTCACGTCTGCCCTTAATTAGATCTGTGCTAGCCATCGCAAATCGATTTAATATGGACATCTGTCAAATGGATGTTAAAACAGCGTTCTTGAATGGCATTCTCAATAATGAAGTTTACATGGAGATTCCTGATGGAGTAAACTGCACAGCAGAAACGAGACGAGACAAAGTGTGTAAACTTGAAAAAGCTTTATACGGACTGAAAGTCAGTCCCAAGTGCTGGAACGAAAGATTTCGTGCAACCACTCTCAAACTTAATTTAAAAACCTATGACGATGAGCCATGTCTATTTACTTGGTGCGAAAACAACGGACTTTTAATTCTTGTGCTTTATGTAGACGATGTGATGCTGGTCAGTAACGACATAGGAAAATTGAACGAGATAAAGCAAAAATTAATGAAGGAGTTTGAAATGACGATCATCGGAGAACCTAAAGTATTTCTAGGACTTGAGATACACAGAAATCGAGAAACGAAGAATCTGAGTATCAAACAAGAGAAATACATTGATAAGATGCTGATTAAGTTTGGATTCGATAAGGAACATCCTCAAAGGACTCCTATGGTCACAAATCAAATAGCCAACAGAGATAGAAAAGATCACGAAGAAAACGAGGATTTGAACACAATTATAAACACAGAAAATAGTTCAAATCGACCTTATCGAGAGGCTGTTGGTACTTTGCTCTACTTGGCTAACACTTGCAGACCGGACATTGCTTACGCAGTGAATGTTCTCAGTCGACATCAACCCATCTGAAAAGGAATGGAAAATGTTAGAACGAGTATTCAGATATCTGAAAGGCACTAAAGATATAGGCTTAAATTACTTTGGTAAAGGTGACTCTCTACAAGGTTTTTCAGATGCGAGTTTTGGAGATTGTAAAGGATCTCTGACAACGAGTGGGTACGTAATAAAGTTGTATGGAGACACTGTAGTTTGGAGAACGAAGAAACAGCAGTATGTTGCTCTATCAACTTGTCAGGCTGAATACGTAGCCATGAGCGACTGCTGTCAGGAGCTCATTTCTTTATATAACTCTTTAAAAAGATTTCTCAAGAACGAGTTCACACCCATGGCTTTATGGTGTGATAATCGAGCTGCGGAAGCAAGTGTTAAAACTGGAGGAGGAGGAAAATTGAGACATATGACTGAGATCAAGGAGCATTACGTTCGAGAATGTGTCACGAGAGATCTGGTTAAAGTAAATTGGTTAGCTTCGAAAGAGCAAATAGCGGATGTATTGACTAAGCCCTTATCGTTCAAGTTGCATGCTAAATTGATGAAATTAATCTTAAATATATAAAATGTTTTTATATAATCTATAAATTGTTTCTCTGTTACAGGAAGTAAAAATTTGAAGAAGTAATTGGGAGTGATGGTCGGTCAGAGGTTTTCTTTTAATTTTCTTTAAATATGCGGGAGGGAGTGTCAAGAGTGTGCGCATATTTTACGTTTGGGTTTTTGTGAAGGCTGCCGTGGGCAGAAGCGCCCTCTTAGCTTCTCTCTCTCTGTATATGCGTCGGTCGGTCTGTCAGTCCTTGTTGAGCGACACATCGTAGAGCCTCCAGACTTTATTAGCGTAAATCTGTATTCTTGGTGTTTTATACGAGTGTGCTTTGTAAAGGGAGTGTATTGTTAAAACAATAAATACTTTAAATACAATTTGTGTGTAACTCTTTGCTGTGTCTACGTAGTTAAAACTATTAACAACCTCGCCCCTAAATTGAAATATACTAATAAAAAACAACTTATTATATGAAATAAGTGAAGCAGGTTCACAAATAATAATACCTGAATCATTATTAAAAGATGTAATAATTGAAATTCATAATTTTTCGGTCATATTGGTCTTAAAAAGACATATCTAATATTGATAGGAAGTTTTACGGCTCCTAAATAAGAAAAGCACGTTTATAACTTTTTAAAACCTTGCTTAACATGTCGAAAGACAAAGCATTTAACCGTTAAATATGATGCAGAAATGCAACCAATTATAGTCAATAATTAAAATGAGATATTGTCAATTGACTTTTATGGTCCTCTGCCAACATCTATAGGAGGTGTTAAGTACATACTAACATCCATAGATGTATTTTCTAAATACGTTGTAATGTATTTAGATCAAAAAGGCCAACACATAAACAACAATTAAAAAAAGATTTGGTGATTATATACCAAATTATGGCAAACCCAAGTCAATAATGACTGATTATGGTACCCAATTCACGTCCAAACAATGGATAAAAAAGCTAAATGATGAAAACATTAAAATTATTTACTCTAGCATAAGACATCCACAAAGTAACATAGTAGAAAAAATCCAACGTGAATTGGGCAGATTTTTTAGAACATATGTAAATGAATCACGTGAATCATGGGCTTTATATAAGCAAAAAATTCAGAGCATAATGAATGAAACTTCCCATGAAACAACAGGTTTTACGCCAACTGAATTGCATATGGGTATAAAACTAACGAGAGTATGGGAAAAATATTTCAAATTAAAAAATATAGACATCCGATACGAAAGGAAAATTTTTCATGCAAAAGAGGAAATGCATAAGAAAATAAAAAGTCGAGCAAAAGCAAAAAATGCTAAAAGTACGTATTATCAAATTAATATAAATGATAAAGTACTATTAAAATCATTAAACGTCTCAAATGCAGAAGACGACATAATCGCTAAATTTTTTTAGATATACGAAGGCCCGTATATAATAAAAAAATTATAGCCCCAGACACATATCTATTAAACGATATGGAGAACGTAGAACGTGGAAAGTTCCATATAGAACACCTTAAACTATTCTACGAGGCGAGTGATTAAAATAAATAAAAATAATAAATTCAATTTATTGTAATTATAAAAAATAAAAACGTGAAAAGTCCCATATAGCACGCTAAGGTGTTCTAAAAGTCTTCAAGTTAAAAAATAATATAGTCAAATATTATTTTAAAGTGAAATAAAATATTAAAAAGCGTTGGAATGCAAAAAAAATAGTAAAATAACATGTGTATACTAAATACAAAATAAAACGTGTATACTGTAGCATGCGCGCTTGCACTTGTAGTACACAAAAGGTCATAGATAACGACCAAATATGTACTACAATAAGTATAACTAATATACATGCGCACACACACATATATAAACAGTCCAAAAAATAGTCAAAACGTAAAAGAAATTATTAACGAAACGCCTCATTGTTCGCCAAGGCACTTTATTTTTTTATTGATAATTTATGAAATTAATTTCTAGAATGGCGTTTTCGAATAAAATTATGAATTATTTACATATTTTAAGCAAACATTATATATTAAAAAAAAAATTTTTAGTTATGTAACAATGTAAGCATAACGTTAAAATTAAGATCTTTTTTTATAAAACATGATAGTGATAAAAACTATAACGAATGATGTGTTTTTAAAGTGATTGTAATTAGAAAATACAGTGTATTAATATTTTATAAGAATACGATACGAAAAGAAAATATATAAAGCAACGTAGCTCCAGTTGAGATGAAAATTGTTTGTAAACAAAGCATAATCATCGCTTCTATTCACGACCGTTTTGTTGAATTTTTGAAAATTTCAATGTTATTAATGTTTATGAATGAAGTCAGTCGTTTTGTAGTAGTGAATTAAACACCATGTTGCCAAATATTATTAAAAACCACGCGCGTACTCATGAGGAAAATCGTTATGTTATCTGGTTGCTTTGTTTTAATAAAAGTGAATTGATGGTTAACGTAATCCCGGCTTTAAAACTTGAAATAACTAAGCTATTTACAACTTATGATGAACAAAATGAGTGTCTTCCAAAAGTAGTGTGTCCATTTTGCAAAAGAAATCTGTACAGTGTATTTACATATTTTAAAAGAACTTAAAAAGGAAGGCAATGATTGGGCAAAATACTGTAGTGTTCAACGTGCAATAACTTACGGAACTCCTTCTTTTGAAGGAAACAGTTGCAAAATATTACTAAATAATATCGATTTCTTGCGATCCAATGGTAACTTGAATTGTTTAAATTATGTTGAGGTTTTTGAAAAGTTTAACGCGGTTGTCAACTCTTGCTTTACTGTTTCTTTATGTCCAAAATTTATTGAATTTATCGATGCGCTTAAAAATGCTTATCTATCTTTAGGTATTTCAGTAACACCAAAAGTACATGCAGTTTTTTTTTCCATGTGAAACACTTTTGTATTGAACATAATCGAGGCCTAGGTTTTTACAGTGAACAGGCTATGGTAGCGATCCATCATGATTTTTCTGCAATGTAGGCGAGATACAAAGTATCTCATATAAAAGGGAATTAAAATTAACATCTAAAATAAAAGGGAATTAAAATTTTTTTTTAGAAAATAAATTTGAAATAAAATTTTTTTATGTTAATAGATAAATTTAACAAAATTTAATTGAATTTTTTTGTCGAAAATATATAGCTAAAATTTGTGAACAAAATTGTATATCATCAAATTTTTTTTTTCTCTCTCTTTGGTAGTTTTCGATTACAAGTGCGTCCCCACGTGTCCCAGAAAATTTTTTTTTTTTGTCTCTTTTTTTGTAGGTAATGCGCAGGCGCTATTAACATAGCTTAGCGTGGATACAAAGATTAAAATACATAACTCTGTATGCTGTCGTTCGCTTTATGAGAAAAAGCGAACAGGCATTTGAATTTATTTAAAATAGAGACGTGCGATATTATATATACCCCCCTTATCGATCAGGTCATTAGTCATATTTCGTTGACTTATAAAGTGAGAGAGAATATTAGTTTCAGCTGGCGAGGAAGCTGAAAGTAAATAAATTATAAATAATCCTTTAATGTAAAAATAATTTATTCTCAACAAGAGTAAAATTTTTTTTGTAATTTAATATTAAATCTAATTAATTAAAAATTAAAATAAATTTTTTTGTATGTACATTAAAAGATCTGAAAATTTTTTTTTTGTGTGGTTTAATAGTATTTAAACTACATAACATTATTTATATATAGTAAAATATTTTTTTTCCATGATATTAAATTTTCTCTCACAGAAGATTGCCAGCTCATAGAGTGGCAATTGATCGGCGCAGTGTGTGTGGTTGAGAAAATTTAGAAATTTCTCAAAGATCTCATTTTAATAAAGTTTCACCTTTTTACACTACACATTAAATACACGTGTATAATAGAAAAAAAAAAAATGTCCTCACACAGTTAGGTGTGCGCTTTTAACTAAAACTAAAAAGCGCACAGGCTTTTGGATTTAGCCGCGTATTCTGAAGATTTTAATGACGATTTCTAACGGTCTTGTTGTAATAAAAATTAAAATCACAGTGTGGAAAAATTTTGTTTTATGTCGGTCAATCACTAAAATATTATTAGTTATTGCGTTAAATAAATAAATCCAAAAACCAAAACATGAAAATATATATTTTTTCTTCTTAATTATATATACATATATTTTATTGTTTTTTTTTCACATCGTATGTGTGCGGCTTAGTTTCTAACCACACATGTACGAACTGAAATATTATTTATTATATATATAGCGAATATACACACACACTACAATTGCTTTTGCTGTTCCTGTACTTTACAATTTATGTCCATGTTGCTTGAAATACAATATTTCCCAAATGCGATTACATTTATTGAAAATTTTTGAAACACAGCGAATAACAATGTTTCCAATTTTACATAATTATAATAATGCAACTATCAATTACAATGATCCACCGGACATGATAAGAAGAAGTTTTTGTCATGAACCTTGTTTAAATAAAATACCATTAAATTTAGATAACGCTGAGATTGAACTTCTTGAAAAAAAATTACAAATGCAGTTATTAGCAGAACAAAAAAAATGATGCAAATGTATTGCAAACCGAAAGATTCTAATCTTGAAATAATTCCAATGGAAATTGACAATGACTCTTCAGAAAAAAATTTTTTAAGACAAAATGATTATTTAATGGATTTTGATGATATTAGCATAAATTATAACGATGATAAAATTAGGAATAATGAGATTGAATTAAATCAAGAAAGAAAAGAATTAAAAGAAATAGATAACAAGGAATTTTCATGTATAACAAAATTGATTAAGAAAAAGGTGACAGAAAAATCTAATGAATATCGAAAAAATGCAATAAAACAGAAAATTACAAAAATGCAGGAAAAAAAATGAGAAATTAGAACAAAAACGTGTCAATGATGCTTTACGAAAAAAAAGCTTATTTAAAAATAAAAATGGAACAACCAAATAAATATAAAGAAATGTTAGAGAATACTAAGAAAACGAAATTAGAATTCAAGAAAATGAAAAGTAATGATCAATTAGAACAAATACGTTCTGATGAGGCTTCACGTAAGAAAGAAACTTCTATAAAATTAAAAGATTCTGAACCAACTAAATAAATAGAAAAGTTAAAAAACACTAGGAAAACCAAAATAGAATCCAAAGAAAGAAAGAAGCTTACATAAAATTGAAAAAAGAACAATCACATAAATATGAAAAAATATTAGAAGAGAATAGAATAGCAAAAGTAAAATCGATTTTAAATATAAGTACTAATGAATTGAAACAGCTACGTGAAAAAGAAGCATTACGCAAAAGAAAAACTTATAGAAAATTAAAAAATGAGTTGAATATGATAAAATGGATGATCAACAATTGGAAATTTCAGATGTTATTGACAAAACGTAAATGAATAATGATTTTTACCAATTTCAACATTTTAATAATAATATTGGAATGAATAAACCAACAGATGAGAGAAAGCGAAAATATAAATATGATTCTTATCAATTAAAAACGTTACTTATAAAGTGTAAATAATTAAAAATTGAAGACATGGATTATTATATTCAAAATAACAATAATAATATTTGTAATAACAATGATAATGTCATGATAAACAAAAAAAAAATGATAAAATTAAGGGTATAATGGGAATAAAATTAAAGAAATTGAATAAAAAAGTTCTAGCAGAAGAAAGTAATTCTAAACTTATTGGTTGTATTGCAAATATATATTTTGATGAAAATGTTATATCTGAAAATTACATTGGCTCCATGACACATACATGTGTTTATTGTGATGCAAAGCATTTTGCTTTCGAATATAGTAAAAGTAAAGATTTCTCCAATTGTTGTCATAAAGGTAAGGTGGAATTGTTAGATAATCCTACTTACTCAGAACGATTAAAACTTTTAGCAGCCGAACTTACAAAAGAAAGTATTGATTTTCGACAAAATGTAAGATTATACAATAATGCTTTAGCGTTCGCAAGTTTTGGTGCTAATTTTGATGAATTGACAGGTAAAGAACCACAAGTTATGAAAAAATGTGGACAAATTTATCATAATGTGTATGCTTTGCATCCTAATAAAGATGAAGCACGTAAATATGGACAATTATATGTTTTAGATAATGAAATTGCAAGGATTGAACGTAAAAAATTCAATACAAATTTAGTATTATTAAAAGAATTAGATAATTTGATAAGAAACATTAACCCTTATGAAGAAAAAGGAGAACTACAACGATGTGCAAGAATCAATTGTCCTCCATGAACAGTTACAATGTCTATTGTCCGCAATAACAATTTGGATAAAAATAGATATAATGTACCTACCTGTAATATAGTCGCGATAGTATATGTTGGAAAAGATGATCTTCCTCCTATCGAACGTGATATCGTCATTTACTCTAACAAGGAGAGCGTTTCACCTTCGAGTCACCGTTTTCACTCAAATTTTGGGAATATTTTCTAGATGCAGAAATATGAAGAAAGCCAAAATTTTAGAGGCCAACGCTCAATATTTTCCTAGTTACAGGCCATTGAAGAAAATCACTAAAAAAGTTACTAGATTTTCAAACGCGTATAGTTCCTCAGCATTATTAGCTAGAAGCTTAAACCTTTTCTTAAATGAAAGCTGAGCTCAAATCCTTTCGAAATAGCACCTATACCATCTCAAAATATTATTTTTTCCCAAAGTTAGAGCGTAATAAAGATTGGACCTGAATTTTTTGTTTAAAACATTAATTAATAATAAAAGCTAAAATTGGGTTCAATCTTTATTATGCTATAACTTTGGGAAAAAATAATATTTTGATATGCTATAACTACTATTTCGAAAGGATTTGAGCTCAGCTTTCATTTAAAAAAAGGTTTAAGCTTCTAGCTAATAATTCTGAGGAATATAAGCGTTTGAAAATCTAGTAACTTTTTTAGTGATTTTCTTCAATGGCCTGTAACTAAGGAAATATTGAGCGTTGGCCTCTAAAATCTTGGCTTTCTTTATATTTCTGCATTCAGAAAACATTCCCAAAATTTGAACAAAAACGGTGACCCGAAGGTGAAACACTCTCCTTGTAAGTATGAAAAACCAATAAGTATACCAACAATTAGCAAACATACAGATCCTATGACATATCCGCTAGTTTATCCTATTGGTTGTTATGGATGGTTGCCAAATATGAAAAGTAAATTTTAAACAACTAATATTTCAAATTTGCAATTTTATAATTATAGATTTAGCATTAGAAATGAATTTAATCCATACCTTGAATTGGGAAAAATATCTCATCAGGCAATCAATGATGCATTTGTAAAAGTTGAAACTTCTAGATTATATTTCATACGAAAAAATCAGAATATATTAAGAAGTGATTGTTACAAAGGAGTAATGGACTATTTACATAACAAAAAAGAATTAGAATCGTCAAAAATTGGAGAAACGGTCATATTACCATCAAATTTTACAGGCAGTCCACGATTTATGAAACAAAATTACATGGACTCGATGACGCTTGTAAATTATCATGGTAAACCTGACCTTTTTTTAATTATAACGTGTAATCCACATTGGAAAGAAATAATTGAAAACTTGGAAAATTATGAAAATTCAATAGATAGGCCGGATATTGTAACAAAAGTATTTCATCAAAAAGTGGATGAATTTAAAGATTTAGTAATTAAAAGAGGAATATTTAGAAAATATGTTGCGTATAGTTACGTAATTGAATTTCAAAAACGAGGATTACCACATATAGATGTGTTATTATTCTTAGATAAAAATGATAAAATTAACACTCTCGAAAAAGTTGATGAAATAATATCCGAGATATTTATCCGAAATTATATAGTATTGTTGAGCAATTTATGATACACGGTCCCTGTGGTATGCAAAATATAAATTCTCCATGTATGGATAAAAATACGAAACAATGTACAAAAAGTTTCCCAAAAAAATGTAATGATTTAACAGAATTTAAATTTAATGGCTATCCGTTATACAAACGTAAAAATGATGGCGTCAAAATAATTTTTAAGAATGAATTTACAGAAAGAGTAGCAAATAATGGATTTGTTGTTCCTTATGATCCTTACTTATTATTAAAATTTAATGCACATATAAATATAGAAGTATGTTCCACTGTACAATGCATTAAATATTTATTTAAATATTGTTATAAAGGTCATGATTGTGCATACATTAAAATACGCGAAGTGAATGTTGATTTCGCAACAGAAAAGAAAGACACTTTTCAAAATGATAATAAGGAAAATATTGAATATGAATATGATGAAATACAACAGTACATAAATACACGATATTTATGTCCGCCTGAAGCAATGCACACATTATTAGAATATCCTTTACATGTTATTTCACATACTATAAAAAGACTAAGCGTTCATGAAAAAAATCAACAAAATGTATTTTTTAAAGAAGGAAAAGAAGAAACGATCATGCAGAAAAATGTGGGAACAACATTAACAGCATATATCGAATTGAATCGAGAAGATTTAAAAGCTCGAGATTACTTGTATATAGAAATACCACATTTTTATACATTTGACGAAAAACTAAAAAAGTGGAATAAAAGAAAAAAAAAGGAAACCAATACTTAGTAGAATGTATTTGGTAAATCCAAAAGATAGAGAACGCTACTTTATTAAATTATTACTATTACATGTCAAAGGCGCCACATCTTTTGCATATTTACATACTATTGATAATGTAATATATACTTCGGTTTATGAAGCAGCTAAAGCTAAACAATTAATTAATGTAGATGAAGAATGGGACCGATGTTTAGAGGATCATCATTAACAGAATTCCCTCATGCTCTTTGTGAATTATTCGCTTTTATTTGCATTTTTCATAATCCCATAAATGCACGAGATTTATACGAAAAATATAAAGATAAGTTATATCATCCTTAATACGAAAAAGATATAGGCTAAATATTGGCATTGAATGTTGTTCAAAATAATTTACACATCAATGGATTTTCTTTAAATGATTTTAATTTACCTAACATAAGCACATACATAGAAGATAATGATGATGAAACAATTTTAAATTATAATGATGATATTCTAAATGAATTGGAAACAAAAATAAATTCCTTAAAAGAGAAACAAAGACAAATATTTGACTCTACTATAAAAAGTTTAAATCAAAATAAACAAAAATGTATTTATATTGATGGACCAGGTGGAACAGGAAAAAGTTATTTACTTAACGTTTTAATAGCTTATTTTAAATATCATAATATACGTTACTTATGTGTTGCTTGGACAGGTATAGCAGCGAATTCATTGATTGATGGAAAAACAGTGCACACAACATTTAAACTACCGTCGAATATAACAGATTGCACAACATGTAATGTTAAGCCTAACCCTGCAGAAGGATGAAATATCTATGACTTCCAAATTTGCTTTTGAGGCAGTTGATCGTCTTTTTCAAGATTTATGCGATGTACAACACCAACCCTTCGGTGGAAAAACTGTAATTGTATCAGGAGATTTTAGGCAAACATTACCAATTGTTCGACATGAAAGTCGTCTTAATATTATAGAAAATTCGGTTAAATTTAGTTTAATATGGAAAAATTTTATGCGTACGACATTAAGTGAAAATCTACGAGTTTCAGATAATGATAATAATTTCAAACAATGGTTATTAGATATCAGAGAAGGAAAACGTCTTAATCTTTTTTAAAGATGATAATGAACTAAGTGCTATACCAGAAAATCTTATCATTAGAGAACATCTTGTCGAAGAAATATTTGGAAATAAAATAAAAATAAATAGTGAAAATCTAATAGATAAAGTTATTTTAGCTCCTAAAAATAATGATGTTATTCAAACCAATAACAACGTTTTGAATATAATAGAAGGAGACTATGTTGAATATTTAAGTATTGATACAGCCAAAGATGATAACAAAGAAAATTTAGATGTTATATTACCTACAGAATTTTTAAATACGTTAATTCCTAATGGACTTCCACCACATAAATTACATTTAAAAATAGGAGCTATTATAATTCTTTTGAGAAATTTTAATGTAAATGAAGGACTTTGTAACGGGACAAGGTTAATAGTAAAAAACCTACTAAGATATTCTATCCAAGCTGAATTGGCGAGTGGAAAAAACAAAGGTAAATTAGTTTTTATTTCAAGAATAATTGAAGGCCCGGATGCAATAAGGGCATTTACGCTCTGAGAACGCAAAACTGAAGTCACTTGGTAGTAAAAATTTCATTTTCTTCAAATAAATTTTAAAAAATTTGACGTTGTAAAACTCATCATGCCGCATCTTTTTTATATTAACAGTTTTTTTATAAAATTTTTATTTTTCAAGAAAAAAATTAAAAACAAGAAAATTTTTTACATTAAATTTTAATACTTTTTTAAACTTAAATCGTTGTAATTCAAGTAAATATTAACCGATTATGCTGAAATTTAAAATATGTTTTCTAAATATCATAGCGAAACTTATGGTGATTATGAAAAATGTTAATTCTCAAATTGTTAGTCGCAATTGTTTATTAATTAATACAAATTACAAATTGTGCGTTTATAATGTACTCGAGAAAAAAGTATCGAGGGAACCTTTAAGTACAAGAAACTTGTAGCGAAAAAGTTTTTGGTTTTTGTATAAAGAAGATTTGTGGAAAGTTTCAAATCGATTGATAAATAATTAAAAAAGATATAACGACATTCACAAGTAGAGCGCATGCGGTCGAGCGCTGCAGTTTTCTTATAAGTTAAATTCTCAGTGAATATTACGTCAACTGAATGACTCTTGGTAATATTATTTGGAAAAAGCAATAATACAAATATAACAATATGATATTTATTAAAAGTAAATAAACATATAAATAAACAAACAAATAAATACATAAACAAAAATCTGTAATGTAATTATTTAATAATTAAATAATTACATTACAGATTTTTGTTTAATACTGATTTTTTGATTGTTTCAAAGGATTTCTTTTTTATTTTGTCTGTTGAACCTTTTTTTCTTTCGCATTAGTAATATTAGTTTTCTAAAATACAAAATGTCATATTTTTAAACAATATAATGTTGGGATTTATATTTGTAAAAGTAAACATATATGCGTATGTACGTTCACTTTTAGGAATATATGGCTACCAGTCTTCTTTTGTATAACGACTAGACTTGTAAAATTGTTCATTACGAGGAATGAAAATTATTTTATACTTATAATGGAATCAAAAAACGGTCGGAACAGAACGATGTATCATTTCTTGTTCTTTTTTAATCGTTTTTTGATTCCATTATTCCCCATCGTGTACAATTTCACAAGTCTAAACGTTAAACAAAAGAAGACTGGTAGCAAAATATTCCTATATGTTAAGACCACAGCACTTGCCTAAATCGTGTATATACATATATATATATATATATACGAACAAAATTCATAATAATGTTTATATAGAAGAAGAGTGAACGTACACACGCATATATGTTTACTTTTATAAATATAAATCCCAACATTATATTGTTTAAAAATATGACATTTTGTATTTTAGAAAACTCATATTACTAATGCGGAAGAAAAAAAAGTTTAACAGACAAAATAAAAAAGAAATCCTTTGAAACAATCAAAAAATCAGTATTAAACAAAAATCTGTAATGTAATTATTTAATTATTAAATAATTACATTACATATTCTTGTTTATGTATTTATTTGTTTGTTTATTTATATGTTTATTTACTTTTAATAAATATCATATTGTTATATTTGTATTATTGCTTTTTCCAAATAATATTACCAAGAGTCATTCAGTTGACGTAATATTCACTGAGAATCTAACTTATAAGAAAACTGCAGCGCTCGACCGCATGCGCTCTACTTATAAATGTCGTTATATCTTTTTTAATTATTTATCAATCGATTTGAAACTTTCCATAAATCTTCTTTATACAAAAACCAAAAACTTTCTCGCTACAAGTTTCTTGTACTTAAAGGTTCCCTCGATACTTTTTTCTCGAGTACATTATAAACGCACAATTTGTAATTTGTATTAATTAATAAACAATTGCGACTAACAATTTGAGAATTAACATTTTTTATAATCATCATAAGTTTCGCTATGATATTTAGAAAATATATTTTAAATTTCAGCGTAATCGGTTAATATTTACTCAAATTACAACGATTTAAGTTTAAAAAAGTATTGAAATTTAATGTAAAAAATTTTCTTGTTTTTAATTTTTTCCTTGAAAAATAAAAATTTTATAAAAAAACTGTTAATATAAAAAAGATGCGGCATGATGAGTTTTACAACGTCAAATTTTTTGAAATTTATTTGAAGAAAATGAAATTTTTACTACCAAGTGACTTCAGTTTTGCGCGCTTCGAGCGTAAATGCCCTTATTGCATCCGGGTCTTTAATTACATCTCCATCTAAAGAAGATATCCCTTTTAACATGCAAAGAAAATAGTTTCCTATTAGATTAGGTTTTGCAATGACTATTAAGAAATCCCAAGGGCAATCTTATGAAAAAGTTGGTGTATATTTGCCATCACGCGTTTTCAGTCATGGACAATTATATGTTGCCCTTTCAAGGACAAAACATAAAAATAATTTAAAATTATTTTTAAGCAAAAGCGCAATAGTCAACGGAAAAAATAAGAATGATCAAGACACAATTTATACGAAAAACATTGTATATAAAGAAATATTATAAATAATATTGTAAATATTTATATGGCTGATTCCATTCAGATTCATGCAGGCCGTCACTGATCGAATTTTTTTTTTCTTCCAAGTAATAAAAATACCTTCTATTATGTATATAAAGATAAAATTTACCTCGTAGAATGCTCAAAAAAAATTTTTTTTTTTACTACAGCAATTCTAGTGTTGGATGTAAAAACGAAAATTCAAAAATTGAAAATGAACCTCTACTTTTAAATGACTATAGCTCCGTCAATTTTTAACCTTTTCGAGCGTTTTTTTAACGAAAGTGTGCGGAATTTTGTTTAGTTTTAAATGCAATCTCGATTTTTGTAATACAATTGATCTCACTGAGTTATTTACGAAAAACCGAAAAAAGCGATTTTTTTCGAACACGATTTTCTGAAAAACTATATTTTATTTTTTTTTTAAATTTTTATATGATTTTATACAAAAAAAATACTAACTTTTAGGGTAGGTGAGAATATGCGATTTTGCCTTATTTTTTTTTAACAGATTTTTAAACGTTTTTTTTATATTTTCGATTTTAAAACATTGATACCATGGCGCATTGTACTATTTTTCCAACTTTACGTGTTCTTACAACTATTTTTATGCTTTTATTTATTAATATATCAAAAGTATCAACAATAATCTTTAAAATAAACCCCGGATCGAATATTTTGATCAATTAAAACCAAAGTTATGACGATTTAAAGTTTAAAAAAAAATGCTGAAACTTTAAATAAATATGATATTTACATTGAGGAAACGCAATTTTCGTTAAAGATTAAAATCTGAAGATATAAATTTTTTAATTTAAAAAAAAAGTTATTTTGATGAAAGAATACATAACCATTTATCCTCTTTTTATGGTACATTATTATAATAAAAATTGTTTCTGTTGAAGAAGATAATTTTTTATCAGTTTGAATTTTGCGCCTAGAATTTGAATTTATTTTGTAGGGAGTTGACGCATGTCACTACTAGGTGGCGATGATTCGTTCTTTGCATTCTCATCAACGACTTGACGCGTTTAAAAATATAAGAAAAGGAAGATAAAAAATAAAGTTGTTTAAGAAAAATTTTTTTTTTTGATCTGTCATTGAACAGAATATCAATAATGGCATCACTGATTGTTAAAATGAAGTGCAAGGATTTAAAAGAAAGGCACAAAAAAGTTGTTTATGATTGCTCCAAAAGTCCGCTTAGAGAATTAGGTGATCTAACGGAGCCTTTGAAGCGCTTGTATCCAAATACTTCTTTCTCTAGAGAAGATAAAATATGCCCTTCGTGTTACAAAATATTATCAGATAAAGTGAAAAATGCGCCTATTTCATCGACTTCAAGCAGTCAACAATCTTCGGAAGATTTTATTCATAGTGAGGCTGTGGTAGAACAGCTCAACGAGACTTCAAGTAATTTGAAATTAAACATTTCTCCAATTAAAATGCCTCAAAGTATCAATATCAAGATGCGAGAATCTTATGCTCTCCGAAAAAGAAAACAAATAAACGATGCATTTGATTCACAAATAGCAAGTAAAATGATGAAAGTCTACGATATAACGGATTTGCCCGCATTGAATGAAAATAATGAATGTAAAACAAATGATAAATGGCTTGAGAATATTAAAATTGCATTAGATAATTGTTCAAATTTTCTTGAGAAAGTGCGATTGTTAAGTATTATACCAAGTGATATTTCCAAAGATTATTTATTATCAGTTTTACCAAATGTAACTATTTATATGATTGATCAAGCACGATCATTGGTAAATAATAAAAAAATTTACAAGCAGTCTGAGAACTATTGTGGCCATTCTTTGGATAGTGAAATTGTAATGAAAGTAAAGGATTATTATCTGAACGATGATTTTAATTGTTCTCGTCAAAGTGCGAATAAAAGCGACACAGTATCTATCAAAGAAAATGGTATAAAAACTAAAAAAGTCAAACGCTTTCTTACGCGAAGTATAAAAGAAATATATCAATCATTTAAAGACGAAAATCCTGAAATGAAAACAAAAATTGGTAAATCAACATTCTACGCTTTAAGACCGAAGTGGGTTATACCACATCCACCCACCGATTCGTGTCTTTGCGTTTACTGCGAGAATCTTAAACTTATGTTAGATGCTTTGAATAATTATAAAAAAGAGAATAAACAAGACATTGCAGATTTGGAATTGAAAATATGTTCTTCACTTTTTTGTTCAAAAGATGATATGAAATGTGTACTAAGAGAATGTAAAGAATGTCCCATTGGAGATTCTATTGATTTACAAGTAATTTCTTTGACAGAAGAAGATTTATATGACGAAATAATTTATGGTGTTTGGGAAAAATCAAATTTACTGAATAAAACTAGCACAATTGAAAATTTCTTAATAGAGTTAAGAGAGCGCGCTCTCACTGTAAGAGCTCATAAATTGGTCAAAGAAATTCAACGTATAGCAATTAAAGAGGTTAAACTTTTAGCGAAAAATAATGACTTCCAATTAGTTATTCATGTCGATTTTGCAGAAAATTGGACAGTTCTGCTTCAAAATGAAATTCAAAGCTATCATTGGAGTAAAAACCAAATATCAATATTTACGTCGGTATGCTATTTTGGAAATGATAAAACAGTCAGTTATGTCACCGTCTCTGACGATATTAAACATGATTCGTCTCATGCCCTAATGGCTATAAATTTAACTATCGATAACTTAAAACAAAAACATATTGCGCAAGATCTTGATGAAATCATAACCATTTCCGATGGAGCTGCCAGTCATTTTAAAAATAGATATCAATTCTATGAGCTTCAAAACTCAAAGTAAACAGAAAATGGCTTTTTTCTGCAACAGGTCATGGTAAAGGCGCTTGTGACGGTATTGGTGGTCTAGTTAAACATTATGCTACCACGCATAATCTGTCCAAGAAGAGTGCAGATTTTATTAGAAACGCTGAAAATTTCGCCACTCACGTATCAAAATATACTCCGTCGATTAACATTCTTGTTATCCGCAAGGATGAGTTAGAAGTTTTTCGACTGACAAAAAAAATGGAATGGTTAGGAAATGCAAAAGAAATTAAAGGTATTCAAAAGATTCACTGTTGGAAAAGTGAACGAAACCAAATCTACACTGCCAAAACTTCGAGACATGAGTGGCAAGAAGTAAATTGAAAGGTTTTATTCAAATTCGGATTTTTTTATTCACATTAGTTCTCAATTCATTAGTGTTCTTTCTCAATTGTATCGCATATTTGTTCATTGAAAATGACCAAATAATATATTTTAGTATTTAAAAAACTCACCTTTTCAAAATTCAAATTCAAAATTCAAAATTCAAAATTCAAAGTAAATATATTTATTTAAAGTTTCAGCATTTTTTTTTAAACTTTAAATTGTCATAACTTTGGTTCTAATTGATCAAAATATTCGATCCGGGGTTTATTTTAAAGATTATTGTTGATATTTTTGATATATTGATAAATAAAAGCATAAAAATAGTTGTAAGAACACGTAAAGTTGGAAAAATAGTACAATGCGCCATGGTATCAATGTTTTAAAATCGAAAATATAAAAAAAACGTTTAAAAATCTGTTAAAAAAAAACAAGGCAAAATCGCATATTCTCACCTTATTTAATTATTAAATAATTACATTACAGATTTTTGTTTATGTATTTATTTGTTTGTTTATTTATATGTTTATTTACTTTTAATAAATATCATATTGTTATATTTGTATTATTGCTTTTTCCAAATAATATTACCAAGAGTCATTCAGTTGACGTAATATTCACTGAGAATTTAACTTATAAGAAAACTGCAGCGCTCGACCGCATGCGCTCTACTTGTGAATGTCGTTATATCTTTTTTAATTATTTATCAATCGATTTGAAACTTTCCACAAATCTTCTTTATACAAAAACCAAAAACTTTTTCGCTACAAGTTTCTTGTACTTAAAGGTTCCCTCGATACTTTTTTCTCGAGTACATTATAAACGCACAATTTGTAATTTGTATTAATTAATAAACAATTGCGACTAACAATTTGAGAATTAACATTTTTCATAATCACCATAAGTTTCGCTATGATATTTAGAAAACATATTTTAAATTTCAGCATAATCGGTTAATATTTACTTGAATTACAACGATTTAAGTTTAAAAAAGTATTAAAATTTAATGTAAAAAATTTTCTTGTTTTTAATTTTTTTCTTGAAAAATAAAAATTTTATAAAAAAACTGTTAATATAAAAAAGATGCGGCATGATGAGTTTTACAACGTCAAATTTTTTAAAATTTATTTGAAGAAAATGAAATTTTTACTACCAAGTGACTTCAGTTTTGCGTTCTCAGAGCGTAAATGCCCTTATTGCATCCGGGCCTTCAATTATTCTTGAAATAAAAACTAATTTACCTTTGTTTTTTCCACTCGCCAATTCAGCTTGGATAGAATATCTTAGTAGGTTTTTTACTATTAACCTTGTCCCGTTACAAAGTCCTTCATTTACATTAAAATTTCTCAAAAGAATTATAATAGCTCCTATTTTTAAATGTAATTTATGTGGTGGAAGTCCATTAGGAATTAACGTATTTAAAAATTCTGTAGGTAATATAACATCTAAATTTTCTTTGTTATCATCTTTGGCTGTATCAATACTTAAATATTCAACATAGTCTCCTTCTATTATATTCAAAACGTTGTTATTGGTTTGAATAACATCATTATTTTTAGGAGCTAAAATAACTTTATCTATTAGATTTTCACTATTTATTTTTATTTTATTTCCAAATATTTCTTCGACAAGATGTTCTCTAATGATAAGATTTTCTGGTATAGCACTTAGTTCATTATCATCTTTAAAAAGATTAAGACGTTTTCCTTCTCTGATATCTAATAACCATTGTTTGAAATTATTATCATTATCTGAAACTCGTAGATTTTCACTTAATGTCGTACGCATAAAATTTTTCCATATTAAACTAAATTTAACCGAATTTTCTATAATATTAAGACGACTTTCATGTCGAACAATTGGTAATGTTTGCCTAAAATCTCCTGATACAATTACAGTTTTTCCACCGAAGGGTTGGTGTTGTACATCGCATAAATCTTGAAAAAGACGATCAACTGCCTCAAAAGCAAATTTGGAAGTCATAGATATTTCATCCTTCTGCAGGGTTAGGCTTAACATTACATGTTGTGCAATCTGTTATATTCGACGGTAGTTTAAATGTTGTGTGCACTGTTTTTCCATCAATCAATGAATTCGCTGCTATACCTGTCCAAGCAACACATAAGTAACGTATATTATGATATTTAAAATAAGCTATTAAAACGTTAAGTAAATAACTTTTTCCTGTTCCACCTGGTCCATCAATATAAATACATTTTTGTTTATTTTGATTTAAACTTTTATAGTAGAGTCAAATATTTGTCTTTGTTTCTCTTTTTAAGGAATTTATTTTTGTTTCCAATTCATTTAGAATATCATCATTATAATTTAAAATTGTTTCATCATCATTATCTTCTAAGTATGTGCTTATGTTAGGTAAATTAAAATCATTTAAAGAAAATCCATTGATGTGTAAATTATTTTGAACAACATTCAATGCCAATATTTAGCCTATATCTTTTTCGTATTAAGGATGATATAACTTATCTTTATATTTTTCGTATAAATCTCGTGCATTTATGGGATTATGAAAAATGCAAATAAAAGCGAATAATTCACAAAGAGCATGAGGGAATTCTGTTAATAATGATCCTCTAAACATCGGTCCCATTCTTCATCTACATTAATTAATTGTTTAGCTTTAGCTGCTTCATAAACCGAAGTATATATTACATTATCAATAGTATGTAAATATGCAAAAGATGTGGCGCCTTTGACATGTAATAGTAATAATTTAATAAAGTAGCGTTCTCTATCTTTTGGATTTACCAAATACATTCTACTAACAAGGAGAGTGTTTTTCCTTCGGCACACAGATTGTAACCAAACTTGTTGAGTAAGTTCCTAGTAACAAAAATAAATAATATGTAGAGTTATAGAGCCCAACGCTTCCTCACTTTTGAATTATTCAATTTTATGATATGAGAAAAATGAGTTTATCGACTAAATTCAAATTTTATGCTAAAACAAAAAATTTATAAAAAGTTAATATAGCATCATCAAATTTATAAGTATGTGTAATTAAAAGACACATAATATATTAGAAAAAATAAATATTCAATTAAAAACAGCTGATTGAAATAATATTTATTACCTGGTTATACCGTCTTTTTTAATAAAAATCATGAATTCACCAAATATCTATTTAATATTTTAAAAATTTGAACCTTGCACAAAATTATTTTCTTGAATATATTTTTTTCTTGTATTATCTTAACCTGAAAGTAATAGAAAAATGTTCACAAAGTATACATGTTCTATTTTTTAAATTAGAAAAAGCTTAACCATAAAATATATAGATACTTATCTGATGATTGTTGAGTAAATTTCACATGCTTACGTGTAAGTCCATGTTCTTGTACTATATTGAATCCTTAACAATATAGTAGATTTTTAATGACAAACAGAATTAGATTGAATTTATCTTTTATAATATATGATGTTATTCTATCAGCCATTCGCATCAGCTCTTTGAGTATTTAGCTCCATGTTATGAGCTGAAAGAATAATTAATTTTCATCATATACTTGATGCACTTTTACAACACTGACATTATTTACAACACTAATACTTCTTTTGGTTTCTGATCAGCAGTCAACTGTTGACAAAAACAAAACAAAAAAATTAAATTGGCGTGTATTAAACAATAGTTGTATAATCACAATTACAATGACACTGATTGCAAAGTGATTACATTTGTGTTGCACACTTATATATATATATGTAACTACTTATAACCCATGTAAAAACAATAATTATACATACACTTTTTAAAAATATAAATACAAATCTCATATGAAACTTCATTATAACCTAATAAGGCAATTCTGAATACACATTCATAGCGAATGTACGTATTTACAGAATCTTAATACTTTACTTTTAAATGATTTTAAGTTTTGATTTAACTTGATTTTAAAATACTATTTTTTTATTCATGTAAACAATAGAAATAATATTTTTATATCATTTGCACATATATTTTATTCAATTCGTTGGTTTTTGCTTGCTATACTTTTATTTTGTGGCGCCATCTAGCACTTCAAAATTAAAGTATATTTAAAATTTTGTTTAAATATTTAAAAATTTTACAACAGTGAAAAACCTCAAAGCGACCACTTAAGTATTGCAAAGCATTTTTCAGTTTTCCATTATTTATTTTAAATTTATAGTTATTTTACCTTTTTAAATTTCTTTTCAGTTCAAAATTTTCTTAACTTATCAATTTAATCATTTTGTTTGATTTTTCTTTGTATTAATTAATTATTTTTTTATTAACCTAATTTTTTTTGTAATTATCAAATTTAATTAATTTATTATTTAAAATTTTGAAAGATTTTTTAGTTAAAATTGTATATATATTTATTGTAATTTTTTATCTTTTCTTATTTTTAATTTATTATTTATAGCTATTAAACTTTATTTAATCATTTAAACAAGATTAATTTTATTATATAAATAGATTTTTATTTTTATTTATTTAACCAAGATCAATCTTGTTATACAATTAGATTTTTTATTTTCATTATAATTGTTATTTCTATTTTTGTTATTTCTATTTTTGTTATACTATCTGTTAAAATCATTCAAAATTTATAGTTAATAATTGATAAATTTTTATTGATTTCCTTTTAAAAAAATTAAAAAATGGATTGTGATTCAAGTGAGTGTGAAGATTTTCATGGCTTTGAAAATAAATCACTGCAATTTAGTGAGGATGAAGATTTTCATGGCTCTGAAAATGAATCACTGCAATTTATAACTGCTAGTGTTTATAAGTGCATTGAAATTTTAAAAAAGAAAGGGGTATGATCAGTGTATCTTCATCCGTGTCCTCTTCAATGAAAGTAGAAGAAACTGGCCAAGAAATGGCAAACATTTTAATAGAGTATATTACTGATTTACAACCAGTAATATGCGATGAGTTGTGCTTGCCTTCTGAAGTTGTCGAGTGGGAAGTTGATGAACCATCCAATCAATATAGCGAAGAGTTTACTTCAGAATCTTCAGGTAAAATTATTTCCTTAAAAATCTTTTTCTTTCAATTTAATATACTTAATTATCTATTTTTATTACAGAATCGCTTCCAACAAGTCAATCTTCTACTGGCTATGAGCCTCCAGATAAAAAAAAAAAGTTCAATTTGATTCCAATTTCCAAAAAAATTAAGGCTGTTAATCTTCTCACAGAACATCCAAATTGGACTTTGAAATCATTACAAAAATTTGTTGGGCCTTCTTTAACTCGAAAGGATGAAGTTTATCGATGGAAAAGAGATGTATTAAATGGTGGCACAAAATATGATAAATTGAAGGAAATCGAAGACTGGACTTTTAGAAGATTCCAGGATGCCCGTTCAAATAAACAACCAGTCTCCACGAGGAACATTCAAGAATGGGGTTTGCAAGCAGCAATGCAATTTCTTGGAAATGGAACCTTTGCGTTTGAGGCTTCACAATCTTGGGCAAGTACATTTAAAAAAAATCATAGAATACGTCAGAGGAAGGTGACAAGATATGTGAAGCCAACAGAATTCAAATCTTTAGATGAAATTAAAAATATAAGTTTCAAATTTCAAGAAGAATGCCGTGTACTCATACCCACCTACAATTTAAATTTTGTGATTAATACAGATCAGATGGGGTGTGAGTACAGAACAAATGTACAAAGAACACTTGGGTACATTGGACAAAAGTCTGTAGAAGTGCATCTTGGAGATATGAATAAAGTAACGCATACTTACACTGCGCAATATTCAATCACTGCATCAGGAAAGCTGTTACCCAAGGTTTTCCTATGTTTGCAAGAGACAACAGGAAAGTTTGGTCCACGCATTCAATTGGAAATGGAAACTCTTGAAGAGAAGTATAAAAATGTTTCCATAAAATGTTCAAAATCTGGAAAATTATCCAAAGTTATATTTTCTGAATACACAAAAGATGTGCTGCAACCTTATGTAAATAATAATAATTTTCTATTGATTTTGGATTCATGGGGTGGTCAATCCCAATCCAATTTATTTGACAAATTCAAGAATGAAAATAATGAATCAACATGCACAATTAAATATATACCTCCAGGCTGCACACCTTACTGTCAGCCATTAGATACATATTTGCATAGGCAAATTAAAATATTTGTAAAAAAATTACAAAATTCAACGTACTTGATGCAGCAGCAAAGACAAATTAACAGTCGAGATGATGCTGTAAAAATTCATTCAGTGATTCACCATCAACTATCTGCTCCATTATTTAATCCAATGATTCAGTATGCGTGGTATTCCTCTGGATTAATTAGCGATAGAGACATTTTCATGAATGTAAATGAAGTGTGCTTCTCTCAAAAACGTAGTGAAAGATGTGATTGTAATTCACTTGCATTTATAAAATGTGCTTGGTGTAGAGAGTGTTTATGCTTTCAATGTTTTTATGAATTGTACCATCCTGAAAAATGTACACAAACTTTTGTAAATATGTAAAATAAATGTCATTTTAAAATATTCAAAATGAATTGAATTATTTAATTTCTACCTTAAAATTAAAAATATTTTCAAAATTTGAATTGTAAATGATTAATTTAAAAGCTTTCAAAATAATTTCTAAAATACTTTTAATGTTGATTTACATTAAATAATTTTTATTTATTAATGTCAGTCACTTATAAATTTTTACTTTTAAAGTATACAAAATATATTATATAATAAATAAAAATGTCGTTTAAATTGTTACCTCCACTGTTTATTATCACGTTTTTTCAAATATTCCACACACTGTAGATCTTATTTCTTTAAAATTTCCATCCATTTTCAAACAGTTCATGCACTATGAAATTTCTTTTTTCCACAAAACTTTTAAAAATACATTTTTTTAACCTGAAAATCACAAAAATTATCACAAAGTATTCACTATCTTAATCAAAATAATGAAATTTTAATTTAGAATAAAATATACTTATCTGATTAATTAATACAATAAGAATAATACTTGAAATGAAAATAAATATACTATCAACTAAACTGACGAATGACGAACACGTGTTAATAATGGTAATCGCGCTGTTATGACAATCTTCTTTACCAACAGCAATAATCTTCTGGTAAAAATAACCAGCTGTTTGACATGCTAAAGGAAAAAGAAAAGGATGCAAACAGTATGACTGCGATATCGTGCGTAATCCATTGACGTCCAAAATTACGTGCAAGTATAATACTTTACTCTTTTTAAAAAAAGTGAAATAATAAAAATAGTATTTTAAAATCAAGTTGAATCAAAACTTTAAATCATTTAAAAGTAAAGTATTAAGATTCTGTAAATACGTACATTCGCTATAAATGTGTATTCAGAATTGCCTTATTAGGTTATAATGAAGTTTCATATGTGATTTCTATTTATATTTTTAAAAAGTGTATGTATTATTGTTTTTACATGGGTTATATAAGTGGTTACATATATATATATATATATATATATATATATATATATATATATATATATATATAAGTGTGCAACACAAATGTAATCACTTTGCAATCAGTTTCATTGTAATTGTGATTATACAACTATTGTTTAATACACGCCAATTTAAATTTTTTTGTTTTGTTTTTGTCAACAGTTGACTGCTGATCAGAAACCAAAAGAAGTATTAGTGTTGTAAATAATGTCAGTGTTGTAAAAGTGCATCAAGTATATGATGAAAATTAATTATTCTTTCAGCTCATAACATGGAGCTAAATACTCAAAGAGCTGATGCGAATGGCTGATAGAATAACATCATATATTATAAAAGATAAATTCAATCTAATTCTGTTTGTCATTAAAAATCTACTATATTGTTAAGGATTCAATATAGTACAAGAACATGGACTTACACGTAAGCATGTGAAATTTACTCAACAATCATCAGATAAGTATCTATATATTTTATGGTTAAGCTTTTTCTAATTTAAAAAATAGAACATGTATACTTTGTGAACATTTTTCTATTACTTTCAGGTTAAGATAATACAAGAAAAAAATATATTCAAGAAAATAATTTTGTGCAAGGTTCAAATTTTTAAAATATTAAATAGATATTTGGTGAATTCATGATTTTTATTAAAAAAGACGGTATAACCAGGTAATAAATATTATTTCAATCAGCTGTTTTCAATTGAATATTTATTTTTTCTAATATATTATGTGTCTTTTAATTACACATACTTATAAATTTGATGATGCTATATTAACTTTTTATAAATTTTTTGTTTTAGCATAAAATTTGAATTTAGTCGATAAACTCATTTTTCTCATATCATAAAATTGAATAATTCAAAAGTGAGGAAGCGTTGGGCTCTATAACTCTACATATTATTTATTTTTGTTACTAGGAACTTACTCAACAAGTTTGGTTACAATCTGTGTGCCGAAGGAAAAACACTCTCCTTGTAAGTGTAACAACATATGCATATGCGGTAATCCTCGTTTTTCAAATTCAATTACATAACCATCTGCAATACATTTTCCTAATATTCCCTTTTTTATTACTAAATTTTTGAATACTTCAACTTTTTAATAAAATACTTTTGTTATAATATCAGGTCTATCGATTGCATTATAAATTTCCAAGTTTTCAGTTATTTCTTTCCAATGTGGGTTACAGGTCATACTTACAAAAAGGTCAGGTTTACCATAATAATTTACAAGTGTCATTGCGTCAACATAATTTTGTTTTAAGAATCATGGACTTCCTGTAAAGTTTGACAATAATATTACCATTTTTCCAATTTTTGAAGAATCTAATTCTTTTTTGTTATGTAAATAGTCCATAACACCTCTGTAACAATGACTTCTTAATACCTTTTGGTTTTTTCGTATGAAATATAATCTGGAGGTTTCAACTTTTTCAAACGCATCAACAATGAACTGTTCAGATAATTTTCCCAAATTAAGGAATGGATTAAATTTATTTCTAACACTTAATCTATAATTGTAAAATTTCAAATTTGAAATATCAGATTTTCCAAATTTACTTTTTATATTTGGCATCCATCCAAAACCATCATTAGGATGAATAAGCGCATATGTCATAGGATCTGTATGTTTGCTAATTGTCGGTATACTAATTGGTTTATCATACTTAGAGTAAATGACAATATTACGTTCAATAGGAGGAAAATCGTCTTCTTCAACATATACTATTGCAACTTCATTACAGGTAGGTAGATTATATCTGTTTTCATCCAAATTGTTATTGCGGACAAAAGACATTGTAACTGTTCTCGGAGGACAATTGATTTTTGCACATCGTTGTAGTTCTTCATTTTCTACTTCATGCATTATTTTCTAGGCTTTTGCATAATGGTTGATGTTTCTCATCAAATTATCTAATTCTCTTAATAATACTTAATTTGTATTGAATTTCTTACGTTCAATCGTTGCAATTTCATTATCTTGAACATATAATTGTCCATATTTATGTGCTTCATCTTTATATAGATGTAACGCATATACATTATGGTAAATTTGTCCACATATTCTAATAACTTCTGGTCCTTTACCCGGCAATGTATCAAAATTGGCACCGAAATTCGCGAATGCTAAAGCATCATTGTACACCCTAACATTTCGTCGAAAATCAATAATTTATTCCGTTAATTTAGTTGCTAAAAACTTGAATTATTCTGGGTAAGGAGGATTTTTCAATAATTCTACTTTATCTTTATGACAACAATTGGAGAAATCGTTACTTTAGTATATTCGAAAGCAAACTGTTTCGCATCACAATAAACACTTGTATTTGTCATGGAAGCAATGTTATTTTCAGGTATGAGATTTTCATCGAAATATATATTTGCTATACAACCAATCAGTTTCGAATCAATTTTTTCAGTTAGTATTTTTTCATTCAATTTCTTTAATTTTTTTTCTACTTTGCCCTTTATTGTTTTATCAATAAATTTGTTCAATACAATATTATGATTGCTATTATAATTATTATTATTGTAATTTTCATTATAATTATTGTCCTCAATTTTTAATCGTTTACACTTACAAGGAGAGCGTTTCACCTTCGGGTCACCGTTTTCACTCAAATTTTGGGAATATTTTCTAGATGCAGAAATATGAAGAAAGCCAAAATTTTAGAGGCCAACGCTCAATATTTTCCTAGTTACAGGCCATTGAAGAAAATCACTAAAAAAGTTACTAGATTTTCAAACGCGTATAGTTCCTCAGCATTATTAGCTAGAAGCTTGAACCTTTTTTTAAATGAAAGCTGAGCTCAAATTCTTTCGAAATAGCACCTATACCATCTCAAAATATTATTTTTTCCCAAAGTTGGAGCGTAATAAAGATTGGACCTGAATTTTTTGTTTAAAACATTAATTAATAATAAAAGCTAAAATTGGTTAGTAAATAATGCCTTTAATTGATACGAATCATATTTATGTTTTCTCTTTTTTTAATTTATTGGCTTATCTATTGTAGTATCATTATTAACATGTTTATTGTCATCAATTTCTATTTGTTTACACCTTGTGCGTGATTCTTTTAATTGGTAACAATCATTTTTTACGTGTGTTTTCTTAATAACATCAGCATTTTCAAATTTTTGATTTTTAATTTTTACCATTTTCTCGTATTTATTATATTGTTCACTAATAAGTTTTCTATAAGTCTTTTTTTTGCTTAACTTTTGTTTTACATGCAATCTTTTCAATTTATCAGTATCTCTATTTTCAATTGATTTTATTTTTCATATCCTAATATTTTCAATTTTTTTCATATTTATTTGGTTGTTCTTCTTTCATTTTTATGTAAGCTTTTTTTTACGTGTAGCTTCATTTGTACGTATTTGTTCCATTTTATCAGTACCCTTTTTTATCTTTGATTTCATTTTTGTTATTTTAGTATTTTTTAATTTTTATTTATATTTATTGGGTTGTTTTTCTTTAATTTTTATATAATCTTTTTATTTACGTAAAGCTTTATTCGCACGTATTTGTATTAATTAATCAATATTCATTTTTTCCTTGAAATTCAATCATGTTATCTTAGTATTTTCTAATTTTTCTTCATATTTTTTTGGTTTTTTTCCTTTAATTTTTATATAAGCTTCTTCCTTACGTAAAGCTTCAATCGCACGTATTTGTACCAATTAATCAATACTCATTTTTTCCTTGAATTTTAATTTTGTTATCTTAGTATTTTTTAATTTTTCTTTCTATTTATCTGGTTGTTTTCTTCAATTTTTATAAAAGCTTCTTTCTTACGTAAAGCCTCATTCGCACGTATTTGTTCAAATTTATCAGTACTCATTGTTTCCTTGAATTTCAATTTTGTTATCTTAGTATTTTCTATTTTTTCTTCATATTTTTTCGGTCGCTTTTCTTTAATTTTTATATAAGCTTCTTTCTTGCGTGAAGCCTCATTCGCACGTATTTGTTCCAATCAGTACTCATTGTTTCCTTGAATTGCCATTTTGTTATCTTAGTATTTTCTAATTTCTGTTTATATATATTTGGTTGTCCTTTTTTCATTCTCATATAAGCTTTTTTTTTACGTAAAGTTTCTTGAACACGTCTTAGTTCTAATTTATCATTACTTTTTTTTCTTGCATTTTCATAATAATGTCTTTTTCTGAAATTTTTTTATATTTATGTGATTGTTTTGTTACCATTTTCCAATTAACGGAATGTCGTAGCTGCAGCAATTGAGTTTTGCTTTTTTTATTATATCAATATCTTCTTAAATTTATAAATTGAACAAATGTAATGACTTGTCCACACTAAAGCTACACTAATACAATAATTTTTGTTAAAATAAAAAATCATTTGAACTTGTTATTTTTTTATGAGCTTGGATTGGAAATTAGATATCAAACTCAATAAACCTAACCTTCAAATACGATACATTGTAAGTTTTTATCATAACTTTATATGTCTAATATTTTAGTGGATTTCTTGAGTTGTCCGCTCTAGAGTTCAATCTTACAAATTTTTAGTTCGTAATAAAAAAACTCGAATAAACGCATCGTTTATTCATAAGTTAGGATTGGAAGTATTATTAGAAGGCGGGCAGCTCTCTCATGCTCTGAAGTCCTGTTAGAAATAAAGCTTCTCTTTCATCTATTTCTTTTAATTCTTTTTTTTCTTCGTTTAATTTAATCTCAATTGTCTTAATTTTATTATCGTTATAATTCAAGTGGATATCATCGATTCCCATTATATCATTATCTGGTTTTAAAAAATTTGAATCTGAAATGTCACTGTCAATTTCCATCAAAATTGTTTCATTATTTGAATTCTTTTGTTTACAATACAACTCCATGATCTTTTTTTGTTCTGCCAATAAATGCATTTGTGAGTTTTTTTCTAAAAGTTCAAGCTCGGCGAAATCTAAATTTAATGGTATTCGATTTAAACGTTGCTCGTGACAAAAACGTCTCCTTATCATGTCCGATGAATTATCGTAATTAATATTTGCATTATTATTATTTTGTAAAACTGGAAACATTCTTATTTGTTACATTTTAAAAATTCTTGATGAACGAAATCGCATTTGAGAAAACATCATATCTTAAACAATATGGACCCAAATTATAAAGTATTGCAATAGCAAAAACAATTGCAAAAACGCGACAATCATAATTATTTGTTTGTGATTGTACTGTTTCGAATACTTTGCTCAATTCTGATTTGTTTGGAAATACTCTATTTTTATAAATCTCATGCTCATCTAATAGATATTTAAGATTTAAACTGTCATATATATGAATTACCTTATTATTATAATACACACAAATCCGGTGACCCTTTTCTTAATTTCCGGGAAATAATAACTGTATAAATTCTCCATCATTCAGTACTGAATTAATATATTGTGGTCTTTGAATTAGTGAAGTTAATTGCATGTTGAATGAGGTGCACCAGTTTGAAATATTATTAAATTCTAATATATGAATATCAGTTAACGTGAAAGCAATTCCACTATACAATCCCTGTCCTTTAACAATCAATTTATCTTTCTCAGTCAAAACCATTATTGAAAATTAAACTCCTTTTAATAATTTTAATTTAGTTTTAATAAACTTCTTTCAAAGATATTCACAAAAGAATTGCTTTTATATAAACTAATTTAATTTACTGCTTTTTTACTTTAAAAGCTGATAAATAAAATAAATTATGAAAAATGCTATGAATTAATTGTTATATGATAAATAAATAATAATAAAATTTGTAAAAATAATATAACGATAAAAAATGGTTATTTTCGGCAATTTTACATTTATTTATATATATGGGACATTTCACACCAACTGGAAGAGCAAAAAAATAAAAATCGCTGAAACTCTAAAAATATATTCTGTTTGTTACCCAAAATGTGCAAAAAAATTTTTAAGGATTGAGATTGGAAGGATCAAGAGCCATAAATCTTTGAAATTTAAAAATTTTTTTAAATTTTTGAAAAATTACCAACTTTATGATTTTTTTTCTGAAAATCCTGATATTTTAGAGAGAAATTCATAAGAATACTTCTTGTTGTAAATGAAGAGGAGAGTTAGCATGATTTTTTGCAGACCTAAATTTCGAAGTTTTCTATTGGTTCTTACATGTATTACATGGTAATTTAAATCACTCATTGTTAGCCACTTCAGAAATTGTTTTTCGAGGGCTTATTTTTTTCTATTTCTCATAAATTTTAAAATGAATTTTTGATTGTGTAAGAAAGAGCCACTAATAAGGAGTTATGACAGTTTGAAATATATATTTTCATGTATGATTTATTTTTCATATTGAATATAAATGTATTTTTTCATGTATGATTAATTTTTATATTGAAAATAAATAATACATGAAAATATATATTTTAAACTGTCATAACTCCTTATTGATGGCTCTGAAATACATGATCAAAAATTTATTTTAAAGTTCATGTAAAATAGAAAAAAATAAGCCCGCGAAAAGAAATTTCTGAAGTGGCGAACAATGAGTAATTTCAATTACCATGTAATACATATAAGAATCAATAGAAAACTCAAAAATTCAGGTCTTTTCAAGAATTATGCTAACTCTGCTCTTTATTTACAACAAGAAGTATTCTTATGAATTTCTCTCGAAAACATCAGGATTTTCAGAAAAAAAAAGATGTCCCATATATATATATATATATATATATATATATATATATCATCCTATATTATATAGTTATATTAAAAATTCCGTTTCAGCCCCCCCCCCCTAGACAATTTTTTTAACTTTAGACAAAATTTTATATCTTATTCCAGGAAATTTTTTATTCCTCAAATATTTATTGGCTCATACATGAGAATTTAACCCTTCACGGTTAATGAAATAATTTTAAAAATAACAAATAATTATGTATGATTTGCGATATTTTCTAAAAATTTTATTCCAAATACATTAACAAAAAATATAAGATATTTGACCCGCTTTCAAATCACGATAATTTTATTCAAAATACAATTTCTTATAGAGTTTTCAAGAAATTTGATGTTTAGAAAACTTAACCATTTTTATACAAATAAATTTTTTTTCAACTTTTTTAATCATTAATAAAATGAAAACAAATTTTTTTCATTCATTAACACAATCACAAATAACGTTGATTTTATCATCCTGTAAGAGTACGATTTAATAAATAATAGTTTTTGAGATTCTATTTCTATACCTACCGACTTCTACCCAACTATTGCGCGGGCGAAGCCGAGACGGGGGATGCTAGTAACTCTATATTTAATAATTTTCAATTTTAGTAACAGGAAAAGCTGCACGAAAAGAGATTAATAATTACATTTTCTGCGAAATATTGCCCTTGAATAGAGTAGATGAAATATCAGTCTTAGTACCAAAAAAAAAGACACTAAGCATCGCAAATTTATGCTCTCACTTCATAATATAATAGTACCAACATTAGTCCCTAAAATTCAAGCTACCCGGTTGAAAATAAACACATAGTTTTATTACATGATTTTATCATATGGTTTTATTATGTGGTTTTATTATATGGTTTTATTACATGTTTTTTGGTTTCAATTTATCATATGATGAAAGTATATAATACAATCATATAATATAACCCTATGATAAAATCGTATAGTGAAACTATATGGTGAAGACAAAATAAAACCATATTCACGGACAGAAAAAACAGTTAAGGTATTTCTATCGAGATGAGAGAGAGCGCTATATTTGTGCGAGTGAGATAGAAGTTGAAGATTTGTACAAATAAAAACGTGGCAACAGTGTAGCACTCGATAATAAACATTTAAATGTCATATTGTTTTGAATTTTTGGTTATGATTGGAATTAATGGTTATAAATTTATTTCTTTAATTCATGAATTTATAAATTATTAGTTTTGCCGCTTTTTTATGTAGTAAAATTGTTAAAAGATTTTAAAATATTATTCTACAACTAATAAATATAAAATAAAATATTTAAATGTGTTTTTTGATATAAAATAATTATTGAAATTTATTAATTTATTTTTAATTTTACTAACTTTTTATTAGTTTTTTTTCAATATTTTATAAATTGACTATAAGATTTTTAAATTTTATGCAGCACTTATTGGTTGTCAGTAATTTATTTTCAAATGCTGTGGAAAATGACTACAAAAATTGACAGATAAAGAAAAAAAAGAGCGCGCGAGTTGCAACGTTGTCGACACAAGGCGAATCGAAACCATTCGCAAAAAATACGTATCTTCCCACGCACTTTTCTCACGAACTAAACACAACAACAAAAATTTTGAAGTATCAAAATTTTCGTCAGATAATCTTCTTTCAATAAATGAAAAATTAAATAATTCTAACATACGGTTATAAAATGGTCGTCATAAACAACTTCAAAAAGATCGCATAACGAATGGTGCCCTATTTCTCCCATGTTAAAAACCGAAACTTTAAAGTGCAATAAAAATCAAACCACACACAAGAAATGACTGAAATTTTCACAGAAGATAGATAAAGATATTATAAAACCTTGGGCCAAATTTGAAACAAAACTAACATAAACTGTTTGCGCGATAGAAATACCTTAACAGCTACTCAAAAAATTTGGAATCATTACTAACTTTGTTCGGCAATAATTAAAGATAAAGGAATAAATACAAATCTATAATTTAGCGCCACGCGATAAAAGTAAGGTTATGATTTTAGAAATGATCTGAGAAAACTAAGGATTGATTACTAAAGAGTTAGATAATTAGTCATAAAAAGTTAAATGAAGAGTCAAACTGAGAATTATTGTCTGCAGTCTGCCTATAGGCAAACTACAGATAATAATTCTCAGTTTGACTCTTCATTTAACTTTTTATGACTAGCTACCTAACTCTTTAGTAATCAGAGGGGCTATTCAAGTAGTGATACACATGGATGTATTACGCGAATTTTATGCGCGCGCAGACTTTTTATTCTCTTGTCGACAACTATCGTCGCGATACATACTTGAATATCCCCTCAGTCCTTAGTTTTCTCAGATCATTTTTAAAATCGTAACCTTACTTTTGTCGCGTGGCGCAAAAATATAGATTAGTCTTTATTCCCATTCCTTTAATTATTGTCGAACAAAGTTAGTAATGATTCCAAATTTTTTGAGTAGCTCTTAACTGCTTTTTCTCTCCGTGTGTATGATTTATTTTGTCTTCACTATATAGTTTCACTATACGATTTTATCATAGGGTTATATTATATGATTTTATCATATACTTTCATCATATGATAAATTGAAACCAAAAAACATGTAATAAAACCATATGATAAAACCACATAATAAAACCATATGATAAAATCATGTAATAAAATTATGTGTTTTTTTTCAACCGGGTATAATACTAATTAAAATTATGTCATCACTCTTTTTTTGAGTACCTTAGTACATAAATTAGATATACTTGATTAAGAACCTATTTTAACAATACTTTCCCTTCTCCGTGCAATTGTTAGTTCTAGTAAACGTCAAATACTGTTTTCGATTATTTCATGGTTCGTGATTGAAACACGTGATTAAAAAGAAAAAATTCCTATTATATTTTTTCATTGATTCAAATACAATTTAGTAGAACAAATTCTTAATTCATCATGATATAATTTGTATTTAAACAATTTTTAAGCACATTGTAACTTTAATTAATCTTTTTTTAGAAAAATATAAAAATTTAATTTAGTACAAAACTACAATATCAAAATTCATAAGTTGCGGCAATTCTTTTTTATTTTAAAATTGGCTGATTTATACATAATTATATAATATATAGAAAAACAACCGAGCGACGTTAGGAGCGAGGTATCTTTTGCTAGTAAATAATCAAACAAATAATAGGAGAGAAGGTAACAAATCATTGTGTTAAAATTTAGAAATTTTATAATGTTTCTATAATAAATAATGCATTTATTATAAATATTTTTAAACAATATTTATTATTATAATATTTTAAATAGAATATAAAAGGTAAGCGCACATTTTAAAAAAAAGTGAAATTTTTTTTTTGCAACCAAAATTGTTAATTAACAATATTTTTTACTGACAAATAACATTTTTTTATATAATTAATGATAAAATTTTAATTCAATAATCTAAAATTAATACAAATCCTGGATACGTCAAGTGAAACATTTTATTTTACTGAAAAACTGTGATTTTTGCATTTTCACCAGAAATTGTTAATAACAATTGATGGTGGAATTTTTGAGGAAAGTACTCTCGTTTTTTGGAATCAGCGTGTCAAAATACATAGAATAGGCCAAGATAACTGAGGGGAGCTCGACCTTGCTACGGCGACTATTATCCAGCGCAAGGACTAAAAGTTGAACACGCGAACCGATTAGAAATCTCCGATTTAGACTACAAACATAATAATAACAACAAACAATTAAATAAAAATAAAACAAGTTTAGAAAACTAACATCCTTTGTATGATTACAGATGAGTCTAATACTTTCATTACTTTTCATTATCCAAAATCGTTCGTGCTATATATATATATATATATATATATATATATCACATAAAAACGTAAAAGAAAACTATTCATTTCTATGCGACAAATTTTTATAATTTTTATGTCATAATTTTAATTTTTTTCATTTAAATATTTAATTTCTAATTATAATAAAGAGTAGATTTAACAATAATTAAAATTAAGTAAAATAATCAAGCGTAGAAATAAAAATAAAAACATAAACAAATTGCATGCGATATTAAATATACTAAACATCAGATGTTTTTCTTACATATATACACTAATATTCATATGTATATATATATATATATATATATATATATATATATATATATAAAACACACGCATATTGCAGCGAATTCTAATATAAAAGCAATTAAATGCATAAATTTAGATGAGTAATTTTGATCTTTTAAAATTACCTTTTTGCATCGTTATTTTTAATAAAAAAAGAAAAGAGAAAAAAGTATGAAGAGCAGTATTAAATTAAGGAAAACAATTCCTGCTTCGAATATTATTTCTTTTTTTTAACTTTCTTTCCTCGATCTCTTTGAGGATTGCCGCACTTGCAATGTACATATCTATAAAATTTGTCTCGTCAGATGTACGCTCCTGTAGACATTCCTCCCTTTTCAAAATTTTAATTTAACCTTTTGAATACAATTATTTTTCTGATATTATTATTCAGCCGCAATTGTTCTCCTTGTAATAAATAATAAAAATAAATATACAAAACTGAAGAAAAAAATTAGAAAATGAAAAAGAAAAAAACAGAAAGAAAATGAAATTTAAATTAGAAATCAAATTTTTCACCCTTTGGATCAAAAAACAGTATACGTACCAGGGGCACAAAGGGATTCATGGCTCTCGTGCGAATTTAGCGCCCTCACTTCCTTCTGGCACTCATTCGCATCTGGCTGGAATCCCCTATTTTGCGCCCTTTGTACACAATGTACTATTATAGCATAAGGAACAAATAATATTGCAAAACCATATAACGAAAGAAATGTTATATTCATAAGCATGAACTTCTTTTTATGGAATTCCTATAAAAAATAAGCATGTTTTACACCATTAGAAGAGAATTTTAATTACAATATTATGTATATACGTAATTAAGAAAATGATTATGTAACAAAAAATTACAACTATTTTTAACCAATTAGTAAAAATTGTAAAGGTCCAGAAACAAAATAGGGTTTTTTTAAGCGAGGTAGTATATCTTTTTCAGATATATGCCCTCTGCTGCAAGAAAACTTCTGTACTCTATTTTCTCTCTTTGTCTTACACATTAAGCAAGGCCAAAGTTCAACTTTGAAAGAGTTTAAGATCCCTCTATGACCTTTTAAGGAAAAAGCGAGAGCCAATAGAAATAGAAAATTATAAAGGCGTTAAAAAACAATTTTCGCTAATTGGAGGAAAATTGTTAGATACTTTTAGATCATCTTGTAGTATATTGTAATGTTAAATTTTAAGTATAAAAGGACCTGACCGATCGATGCTTCACACACACACACTGACAATTTTTTTTGACTCGCTCGAGATCATGTCTCGAGATTAAACTCGAAGTTACTTACAATTTTTAGAAATTAAAATTTTTTCTTACTCTCAATTTTTACTCGCTCGAGATCATCGCTTGAGATCAAACTTGATCAATTTTTAAATCTTTGACTTACGCGTCATTCTAAAATTTTGCCTAATTGCTCAAGATCGAACTTTCAAGCTTTTCTTACCTTTGAGAACTTTCAAGTTTTTTTAAATACAAAATATTTTCATTCCTATTTTTTTTTCGTTATACTTAAAAAGGTAGTCTGCTTTACAGGCTTCAAAAAATCGGTTGTTTCTTTTTGCCTAAATCGATTCCAAAACTATTCAAGAATATGTCCTGAAAATGAACCTGGGATAGCAGATTAACATCTAATTGCTGTAAGTACACAAAAACTAGTATTTTTTCGGACCGAAAACTTTAAAGCGCGTTTTCTCGAGTTTTCGTTTTTTCGATTTTTTGTTAGCTGCGCCAGTGATGGCTAAAAAACTATTCGTCCGATTATAAAAATCCAAAGTGATCTAGCTTTGTTATTGAATTACCTTCTGCGTAAACCTAAAAAGTTTGACAAAATTATTTAAATTATTTTTTTTGCAACTTGAAGTGGATATTTTTTTTAAAATGTATATTTTGCTTTCAAACTTCGAAAAAACTTATAATTTGACAACTTTCTGGGGATTTTTTAGGTTCATACAAAAAAGAAACTTATGAAAATTAAAAATTTTCTTGCCCAGATTGTTTTATATGCTGCATACAACCACCATCACTGGTGCAGCCAACAAATATCCAACAGCAGGCGCTCCGGCAAAATGACATTATCTAACAAAATTGAGGATATTTTTTAATGAAAAAATTTGTCATTAAAGCTGAAATGCAGTACAATATGCTATAAAAATTTGATTTCTGATATTCCTTTCCTGCTCTTTCCGTAAAATCTCCGAAAAAACGCTTTTTCTAAGCGTCCTAAAGCAGACTATCCCTTTAAGTTTTAAAAGTACCTTTACGCACATATTGTAATTATCTTGTAATAATTTTTTCTACTGTTTTATTTGAAGAAACGACGAATTAAACTTAAATCAAGTGTTATGTCCGGTCACTTTAAATAGGTTTACTCGGACGTTATATTTAATCGTGAGATATTTGTCTCGTATGCAGGGTAGAGGAGCCAAATCACTTACCTTTTTATGGGTTGGCTGCGTGGTCGTAGGTAACTTAAATTTGTGGTCGGAGTGTTGAAATGTAGCGTGGTGCTCCCCTCTGGTTGCCTGCTTGTGATTGGTTGGGTTGTTAAATAAATTATAACCAGGAATTAGTTGATTAAAATCTATTTATTGAGTTGAACTTTTTCACTAGCACAATTTGGAAAATATATTTTATAATTATATTTATAGAACTTTAATTTACAGTTCATAAACAAGTCGATTGTGCGGTTAGTAGCGAATATTTTGTAATTATAATTTGTTTGATTGTTTGCGCAATTTGTTTACTTATTCTTATAGTTAAATCGATTGGTAAGCTGTAAGTTCGATCGCGCAGTTACGAAAAATTTTCAAAAAAATGTCCTTTTTCTCCGTTGATTGTTTTATTATTTGCGTACAGAATGTTGGTGATTTATATTAGTTTTATTTAATTTAATCGTAAAAGAGGTGCGTCGCGCAGTTACTTTTTTTTTGTTAAAATTTCCCTTTTTTATTTATTATTGACACGTTGTGATTAAACTTTGCAGAAATATTTTAAACATAGTAAGTCGCGTATATTGAAAGATAAACCAGCGAAAAAGAAAATAACTCGTTGATTTAAGCGCGTTCCGAATTTGCGTTGCTTGATTTTTTTTTGTAAAAGAAATCAATTTAAGAAGCAACAAGAAAAAAAACTAATAGCATAGTAGAATTCAGGGTGTTTGTCAACACCATAGGCTGTCTAACCTTATTCCTAACAAGTTTATTTAGTTGACAAATGCGGCAAGTGTTAATAAAATTTTGGATTACCGCTTTTATATTTGGCCAGAAATAATGTTGTCTAATTCGATTATACGTCTTTGTGATACCTTTATGGCCGTTGATTGGCGATTCGTGAATTTCACGTATAATTTCTTCACGTAGATTTACTTCTAGTATTTGTATCAGATTTTTACAAATTGTTAATTTAGTTTGGGAACCTGAAAATATATTTTTCAACAGATCGACGATTTCACTCCACTAGATGTCGTCTATCTGTTTCGTTTTTGAAATTCTCAAAGATACCAAAGATGTTGTTTGACATACGTCTAGTAATGAAAGAATAGCATCTTTGAAAATTTCTCTGTCCGTTTGTATATGCAGATTTTCTTTAATTGGTAAAGCTATCAGAATTTTTTTGTCATTTTCAGTGACCTTTGCTCTTGCAAGGGCTATTCGCAAGTTCAAGTGAATGTGTCCCACCTATGGGTGAAATTACTAACTGCTCAAAGTTATAACAAAAATAAAAACAAATAGCTCATAACCTAAAATTAAATATCTAAAGTATTGACACATTGTAAAAAGAAAATTTAAAATATTGATCGTAAAAAATTAAACAATGATTAAAAGATTAAATGACGACGGAAAAGGTACCTACAAATTTCCTTTTTATACAATTTTCAACTTGTCGCAATATGTCATGTGATCAAAGTATAACTTTGAGCTGCTACCGAACCGCCACCTAACGGAACTTGAACTTGCGAATATCTTGCAGGGGCTGAATTTTCTGTTCTTCTTGCAGAAAAAATGCTCCTGAATCAAGAGGTTGATTTTTTTGTGTTATAAAATAGGTCAAATTTTCTTTTGCCATGAGAAAATTATCTCTCGTTTCAATTATATTTCGTGATGGTCGAGGTCGATTTGACTCGTCTTGGTCTATCTCATATTCAACAGATAGAGGAGCTTCCTTTACCCTGGACGGATTTGAATGTAATTCGTCCCTGAACAATTGATGATCCTCAGAAATATTTGTATTTTCATTCATAGCTTCGTCAGTTGCGTGAGCGTCTTCGGGTGGTTTATTTGCTGCAGCTTCTAAAGATTCCTTAAGGATGTCTAGCGTCCGTGACAGTTCGTCAGCTGATAGTTGATATCTATCTTGACGATTTTAGTCAATTTTATACTTGTTAGTATGCTGTCAAAGGGTATCTTGTAGTCATAGTCAAAAGAATATATATGTTCGTCTCCGTCTTGGCGCGTTAACCATCGTATAGATATTACTTTATTGTTTGATTTAATGGACTGTTTGCTTTGGTACAAATAAAAACTGTCCTTACTGTTTCTTACTGCTAGAAAGTCATTCTTTTTAAACAGTGTTTCAGTTGCGATTGACTCTATAGCGTTTATTTCATAAACCGGTATACATGTGTTTTCATTGGACGTTATCATAATAATTTCTTTAGTTTCCGATTCGCGTGTGTTTTGCACTTCGTTATCCGAAGAATTACGTGGTAGCGCGTCGGCCACGAAATTAATTTTTCCTGGAAGATATTTGATTGTAAATTCAAATTTATCTCTTAACAGTAGGCCGGAGTAGAACCTGATACCGACCGAGTAACAATTGAGTTGTTTGTTATTTACTCAAGTTTTAATCGGTGTATTTTAAAATTAAAGGCCGAGCGCAATAGATATTATTATTATGAACATCTATGCACAAGAAAAAAAAATATCTACCGGTTTGTTTTTGAGAAAAGTAAGTAACGCGAAAATATTATAAACATAAACTTTTACTTTGGCGTTACTTACTTTTTTCAAAAACAAACCAGTAGATATTTTTTTTCTTGTGCATAGATGTTCATAATAATAATATCTATTGCGCTCGACTTTTAATTTGAAGATACACCGATTAAAACTTGAGTAAATAACAAAAATGCCAATTGGACAAGGACAGCGAATCCGGCCTGCTCTTAATTCGAAATACCATTTTCGTAAATTAGATGTACAATCCTTTATTTTGTGCAGCCAAACAAGAGGTTGGTGGTCAGTTATGAAGGTCAAATGTAGGCCAATCAGACAATAGTCGAATTGATCACCGCAAAATCGCATTGCGAGTAGTTCCTTTTTGATAGTGCTACAATTCATCTCGGTTTTTGTAAGCAATTAGCTTGCGTAAGCTACAGGTAAATCTGAATTTTCCTTCCTTTGAGATAGGACACCACCGACTGCATAGTCTGAGGCGTCTGCTGTTACAAAGAATTCCTCTTCGAAGTTTGGATGTTGCGAAATTGGTTCATTAATTAGGCAGTTTTTGAGTGTCTCAAAATCTATTTTCTGTTCATCTAACCAATTGAAAGCTACTGCTTTCTTCAAAAGATTTGTCAATGGCTTTATGATCGTTGCAAGATTTGGGATAAAACGTCGATAATATCCGCACAGACCAAGGAATTGGCGTATTCCCTTGACATTTTGTGAACGAGGGAATTGTTCAACAGCTTGGGTCTTACTTGGGTCTGGTCTCATGCCTTTATGACTAATCTCGTGACCAAAAAATGTCACTGATGTTTCGTAAAATTGGCACTTTAAGGGATTTTACTTTAGGTTGGATTTCCTTAAAGTCTCTGTAAATTCCAGAAATAATTTGTCTAGATCGATTAGATTTTCTGCAAATAGTATGACGTCATCAATATATCCTAGCTTTCCTTTTCCTTTCGAGCTTAGATCTAATGGTTTATGCCCTAATATTTTATTGGTTAATTCTTGAAAAGTACTTGCTGCTGTTCAAATTCTAAAAGGCATTTTTTTTAAGTGAAAGTGACCATAAGGAGTAGAAAAGGCTATTTTTTCTCGGTCTTCTTTTCTAATCATTACCTGATTAAAACCTGAATACATATCCACGACGATAAATTAGCGAGCCCCACCGAGCTGCTCGACTAAATGTGTAACATATGGGATTAGATGTGGATATGGCTTGATCTTTTCATTTAATTTACAGAAATCGGCTACTACTCTCCATTGTGGCTTCCCGTTGACATCGTCTTTCTTTTTGACAGCATAGAGAGGGCTGTTGAAAGGCGATTTACTTCTTTCGACTATATCTGATTCTAACAGTTTACTTACTTGCTCGTAAACGACTTCTTGCAATTTTTGAGATATTGGATACTGTCTTACGTTCACTGGTTCTTTGTTGTAAGTTTCGATTTTATGTTCGATTATGTTAGTGGCAGAAAGGGGTTCTCTCTTCAAATGGAAAACATCAGCAGTTTTTTCAATGAGCTTCTGCAGCCTTGCTTTGTTTTCTTCCGCTATATGGTTTTTAGGTATGCCGTTTAATATACATTCTGTTCTGTTTTTGACGTTAGCATAGTATATTCGCTCAAAATTTTTGTGTTGTGAACTTCGATTATACTTTTTATACGGCTTGACGTAGAATTCAGTGACAGTATTTATGTCTAAAATAGTTCTGTTGATGCATGGTTCTATATCAGAGTAATTTTCATAAGTTTCTATTGGTTGATTTACCTGATTTATTTTGATATAGACAAGCAAATTTGCACCTGCAAGGAAATCTCGAATTATTATATCTTCTTTAATGATTTCTGTGCTTTCGTTATCTGATATTTCAATTTCCCCTTTTGTTAGACTTGTGCTTACCATGTTGCGCGGAGCTTCTTTGAGCTTAGCGTAAGTCTTGTAGGTGCTGTCTCGCACATTGTCACCGTCGCTTACCGTGTTGCGCGGGGCATTTTCCGACTTTGCGTACGATGGTTTTGGATTTTGGCTGGAAGATTCGATTAGATTTGTGATAGAGTTCGGAGCATCATCGACTACCGTGTCGCGCGAAGCATTTTCGGACTCGACGCATGACTTTGCAGAATTGGGTAACACCTGCACAGGAACCTTAAATTTGGGAATGATATTTTCTTGAATTTGAAGGTTTTCTTCGAAAGATAAGCAAATAGTACTATCTGAATAGCGTCTCTGAAAAAATCGATCGTATTCTTTACCATATTCGAAAGTAATTAAGTCGTTGATTAGTTCGGCGGCTGACCTTGCATGATCTACATTGTCCTGCATAGAAACAAGAGAAGGTGCTTGATTCGTGAAGTTAACTTCTTTTATATCTTCTGTATCCATGAAGAGAGTGCTATCTTTGTCTATAAAAATTTTCTCGTGACGATGCTGATAATATTTCTGTGTTGGTTCTAGAGTTAGCGGTGTTATTTTTAGGTCGATATCAAAGATATTGGTATTGAATACTTCTATGTCAACGTAGCCTTCGTCGTTGATTGCCATGACGTTTCCTGCCACTATGCCCTTTTCGTTAAATTTTATTTTCCTAATATAGCCATATTCTTCTCCTGCATTTTTCAGTGGGAAACGTATGATTGCAGTTGCGAGAACAGGTATTCTTTTAACGTCTTTTAAATTTATGAAAGGCAAGGTTTTGTCCTCGAAAATTAGTGCCTTTCGATAGAAATCGAGGCTTGCACCGTGCTGCTCACAGAAGTTTGAACCTATAATTGCTTCTGTTTTCATCCGTCAATCATTGACGACTATAATGACCTCTATTAAGGATCCGTATATGTCAATGACACATATACCAATCGAAGGTATATCGGTTCCCGATATTCCTCTTAACAATGGTCGGTTTGATTCGTCAACCATTACGTCTCTGTTAAAAACGCCTGTTTTGGCTATATGGGGCTGCGCACCTGAATCAACCATAGCTTTGTAACGGTCGTGGGGATCAGGTGGCCGTACTAATTTAGCTAAATGTATACCTAGAGGTATGATTGGTTATAACACTATAACATACACATAAAACAAAAGAAAAGAAATCAGCTAGAATATACGAAATTTATAGATTTTATTAAATGACAAACACTAACTATACACTGAAAAGGGCGCCAGTCGCGTGGTACGGACGTGACACTGTTAGTTATCTTAGTCGTACAAATATTAAAGCCACGCGGCGAAAAGAGAGTCAATGATGCGTTCGATTATTTGATGTGGGGTATTTGATTCGAAAATTACACAAAAAAGAAGCTTAAACGAAGCTAGAATGAAAACCGGACGCATTAATTAATACCGTGCACGTGGTCACCAGCACACACGCGCACAGAGCAAAAAAATAACGATACATCTTAATCGATAACGCTTCACAGAAATCGAGGTTATTTTAAAGCATTTATGCTTTCAACACTGACACAATAATTACTCTTCTTTACACTCAGAAACAGTAAACACAAGAGGTAGATACGACTTATTTTCGCTCTATACGATCGGTTGCGCAAGCACACAAAAACGTCAAGTCGATCGACCTGTACGCAAACGGCAGAAGGAATGAGCATCTCAAGATAGATGCTTTTCCTTCTTCATGTGGCACGCTATGCGCGTCACCTTATACTCTGACCCAGGGTTGCGAAAAAAGTAATTAAAAATTATTTGAATCACGAATCATTTTTGAATTTGTAATTAAAGTTTTATTTAATTAACAATTTCTTTTAAATTAATAATTAAAAATATTTTAATTAACAAATCAAAATCTAATCGTGAATTGAAAAGGCTTTAATTAAAAAATCAAAAGGAATTCTCAATTAAATAAATTTCAATTAAGAAATCAAAATGTAATCGTGAATTGAAAGGGCTTTGATTACAAAATCAAAAGGAATTCTTAATTAAATAAATTTCAATTAAGAAATCAAAATTTAATCGTGAATTGAAAGGGCTTTAATTCCAAAATCTAAAGGAATCCTTAATTAAATAAATTTCAATTAAGAAATCAAAATGTTATCGTGAATTGAAAGGGCTTTAATTCCAAAATCAAAAGGAATTCTTAATTAAATAAATTTCAATTAAGAAATCAAAATTTAATCGTGAATTGAAAGGGCTTTAATTCCAAAATCAAAAGGAATCCTTAATTAAATAAATTTCAATTAAGAAATCAAAATGTAATCGTGAATTGAAAGAGCGTCAGTTATGATTATGATTTGTGAATTCGAGGGCTTTAATTAAAAATTCCACAATTCCTTTTTAATTAAACGTACTAAGGAATTTGTATCATATATATGTATATAGAAAAACATATGTGGACGCGCACATACATACGCACCTAGGCTCATATATATGCAACATTTCATGTCGACCCACACGCACACATACGGACAAGTTGATATATATATATATATATATATATATATATATATATATATATATATATATATATATCATGGTCCGTTTTATGTCAACTTGCACCCGTTGACCCGTATATATTTTGGTTTATATATATGTATATATATATACATACATACATACATACATACATACATACATGGGGTATTTCATGTCGGTTAGCACGTACTCATAAGTACAGGTTTTCTTTATATGTGGTACATTTTATGACAACACGCACATACCCATTCGTGTACCCTTAGATTTACATATATGGGACATTTCATGTCGATTCGCATGCATGCACACGCACGTTAATGAACATAGGATTTTTCACGTCAATTCGAAAGCACACACACAGGTTTATATATATGGGACATTTCATGTCTATTCGCATGCATGCACACAAACTTTAATAAATATTGGATTTTTCACGTCAATTGGAACGTACGCACATACAGGTATATATATATGAGATATTTCATGTCTATTCGCATGCATGCACACAGACTTTAATAAACATGGGATTTTTCACGTCAATTGGAACGCACGCACTTACAGGTTTAGATATATGGGACATTTCATGCCAACGCGCACGCACACACACACACACACACACACACACACAGGATTATATATGGGACATTTCATGTCAACTCGTACATACTCATAATGACAGGCTTTTTTATATATGTGGGACATTTTATGACAACACGCACATACCCATCCTAGTAACCTTAGGTTTATATATATATATATATATATATATGGGACATTTCATGTCGATTCGCATGCATGCACACGCACGTTAATATAAATAGGATTTTTCACGTCAATTCGAACGCACACACACAGGTTTACATATATATGGGACATTTCATGTCAATTCGAATGCATGCACACAAACTTTAATAAATATTGGATTTTTCACGTCAATTGGAACGTACGCACATACAGGTATATATATATGAGATATTTCATGTCGTTTACAGGTTTATATATATATATATATATATATATATATATATATATATATATATAAGGGACAGTACATGTCGTTGCGCATGCATGCACACACACGTTAATATACATGGGATTTTTAATGTTAATTCAAACGTATACAAACACACAGGTTTATATATATATTGGACATTTCATGTCGATTCGCATGCATGCACACGTACGTTAATATACATGGGATTTTCCATGTCAATTCGAACGCACGCACACACACACAGGTTTATACATTAGGTACATTTCATATCGATTTGCATGCATGCACACACGTTAATATACATAGGATTTTTTACGTCAATTATTACCCACGCCTATACAGGTTTATATATATGGGACATTTCATGACAACTCTAACACACCTATCCAAGCGCCCTTAGGTTCACATATATGAGACGTATCATGTCAACACGCACGCACCGGTTTTCATATATTTGACATATCTTGTCAACTCGAACACGCAAACACATCTAAACATGTATTTGAAATTTGTATTTATATATATGGGACCGTTTCTGTCAATTCGCATGTAGGCACACACATGGGCTTATGAATATATATATATATATATATATATATATATATATATATATATATATATCTCCCTATATTATATAGTTATATGAACCAAAATTCAGTCGGTGCCCCCCACATCCCCCCACGCCCCCCCACAGCCCCCCACATGATTTTTATTAATTAAATAACGTAAAATTACGTTATTTTATGTTATCGATCATTACCCCCCCCCACACGTCCCCCCACACCCCCATAGACCCCCACTAACCCCCTCTTGCCCCCCCCACAACCCCCCACAATCCCCCCACAACCTTTTAGAACCATCAAATACTGGATAATATAGTTTTATATTTTTTTATTATATTCTATTTATGTATAATATTACATAAAAATATAAAAATTTTAATTTTTTTTTTGTTGAAAACTCGAAAGTAGTTGAATAAAATTACAATTTATAATATTTAAAATGAAAAACATGTGCCTCATCAGATATCTTATTACCATTTTTTACATAGTTTATCTGAAATTAATAAATATAAATTTAAATTAATTCTATTACAATTCCTCAACACTATAATTAATTCATTTGTTGAAAACATAATGATTTTCAATAATTTGTTCATATTATAAATATTTTATTGTATTAAAATAAAAATAAGCATATAGTGTTGAGGATTCAGATTTCCACACCATCTTACATTATAAACCTTTAATAGTATTGATTTATACAACTTTTAAAATTAATTGATATTAATATTTATGTTTAAATTTATATAACTTTCAAGATTAATAACTATTTATATTTGTTTTACGAAGGTGTAGATCAAACGGATAATAATATTCATTTGAATTATTTAATAGAAATGTTAAATAACATAAGAGAAGGATTACCTCCACAGGAACTGAAATTAAAAGTAAATACCATAATTATGTTGATTGGAAATTTAAGTATAAAAAATGGATTATGTAATGAAACGCGATTAAAAATAACTAAATTATTCAAATATAACATAGAAGCACAAATAACTCTTTCACGTTGTAAAAATGTAAATAAAATATATATTCAAAATGAATCGAAAAACAGAGATATTGTACCTAACATAGTTTGGAAAGAAATATTAAAAAAATAATTTTATTATAATTTAATAAAAATTTAATGTTATTTAAATAAATTTTTTATAAATTATTTTATTAATTAAACTTTATTTTTTTTCAGGTTATATTTATATTAATTATAAACATTAAAAATTTTTAATGATATATAAATAAAATAAAAAAAATGGAATGGAATCCAATTAATAATGTTGAAATTGACAATGAATTGAAAATAATGAACAGTTTGAATTTAAAAATTGGAATGAAGTACCAGAGTATTATAAATATTATGCGAATGAAATTATAAAATATAAAATAAATGTACGCGAACCAATAGCAGAATATTACTTTAATCAAAGTCATGAAATTTATTCTAAATATTTATTAAGATTAGCTAACATTATTAATAAAATATGAAAAATTAAAATAAATCATAAATATTTCAATATATAATAATAAATTTTAAAAAAATTTTTAAACATTATCAATATTATTAAAAATAAAAAAAAAAATAAAATATTTAAAAATTAACTAAAATATTTAAAAGTTATGATTATTTAAAATTTATAAATCGAAATTTTAATAAATAAATAATTTAACTACTAACAACAATAAATAAAAAAAACATATTCATAACTTTTATACAGGTAAATGTAATATAAGTAAGTATAAAATAATTTAAAATTATTTTATTTATTTATTTGTTATATAAATAACTAAATTTTAAATAAAATATGATATAATGATCATGTAATAATTTCATTCACAATATCATAATAAATTTATAAATTTTAGTATGAATTTTTGATATATCTCATAAAATGTTTAAAATGAGAAAAAAGATATAAAAAAGGAATTATAACAAAATAATCCTATAAATCTTATAAAACTCAAAATCATTACGATATATCAAATAATATACTAAATTATCAACGAAACTAAAAAAAAAATGATTTAAATATTAAAAAATGATTTAAATGTTTAATATATAATTATATTTATAGCACAACTGGGGGTTGGCGAGCAGTGCGAGCAGGGGGGTACCCCCCCTAGTATATATATATATACACATATATATGTGTGTATATCTGTGTACACATATACATGGGATATTTAATGTTAATTCACACGCGCGCACATACACACAGGTTTATATACACGGGACGTTTCATGTCAATTTACATGCATGACACACGTACTTGAGTTTGTATATATTTTTCTTTATATATATATATATATATATATATATATATATATATATATATATATATATATATATATATAGGGGCTGTTCCTGTCAAGGCGCATGCACGCACACACATGGGCTTATGAATATATGTATATACATATACATGGGATATTTTATGTCAATTCACATGCGCGCTCACACACACACACAGGTATATATATATATATATATATATATATATATATATATATGAGTGTTACCAGATTTTTTTTTAAACAAGTGAGCAGTTTTTAATCAGTTACACAAAGAGGTTATTTTTTCTATGTTACTTGAAATAAAAAAAATTCTAATTTAGGAAAAATTGCTAATATTAATACTGATAAAAATCTTAAAGATTTTTAAGGAATGGTTTTACTTTTTGATGGATAATTTGATTATATGATTTTATTTTCAAAAAAGTATTTCCCATAATAGTTATCTGTAATAAAAAAATTCTTTTACAATGTTAATTACTTTTTCCTGACATTCGTTTTGAAAGTTTATGCTTAACAATTTTAAAATTTGGTTGTGACACTGATGATGCTGCTATAAATTATTTTGGATGTGGTATAATTAGTGTGCTGCCTCAATTTTCAACTAAAGGATTATAAATTAAGGATATTTTGGATTGAATTGCGGAAATAAAATAAATGATTAAAGAATTACTATCAACAAATCAATAAATTCAATTATTAATAGTTAAAAAAAATGTTACCATGTCAGTGAGTTTTTTCAACAGGGTTATACATAAATTAAATTAATTAGAATTAATATTTTCAATCAATCATATACCTATTTTTTTATTAAAAGATATATTTTTACAAAATATGTAACAGTAAAAGAGTAGTTCACAGAAAAAAATTGTACTTCGTTAAAAAATTTTATAAATTATAAAAACACAAGTTTTTTAAACTTCATAAAATAATGAATAGCGTACTGTACATATTGTTCTTGTAGCAAAAATTCTACATGTAAAAAATGTAATAAGATTAAAATACAAATAACGATTAATTAAACGTATTTATAAATTATAACATAAATTTAGCAAATGAAATAAAATTTTAGGAAATCCTATTCTAATCTCTGCTGCACTGTAACAATAGTCTCATTCTAATATGAAAAATTGAAAAAAATTATAAAACTTATTCTTTTTTATAACTTTGGCATGAAAATTGCATGAAATAAGCGACAAAATGTTTTTTATTTGAAAAATAGACTTTTCAAATTTTTGGAAATTATATCATACAAATTTTCCTGGACATTTTCTGACTTCACCCCCTTTAAATTAATGTTTAGTGACAAAATATATAAAAAAAATTTTTGGAACCGTGGACTTTAATGTTACTATAGCAATCTCCCCTATTTTCCGACCTGACTTTTTCATGTGAGCACCGTTGCGCGGTACTTTCTGAATAAGCGGTTCAATTATTCGTGAAAAATTAAAGGAAGACCGCAACCAGCCTAAACCATTCTTTTTTTATCAACAGTTGGTGGATTAAAGAATAATTTTAGCTTATTAAAATGTAAAAATTCTTAATTATATTGGTCACCAATAATTAGTGCAATAAAATAAAAAAAATCATTAAAAATGGCAAAATGAGTTTTTTTTTATATTTATGATGTTTTTACAGAGAAATGGTGCAATGTACGGCAAAATTGATAAGAATATTTTCGACTTAATATTTTATGAAAAACACGAAAAATTATGTTTTTCTGCGAAGAATTAACAACCAGAAAATTTACTTTAGTGATTTTCCTAACTATTTTCAAGCTATCCACCCTCGAAATTCGTGTTCAAGGCACCAAAATACATAGGAAAAACTTTGGTGGAGCCGTGGATCTCTATCGGCTACGGAAACTCTCCTAGCTACCTATATTAGTTATAAATGTCCTCCGTATTCAGGTGAAATACCCCGGTGAACATGTACATTAAGGTTTGGAAAGATTCTGATGTAAAAGAACCTTTCTAATTTTTTGCGGTTTTTGGTACCAGTCCATAATACAACTTTGTGAACTCTTATGAAAAAAATTGTCATGATTTTCGTTGATACCTTCTGAACTTTTTTGATTCATTAAGTTTTACTAAGGGATAGTAACCTTAATTTTATCGTATTCACAATTAATGAACAATTAAGATCGCTTTAGAATTGAACAGCACTGTAAAGTTTTCAGGAGAATCCTTTTTGATTGTATTTTAAAAAATTCTTCAGAAATTATTGGTAAATAAATGATTATAAATCTATGAGATCATTTTTTTTTTTTTTTTTTAACGTCGCTATATGTATGCTATGCTATTATTGCTATGCTAATCAGCGACGGAGCTCGTAAGTGTGTTTGTGAACAAAGCACATGTAACGTACAGTGGTGCTTGTATCAATCGGCCGAGAGCGGGATTCGAACTCGGAACCTCGAGATTACGAATCCAACGCTCTACCGAATGAGCCACAGACCGACTCCTATGAGATCATTTAAGAATACGGATGAATCTTTATATTTTCTGTATATTGATTGAAAGGTTAATGAAACTTCACGAACTCTGTGGAAGTAAATCGAGATGAATTATTACAATCTTCTAAAGAGTTTAATAGCTATTAAAGATCCTTAAGAGGAGGTCGAGAATATATGTCCTATTGTAATCAAAAAATTGATTTTTTTACAAAAACTAATAATTTTAGCAAAAAATAAAGAGAAAGCCCCATCTTGTATCATAAAAAGCAATATTTTCTTTAATTAGGAAAAAATTTTTTATCGATTCCTTTTGAAAAAAAACCTTGAAAAACATAAAATATCGAGGTTTGGATGGACAATTCAGTTTTTCAAAGTTTTCTTTGAAACGAAGCGATAAAAATAATTTTTTCTCATAAGAAAAAATATTGCTTTTTAGTATACGAGATGGGGCTTTCTTCTTATTTTTTGCTACAATCATAAGGTTTTGCAGAAAATTAAATTTTTTTATTATAAAAGGATAGAGATGTACGACCTGCTATTAATAAAATACCGTGAAAATTATTTATGATTCTCAGTAACGATCTTGAAGTTATAAAAAAATAACATATTATTAAATTTTTTTAACTCTTGAAATAGTTAAGCATACCATGGAATTGTTTGATAGTGGAAATAAAGCCATTTTACACGACTAAGCTATAAATTTTTTTTGTGAATAAATACAATAAATTGCACTAATTTATTAATACTAGGCAATTTTTCAGTTTATTAATAAGTTAATTTAATTAATACCATGATATGCCCTTCAAAAATCACTATTCAATATATTAGAAATTCATAAAGAATCTGAAGAAGTCATAATCATATTTTTTGATATATGGGGATATCCACAAAACTTTTAATTGTCTAGTAACAGGTCATATTACAGCTGTTACTGGGTTACCGCATGATGCACATTGTTTAAACTAGGTTCAAATCTTTTGTGCTATCCTGTAACTCTATTTCTGATGTATTTTGTAAATGTTTAACAAACGGCGCAGTAGATATTTCTATGAAACATTCATTTTTACACATAAAAAATTACCGTAATTTATCTTATGTGTAAATTTACTTTTTATAGAATTATCTGCTGCGCCGTTTGTGGCACATTTACATAATACATCAGAAATAGAGTTACAGGATAGCACATAAGATTATAACCTAGTTTAAATAATGACCTGTTACTAGAGAATTTAAAGTTGGATGGATATCCCCATATAATACCATAGTGGTACACATGAAATTGGAAAGGTTCTAAAAATATATAAATTACAATAACTTTTCTGATGAGGATATATTATTCAGATTAATATTATTTTTAAAATTAGATAACATTATTTTTATTTTTAAGAGCATGACGAAGCTTCCAGTCTTCTAATAATATTTTCAATCCCAAGTTATGAATAAACATTTAATAACATTTTTTTGCGACAAAGAAAAAATTTGTAAGATTCAACTCGAGTGCGGACAACTCAAGAAACCCACGAAAATACTACATAAAAAGTAATAATACAAACTTTCAATGTAACGTATTTTAAGATTAGGTTTGTCGAGCTTGATATAATTTCCAATCCAAGTTCATAAAAAATTTACAAGTTTAAATGATTTTTTATTTTAACAAAAATTATTGTATTAACATAGCTTTAGTGCGGACAAGTCATAATATTTGTTTTTCTCATCCGTGCTGAGTAAGCGGCCTATAGCGCATGCGTTTTCGGGGTAGTAAGTAGCTAATAGCGCGCGTGTTGTTTTTTGAGGGCGTGAGATATGAGAGAGAGAGAGAGAGAGAGTCTTGGGCAATGGCGCTACTCGCTACGCTCGTGCGCAATAGTCAACTAAACCTTACTCGTTACACAATATACTATTAATTTACGAATTTAAAATGATATTAATGAAATAAAAAAAGCAAAACTCGATTTCTGTAGCTCCAACATCAGATAAATATTACGGAAAGAAACATAATGAATCACCCAAATTCACAATTTTATAAATTACAACTGAATCACTAGAAAAATAGTTGCATACAATAGACTTTTCCAAATTTTATGAGTAACGGCTTATAATTGAAATTTCAATGTCGGAACGATTCGGAAAACTTGAAACATTTATCAATTTTCATTTCATAATAGTTCTTAAACATTCTTTAAAGACCGGAAAAATATTTGTTCCGATTCTTTTAGAAATTTTCGGGTCATTTTAACGAGGATATAACTGATGATGATGTAACAAAATTCAACTGTAATAATCACAAATTTTCCAATCGAAAACGTTTCCATAAATAATTTCCATAACTTTATAATTTCAGGAAAATAATCATAATCTTCATAATTCTGCAAAAATGACGATTTATATTGACTTTTTCATAAATTTAAGTAACTTATAGAAATTTTCTCAAATTCAATTTACTTGTTTTTGTCATAAAAAACGAAAGATAATTAGTCTCAAAGCAGACTTAACGTAGGTAAATATTATTTTTTTATATACGCTTTTCTTATATTCGCCTTCATGTCTGTTTGCATGTTTGTCTGTCTGTAATCAAATCTTGCGCGCTCGATTTCAGGCACTTTTTGACAGATATAAATTCTGACGATTGGCATAGACTTTGGTCTTGGATGACAATACAATAATCAGTTGTCATTTTGGTACCTGGACATCCAGGTCGATGATAATGGGTGTGAAAAGTCATCTCCGAGGAAGTATAAATGGGGAGGCTTTCTTTGGGTCAAGGCGAGTTTCTCGGGGGTTTTCAGGGTTGCTAAAGCCGAATTTGAGATCAAACAATTACCACAAAGTGATGCACGTTGTCCAGAATACAGCATGGACGTCGTCTCCGAGGAAGTATAAGTGGGGAGGCTTTCTCTGGGTCGAGGTGGGTTCCCCGGGGGATTTCGGGGCTGCTAAAACCTAATTCAAGGTTTGAAAGTGAATCTATAATGCATAATAATGATTTAGGATAAAGAGGTCGAACTGGAGTACCAAGTCGCCGATAACGGATGTACCTGAGTGTAATCTTCGAAAAGTCTGGTTGCAATGTAACTCTAAATGATAATAAAAACAATTTTAACTTAAAAATAGAAAATACAAAATTTTAAAAACATGCTTTAAAAATAAAATACAATAATTGAATAAATAGACTAAAAAGTATAAAATAAATAAATTAACTTTTTTTAAATTTTTTAAATAATAGCGCTTATTACCTGTATATCGGAATGATGTTTGATGAAAAAATGTTAAAATTATTCACTAATTACAATAGTAATATGCTTTCTCGAAGTTAAATTTCGCTGGCATTATTCGAACGAAAAATTCATAAATTAGTAGGGATACTACCGCAAATTTATATGCGAGATGATTTGTATGAATGATCTTTATATATGGGTATCGACTACGAGTAAATCAACATATTTCATGGAACTTGCATGAATCTTAAACAATTGTTCTTTTAAAATCTTTTTATTTTCGAGTATTCTCCGACCTAATCAAACAACCTTAGAATCGAAATCTAAAAGAATCTCCAAGTTTCATTTGACGTAGTCCCTGCAAATATCTGTAAACTTCATAATCGGTATGGAAAATTTCAAAATTTATTCATATAGACGATTTCCAGGTAGCCAGGATCACCTGGATATTGTGAGATGTCATCTCGGGAAACGTACATGTTATTAATAAATAATGGCTAAATTTCAAAAGATATTCTTGTAGACAATGTTTATCTTACTCGGAACATCCATGTTTGGCTAGATAACATTTGAAACAACTTCAAAGTAGTTATTAAACTATAAGTTGAATTTCAAAAGTTTCAGCTGTAGATGATGTTTAAATTGTCATTAACACCTAGGTATCCAAAGACGGCGATCGTGGGTACCACAGCATAATAAATAACTATTTTTTAAATATTGTCTACATCGATAAGGTAAAGTATGTATACATATATATATATATATATATATATATATATATATAAAGTTAAATATGTGTTTGTATGTGTGAACGTGTGCGTGTGCGTATGAGTTGAAATTAAAAGTTCCATATAAACTTGAATAAACCTGTGTGTGTACGTGCGATTCTACATGAAATGTCCCTTATGTATATATATATATATATATATATATATATATATATATATATATATATATATATATGTTTATATCATGCTTGTAAGTCGACATGAAAAGGCCCACGTACATGAACGCGTGTGTGCATGCATGCGAATTGACATTAAACGTCTCATATATATAAACCTAAGGGTACTTAGATAGGTGTGTACAAGTTGTTATGAAATGTCCCATATATATATAGAAAAACCTGTGCTTAGCAGTACGTGCAAGTTGACATGAAATGTCCCATATATATATATATATATATATATATATATATATATATATATATATATATATATATATATATATATAGAAACAAAAAATTGCGGGTGAACGTGAGCAATTTGATATGAAATGGACCATATATACATATGCAAAAACCTGTCAGTAAGGTCGTACATGAGTTGACATGAAGAGTCGCATGTATATCAAAGCGTGTATGCATGAATGCAAATTGACATGAAACGTCGCATATATGTAAACCTGAAGGAACTCGGATAGGTGTGTAAGAGTTGTCATGAAATGTTCCATATATATAGAAAAGCCTGTGATTATGAGTCCATACGAGTTGACATGAAATGTCCCATATATATATATATATATATATATATATATATATATATATATATATATATATTCCTGTGTGTGTGCATGCGCATTGGCATGAAATGTCCCATATATATAAACCTGTATGTGCGTGCGTTGAAATTTACAGAAAAAATCCCATTTATATCAACGTGTGTGTGCATGAATGAAAATTGACACGAAACGTCCCATGTATGAAAACCTTAGAACTCGGATAGGTGTGTGAGAGTTGTCATGAAATGTTCCATATATATAGATAAGCCTGTGATTATGAGTATGTACAAGTTGACATGAAATGTCCCATATATATATATAATGCTGTGTGTGTGTAAGTGTGCGTGCGCATTGGCATGAAATGTCCCATATATATATAAACCTGTATGTGTGTGCGTTGAAATTTACATAAAAAATCCCATGTATATTAACGTGTGTGTGCATGAATGAAAATTGACATGAAACGTCCTATATATGCGAACCTGAAGGAACTCGGATAGGTATGTGAGAGTTGTCATGAAATGTTCCATATATATAGAGAAGCCTGTGATCATGAGTACGTACGAGTTGACCTGAAATGTCCCATGTATATATATATATATATATATATATATATATATATATATATATATATATATATATATATAATCCTGTGTGTGTGCATGCGCATTAGCATGAAATGTCCCATATATATAAACCTGTCTGTGGGTGCGTTCTAATTGACGTGGAATGTCCCACGTATGTATGTATGTATGCATATATATATATATATATATATATATATCAACTTGTCTGTATGTGTGCGTTTGGGTCGACACGAAATGTTGCATATATATGAGCCCAGGTGCGTATGTATGTGCGCGTCCACATCTGTTTTTCTATATACATATATATGATAAAAATTCCTTTAAAACGTTTAATTAAAAAGGAATTATGGAATTTTTAATTAAAGCCCTCGAATTCACAAATCATAATCATAACTGACGCTCTTTCAATTCACGATTACATTTTGATTTCTTAATTGAAATTTATTTAATTAAGGATTCCTTTTGATTTTGGAATTAAAGCCCTTTCAATTCACGATTAAATTTTGATTTCTTAATTGAAATTTATTCAATTAAGAATTCCTTTTGATTTTGGAATTAAAGCCCTTTCAATTCACGATTACATTTTGATTTCTTAATTGAAATTTATTTAATTAAGGATTCCTTTTGATTTTGGAATTAAAGCCCTTTCAATTCACGATTAAATTTTGATTTCTTAATTGAAATTTATTTAATTAAGAATCCCTTTTGATTTTGTAATTAAAGCCCTTTCAATTCACGATTACATTTTGATTTCTTAATTAAAATTTATTTAATTAAGAATTCCTTTTGATTTTTTAATTAAAGCCTTTTCAATTCACGATTAGATTTTGATTTGTTAATTAAAATATTTTTAATTATTAATTTAAAAGGAATTGTTAATTAAATAAAACTCTAATTACGAATTCAAAAAGGATTTGTGAATTAAAATTTATTTAAAGCCCAAAATGATTTAAATATTTGCAACCCTGCTCTGACCTTTTCCGTCTACTTGACTGCTAGAGTCAGGCTATGCGTAGACTAGGCACTTTCCTTAAGCTTTACTGTATATTTATGGTATCGTGATGTGTTGTGCACGCGTGTGTAGTTAGTAGCACGGAGTTGGATTTAGCTTGAACGGCTTTGTCTCTCTCTTAACCGCGCGCGAATTCAAGGTCTCCCTTCTGCCGTATATATTATCGTATTATAAAAGCGAGGTTTAAGTAACATGGCAATTTGCCATGTTACGATCTCCCTTCCCCACCAAACGGAAGTATACGGTGGAACCGGATACTTTCGTTAAAGGGTGCAAAAAAAACAAAAAGTTAAATTAGAAAAAAAAAGAAACTCAACCTAAGATAACTGGTGTTATCTATATCGGTGTTCAGTGTAATAAGTATTAAACAAATTTTTATCATACTTCTTCTGCAATCATTAATAATCTTGAATAAAAAAAGAACTTAAGAGGACGCTGGATCTCTCCATCTTTTTCTACTTAGAAAATGTAGGTTTTTAGAAAAATTAATAATTATTGATAGAAATTAAGAGTTGTCCGTAACTTGTACAGTAAAAAGAAATATTTTTCCTGATGAGAACAAATTAATTTTGTTGCTTTGTTCTGAAGAAAAGTTTGACATACTTAAACATCATATTCTCTAGTCTAACTAATGATTCCTTAAGTATGTCAAACTTTTCTTAAAAACAAAACATTAAAATTAATTTATCCTCATCATAAAAAATATTGCTTTTTACTGTACAAGTTGCGGACAACTCTTGATTTCTATCAATAATCACTAGTTTTTCCAAAAACCTATATTTTTTAAGTAAAAAAGGATGGAGGGATCCAGCGTCCTCTTAATCAGATTGTATATGTGACGCGCTGTATGTGTGGGAGCTAAACTATTTACGCTGCGACCAACTTCCCCAAAGTAATATTACAATATAGAAAAATCTTAAATCTACGCTATCAAAAACACACCCGCTCTTACATCTTATCTCACTCATACTATAAAAAAATTATTACAATGTTATGTTGAAAATTATCAAATAAAATGAAAAAGTGATAACTTACTGGAAGATGACGCTCTGGTGCTGTTACGTTGCATAGTCTGATTTTAATTCTAATATTTTATTTTAATGCAGCCATTTTTCATTGTTAATTCTTATTGACAAGTAAACTGTTGTACACAGAAAAACTTTTACATATAAAATTCGCTCAAATGTTGTATGTGAATTCAATTTTATTACTACTGAAATAATTTTAATATCCTTCTTGAAAAAAGATTAGACTCAAATGAAGATGATATTTCCCTCAGTAGAAATGAAATTGGGAACCAGTCTTATATGCGCTCGATGTACTCTCAAGTATGTACGTTGACTAAGTTCAAAACGCAATGAACAGCTTTTATATACAGAGTTGATCGGGTTTTAGCTTCAACTCGAACTGTAAAAACTAAACAAAATAACTGAAAAGAGTTTGACATCGGACTTGCTATATTTTTAGTTACTGAATCAAGGATTAATTGAAAACTAAAAAAACTGTTTGTGAATATATAACAAATTTTGTATTTAATTTGTGCTTGAAAGAATTTGAAATTGATTTTGGTGCGTGTATAATCCACAAACATTTTCATTGCTGAGTTATTTTCATCTTAAAGATTATTGATGTGAATATATCATCTATTTAGATTATAAGACATTTGCAAGTATGTACGTGAACTATATTCGGAACAAATGAGCCGCTTTCATATTCAGACATGATTGGGTTTTAGCTTCAACTCGAAATGAAAAAGTTTACTTAAATAATTGAACAACGTTCATCATCAAACTTGTTTAAAATTTTTAAAATCTATTAAATAAAAAAAAAATCATTATTATTACTGTAGAATTACAATTTTTTAGAAAAACAAATCTGATTAGAATAAACTATATATGACATCTAAAACTTAAAAATTATTCATAACTAATTTTAATCTTAAAATCTAATTATTTTAAATAACCCGGGGGCAGATAAGCATGTATCATTTCACGCCGGAATTTGTTTGAAGCAGTTTTGGTCTAGTGCGTAGCGTACGCGCCTTTCCTTTAGGATGCGCGGGTTCAACTCTCAGTTAGGACCACTTTTTTTTTTAAATTTTTTTATTTTTTCAATTTTTCTATTGTTTTAATATTTTTTATTCCTTTTTTATTTATTCTTTTCATATTTTCTATTTTTTTAATAATATTTAAATTAATTTTCATGAGTAGATGAATTTTTTTTTAAATAAAAAGTTTTTTGAAATGAATTATTTTTTATACGTAGCAATTAAAAATAACTATAAATAAATGATAGTGATGCATATTTTATAATACTATAGTTTTATTTATTGATAATATATTATTTTATAAAATTTACATAATAAATGAATTAAATTATTCTATTAATTTATTTATGCTATAATTTATTTTATGTTAATTTATATATATATACATGGGCATATCCACGAAACCCTTAACTTTCGCTATAAACAAAAAAATTTTAATCACACACTATTGCTACTTTGCATATATATTTCTGTATCCTTTAAGACTGATAATCCATGCCTGTGCAACTGTTTTGTTGCAGGCCGTTAATTTTCAATGTATGTTAGGTATAAATAAATATTTTTAATATCTTTGTTTATTGTTATTTTATTATTGTAATTTTTGTTAAGAAATCTAATAGAAAAGTACAAATACTTGCGGCCCGCATATTTTCTATAAATAAATGATCAATTCATGTAATCACAAGCATCAAAGTTCATATTAATAACTTATTAGAGATGTGCTATAAAAAAAATCAAAATTTTTTAGGGTTGCACGAATTTTGTTACTAATTTAAAATTCATCTTGTCGTAAATATATATTGTGCACATATTCGGGATATAACTAGATTTTTCTGTTCTTATATCAACAATAAATATCAACTATTAATTTGTTGGTTGGTTGCGGGCCGCAATTACTGAACAATAAATTGGCCATAAAACGTTGACTTTATCTAAAGTTATTTCATATCCTTAAAATACTATAATTTTACAATAAAATTACGCACATTGACGTAACTTATAATACTGTTCCTTATAATAATTAGTTAGATATTAGGCATTTGATCAGTGTCCTAACTCATGGGCCACGAGTAAAGCAGAAAAAAGTTTACAGAAGAATTAAACTATTTTATTCGAATTTTTCAGATTTTCACATTTTTAGCTGTCCTTTCATACATTCATATTCTAGCACTCTATATTTTGCACAAATATTGTCAATCAAATACTTTATTTAAATAAGAATTGAGTATGTATTTAAAAATTAATACTGCTTTAATAATTATAAATTTATAGATATTACCCAAAAGTTAAAAGTTCCGTGGATTTGCCCACATACAGTACAAAAGGTCATAGCTCCAAAACGGCTTGACCAATTGAAAAAATTAAAAGAGATTTTGAAAGATCTCGATAAATGCTATCGATTTATGTCAGGTGTATTGCCTTTTTATATTAAAGAAGATAATAATTGAACATTAGAAAAAAAAAATTTTCTTTCAATTTTTTTTTCAAATAATCGCTTGTAACTTTTTGGAAAATTACTGGATTAAAAAAGTACGCGAAGCATTTTAAAGAAAAGCAAAGTTCTTAAATTTTTAATGTCCAGCAACTTTCTGCTACATTTGATATGTGCGGAGTTATAAACGATCGAAAAATGAATGTCGACTTTTTTTATTAGGATTTATTCAAGTAAAGTGTATAGTTAATTATACAAGTGCCTTTATTATCGGTTAATTTAGTTTATTTTCTTAATTATTGTATAAATTTAACATTTTAGAAAATACAAACATTTCATACAGTTAATATAAATAATAGTTTCTACCGACTTCTAACATTTTTTTTTAAATCAACAATGTCATAATTAAATTCTCTTCAAAATTTTTGATAGTTAAATAGATTAATTTTAACATAATTTTTTTAGTTAAACACCTCAAAAACAATAAACAAATTTTGGACGAAGTAGATATTGTTATTACACAATTTTTTCAACAAATAATAATGTCATTATCGTACCTTGAAACATAAATTTAATCACACTTCAAAATATAAACAAACATGATCACGTGGAGATGTCAAATGTCATGGTATAGTCAAGAGTATAAAAAAACTGAAATTGGTCAGAAAATTTCGTGTCTGTTTGTATACATAAATATATATATATATATATATATATATATATATATATATATATATATATATATATATATTGTGTATGTCTATATATTTTTGGAACATTAATATTTGATATCAAAGGTTCACATATAGATCTGTACTTGTAAAAGTATTTTATGTCCCCACTCATCTTTCGAACGTTTATAACTCTGCACATACGAAAAGTAGCAGAAAGTTGCTAGATTTCAAACTTTTAGGAAATTTGCTCTACTTTAAAATGCTTTACATATTTTTTTGATCCCGTAATTTCCCAAAAAATTACAGATTATTAAATGAAAAAAAAAAATTAAAAAACAAAAAAATTTTTTTTAATACAACAGAATATTATATTTTTCAATAAAAAATGGCAACACACCTGACATAAATTGATAGCATTTATCTAGATCTTTTAAAATCTCTTTAAATTTTTTCAAGTGGTCAAGCCGTTTTGGAGCTATGACCTTTTAAAGTTCGACTGGTTTCAATAAAAATGTTTCCGAACTTTTGAGCGGTACTGTATGTATATATATAAATTAACATAAAATAAATTATAACATGAATAAATTAATAGAATAATTTAATTTATTTATTATGTAAATTTTATAAAATAATATATTATCAATAAATAAAACTATGGTATTATAAAATAATCATCACTATTATTTATTCATAATTATTTTTAATTGCTACGTATAAAAAATAATTCATTTCAAAAACTTTTCATTTAAAAAAAAGATCATATACTAATGAAAATTAATTTAAATATTATTAAAAAAATAGAAAATATGAAAAGGATAAATAAAAAAGGAATAAAAAATATTAAAACAATAAAAAAATTGAAAAAATAAAAAAATTAAAAAAAAAAAGTGGTCCAGACCGAGAGTTGAACCCGCGCACCCAAAAGGAAAGGCGCGTACGCTACGCACTAGACCAAAACTGCTTCAAACAAGTACTGGTGTGAAATGATACATGCTCATCTGCCTCCCGGTTATTTAAAATAATTAGATTTTAAGATTAAAATTAGTTATGAACAATTTTTAAGTTTTAGATGTCATATATAGTTTATTCTAATCAGATTTGTTTTTCTAAAAAATTGTAATTCTACAGTAATAATAATAATATTTTTTATTTTATAGATTTTAAAAATTTTAAACAAATTTGATGATGAACGTTGTTCAATTATTTAAGTAAACTTTTTCATTTCGAGTTGAAACTAAAACCCAGTCAAGTCTGAATATGACGGCGGCTCATTTGTTCCGAATATAGTTCACGTACATATTTGCAAAGGTTTTATAATCTAAATAGATGTTATAGTTACATCAATTGTCTTGAGGATGAAAATAAGTCATGAAAATGTTTGTTGATTATGTACGCACCAAAATTAATTTCAAGTTCTTTCGAGCGCAAATTAAATACAAAATTAGTGATATGTTCACAAACAATTTTTTAATTGAATAAATCTCAATTCAGAAACTAAAAATATAACAAGTCCGACGCCAAAATCTTTTCGATTATTTTATTTAGTGATTTCAGTTCGAGTTGAAGCTAAAACTCGATCAACTCTGAATATAATGACTGTTCATTTCTCTCGAAGATAGTCAACGTACATACTTAAGAATGTTCTATAATCTAAACAGACAGTATGTTTACATCAGATACGGATGAATGTAAAAACAAGTCATAAACGAAAATATTAATAGTTCATGGGTGCATTTAAATCAATTTCTACTCTTTTCGAATAGAAATTATTTTCAAAAGTTTTTCCGTGTAGCACCAGTGAAGCTGAACGCATTAGTATATAAAAAATAATCAGTTTATTCAGCTATAATTTTGACTGAAAGACAAAGTTTTGTAAATGATAGCAAAGTTAATAAAATTACTATAAGACTCTGGATACGGGTGGTTAGTAAAAATTAGGCATGATGTAAATTATTTTAATATCTCTAAGGATCGTGTGAGTAAGATCAAGGTTGCTTATACTAAACACTATTAGGTAATTGGTAATGTAGCCTTAACGGCGTTTATTCACACATTTTTCGTAACATTTCGGGCAGTTTGATTTAGATAACCCAGGTTGACCGCAACCTCTACAAAAAAGTCTTTTTAGGCTTAGGCACGTGGTCTAACTGTGGTTAGGATGACCACAGTTCCAACAGTGAGGTCGGGCTGCTCCAGTCTCTCAGGTTGGTGTTTGTAATGGATATTTTTAGGGACATTAAGGGAGGAATCAAGGATAAGGGTTCGTGGGATGTACTGGATTGAGGGGTGATCTGGTGATAAGGGTGAATGGAAGGAATAGGAGAGGGTTTTTGTGATGGAAGCTGGAAGGAATTTTGCAAGTCAGGGAAGGATGGATTGGAGGCATAAAACTGCTTGTGATGGAGACAGAGTAGGATTAGGATTAGGGAAGTGGGTAGATGGGGAAGAATTTATTAGACAGAGGATAGAGGAAGATACTTGGGATACAGGAGTTGGGTAGGACAAAGATGTTGTTTGTGAAGTGGTGGAGTTCGCCGACTCGTTTTCAAATTTTCCTTGGAGACGTGGTGGAATTGGCGCAGGCTCTTCTAGTTCATTTCCTGCGTCGCATAAGTGGCGAGCTCCCCTCATACATGTTCTCGTTCTATGGCACCTTTGATTTAGGAGGCCGCCCACGACCGCATTTGGCTCCTCCTGGACCGAGTGGAATGTAAGGTCTTGGTAGACCCCTCGACCTAGTCCTGTACGGACTGCTCTCCTTATGTGATGCAGGTTGGTAGGCCTGTTTCGTTGCATCTTCTGAAAGTGATGGTGAAATGTTAGGATTTCGTGGTAGTCTCGGTGGAATACATGTTTTTAGATCATTGACAAAAAAATATTTAAAACCGGCTCTCGAAATTAGTTTTGGGTCATTTATATTTGCTGAGACTACCGTCCATGGGCCTTGAATATATCTTTCTCCCATTAAAGCAGTTGGAGCTTGACAGTCTGGGCATGCTCTTATATATTGACAAGTGTCGTGGTAATACCCTGGCCAGTAATAATAAGTAGCTAAACGAGCAAAGGTTTTCTTCATTCCCATGTTATATCACGACTTATCTTTTATTTTAAAATTTGTTATTCTAAAATATGCAGTTATTGAACAATCAGGTAATTTAACTTAGTTAGCATATTGTAAAATTAAATCATTTTTTAAGAACCAGATTTATCATGTTAACCACACTATTCAATAAGAGTCAAAATGCATAATAAGCATTGCTCCATCGATTGACATCCACTGACATCGATTGAATATACAGTTCTTGATTAATTTTGAGATTTAAATCATAATGTTGTAAATGTTCAATAATTGACTCATCTTTTATTTTCGATTGCCTATTCTTCCAATATGCAATCTCCTAAGCACCGAGGAGTTACATCATAAACGTATCTTTTTTATTAACATTGGTAAATCAAAATTCCTCAGTTATTGAACAGTCGCATTATTTCATTATTAAGCAAAATTAAGTAGATCATAAGAAAAGAATCAAAATGTATAATTCGAAATTACCAAACGAATCCTAAAAACCATTACGAAACATATTATCAAACTTGAAGAAAATTTATGAATGAAAATTGATGTAAAAGATAATAAATCTTATAAAATATGAGTATAAAAGCCAAATGAAACAAATGACATTCGGGAAATTACCCCGGGCTTCTTATTAGTAACAAGTTTACACTGCCCATCAAGTTCTATATTTCAAAAGCAATTGCTAATACTACATATACATAAATCGATTATTAAATTATATACGCGTATAAAAATCTATTGTATTAAAAGTGTTAAAAAGATATTAAGAAACCTCGAGGATCTATATATTTACATATCGTGCCTATTCATTTGTCTGCCCGTACCCAGCACCAATCTACTGAGAAATACTACAAGGTAAGAATATATAATTATTTAATAAACTCTTTATTTAAAAGTGTTGAAATTATCCTTTAATAATTTTCAATTGTGGGAGCGATTTCGTTCAATTAAATATTGGTGGAGCTTTTCCACCACTAGAATTCATACATTTTTATCTTTATGACTACATTTTTAGAAATAAGTCAAATATTTCAAGAGAACATAATTCATATATGAATTTATATAAATTAAATAAATAACATATTCACTTTTATTTAGTCCTGGTGCAAGCCAGGACTTAACATTTTGGTTCCGGTACGAATTAATTTGACCGTAACATTTTGGTTCCGGTACAAATTTTTGATTAAAGGATCGTATTGGATATATTAAAGGATAATCAGAGAAAATTTTTAATTCTTTACCTATTTATATATAAAGTGCATAAAAATATATTCAAAGGGCTTATAATAAATACAGTGTTCAAAAGCGTGTTAATAATCCGCCAAGTGCGTCAAATAAAATATTATATATTAAAGGCACAAATCAAATAAATATACATGAAATTAAACGCGAAGTGCATTATTAATAGCGAATAGCGTCATTGAAAATAAAAATATTAAAGGTGAAGTGTATTATCAAATACGAATAGCGTCACTGAAAATAAAATATTGAATGCGAAGTGTATTATCAAATACGAATAGTGTTATTAAAAATAAAATATTAAACGCGAAGTGTATTATCAAATACGAATAGTTTTGTTAAAAATAAAAATATTATACAAATAAAATTAATATATTATAGGCAAAGTGCGTAATTGAAATAATTTCTATATACGTGAAATTGCGCGATCAAAAATCATAAATAATAGAATTTATATAAAAAATTGTTAATGAAAATAAATGTGAAATCATTAAATTAATAAATAAATCTATACATCAATTATTTTAGCAAGAATAATTATAAATAAGAAATCAAATAAAAATTACAAATTCTTTATAAACTGATTTCAAATAATTTCATTTATTTAGTGCATTGAGAAATTACAACATATATCAATAATTTTCGCACAATTATTTAATTTGAAAAGTGAAATAAGTTTCAAGTTCACGATCAATAAAAGAAATAAAAAGAAAAATTGACTAAACAGTAAAAATTCAATATCATTTAAAATGTTGAGTTATATTAAATAATACTAAATACATATTACTTTTTATGAAAAGAATATAAAATTAAAATTAAAGATACCAAAATAAAGTAAACAAACTGCATAGACAGTCGTCATCAAAACATTGCAAGTGTATTGAACTTACAAAAATACAAGCTCAGCAAAAATTGTTGCCGTACGCTCTCGTGTAGGTATAACAGCAGTGAGTTAATATAAAATTTCAAAACATAGATCGGCAAAATTCTTCACTTTTATGTAAGAATAGTAGGTCAGTGTCAAAGAATTGTTAATAACGTATGTTTACAAACGGTATTTAAATAAAAAGAGAAACACAATCGGCAGTATTTATAATTTTTAAACTTCCAATTTTATGTACAAAATTTAATATTTTAAATAACTAAATTTTTTTTTCATTTTTAAGTAATTAATGAAGATTTTAAATGAGTAAATTAAATTTTAATCAGATAACGAATTATATAAAAGAAAAGGGAAAAAAGAAAACATGATATTGTTAAGACCATCTAAACATTATTCAGCGGCCCAAATAACTGCTAAGCATTCCTTTTCCGATACTGTATAATTACGTTTTGTACGAGTTAGAGTTCGACTTATATAGTAAATAGGGTGTTCTTCTCCATCGATATCTTGAATCAATACACCTGCTATGGCGAAGTCACTTGCATCCGTTTGCAGGATAAAGGGATAATCGAAATTGGGACGTGCTAAAATAAGTGCTTCAGTGAGGGCTTGTTTAAGTTGCTGAAAAGCTAATTCCTGCTCTTCATGCCACTGCCATCGAGTTGCCTTTTCCGTTAAAGCAGTTAATGGGATTTTTATTCGAGCTAAATTTGGAATAAAACGTGCATACCGACCAACCATTCCTAAAAATCTTCGTAATTGTCTAAGATTGGTTGGCGCAGGATATTCTAAAATGGGGCGAATTTTCTCTTCATCTGTTTTTAGACCATTTTCATTAACGATATATCCAAGATATTTTACTTCTGAGCAGCAAAACTCTGACTTCTCTCTATTAATTTATAGGCTTGCTGTTTTTAAAGCTAATAACACTTTACTTAGCCATCGTAAGTGTTCGCTGAATGAGGTAGTTGTTATAGTAACGTCATCTAAATAGGAAAACACGTACGGTTTCCAACTAGGTTTTATTAAATTATCCATGACCTTTTGGAAGGAACTGGGAGCGTTGGTCAGGCCGTAGGTCATACGAATAAATTGAAATAGGCCTCTGCCTAGGACTGCAAACGCGGTAATCTCTTTGCTATCAGGGTCCATTTGTATCTGGTGGTAAGCTTGACTTAATTCCAATTTAGAAATATATTTAGCACATCTTAATTTATCAAGAATATCATCCATATTTTTGATAGGATAGGCGAACTTCTTTGTGACGTCATTCATTTACCTATAATCAATGCAAAATCTATATTTTCCATTGGGTTTAGGAGCTAAAACGGGCCAACTCTTCCAGAGGCTATTGGAAGGTTCTATGATTCCTTCGTGCAGCATACGGTCGACCTCTTCTTGGGCTACTTTTAACATTTGAGGGGAATATCTTCGCATTTTCTGTCGAATGGGCTCGTGGTTCTGGACATTATTTTATGTGTAGCTAGATTAGTGACTCTTAAAATCTCTGGCGTAGGTGGGATTAAGTCATTCAAAACTTGGGTTATTTGATTCTGCTCAGCTTCAGTGGGCCGTATCAAACCTCCAACAGTAGCTAAAGCAGTATAACTAAAAGGGTAGGTATTATGAGGATAAAATTGATGCTGAATTTTTCTTGGGGTCCACCAGGTGTCGTTCTCGTAATCTATACTAATTTTCATTAAACGCATGAAATCTATACCTAATAGGCATTCGTTTAAGATGCCTTCAGATATACGGAAGGGTAAGGTTCATGAGTCTTGATCTATTGTTATTGTAATATTTATAAGTCCCTCAATATTGACTGCACTGCCGTCCACAACACTCACTTGCGTAGTCTGTGGTATATTCTTATTCTTCCATTCAGCTGCCAAATTCATGCCTAGCTACGAATGTACTGATCCACTATCAAGCATTCCCTTAACTGTTCGACCATTCAATGTTAATACTAAAAACTGTTGGTTCTCTCCAATGACATTTATATTTTGTTGTATTAACGACTCCAGTTTGTAAATTGCTTGAGGGGCTGCGTCAGGATTGTTAACCATTATCGGGGGTGGGACTGGTCGACCCTGTTGACTAGGCCGCAAATACTATGCACTATATGGTTTTCTCCTGTATTATTATTTGGCTTATTCTGGACTTTCTGCGTCGTCTCTGGTGGGCGGGGTAATCCTTTTTCTATCATTTCAGAATTATTCAAACTCACCGGTCTGGCTGTTGATTCCGTCAGAAGTGGTAGAGTCTGACTCGTTATATTCGAAGAAACACCGACTCCTAATGATTCCTCCGTGGTTCGTTTCCCGGTTGAGCAAATTTTACACAATTCTTTATGTGCACGTTGGGTTGGCCGCACCCATAGCACTTCATCCGCCGAGGATATTTACTCGCCCAATGTCCTAGTACTCAGCATCTAAAGCAGGGGCTTTTTAGTTTCCTTCCAACACCCTCTGTCCCCAGCAGAGGTTAAGGGTCGGCTTGGCTTTTATCATCCACCGGTTGAGCTTGAGGATTAGAGCTACGCTAGAACTACTCTTTTCTACTCCGCTGGAGTAACGTCGTCCTTGATTCTTAACTGGTTTCGGGGGATTCTGGAAATTCTCGTTTTTTTAGTTGGTTCTTTAGCTTCCGGGAGCCTAGCTGAAGCGAAATCAGTGCGGTTCGTAGTAACGTGGGCTAATATTGGCGTGGGGTCATCATAATTCGGAATTTCTCCGAAACTAACGGTAGCTATGGGAGAAGTTTTATTTAACCTTAATGATTTAGCTCTAGTGCATGCAGTATTAAGAAACAAGGACTCAATCGGAGCTGGAGGGGTTCTATATGATTTATCTTGGGCTCTGCTAGTCTCTTCTCTTTTACCTAGTTTCTGTAATTCCATAAAACTCCTAAACTGATCTCGATGAATCCGTTGTCAATAACTAGGTTGTACATTCCTATACGCTCTATTCAATTGTTCTTCAGCGGTCATCGGTGGTCGAATTCGGTCCATTAGGTCTTGCGATTTAGAGAGATATGTGCTAACATCTTCTTGGGAACCTAGTATTCGCCTTCCTATCTCTACTTTCAGAAGTTCCTGAACATCTTCTATATGGAACTGTAGACTAAAAGCATCTATCAAATCTTCGAATGTACGCCAGTTTTTATTTTCCCTCCTAAACGATTGATCGGATTCCTCATCTAGTACAGCAGGCAGCGCTCGGATATTCGTGTCCACTGTCAATCCATAAGCTGCTCGACACCCTTGTAAATTATTGAGAAAGGATTCCGGGTCCTTTTTCCTATCTTCCTAAAAGGAGACGTGCCAGTTGGCCAAGATTTGGCTTGTTTGCTTCTCCTTGTAAAATATGGAGGCATCTATCGTTGATCGATACGGATCGGTGTATACTAGGATTGCAGGTTGCCCGAAGATAGGTGGTTGAGACTGGGGTATTGCTGATTCTGCTGGGTAAAAGGGTGGGGGTAATGTTCTTGGCACAGGCTGTGAATAATTATAAGGATTATAACTATAGGACGTGGGAGAAGTAGGGTTATGAATACAGGTGCAAGCACATGGAGTGGGAGTTGGATAAGGAAGAAAGCTGCGAAGAGCTAGACGGCTAGTGGTCGTGGTAGTGGTAGTACCCATGTTATAAGGTGAAAGGGGGTCAACTGTAGTAGTTACATGCATGGCCAAAGGACAGGTAGGGTTGCTACTGGTTACCGTCGTAGTAAATAACATGGGAGTCGTGGTCACCATTGGAATAACTTCGTACCCAATTGGTTGGGTGATTTCTATACTACTCAAATAATTCACCCGATTTGCTAATTGATTCTGGGTTGAGGTGGTTGAGTATTGTGTTGATTGCACCCGAGGTTGCATGGAATTTGGGGGCGCGGAATGAGCTGGAGGCCTAGTCGAGTTTGTCGAATTTAAAGTGGCGGTGGCTTCTGCTGGTACCGATGATTGATCCTGCGGAATTATCGTCATTGGATCTTGATAGACTCCTAGGGTTTGACCGGTTGGTAAACGAGGAGATGGCCTATTATTCTCTTGTACCTCCAATGAAGCCTGCTCATTATCCTGCTGGTCTTCTTGCGACAACGTGGAATTACTCGCTGGTAATGTATTGCATCCTAGTCGCGAGTCTTCTACCGTATCTTCTGGCAGCCACTCGGCTACCCTATCTCCTAAATGATGCCTCATCTCATATCGAAAGATACGGTTCTTAAACTCATTAATAGTCCCTTTACGACTAAAACCCTGATTACTATTCGCATAAACTTGATCTAGGGACATGCTTTCCACCATTACCGCTAATTCACTCTTCACCCGAAGGGGGTCATTCCAACACAGTTCATCAGAAAGGAAGTATTCCATAATACTAAACCTATACTATGCGGGGTTTTATTTTAGGAGGTTAGATAACTCTCTGCAATTCTATTTTAGCTCTGGCTTGAACTTAAATAACGGAATTTATTAAATATCATTTATGTTAAAAGAAAGGTTTATACGTTTAGATATACAAGCAGATTTTATATCAACTCAAAAAATTTATGAGCAAAAGCAACAAAAAAAAAATTTTTGATATATCACAAAACTTATTTTTGAAAAAAAAATTTTAATCACACCAAAGCTTCAAACTGTCTTAGAGTGGTATCCAAAATTATTTAAATATTATACTATTTCACACCAAAAGCAAAAAAAAACTTTTTAATTCATAACCAGCGTTTACAAAGGAATTTGTTATTAATACAAAGAAAAGCCTACGTTGACGTAACGTTGACGCAACAGCAAGTTCTACTCTCAATGATTATCTGGTAATCAGGCGGTATAAGCGTAAGGCACGGCAATAGCAAACAAAACAACATATCTATATAAGACGTTGAGTAAATTCAAGTAACTAATTCTTTAGATATTGATAAAAAAAATTCAAGTTGACAGAAAAAGGAAAAAAAAATTCTTTATGGTAAATTTACTAAGAAAATTAATCGAGTATAACAAAACAAAAAAAAAATCTTGGATAAAAAAAAATTTTTACCTTAAAACATATAACACAATTATACCTATAAGCAATTTAAAAAATTTTTGTTGCGTGAAAAAAATTTTTCATATGATAAAAAAAACGTTAAATGATCAATCAAAAAAAAATTTTTCTTAATACGATGAGCTATATAAGCCGACGGTTATATCCAGTCGATAAATGTACCACGTTACTATGACTATGTGAGAGCGCACAACAGATAGTAAGAGTTATTAGCAAATTTAATAAAATACTACCAGACCTACTTGCTTAAGATGGCTTTGCTTAAAGGAATAATGCTGAATTTGTAAGGTGCTGGAAGGTATGAGATGCAAGGGTATTTACACAATTGGACTAACATAGACAAATATACATGAATATGATATGATATCACACTACGTAGTCGTGAAATGATTGCTTTAAACTTACAAAAACTACTTAGTTTCGTCAGTAAGTTAAGGCTTAATAACATTAAAACACACACAAAAAAATCCTTTTACTATGTAAAAAAAAATTATCAGCAGCTTAAAAATTTTTCTTCTATCAAAAAAAAATTCGATCTAAGGGCAGCTTTGCATAGCACAGTTAAAGGAAAAATTTGTTCTCTGGCTGCGCGGCACAACTACGTATTGTGAGACAGAGATAGCTAAATATGCTGATGTATTAGTAGGCGTGCGATAAAACTAAAACCATATAAAGCTATATAGGATGTACACAAGCTATACAATATTTAAGCTGGAAGGAATATAAAAATCAGAGAGAAGAAAAAAAATTTCACTATTATTTTTAGCTTTGTCTAGTGGCGATGAAAACGATTCGTCCCCTCGTTCACGCTACACACACAATATATATCTATATGCAAAAGCAATCATATTCGCCACAAGCGAAGAAAAAAAATTTCTATATATATATATATATATATATATATATATATATATATATATATATAAAAGAATATTTTCAAGCAAAATAAAAGAATATGCGAAAATTTAGAAAAAAAGAAAAAAATAAATTTATAAGGACAAAATTTTATTCTTTACTAGATGAAAGAAAATTTGCTGCAAAGAAAGGCATACTTTTATCTGGTAATAAGCGATAAAAGTGAACTAGCGCTATATGCCGTAAGGCTCAATAGATACAAGCCCAAAGTTAAAAATAAACCTTCAGATACAGGGTCAACTTGTTTCTCCCTTTTTTATTTTCTTCAGGTTGAGCCCTTCGTGCTGTTAAGCACAAACGGTGAATTGCAAGTCTTATGCCGTGAGGCTCAAGACCTACAAGACCCTCAAGAATTAAAACGTTATGATTTAATTTTTGTCTTCTTTTCTTTCATCAGAAATTTTTAAATGCTGTTAAGCATAAAAAAATAATTAACGAGTTTTATGCCGTGAGGCTCAAAAACTGTAAATCCTGCCAGAGAGAGAAACAAAAACAAAAAAATGAGATAAAAACAACAAAAAAAATTAACTTTTAAATCAGTTAGTGCAGAGTTACATTTGCAAAGAAAGAAAAATGGTTCACTTCATATTAAAATAAGAAAAAGTAGCAAAGGAAAAATTAAAAGCAAATATATAAGCGTTAGTCTAATCTTACGCTTTGCGTTAGATAAGCTGATTGACTAAGTTTTTATTTTAACTATTTGCAAAGTAAAGATTGTCATTTCAGAAAAATGTTAGTTATAGAAACAGAAAGAAGTAAAATATTTACCCTCACTTAATGTTAGATTTAGTGATTTGTTTATTAATTTATGTATAAATAAATAAGAATTTAAATAAATGCTCATCTAAAGCAAGTATTTTGTCTAGTTACCTAGCGTTTTCCTGCGATAAAGAACGTTTTGAACAATTTATTTAGTATTCTTTCTTTTTCTTTTTTATTCTTCTTCAGATTATTAATTTAGAAATAAATTAAAATCTCAAACACTGGTTCTGCGCTCATCTAAGACAAATATTTTGTCTTGCGTTACCCTGTGATAGAGAACGCTTCAAATATTTGGTTTTCGAGTAATTAATTTATAAACAAATGAAGAATTGAAAATATTAGTTCTACGTTCATCTAAAGCAAGTATTTTGTCTAGTTACCACGCGTTTCGCTGCGAAAGAGAACGTTTCGAACAATATATTTCAAATAAGAAAAGGCATTATTAGATTTCATTTTTGATTTATCATCTTATAAATAATTAAACAGATCGTAAAATCTTTACTCTATGCTCATCTAAAACAAGAATTTCGAGTGTAATTAATTAGTATAAAAAAGCAGGTTGTTAGTGATATAAAAAAAATTTGTTATTGTTTATTAGTTATTTGACAAGAAATATCCCACTGTCGCTGCCACCATTTGTTATATTCGGTCACCTTAAATAGGTTTACTCGGACGTTATATTTAATCGTGAGATATTTCTTGTCTCGTATGCAGCGTAGAGGAGCCAAATCTCTTACCTTTTTATGAGTTGGCTGCTTGGGATTACGGATGCTTGGCCGAATCCCACTTGGCTGAATCCTATTTAGCCAAAGTTATTTGGCTGAAAGCCATTTGATCGAATGGGTCATTTGGCCGAAAGCCATTTGATCGAAAGGGTTATTTGGCCGAAAGTTATTTGACGGAAAGGGTCATTTGATAAAAGGAATATTTGCTTGAATACATAATAATCACTGTTGAATGCACAATATACTTCAGAATTTAGCAGTATAGTATTATTTAATATTCCACAATATTCAAGAACAATAAAGTAAAGTTATTATTTATTGAAAAAAAATGCATTGAAATTGTTATACACGGATCTTGCTGGTTATTCGGCGCACATTGCGATTGGTTATTGACAGTATATATTACAAATATTACATTTATGACAATGTATGTGGAAACTGTTACACATAGAATTTTCTGGTTATCCGGCGCATATCGCGGTTGGTTATTAACAGTATATATTACAAATAACACGTTCATCACAAAAAATGTATTTGGAAATTGTTATACATAGAACTTGCTGGTTATCTGGCCCACATCGCGTGTGGTTATTGACAGTATATATTACAAATAACACGTTAATCACAAGAAATGTATGTAAAAATTGTTATACATAGAACTTGCTGGTTATTCAACGCAAATCGCGAATGTCCCTTTTGACCAAATGATCCATTCGGCCAAATACCTTTCGACCAAATGTACCATTCGGCCAAATGACTCATTCAGTGAAATAACTTTCGGCCAAAAAAATTCGGCCAAATGGGATTCGGTCAAATGGAATTCGGCGAAGTGTCCTGTTACTGCTGCATGGTCGTAAGTAACTTAAATTTTTGGTCGGAGTGTTTAAATGTGGCGTGGTGCTCCCCTCTGGTTGCCTGCTTGTGGTTGGTTGGGTTGTTAAATAAATTATAACCAGGAATTAGTTGATTGAAATCTATTTATTGAGTTGAACTTTTTCACTAGCACGATTTGGAAAATATATTTTATAATTAAATTTATAGAACTTTGATTTACAGTTCATAAACAAGTCAATTGTGCGGTTAGTAGCAAATATTTTGTAATTATAATTTTTTTTATTGTTTGCGCAATTCGTTTACTTATTCTTATAGTTAAATCGATTGGTAAGCAGTAAGTTCGATCGCGCAGTTACGAAAAATTGTAAAAAATGTCCTTTTTCCCC